>CM051234.1:275179175-276379175 GCA_027917425.1 Gastrophryne carolinensis
GTTCCAGTAGCAGTCAAGGTGGGCATAAATTAATAGGTATGTGCAAGGTACAGAAGATAACCTGGCAGTAAAATAGAGGCCGTTGAGGCATACAGCATTCATGTGGGTCTAAACCCATAATTAAATGATTAAACTATATGATGCTAGAATTAAGGCAAAATTACCAGGAGGACCACATTTGGGACTATGCATTACATCACTATAGAGGGCTATATAGGGGACTGTATTGACTGGCCTCCCCCCGTCCCTAGGTCTAGTCTCTTCAATGGGTAAATTCCATCCACTGGCGCATAGGTCCCCAGCGGCTACTCCCCTGTCCCTGCTGCTGTTATGATGTCTGTATCAGAGATAGTCAGATGTGGGGATCTGTGATGCAATGGGAGACCGGGGCTTACAGGAGGAGCGCCGCCTACGGTATCACAGAGTCGCGCCCTCCGCGTCATTAGTTGCCGTGCAGGAGGTCTGGATGAGGCAGAGATGGGTTTATTACCAGAATACAATAATCATACCGGTTTTGATGGTTCTAACAACACTACTAAGCATTAATATTTTCTGTACAGATCAGACTATTCCACTCCAAAGATGTCAGGCAAATTTATATTTTTTTCATTGTCATACACTCTGGCAAAGTCCAATTAAACTAGGTAAGCAACTACCTCCCATTTCAGCACTGCACGTATCGCCTCACAAAATTAAAGCAGATTAGTTTGACAGCTGTATTGGACCACCACCCATGTTTCACTGACTGGGTTTGGGCACATGGGCAGGGCTGATGCCCCCACCCCATAAATACACTGCTGCCAGACAAGATTTCCTTACCTGCCTGTCGATCCCCAGTGAAATCTGGCCCAGCAATTGGCTGCTGGAAGTCATGCGGGCTAGGATTCTCATTCGCGGTTCTGGGCCCCAAAGAAAAGCCAGTGGCTAAACAGCAGGGCTGGATTTCGTCAGGGGAGAGCAGGGTAGGTAATCTCAGGCTGGTGGCAGTGTATGCGCAGGAGGCATCAGCAATTTGGATGTAATTGTAAATTGGGTGTTGGCTTATGTGTGGCCTAGACTCTTGCGACCAGATGGTGGCAGGTTTGATTCCTGGCCATGGGACAAGGCTCCTAACCTCCCCAACTGCTTCCCACCACTCCGGGTATGTGTAAACTCACTGCACGGATAGGTTAAAGCAAAACCCACATTTTTAACTAGCATGGCTTGAATTGCTCCCCCCATAAAGAGTACTGTTTGCCAATTTTCACTGCTCCTGCTTCACTGTAATCCCATATGATGCCGCCTGTTTTAGCTTTAAAGCTCCGCCTCCTCCATTCCCTGCCACTGTTATGTGTGGCAATGATGTCATTCCTATTCCTATGCAATGGCTGATTGCTCTCCCTTAGTGTGAGATCGCAGGCAAAGAAATCAGTGTTCCAGGACAATTTTAAAAGCTACAATATCCATTACTAGTTCTACACTCTAAGAAGGGAGTATCAACAGGGGCTTTGACCAAAATGGAACAAGTTCTCTGGGTTTTGGTCAGCTTTAAATGCAGTAAAATAATTCCTTTGTGAGCACAAGCATGAGGAGAGCTGTGTAAACAACTTTTTTTGTTCAAAAAAATTCAGCACCATTCTTAGCTGTGCGTATTTGAAAATGTGTCGGCTTTGTCTTCACCTGGCTGGTCCTCCTGATCATTATATTGTATTCTTGCACATAGGAGATTTTGCACTGGGCACTTAGCACTTTATTGATGGTCATAGTGGGGTGGTTAGGACTAGATTAGATTAGGTTATATCATGAATCGGTTATATTTTATATGCACACTTTATATGGTTATTTATGTATTAGATAGTTTTCTGGCTAGGTTTAAAGCCGACCTAAAATCGGATCATTATTGAATTTATTATACCGTGGATACCAGTGTTCTGTTATTAACTATTATCCATTTGGGGTTCCCCCCTTCCCCCAGTGAGGACATATGTGTTATATGTTTTTTAAATTGTTTTTAACATGTCTATGTATCATCAGATATAAATTAAATAAAAATATTATTATTGAGATGGTTGGTGGTGCCACGTTTGTCTAGTTGGGTGGGTTGGGGAGTTGTGGGACTCTCTTTTTTTGTAATGTTTTTAATTCATATCGGCAATTCCAATATATATATATATATATATATATATATATATATATATATATACATTGCTAAACAAATACATGTTTCCTCTATCCATAAATCATCCACTGAATGATAGGTAAATTAATGATTTATAATAACTAATCACAGAGGAAATCTTTTATATGATATTATATATAATTATTTTTATTGATCAAACACATTTCTAAATTCTTAAATCAGAGATTTTAAAATGTTCCATATTAATAGGCATTTTTTATGTGAACGGAATCGGGCAGGCTGATTCCCTACTAACGTCTGTAGCAAGGATTTCAGAGCGAACCCTAGTAGTCGCTGTGCTCGCCCATGGTTCGTATATCAGAGCGCCTCAGTCGCTGGCCGGCATTGTTGAATACGTTATGTGATTCACAGTACTACGCTGTATGGGAGCGAATGGTAGCGCCAGCTCAGTGCGACTGACTCACACCACATTCATCAAAAAAACAGCCTCAAACAGTTCCAGCGCTCAAAATCGAGTCGATGTAGCCCATAGCGCCAGATGTTGTGTGATTAAAGTTTTTAAACATGTATCCACTAGTAACAAAGCGAAAACATATGGAATTACATTACAATACAATACATTGTTATTACATTGTAACATGAACACTTTAATACCAGACATGTAAGGACAATTCTGCGTAAAAATATTATTAATCAAAAAAGTTTTCAAAAATGTCATTTTCTAGGCCAGGATACATGTCTGAAAGATTTGAGTTTGTTTTTTTTTAAATTGGGGTCAGGAAAGGGATTTAAAGTGGACCAACACCCAGGATTTTGACTATCCTGGGTTTTGGTCCACTTCGGTGGGGCACCCCGATCGTGGGTGCCCCGCTGTGTGAAACCCCTCAGAAAGCCCCAAAAACGACGATGGACAAGCGAGGTCCGTCGACGGACAAGCGAGCGCGCCCGCCGCCACCGCCTCCCGCGCGTCACTCTTACAGGGAGCGCGCCCGCGCCGGCCATTCTCAAACGGCCGGCACAGGTGCGCGCCCTGCTAGAGGGATGCGGAGGAGCAGGTAGGGATTTCGGGGCTTTCTAGGGGGTTTCACGCAGCGGGGCACCCCAATCTTATAGATTCCCGGGCCGATCAGCATCGGGTGTTGGTCCACTTTAGGGCTAGTCCATAGAAATGTATGGCAGAGCGGCAGGTAGCGAGAGGTAAGCGAGAGGTGGTGTTCTGCAAGGCTGAACGCCGGCGCTGTACACTGAGCCTGGGATAATGATGAATCGGACGCTACATGGCGTTGTTCCAGTCGCTCACCAGAATCGCCTTCATAAGTGTGTAATTGCGTGCGTCCACCTGGCGCTACCTGCCGCTATCCCTTCATGAATAAGGCCCTATGTTTGATGTAAACAAGAGTAGGGTATTGTAAAATAATAATAAGAAAAATGATACAATAGGCCAACAGTGAAAATATTTATTTGATGATGAACTGTGATTCTCCATAGCATTCTGAGGAAGTCGGTCCATAATGTGACAAAACATTTTCTTTAAAAAACAAATCTAGGGGAGTAATATATGGAGACTATGAGCATGTTATGACAAACTCTGTAAACATAACAAAAAAACTCTATGATCTGTTACAAATGAATTTTAGAATAAAAGGAGTGTAATTTTTATATCACAAAATACGTAAATAAAATTCTTGTGTGGAATATTGGTTGCAGAAATTTGATGGCAGGATATCAGTAATAGATATTTGCAAAAGTTAATAAAGAATTTTTAAAATGAGTGGACTTTCACTTTAATGTTAGTATATTGTACATTTCTATAGATTCACTTTTAAACTACTAACCATAAGTAACTTTCCCACATGTAAACTTACATTTCTTTATTTACATAATAATAAACCAAAGTGGTGCACCACATATTATAATGAAACTGTGCTACACTGCAACGATAAAAGTACCAAGACAAAATTAGGCTCATGGGAAATATCCCATAGGTCTAAAGGACAGGAGCACCAAACAATAATCAAATTAAAGCAATATCATTTATTTAAGAATCAACATGAAACATACAGTGCATAACATGCAATACATACAAGACATGACTAACACTTTAAAAACACTGCTTAGCACCCCAAATTTCATCCAGTGCTGAATACCACAGCATAAAAATTACTGGGATAACTCCTAATATCAACACGTATACAAACCCCTAATAATAAACAATCTATTGTGCCGGCACAATATACCCCTATACAATAAACTAATCAATATGTACAAATAAAGTGACAGTGCGTGAATAGAACAATAATACACACCATGTGAAACTAACAGCAATAAATATCTAGTAACTCTTTAACAATGTAGGGTAAAAATGACTACGTGCAAAAAAAGGGGATGAATAATAAGCCAACAAGCATGGTCATGAACACCTGTGAATCAGCAAACAGGGATAGCAATCAAACCCAATCAATGAAAATATTAACACAAAATCAAAATAAGACAAGCAATGGCAACATAAATAAGGAATAACAAAGGGTAAATCACGTGAAAAATGAGGAGTGGGGCCTAGCAGGGGGGACACTTCTTTATTTACATACATTTTATCTAAACCAAATAAATAATAAGCCTCAATGGGAGTAAATCTGACGCAAGCACTGTAAGTTCTAGTCAATGCAGCTACTAACAAACATGTGTAGCATACATTTACAATGCTTCATACCATAGGGTCAGAGGATAACAACGCACAAACCGTGTTTCATATCACCTGACATATTATTGTCCTTAACAAAAATAAAAATCAATTGTGAGAACAGACCTCTCTCATTCAAGCAAAACCTTTTTTTAGATCGCAGGAAAAAGAATGTCTATACCTCAGATCAGAAGACAGGAAATCACCATCCACACAATATGAAACATACCAGATAACAAGACTCATGGGACTATATATACCAAAGCAAATTAAAAATAAAAAACATGTAATAGACATACTGTACACGGGAAAGGCTGGAGTCTACACCACACTGCCCACCAGACACATGGGTTTCTGCGGATTCCCTTCGTGCCACAATAACTTAAATGCCGACCCATTTCTGTTTTATCTACAGACTGACAACTATGGCCCTATAAGGTTACTAAATCTGTAATAAATCAGAACATTACATAAAATAAATGCAGCAAAACAACAGATCAGAAATAATATATGCATAACGTATACACTGTGAATCTGTGAAATCTGTGAATATCCTCGGTTTTGTTCCTTCCTCCCTGGGGCACTGCAGTTTGGGGTGCCCTGCTGTGTGAAACCCCGCCATTCTTAAAGCTAACTAAGCTCTCCTCCAGCCCATGGTGCGACTAGAGCAGCTGAATGGAATACTAGCTACAAATGCGAGTGGCACGCTGCATCTCTCGGTCCCACACACAGCCATTCAATTGTGGTGGCCCACATGGCCGAGAAGGGAGACAAGCGATGCCAGCGATTGGCCATACATGTGCCGCGGCCTCGGGGAAAGGTAAGATTTGCGATTGCAGATTTCCCAGAGCGGGGTGTATGTAAAATGAATAAATCAATGGATAGTGTTGACTATAATAATACATATTTTATGTCATTAATTACTGATGACATCATTTGTACCAAATTTGTAATTAAATCCCTTCAAGTGTCTAATTAAAAGAAAAATCTGAAAGGACTGCTGTTTTTATGTGACTTTCCTAATCTTAATTGGATCCTATCCTATGTTAAATCAACTCCTATACCTCTAAAATAAGCAGTTTATTATCAGAGACATGTGACTCCTTCAAATAAAAAGAAAGGCAGTGAGACATAAACAAACTCATTCTACAAATATGCCTATGAGGGCAAATTTCTTTCATGTAAGAGAGAAATATTATACAACCTGTTTTACCTTCAGTTATACAACTTGTACATACAATTTGTTATTAATTAAAATGTATAGGTAGTCAGATGGTCCAGAGTTTGGGTTTCATTATTAATTAATGTGAAGCTTATTTAGAAAAAACTGCTTAACAATGTAACAATTAATTCATAAAAAATAACCTTTAACTGACACATTAATGAGACCCATAGGCAGCAATAAAACTGTGCTAATACCTTACTTCCAGTATCCAGTGGCGCCTGCATTTGCAGAACCCACAGGGAGTCCAGCATCTCCAGCACCCTCCAATCCGTGTGCCTGGCGAACCAGCCGCTCTGATTGGTGGCTGGCAGTGGCGCATACACAGAACTGGGTTACACAAATGCAGGTTCCACTGAATCCTGGAAGGGAGGTAAAAGAACAGTCTGAAAAAAACACCATGTCCGCTGGCCTAGCAATAATAAAGTAAAGGCGAATCATCCATTCATGACTTTTATATAACTTGTATATATTTTAGTATAAAAAAACTTTCTTACCTGAAAAATTGCATACATGATAACTGTTAAAGGCCTGTTTGCAGAATATTCAGCTACCTTAAATATGTCCAGACCCCATCTATTAGTGTCTTCTAGTTCCTGTAAAGCAAAACATCTAAAATGATCTTTCTTTTTACTTTTCAAAAATAGTTTTAATTAAAATGTTATATTTAATACCTCATAAATATTCATAAAATCGACCTTTCAATACACACAGAATGTAAATTGCCACCCTGAAAACCTATTTGTAACTGACCAATGGCTTTGCCGCAGTGCAATAGTTCACTCCACTACAATTTTTACGTAAAGTGCAGCTCATTTTGCCTACTCAAAGTGATACAGCAGGCAAAGGTAATTGTTACACCATTGCGTCGGGCTACATTTGGCACTGCCTTAAACTGTTTTCCGTTTTTAAATTGAAGAAGAAATGGCCGAGATATTGAGGTTTACAGTTTCCCCCCATGATTTCTCTTCTGAAAAAAAGTAGGAGTGATCCTTGGATCTGTGATGCTGCATAATAATCAGCATAATGGGCGGGGTCTATAAGATTCCCAGAACTTGCAAAAGACACCCTGGCTGTGCTTCTCCCCCTGTTGCTAGGCAATATTGAAGCCTATATCAGCACTCCCAGAAACACTCCTCTTTCAAAAGCCTATGCAAGGACTCTCAAAGTGCATGCTCATAAAATGCATGCACGCACTCCCAAAGAGCATGCACGTATACTTCCAAAGTTCATAGGTGCACTCCCAAACACCTATGCACACACTCCCAAAAGCCCAGGCGCACACTCCCAAAGTGCATGCGTGCACCCCCAAAGTCATGCGCGCTCCCCTCCAAAGTGCCAGGAGAGAAAGGAGGAGGTGGAGTGTCAGGCGCCGATCAGGCTTCTTCTTCCCCTGCTGCATGAATGGTGAAGGGAGAAACGGGATGCACCGAGCAGTGGTGTAGGTTTCCCCGCTGCTGGCGGGGGGAGAGGTTAGCTAGGTTTGTTTTGTTCAGATGAGGTCATAATTGCTGCTAAATTTGCATTTTCTGAAAAAACTATTACAGTATATACTCGAGTATAAGCCGAGTTTTTCAGCCCAAAAAGCCGCCTCGGCTTATACTCGAGTCACAACCACTGTTCCCTCTAAGGTGCGGCCGCGCACCCGCGCCTGCCACCCCGCGCAGCCCCGCCTGCCGGCCGCGCCATTGAGCTCTGTTTCGTTGACAGCGCGGCGGGGGCGGCTGCCCGGAGGAAGGGACAGGCGGGAGAGAGGCTGGCGCTGAGTAGCGTCTCGGAGTGACGGCCTGTGGCCACGGAGACAGCCATCCTTAGGGGCCCCGCAGCGCGCCTCACCATCCTCCCCGCTGTGTGCTCGGATGCGCCCTCCGGTAAGTGCCCGCCCTCCTCTCTATGCGCACGGGCTGGGGGCCAGGCCTGGTCCTGGCGATGTGGCTGCTGCCTCCTCCCTCCCCTCCCTTCATCTTCTCTTCAGCCTCTCAAAATGGTGGCCGGCCATTACTGCTGCTGGGAG
Source organism: Gastrophryne carolinensis (assembly GCA_027917425.1). NCBI lineage: Eukaryota > Metazoa > Chordata > Amphibia > Anura > Microhylidae > Gastrophryne > Gastrophryne carolinensis. The sequence goes on from CM051234.1 coordinate 275,187,211, forward strand.
GGACACCGGGGCCCCTCTGCAGGGAGGAGGCATTGTCATCCGTCACCTCTACCCCGATCCGTCATCTACCGCTGTGTGTGGCCTTTATCTGTGACCCATCCCTCTGATCTGTCCCTGAGATGATCAGCATATGTCACCATGGAGGAAGATGACAGTGTTCTACATGGGCCCAGATGCCATCATCCCCTGTTCTACAGGGTTTCTACACAGATTCTATCCTCTGTCTGATGATCACTATGCAGGAAGATGGCAGTGTTCTGCAGGGGCCCAAACACCATCCCCTCTCTGATTGATCACTATGGAGGAAGATGGCAAGTGTTGTGCATGTGCATTGAGCAGCCAGCAGCAGTTTGAGCAGTGGCAGCAGTTTGAGCACCCTAGGCTTATACTCGAGTCAATAACTTTTCCAATTTTTTGTGGTAAAATTAGATGCCTCGGCTTATATTCGGGTCAGCCTATACTCGAGTATACACGGTAAATTTTAAGTGGGGGGATACCTGCTGATGCACAGAGCCTACAATTGCCAACATGAGATCTGCTGTTAACAGATTCACTTTAAAAAATATCCAAAAAATGTCTAATATTAAAAAATCCAGATACATTTGCTAACGAACAGGAGGGGTTATCCTGTATGACAAAAACCCACCCAAAAGTGTTATCTTTATTAGATCAAAGAAAAAACAGGGGTGGTTTTGGAACAAGGGTGTTGCTTCCCTAACACATCTGACTGGTTTAGCAGTGCGCTATAACCCATACATCTGCCTGCTTCATGACCTGTCTGAACGGGTGGGGTCAAAACATCAACAGATTTTATTAAAGCAGAACAAGACCCAGAGCAGATGGCCCTGGATTTCTAAACCATTCCAGGGAAGCCTGCTGGCCTTCCCCCTGGGACATACAAAATCAGGATGCCCCTCCAAGTCGCCGCAAAACTGACCTTTTCTAGCGGCAGCATCCCCAGCATCTCTGAGCTGCTGATCGCCAAGCGCTGGTCTATAACAGAGGCGTGTTGCCAAACATTAATATGCATGGTATACGGCATGTATACACATGTGCCGTGGGAAAGCTACGTTTTTACTGGTCTGCTTTAAGAGAGACCCGTTTCTTTAAAACTAAAGTATTAAAATGGATGTTAGATGACACCCCAAAACTAGAGACATGGAAGATATTAACCAATGCTATAATTCCATTTTGCTAATTATAATTATTATTTTGCAATAATGTATTTTACATACATAGAAAATGCCCTAATAAATTAAACAATATATGGCCACCATGGTGTTAATAACCCTGTAACAAGCTATGTCTATGTTGGAATATAACTGCCCTGTAACTTGAACTGAAAAACTGTACATAGTATATTCTTTAGTACTGTACATCTATGTACAATCAAAGCTTCGACAATTGTATATACGCTTAGTACTTTCTTATTACGAATACCAGTAGACAACCTGTCACCCCAGATCATTTATCCTGCCGGCCCTTCTTCTATCAAATGTTTTCAGTAGGGTTCAGAGTGGCAAGTACAGGCTTCTGTGCATGTACCATCAGTTAAGCTGTGCATACACTGAATATGAAGTACTGCACTGGCAGAGAGTGGCATTGTAAGGTACACACAAACGTTGTTTCTCTGTCTCTTTGCCCCATCCAATCCTTTCCCCCAGCTCAGCTCAGCCCCTATATTTGCCAGTGTACCCCTTTTATATCACTCTCCCTGCAATCTCCCATCCTTAATGTGACCTTAACTACCTTTACACCCTCTTCCTCTCCAGCTTGTGGTCAGCCTCTACACAGAACAGCACCAAGGAAGCATCTACAGAGTAAGTAGGGCAAAGACAAACTGCCGCTTTCTCCTAATCCCTGCTGCTATCGGCCAAGCTTCTTTGTCCTAAACCCTGTTGCTATCAGCCAGGCTTCTTTGTCCTAAACCCTGTTGCTATCAGCCAGGCTTCTTTGTCCTAAACCCCGTTTCCATCAGCCAGGCTTCTTTGTCCTAAACCCTGTTGCTATCAGCCAGGCTTCTTTGTCCTAAACCCTGTTGCTATCAGCCAGGCTTCTTTGTCCTAAACCCCGTTTCCATCAGCCAGGCTTCTTTGTCTGAATCCCTGTTGCTATCAGCCAGGCATTCTTGTCCAAATCCTTGTTGCTATTGGCCAAGCTTCTTTGTCCTAAACCCCGTTTCCATCAGCCAGGCTTCTTTGTCCTAAACCCTGTTTCCATCAGCCAGGCTTCTTTGTCCTAAACCCCGTTTCCATCAGCCAGGCTTCTTTGTCTGAATCCCTGTTGCTATCAGCCAGGCATTCTTGTCCAAATCCTTGTTGCTATTGGCCAAGCTTCTTTGTCCTAAACCCCGTTTCCATCAGCCAGGCTTCTTTGTCCTAAACCCCGTTTCCATCAGCCAGGCTTCTTTGTCCTAAACCCTGTTTCCATCAGCCAGGCTTCTTTGTCCTAAACCCCGTTTCCATCAGCCAGGCTTCTTTGTCCTAAACCCCGTTTCCATCAGCCAGGCTTCTTTGTCCTAAACCCCGTTTCCATCAGCCAGGCTTCTTTGTCCCAAACCCCGTTTCCATCAGCCAGGCTTCTTTGTCCTAAACCCCGTTTCCATCAGCCAGGCTTCTTTGTCTCAATCCTTGTTGCTATTGGCCAAGCTTCTTTGTCCTAATCCTTGTTACTATTAGCTAGGCTTCTTTGTCTGAATCCTTGTTGCTATTAGCTAGGCTTCTTTGTCTTAATATGTTGCCTTTTGTCATTTATCCCTCCTGCCATCAGCCAGGCCACACTGAATATGCTTTTACTAATGCTCTAATGCTATACCAAGTAGCTCAATAGAAGATATCATATATATTTATTGAAGGTAGTAGCAAGTAATATGAAAATTGAAATGGGTGTAGGCGGACTAGTTTCGCCGCACGGGCTTCTTCTGCGCCATTTTTCCCCACACATTTTTATTAGCAGTGAATAATAAATCAATTTGGCAGCAGCAATCCTGGTGGTTTGTTCAATTGCCTTCCAGGTATCTGTGACACATTCCAAGAGGCGTATGTTCATACTGGTGACACAAGGTAGCCATTTATCATTGTGGAAACCGTGAGCATATAGTGGCTGTGCTCCAAGGGGAAGTCCCAGGCTGAGGTAGCCGTCGCTGGGAAGCTGGTCCTGGCCTCAGTAAGTACAGCCACCTGCAGCTCTGTAAACCCCATTTACATTTTTCATATTACTTGCTACTACCTTCAATCAATATATATGATATCTCCTATTGAGCTACTTTGCAAGTGAATATCATATGAATACAAGGAATAGTTTCTGATGCTATACCCCCACCCTCCAGATGATATACAGTATCTCTTTTCTCGTTTCATACTGCCACAATGCAATGTGATGCGATTTTGGGGGGGGGGGGGGCAATTACTATAGCCTGGCAATCGCTGCCTATAGTAGCATATGGGGCCTTTCACAGGCAGTTGTATTTAGGCAATGATTGCAAAGAGCCTCGTCTGCAGCTACGTTGCAGATAAGCATTTGTGATTTCATTCAACTGAGTCGCAAACCGCTGCCCAATCGCAGCAAAAACACAATCGTACATGCAATTACATATGTCAGAATGCTATATTGTCACTCCTGTGTGAACCTAAAAGCCAAACCAAGTTTGCTATTCTTTTTTGCCTAAATGGGGACAAATAATTGATCATACAGGCATTTAATCTGGCACCTACAACATCCAAGATAGATTTATGCCTTGCCTGGGAAATTAAAGTGGACCAAAAGCAATCATGGAGTCTATAGGGCTCTAGGGCTGCCTGATTCCTTGCCACCCCGATTTGGGATACCCCACTGTAAGAAACCTTCTGTAAAACCCACCTTCTCCCCGATCCAAAGGTGTGGGCCCCGGCTGATGTAAGCTTTAACGTGGGCACTTGCCTGTGCCAGGCACTTGTGAATGGGCGGTCTGGGCACACCCCCTGTTAGAGGCTAGCGGGTATGTGGCTGCTGGCGTGCTCGGCTGCTTTCAGCTAGATTGGGCTCGAGCGTGCTGATTGGACGACAGCAAGGTGAGTTTAACTAGGTGACCTGGGGGATTCCAGGGCCGGACGCTGGTTTCACTACAGGGCATCCTGAAACAGGATGCTTGCCGTGTGAACCCCCCCCCCCCCCCAGATAGCCAGGGATGGGAGCACACTCCCCATTCAAGTTGATGAGAAACACCTGTCGAATGCTGTAGTCAAAGCACACACATGCGCCATTAAAGCATGGAAAGGTGAGTTTTTACGGGCGAACTGGTGAGTTTCACACAGCGGGGCATAGCACTAAACCTGGGAAAGTAAAATAATAATAATATAAATAAAATATTCACGCGTATGTTGTTGTGCATTACCTTTGCAAGAAATTCTTCCTGGTCAGTCTGTACTCCAAATCGTGGGATACTGCAGGTAGTAAAACTAGAGCTATGAGTCAGCTTCTTCACGCCGCTAATTTGAGACATGGGTCTTTTTTTCTTTTCTTTTTCCTTGGTAGTCGGAGAAGGAATGTCCACTTCATGCTGCTTATCTGGTGAAAACACATGAACAAACTTGCTAAAATATTAGTAAGTAGCTGAAGGTTAACTCTTCATGGACTATGGTTATAAAAAAAATATAAGGTCTACTAAACAGTTTAAACGAATTGCAAATTAAAGGGTCGGTCCAGGACAAAAAACAGGCATACTCCTTTTTTGTTCCCTGCAGTGTTCTATCCTACTGCTTATATGTGAGTAGTTAATATAAAGTGCTCATAACTTTTACTCACTCGGTGAAGTTCTCCACAACAATCTTGTGCAAACTCCTTGTAAGAGGGCCTCCTAATGAGGTGGAAAAACTCTCCAAGTGAGATGGAGAAATTGCAATAATGCTTTTAAATTTGAAGGGTACATGAGAAGTGCAATTAAACCCTTGAAGAAGAACAAAAGCCATAGGGAGAGAGATGGGAGCGGGAATGTGGTATTTGCAGTGGAAAAGTCTGTTCTTCGGGCGATCTTGGGATTTCACACATCAGGGCATCCAACATCACAATGCCCCGCCCCCCCCCATACCGCTTAATATGTGTCTCGCTCTAAAACTAGGCTTATGATGATGTTTTGGCACTCCGAGCCTATCTATCTCTGGTCTTGTGCTGATGAGGCCATTTTATAGCTATATTCTGAAGCAGCAGTCAGTTGCTGAAGTCTATTGCAAAACACAACACAAGCTACTGTACATGCAAAACATTGCAGAAACAAGAGGCTACTACCACAGCACAGAAGTAGTTTTATTAGAGTAAATTTGGCTCCTGAATACCTGTACGCTGTAGGCAAAAATCATTCATTTTTGATCCTCATCCTTCATATAGTTATTTTAGGGTGTAATTGTAAAAAGTAACCCAAATGGTCACTTAGACATTGCAATATGATTAGTTAATAATTACCTAAAAATGTACTTGAGATATATTCAGACACCTGATTTCCAGATCGACTTGTTTCAGACAAATGTGTCAGTTCTCTGTTCAACATTCTCCTAAACTGCAGGAAGAAAGACAATAAGGTAATACACTCATGTTAAAGAACTTTTAACAACATTGTTCATATCATATATTGGTTATACGTGGACCAAAACCCTGTCCATCTGGCCATAGAAGGCCTAGAAAGAGACCATAGGCCTAGAAGGCCTATGAAAGACTTCAAGGCCAATTTAAGCAGATCAAACCCTAGGAGAGCAGGGGTCCTGGATTTTGGTCCACTTTAAAAAAAAATAGTCCACCTAGAATCCTGGGTAGACCATTTAGTGAAATTATTTGACCAGAATCCACTTTATTAACCCCTATACAAAACATCATGAAAAAAATACTGTATGCTTTTCTTTTATCCCCATTACTTAAAAAGTGGATGCTCTGAATATGTATCAGTATAACAAAACCACACTTTAAATACCAGGGCTACAGAGATGAGCATCAAATCTTAAAACTTTAGTAATTCGTTAAAATTATACTCACAAACATAAAAAGCTAAATCGCTTAGCATTAAGATGGATAGTCAACAGTTCTCACTGCCCCCAATGATCCAAAACGCCAAGTTTTCCAAAATCCATAAATAATAGGCTTCTATGAATATAAGAGCCCCGGGCTTCCGACGCGTTTCGTCGCTCAGACGCGGCTTTAACTAGTTAACAAGATTTGATCTAGCAATATTGCACTAGATTTTCTCTGTTTTCTTCCAATTGCATGGATTAACTTGTTGGAGCCAAATTGGCTGCTATGAAAGGGAAACAGCTGAACTTTATCGAAATTTAAAGCTGTATAATCTTGTTTAATGGAAGATTGGCACATCCTGATTCCCTTGTTTTGAATTAAATTTTTATGAACGCCAATTTTTTTCCTCTGTCTGGTAAGAGTCTGACATTGATTGGTGGTGGCCACCTGACGGTGAAGGACGCATGCGCTTTGGGATAAGTTGGCTACCTTGGAATCATAAGAAGTTCTGTGTATCTTTTCTGCTGATATACTTGGGACTTTATCGTTGAACTTGAGTCACACACGTTGAGCTACAGTCAGGGCCAGAAATATTTGGACAGTGACACAATTTTCGCAAGTTGGGCTCTGCATGCCACCGCATTGGATTTGAAATGAAACCTCTACAACAGAATTCAAGTGCAGATTGTAACGTTTAATTTGAAGGGTTGAACAAAAATACCTGATAGAAAATGTAGGAATTGTACACATTTCTTTACAAACACTCCACATTTTAGGAGCTCAAAAGTAATTGGACAAATAAACATAACCCAAACAAAATATTTATTTTCTCAATATTTTGTTGCAAATCCTTTGGAGGCAATCACTGCCTTAAGTCTGGAACCCATGGACATCACCAAACGCTGGGTTTCCTCCTTCTTAATGCTTTGCCAGGCCTTTCCAGCCGCAGCCTTCAGGTCTTGCTTGTTTGTGGGTCTTTCCGTCTTAAGTCTGGATTTGAGCAAGTGAAATGCATGCTCAATTGGGTTAAGATCTGGTGATTGACTTGGCCATTGCAGAATGTTCCACTTTTTTGCACTCATGAACTCCTGGGTAGCTTTGGCTGTATGCTTGGGGTCATTGTCCATCTGTACTATGAAGCGCCGTCCGATCAACTTTGCAGCATTTGGCTGAATCTGGGCTGAAAGTATATCCCGGTACACTTCAGAATTCATCCGGCTACTCTTGTCTGCTGTTATGTCATCAATAAACACAAGTGACCCAGTGCCATTGAAAGCCATGCATGCCCATGCCATCACGTTGCCTCCACCATGTTTTACAGAGGATGTGGTGTGCCTTGGATCATGTGCCGTTCCCTTTCTTCTCCAAACTTTTTTCTTCCCATCATTCTGGTACAGGTTGATCTTTGTCTCATCTGTCCATAGAATACTTTTCCAGAACTGAGCTGGCTTGTTGAGGTGTTTTTGGGCAAATTTAACTCTGGCCTGTTTATTTTTGGAATTGATGAATGGTTTGCATCTAGATGTGAACACTTTGTATTTACTTTCATGGAGTCTTCTCTTTACTGTTGACTTAGAGACAGATACACCTACTTCCCTGAGAGTGTTCTGGACTTCAGTTAATGTTGTGAACGGGTTCTTCTTCACCAAAGAAAGTATGCGGCGATCATCCACCACTGTTGTCTTCCGTGGACGCCCAGGCCTTTTTGAGTTCCCAAGCTCACCAGTCAATTCCTTTTTTCTCAGAATGTACCCGACTGTTGATTTTGCTAATCCAAGCATGTCTGCTATCTCTCTGATGGATTTTTTCTTTTTTTTCAGCCTCAGGATGTTCTGCTTCACCTCAATTGAGAGTTCCTTTGACCGCATGTTGTCTGGTCACAGCAACAGCTTCCAAATGCAAAACCACACACCTGGAATCAACCCCAGACCTTTTAACTACTTCATTGATTACAGGTTAACGAGGGAGACACCTTCAGAGTTAATTGCAGCCCTTAGAGTCCATTGTCCAATTACTTTTGGTCCCTTGAAAAAGAGGAGGCTATGCATTACAGAGCTATGATTCCTAAACCCTTTCTCCGATTTGGATGTGGAAACTCTCATATTGCAGCTGGGAGTGTGCACTTTCAGCCCATATTATATATATAATTGTATTTCTGAACATGTTTTTGTAAACAGCTAAAATAACAAAACTTGTGTCACTGTCCAAATATTTCTGGCCCTGACTGTAAATTACCCATATTTATGCCAAAGAGCGGTATTTAACCTTTCTGCTTTCATGACGATTAGTCTGCCAGGGATTCCTAAGGACTTTGCACTGCTGTTCCTCTAGAAAACATTTTAGTGGACCAAGGTCATATTACTGTGATTCACGCCCCCAAATTGGGCATAGGGTGGAACGATCACAGGATGTAGGGTTCACTTAAAAGCCACAGTACATGCATTACAAAAAATAACTTTTTTCCCCCTGCATCGCTTCTGTTCTGCTCTCACACTTTCCACTGTCCCGCACCAGTCTACACTTCACTGGGGACCAGACACCTCCTCCAAGATGGTGGTGCCCCCCACTCACTGCATTCAATACAATAAGGGGGCATGCCAAGCCGTAACACACACCCCTATATCACAATGAATACGTGCCAAGGGGTGGTCTTCGAGAAAAAAGATGCACTGTGCTCTCTCGCTCCTTGCTGTAGGAACTACTTGTCCATCTGGCGGGGTTATTGCATAGCAGGCCTAGCTAGTGTTCAGTGTCGGACTGGTCCAACAGAAAATCAAAGGATCCTCTGGTGAACTCCAGGTATTGATCTAAGGCCACCATCAGGGCAGTACAAGATATTAAACAGGGTTTATGGTTTGCCTATAGTGTTATGTGAATTTGGTATTTAGCCTTTGGTGTTCTGGGAGGGTGCCTGTGCATGACTACTTACATCCTTAACAATACAAATATGTCCAAGTGTTGGCACTACCTCTGAATACATTTAAACTGTAACTTTTAATATAATGTTTAAAAAGCAGCTATTACGCTGTATTTAAACAATCGGGTAAGGGAAAGGGGTCAACATATTACAGACATAAAAGGGTCTTAGTTCCCATAAAGTTTGTTTATTAAAACTATTTCTTAACGGACTTTTAGTTAAACCAGACCAACATCCTGGCCAAAGCTCCCCTGTCCCATCTGCCTGCATGAAACGGAAGCATTGTCAGCACTTACGTTTGCTCCTGCATCCATTCAAAGCTGATACGCCTGTTCTAGTGGTAGTGGCCATTTCTTCCTTTCCAAGCATCTCAGCCAAGCTGCTGCCTGGATTCGACTGGCATACCTGACAATGCACAATTAAAGGAAACCCAGCTACACAGGCAGCCTGTAGATCCATGAGCCGCCATTTTGTTTTTAAAATTTACCACAGCTAGAGTTAGATAATGTAAATTATTTTTGTATGTGCAGCAATGTAAATTGCCCTGGGGAGGAATGCATATGAGCACTGTTTGTTGTGTTGGTCCAGTTTAAAGTGGACCAAAACTGAGGGCCTTATGGCCCTGGAATCTATACGATTCTGTAATATCTGTGACTCTAAATGGAACACACAGCTACCTTAAATGACAGCAAGAGCATAGGTACGCGTCTAAAAATAACAATAACACAAAAAAAAAAATGTTTTGCACTGGAGCAGGTCCGGTATGTGCTGTCAGCCTTCCCCTTTTCCATGTGCATATGACCCTGCTCATCACCCAGCAGGCCTGGAATATATAAGATTCCAGGGCCGATTGATTCCCTCCCCCGGGGCATCCAGATTCGGGATGCACTGCTGTGTAAAGCCTGAAAACTCACCTTCTTCCCAGATCCTACCACGCATGTGCGAGCAGCAGCCACGTCCGCGCTATCCCTTTAGCAGGGCATTTATGAATGGCCAGAGCAGGCATGCTTCCTGTTAGAGGGTAGTGGGGGATTCGGCCGCCAGCTCGCTTGAATCTGCTCGCTAAGACGAACTCTTAGACTAAGTGACGGTAGCGGAACCCAGCGCACTGATTGATCGAGAGTGTAAGTCAGATCGGGTGACCTGGAGGGTTTCGCACACCCCCGGGGAGGGGGCAACCCTAAATCCTGGCTTTTGGTTCACTTTAAGTCATTTTCGACTGTTGGTCCACTTTATTTATTAAACATCGCATTTCATTTGGCAACTAAGCCAATTAAAGTCCCTGTCAAGGCAAGTAAACTAAATAATACTTGCCTTTTGTCACCAGCAACTGTTCCATTCTGCATGGTGTGCTAAAACTTACCAGGTGGCAAAATTGAATCCAAAACGGATGTCAGCCCATCCAGATCACTGTGTCTGGAGCCTCCAATATTATGTAACGGAAGGGTGGGCCCCTAAAGTGATTGCCTCTGGCGGGCCCAGTTGCTCGGGGGGGGGGGGCCCTTATGGCAGTCCTGTGACATATTAATAGAATGTGAGCACTTCCCTTCTACAGCAGTCCACCCCGCTCAGCCCATGTTCCATTACTAGGGGCAGGCATTTTGCTTCGGGTGCTGTGGAGATCTTCCTAATGCCCATGAAAGAGGACTGTCTGCTGAAGCCATTTGGGCAGACAGCTTTCTTATTGGCATCGGTGCTGTGGTACACACACGCTGGCCATGTCCATAGCAGCAGCTTATTATAAGATCTATGAAAATCCCAGTAGGAATAAGAAGCTTGTGGGGTGCCTGGTACTCAGAAATGTCTAATAGCGGCCCTGCAAATACACAAAACACTTTCTATATATCTGTAACTCTAATTGAAACACACAGCTACTTCAAATGACAGCAACAGCATAGGCAAGCATCTAAAAAGAACAACAATAACACAAAAAAGAGGTCTGGCACTGGAGCAGGTCCAGTATGTGCTGTCAGCCTTCCCCTCATCATGTGCATATGACCCTGCTCATCACCCAGCAGACACTCCCCGCTCACATCCCTATATAATATATATATATATAATATATATATTATATATATATATATATATATATACACACACCATATACACACACACACGCACAGCTCACCTTGGCCCACAGAGCGCAGCCCATCCTCCTGCTCCCAGGGCCGTGCTAGGGCTTCCCCCGTGCACGGCGCATATGGTCTCTTGGCTTCCCCATGGGAGGCCAAGGAGGCTCCCGGGGAGGCCCGGGGTACATGCCGGGATCGGGAATCCCTTCCCTGCTACCCCAACAACAACACGCCGAACTCTGACAGGCAGCCAATAGAACTGCAGGGAGCGAACCAATGAAAAGACAGGAGGCAAGTTAGATAGAAGAGGTGTGACCAATGTTATGCAGATACATAGGGATAGGCGTGGCTAAGGAGTGTACTGTAACCAATAAGAGTCCCCCAGCCTGGAAACAGCGCGAAGATACGAGGCGTGGCTGACATGTGATGCTGCAGGAGAGGGGAGGGGCTTCCGTGCACCTGCGGCTCGCTTTCGCTCTGCTGGGCGCTGGGTGCTGGATGCTGAATGCTGGGTGCTGAATGCTGGGCGTTGGCTGCTGGATGTTGGGTGCTGGATGTTGGGTGCTGGGTGATGGATGCTGGGCGCTGGATGTTGGGTGCTGGATGCTGGGTGTTGGGTGCTGGATGTTGGGTGCTGGGCGCTGGATGCTGGGCGCTGGATGTTGGATGCTGGGTGCTGGATGTTGGGTGCTGGGTGCTGGATACTGGATGTTGGATGCTGGGTGCTGGATGTTGGGTGCTGGATGTTGGGTGCTGGATGCTGGGCGCTGGATGTTGGATGCTGGGTGCTGGATGTTGGGTGCTGGATGCTGGGTGCTGGATGTTGGGTGCTGGGTGCTGGATGTTGGGTGCTGGGTGCTGGATACTGGATGCTGGGCGCTGGATGTTGGGCGCTGAATACTGGATGCTGGGTGCTGGATGCTGGGTGCTGGATGCTGGGTGCTGGGTGCTGGATGTTGGGTGCTGGATGTTGGGTGCTGGATGCTGGATGTTGGGTGCTGTTTACTGGATGCTGGGTGCTGGATGCTGGGTGCTGGATGCTGGATGTTGGGTGCTGGATGTTGGGTGCTGGGCACTGGATGCTGGATGTTGGGCGCTGGGTGCTGGATGTTGGGCGCTGGATGCTGGGCGCTGGATGTTGGGGCGCTGGATGTTGGGCGCTGGATGTTGGGTGCTGGATGCTGGGCACTGGAAGCTGGGCGCTGGATGCTGGGTGCTGGATACTGGGTGCTGGATGCTGGGTGCTGGATGCTGGGTGCTGGATGCTGGGCACTGGATGTTGGGTGCTGGATGTTGGGTGCTGGATGTTGGGTGCTGGATAGTGGGCGCTGGGTGCTGGATAGTGGATGCTGGGTGCTGGATAGTGGATGCTGGGCGCTGGATGTTGGGCGCTGGATGTTGGGTGCTGGATGCTGGGTGCTGGATGCTGGGCACTGGAAGCTGGGCGCTGGATGCTGGGTGCTGGATACTGGGTGCTGGATGTTGGGTGCTGGATAGTGGATGCTGGGCGCTGGATGTTGGGCGCTGGGTGCTGGATGTTGGGTGCTGGATGCTGGGTGCTGGATGCTGGGCACTGGAAGCTGGGTGCTGGATACTGGGTGCTGGATGTTGGGTGCTGGGCGCTGGATGCTGGGTGCTGGATGTTGGGTGCTGGATGTTGGGTGCTGGATGTTGGGTGCTGGATGCTGGGCACTGGAAGCTGGGCGCTGGATGCTGGGTGCTGGATGCTGGGCGCTGGATGCTGGGCGCTGGATGCTGGGCGCTGGATGTTGGGCGCTGGATGTTGGGCGCTGGATGCTGGGCGCTGGATGCTGGATGTTGGGCGCTGGATGTTGGGCGCTGGATGCTGGGCGCTGGATGCTGGGCGCTGGATGTTGGGCGCTGGATGCTGGGCGCTGGATGTTGGGCGCTGGATGTTGGGCGCTGGATGCTGGGCGCTGGATGCTGGGCGCTGGATGCTGGGCGCTGGATGTTGGGCGCTGGATGCTGGGCGCTGGATGCTGGGCGCTGGATGTTGGGCGCTGGATGCTGGGCGCTGGATGCTGGGCGCTGGATGCTGGGCTGTTGGGCGCTGGATGCTGGGCGCTGGATGCTGGGCGCTGGATGTTGGGTGCTGGATGCTGGGCGTTGGATGCTGGGCGCTGGATGCTGGGCGCTGGATGCTGGGCGCTGGATGCTGGGCGCTGGATGTTGGGCGCTGGATGTTGGGTGCTGGATACTGGATGCTGGGTGCTGGATGCTGGGCGCTGGATGCTGGGTGTTGGGTGCTGGATGCTGGGCGCTGGATGCTGGGCGCTGGATGCTGGGCGCTGGATGCTGGGTGCTGGATGCTGGGTGCTGGATGTTGGGTGCTGGATGCTGGGTGCTGGATGCTGGGTGCTGGATGCTGGGTGCTGGATGCTGGGTGCTGGATGCTGGGCGCTGGATGCTGGGCGCTGGATGTTGGGTGCTGGATGTTGGGTGCTGGATGCTGGGCGCTGGATGTTGGGCGCTGGGTGCTGGATAGTGGATGCTGGGCGCTGGATACTGGGTGCTGGATGTTGGGTGCTGGATGCTGGGCGCTGGATGCTGGGTGCTGGATGTTGGGTGCTGGATGCTGGGTGCTGGATGCTGGATGTTGGGTGCTGGGTGCTGGATGTTGGGTGCTGGATGTTGGGTGCTGGGTGCTGGGTGTTGGGCGCTGGATACTGGATGCTGGGTGCTGGATGTTGGGTGCTGGATGTTGGGTGCTGGATGCTGGGTGCTGGATGCTGGGTGCTGGATGTTGGGTGCTGGATGTTGGGTGCTGGATGTTGGGCGCTGGATACTGGATGCTGGGTGCTGGATGTTGGGCGCTGGATGCTGGGCGCTGGATGCTGGGCGCTGGATGCTGGGCGCTGGATGTTGGGTGCTGGATGTTGGGTGCTGGATGCTGGGCGCTGGATGTTGGGTGCTCGGTGCTGGATGTTGGGTGCTGGATGTTGGGTGCTGGATGTTGGGTGATGGATGCTGGGCGCTGGATGTTGGGCGCTGGGTGCTGGATGCTGGGCGCTGGATGTTGGGTGCTGGATAGTGGATGTTGGGCGCTGGATGCTGGGCGCTGGATGTTGGGCGCTGGATACTGGATGCTGGATGCTGGGCGCTGGATGTTGGGTGCTGGATAGTGGATGTTGGGCGCTGGATGCTGGGCGCTGGATGTTGGGCGCTGGATGTTGGGCACTGGATGCTGGGCGCTGGATGCTGGGCGCTGGATGCTGGGCGCTGGATGTTGGGTACTGGATGCTGGGCGCTGGATGCTGGGTGCTGGATGCTGGGCGCTGGATGCTGGGCGCTGGATGTTGGGCGCTGGATGTTGGGTACTGGATGCTGGGCACTGGATGCTGGGCGCTGGATGCTGGGCGCTGGATGTTGGGTGCTGGATGCTGGGCGCTGGATGTTGGGTGCTGGATACTGGATGCTGGGCACTGGAAGCTGGGCGCTGGATGCTGGGTGCTGGATGCTGGGTGCTGGATGCTGGGCGCTGGATGTTGGGCGCTGGATGCTGGGTGCTGGATGTTGGGTGCTGGATACTGGGTGCTGGATGCTGGGCGCTGGATGCTGGGCGCTGGATGCTGGGTGCTGGATACTGGGTGCTGGATGCTGGGTGCTGGATGCTGGGTGCTGGATGCTGGGCGCTGGATACTGGATGCTGGGTGCTGGATGTTGGGCGCTGGATGTTGGGCGCTGGATGCTGGGTGCTGGATGTTGGGTGCTGGATGCTGGATGCTGGGCGCTGGATGCTGGGCGCTGGATGTTGGGTGCTGGATACTGGATGCTGGATACTGGAAGCTGGGCGCTGGATGCTGGGTGCTGGATACTGGGTGCTGGATGCTGGGTGCTGGGCGCTGGATGTTGGGTGCTGGATGCTGGATGTTGGGCGCTGGATGCTGGGCGCTGGATGTTGGGTGCTGGGCGCTGGATGCTGGGCGCTGGATGCTGGGCGCTGGATGCTGGGCGCTGGATGTTGGGCGCTGGATGTTGGGCGCTGGATGTTGGGTGCTGGATACTGGATGCTGGGTGCTGGATGTTGGGCGCTGGGCGCTGGATGTTGGGCGCTGGATGTTGGGCGCTGGATGTTGGGTGCTGGATACTGGATGCTGGGCGCTGGATGCTGGGCGCTGGATGCTGGGTGCTGGATGTTGGGCGCTGGATGTTGGGTGCTGGATACTGGATGTTGGATGTTGGGCGCTGGATGTTGGGTGCTGGATGCTGGGTGCTGGATGCTGGGCGCTGGATGTTGGGTGCTGGATGCTGGGTGCTGGATGCTGGGTGCTGGATGCTGGGCGCTGGATGCTGGGCGCTGGATGCTGGGCGCTGGATGCTGGGTGCTGGATGTTGGGCGCTGGATGTTGGGTGCTGGATACTGGATGTTGGATGCTGGGCGCTGGATGTTGGGTGCTGGATACTGGATGTTGGATGCTGGGTGCTGGATGCTGGGTGCTGGATGCTGGGTGCTGGATGCTGGATGTTGGGCGCTGGATGCTGGGCGCTGGATGCTGGGCGCTGGATGCTGGATGCTGGGCGCTGGATGCTGGGCGCTGGATGCTGGGCGCTGGATGTTGGGCGCTGGATGTTGGACGCTGGATGTTGGGCGCTGGATGCTGGGCGCTGGATGCTGGGTGCTGGGTTCTGGATTCTGGATGCTGGGCGCTGGATGTTGGGCGCTGGATGCTGGGTGCTGGATGCTGGGCGCTGGATACTGGATGCTGGGCGCTGGATGCTGGGCGCTGGGTGCTGGATACTGGGTGCTGGATGCTGGATGCTGGGCGCTGGATGTTGGGTGCTGGATACTGGATGCTGGGTGCTGGGCGCTGGATGCTGGGCGCTGGATGCTGGGCGCTGGATGCTGGGTGCTGGATGCTGGGCGCTGGATGCTGGGCGCTGGATGCTGGGCGCTGGATGTTGGGTGCTGGATGTTGGGCGCTGGATGTTGGGCGCTGGATGTTGGGCGCTGGATGTTGGGCGCTGGATGCTGGGCGCTGGATGCTGGGTGCTGGATGCTGGATGCTGGGCGCTGGATGCTGGGCGCTGGATGTTGGGTGCTGGAAGCTGGGAGCTGGATGCTGGGAGCTGGATGCTGGGCGCTGGATGCTGGGCGCTGGATGCTGGGTGCTGGATGTTGGGTGCTGGATACTGGGTGCTGGATGCTGGATGCTGGGCGCTGGATGTTGGATGCTGGATACTGGATGCTGGGTGCTGGGCGCTGGATGCTGGGCGCTGGATGTTGGGTGCTGGATGCTGGGTGCTGGATGCTGGGCGCTGGATGCTGGGCGCTGGATGTTGGGTGCTGGATACTGGGCGCTGGATGTTGGGCGCTGGATGTTGGGCGCTGGATGTTGGGCGCTGGATGCTGGGCGCTGGATGCTGGGCGCTGGATGCTGGGCGCTGGATGTTGGGTGCTGGATACTGGGTGCTGGATACTGGGTGCTGGATGCTGGATGCTGGGCGCTGGATGTTGGGTGCTGGATACTGGGTGCTGGATGTTGGGCGCTGGATGTTGGGCGCTGGATGCTGGGCGCTGGATGCTGGGCGCTGGATGCTGGATGCTGGATGCTGGGCGCTGGATACTGGGTGCTGGATGTTGGGTGCTGGATGTTGGGTGCTGGATGTTGGGCGCTGGATGTTGGGCGCTGGATGCTGGGCGCTGGATGCTGGGCGCTGGATGTTGGGCGCTGGATGTTGGGTGCTGGATACTGGGTGCTGGATGTTGGGCGCTGGATGTTGGGCGCTGGATGTTGGGCGCTGGATGCTGGGCGCTGGATCCGGCGCTGGATGCTGGGCGCTGGATGCTGGGCGCTGGATGCTGGGCGCTGGATGTTGGGTGCTGGATACTGGGTGCTGGATGTTGGGCGCTGGATGTTGGGCGCTGGATGTTGGGCGCTGGATGTTGGGCGCTGGATGTTGGGCGCTGGATGCTGGGCGCTGGATGCTGGGCGCTGGATGCTGGGCGCTGGATGCTGGGTGCTGGATGCTGGGTGCTGGATGCTGGATGCTGGATGCTGGATGCTGGGTGCTGGATGCTGGATGTTGGGCGCTGGATGCTGGGCGCTGGATGCTGGGCGCTGGATGCTGGGCGCTGGATGCTGGGTGCTGGATGCTGGGTGCTGGATGCTGGATGCTGGATGCTGGATGCTGGATGCTGGGTGCTGGATGCTGGGTGCTGGATGCTGGGCGCTGGATGCTGGGCGCTGGATGCTGGATGCTGGGTGCTGGATGCTGGGTGCTGGATGCTGGGTGCTGGATGCTGGGTGCTGGATGCTGGGTGCTGGGCGCTGGATGCTGGGCGCTGGATGCTGGGCGCTGGATGCTGGGCGCTGGATACTGGGCGCTGGATACTGGGCGCTGGATACTGGGCGCTGGATACTGGGCGCTGGATACTGGGCGCTGGATACTGGATGCTGGGTGCTGGGTGCTGGGTGCTGGATGCTGGGTGCTGGATGCTGGGTGCTGGATGCTGGATGCTGGGTGCTGGATGCTGGGTGCTGGATGCTGGGCGCTGGATGCTGGGCGCTGGATGCTGGGCGCTGGATGCTGGGCGCTGGATGCTGGGCGCTGGATGCTGGGCGCTGGATGCTGGATGCTGGATGCTGGGCGCTGGATGCTGGATGCTGGGTGCTGGATGCTGGGTGCTGGATGCTGGGCGCTGGATGCTGGGCGCTGGATGCTGGGCGCTGGATGCTGGATGCTGGATGCTGGGCGCTGGATGCTGGGCGCTGGATGCTGGGCGCTGGATGCTGGGCGCTGGATGCTGGGTGCTGGATGCTGGGTGCTGGATGCTGGGTGCTGGATGCTGGGTGCTGGATGCTGGGTGCTGGATACTGGGTGCTGGATGTTGGGTGCTGGATGCTGGTTGCTCACATCACATCACAGAGTTCCCTTCTGTAGTATTATAACATCCCTGACAACCATACAGGTCATGCACCACTAAGGTTGCCACCTGGCCGCTATTTCTTTTTTTTACTTTATAGGCCACTGGCCTGGCGGTGCTGGTCTGTATTTTTTTACTAATTGAGGATGGGAAAAATATGCTCGCAATTTAAACCGGACCTTCAGTGTGATTTAATGAAAAGCCCAAACTCTTAAACGGTTCCCCAGCATCTAAAATTAATATATTTTACGTTTTTAGTCACTAACTTATTATTCTTTCCCCCACTGGGCTGCAACTCTGTTCAGGAATGTAGGATACGGGCGCCGCCATCTTGACTCAGAAGCATCACACTTACTGAGGAGAGGAGAGTGGGATAAGGTACAGGGGGGCGGGTTATAGCTGTGCTTTGCTTAGACAGAGCAGAGCTGGGGTCAGGTAAAGGTCAGCAGTCCCAGAATGCAGAGCAGCACAGTCAGGAGGCACTTCCTGTTTGCAGGCTGCCTGATAAGATGGGGGCTTCCATAAGCCGCCATCTTGGATGTTTAAAGGCTCATAACATGCAGTAGATGCAGGTAGGATGATTTTTAATGTGGCCAATCTGTATGTACAGGGTGTGGGAAACATATAAGATAGACTCTTATTCAGAGTGAAGGTCCGCTTTAAGGTACCAGTGAAAAACAAATACCTTCAGAGCCAGGCCAGTGGCCGGTGAAGTAAGAAAAAAAACCCTAATATTCAGCCCCCGAAACCACCAATGATTAAAGTGGACCAAAACCCAGGATTTTGACTATCCTGGGTTTTGGTCCTTTCCCCCGGGGTGCCCCGCTGTGTGAACCCCCCCCCCCCGGGTCGCTGAAGCCAATTCACCTCTTCCCGGTTCTACAGCACACGCACAGCCGCTCGTCCAATCAGCGCCCTCGGAGCCACTGACATCACGTTGTCTCAGTTTTCGTCTAAGGCCAGGGGCTCCAAGTGTGCTGGCGGTGCATCCCTCGCTTCTCCAGGGAGCGTGCCCATGCCAGCCATTCACAAATGCCTGGTGTGGGCTGGAGGGATAGCTGGGATGTGGCCGTGGCTTGCACATGCACCATTAGACTGGGAAACTAGGTAAGTGTTTTGGGCAACCTGGGGGGTTTCACACAACGTTGCATCCAGATTTTGGATGCCGCGAGGGGAGGGAATCGATTGGCCTTGGAATCTTGCGGTGGGTTTTGGTCCACTAACACCTATGTCGTGCGGTCCTCTGCTGGGAATCCGCCCCACTGCAATTGCGCACCCACTTCGAGCACCAACATTACTCCTGGCCGCCAGAATGTCCTGCCCCTGTGAGCACTGGATTACCGGCACAGGACCGAGATTAAGGTAAGCTTTATGGGACCAACAACCGCGCGGCACAGGTGGTGGTCCACTTTCAATGCATGAAAATAAAACATGATGGCATGCACCTATCATCCTTGGGGCACCCCCAATTGGGGATGCAAAAGAGCAAAAAATGCATACAAAAACAATTTCACATGCACCAGTCCCCCAAAAAATGGCCAAAAAAATGATAATCAACCCTGCTCATTTTCTTTTAAAATCACAGGGTTAACATATCCTCTTACTCCTCAAAATTCACTTTCCATCAATAATGTCGATTCTACTCATAATACAGGGGATGAAGAAGGAAGGAGAAAACCCAATTGTGTAATATTGCTTAAACACGGGAAACGCCTAAGCCCTTCTCCCGTTCTTTATTACTTTTACCAAGAAATCATAAAAACCAGCTTTAAAATCCACACACAAATACGTTGGGTCTGCAAATTAAGCCTCCAATAATTTGTCTCACCACATCTTTGTATTATACCAATTCAGCCCAGTGAACAAGTCAGTTGGTGACGAAATGCGTCTGGGGCCGAGCTGAGAAACACACTGTGTATTCACCTAGCTTTACTTTCGGTTTCATCTTTGGCCTCACACCGCAGCTTTCCAGATCCCACGGCCAGGGAGAGAGGACAGGATCAGTGTCAGTCATACATAAGTAACCCCCAGGTTATGGTGTTCACAAGGGGTGAGTGCAGAGGAGATGGGAATGTGCCGCTGTATACAAGCCAGGAACACAAAGGGCTTGATTTATCCTGATTTTCTTTCCTTCTACGGCATATGGCTTAATGTGGATGAACTTTGAAAACCAGGATGCCCAGAGGGGTGGGGGATATTTTGGTCAGCTTTAAGATTTAAAATGATTATTCCAAAAACAAAATGCTACAGCACTGAGGAGATATGCCACTGAGGTTTTCAAGGGTTTAGGGAAGGGAGCTAAGTGGTGGGGAGGGTTCCTGTCATGAACCTGACTACAGGGCACTAACTCATTTTAACTAGCTGTCGCGGGGCCTAATTTATGAAGCATCAGTGCCATTTACACTCACTTAGCGTCAAGGATTTAAGCCCAGCATCAGTTTATGCTTCAATTTAAGAAGCAAAAGTCGGTGAGTTCCAACGTGTCCGTCAGATGGCACAGAATTTCTCACTTTCTAACCTTTTTCACATAAGTGAACATTGCTCGTGTACAAGCTGCACCAGCTGATTTTGAGAGGCTATACAATAAGAAGCAAGATGCCATACCATATATCATAGTGGATGGTACCTGCCCATTTCCCACTAAGACCATAAATAAATGGGAAAGAGACTTGAATACCTCCTTAGATCAACAAACCTGGGAAAATATTCTAGTGAACATACAGGCTGATTCATTACTAGCGCCAGCTATTGGCAGATGAGCGTCTTTACAAAGGCGCTAAGACTGACCGCTAGTATACGCTGTGATCGCCTACCGGGTGCTGTAACAGATCGCCTCAGTCGCTGTAGTAACCTGGCTGGCATTGATGAATGAGATGTATTTTGGGTGTTCTAACACCAGTACAGCGTTAAAGGGAGCGAAAGGTAGCGCCAGCTCATTGCGACCGACTCTCAGCAACTCATACCATATTCAACAAAAAACAGACACACAGAGCGTAGGTGCTCTGGATCTGGTCGCTATACCATAGAGCGCCGGACGCTGTGTGATTAAAGTCTGTTTTTGAACACATATCCACCAGTAACAAAGAGAAAACACATGGAATTACATCGGCCTGTAATGACAATTCTGTATAAAAATATCAAAAAATCTAAAAAGTTTAAAATTCAAATTCTAGGGCAGGAGAGGTGACACTATTATTTGAGAGAGAAAAAAAAAATAAACACAAAAAAACTCTGTTTAAACAGAAGAAAAGAAACGTCCATTGAAATGTATGGGAGAGCGACAGGTAATACCTGGCGCTCTGGAAGCTAGAGCGCTATACGCTGAGCTGCCTGTAATGATGAATCGTACGCTACATAGCGCTGTTAGAGTCGCTCACCAGAATCGCCTTCATAAATGTGGTATTGTGTACAGCGCCCAGCGTTCACCAGACGCTACCTACCGCTAAGAGGTGCTACCTACCGCTATCCCTTGATGAATAAACCCCATAGCCACCCCTCGAACACCGACCTTAAAAAAACGCAAATTGTAAATATATTATTCCCCTATATCTGACCCAGGACTATAACCACAAAATGCCCAGTATTCCATTTTGGTGGTGCAAACAAAACACTGCTACTTTTTATCACTTAAGGTGGCTATGCCCAGAAATTACAACTTTTTGGAAGGGGTCTTGACAGAAATAAAGAAACGGACTGGAATGCATATAATGTATGATCCCAAGCAATGTCTTCTAGGCATTACCATCCCACCACAAAATAAAGTCCTATATGTGCACATAACAGCCGCATTGGAATGGAAGTGAAAGGACCCTACAATAAAACTTGGTATAAGAAAGCCAAATATAGCATAACAGAAGCATCACTGATTAAAAACATCTTCACTAACTTTGTAAGTACAATGGCCTATGCAAAGTCCTAAATGAGGGGAGAAAAAGAGGGAGGGGAAAAAGGGTGGGATAATATATATATATATATATATATATATATATATATATATATGCAAATGAGTGGCATGGTTAACAGTACTGAGCTGCATGATCAACATGATCTGTCCCCTACACCCACACATCAGAAGTATTGTGCCCACAGCTCCACATGCAATACCCTGTATTCCTTCTTAATACAAGCTTTACATTAATTAACCTTTTTAATTAACAGTTTGCTCTTCAGTTGTTGCAAAAACTATGGCAACTGCATTATACTGTAAACTGCTCCAATCAGTAAACGCATGCTATACCCTTATCAAGTACTTACTACTTTTATGAGCTTCAGTAAATGTACTATTTATAGTCTATGCACAGCTCCAAATATTTGCTTAGCAATGATGGTGACAGGCCTCAGTAAGAAAAATAGTGGATAAAAACTATTACAAATGTGCTGCGTATCATCCTTTAGTCTGTAAGCTCGCAAGGGCAGGGCACTCCTCCCTATTGTCTCCTGTGCTCACAACACTTGGTTTTAACCTGTGGCATCTAATTTTGTATTGTTGTCTGTGCTATCTGTTTTACCTTGTCTGTATTCTTACTTGTAAAGCGCTACGGAAGTTGATGGCGCTATATAAATAAACAATAATAATAATAATAATAATAATATCACAATATATATATTTATAGCAGACCAATAGTCAAAAATGACTCAAACCAGACCAACACAACAAACAGTGCCCACAGGCGTCCTTCCCCAGGGCAATTTAGATTTCTGCACATAAAAATGAATGTGGTAAATTTTAGAAACAAAGTGACGGTTCATGGATGTTTGGGCCACTTGCAAACAGGAAGTGCTGCTGGGTTTCCTGTTACTATGCATTGTCAGTTATGTCAGTTGAATCCAGTCAGCAGCATGGTTGAGATGCTGGGAGAGGAAGCTCCAAAATGGCCGCTACCTTTCTTTTCCAACTGTACCACGCTGTTGGTCCAGTTTAAGAAGTCCTGTTCCCTGCCCCAGGGGGCATTCTGATTTGGGATGCCCCTCTGTGTGAAACATCCCAGATCCCCTAGTAAAAACTCACCTTTCCCCTTACCTATGGCACATGCTTGGTCTCCCATCCAGTTAAAGCTGTTTGGCTTGCATATTAATGCATGCCAGATGCTGGCAAGTCTATATGAATGGCTGGGGGATGGGAGTGCGCCACACCCCAGAGATGCTGGGCATGTGGGTGCTGATATTTTACATTGGCGAGGGAGCCAGGAAGAAGGTGAGTTTTGCAGGGGGGGTTACACAGCGTTGGGTTCTGTTCCACTTTAAGTAACGCACTTCACAAACTTAAAGAGGGTCAAAACCCTCTAAAATCCCTGACTGGTAATCTGCGGTGAGGGCTTGCTCCATGTGACTGCTGCTTAAGCATAGAGCAGTGAGATTTCTGCTCCTATTTTGCGTAACTGAGGTTGTGTATACCTATCTGGGATGTCCCGGAGAAAGGAAAAGCAGCACCTGTGAATTTATGCAAGGGACGGTCAGCTCTGATTGTCTAGAGCAGCTTGGGAAATTGGAATGGCTGTAAGTGGAATACCCTACATGTATACATTTACCTTGTTTGAAGCCATCTCACTAACTGAGTGCCGTGTCTGCAAAGTCTCCAGCTGGTCAAGACACCAATCCAACTCTTCCAGAGTTTCAATGGCCAGTTTTTGAACAGCATCCTCTGTGAAAGAAAAAAAAGAGGCATTTAGACTAAGGCCCTTATTTAACAAGGGATAGCGTCAGGTAGCGAATGGTGAGCGAACGGTAATGACGCTCACCGCCACGAGAACGCCGGCTCCCCTCCGCAATCACACATTTATTAAGCCGATCCTGCTTAGCGACTGACAGAGCGCCAGATAGCGAATCATTCATCATTATTCCAGCCTCACCCCACAGCGCCAGCGAGCGACCTTAAACAGCGACAGGTATGACCTCTCGCTACCTGGCGCTCTCCAATGCATTTCAATGGAGCAATCTTTAAATATTCATAATTACTTGCTATTAATTTTTTTTTATTTTTTTTAAATGTCAAAAATTCTGTGACCACTTCTGCAATGTTAGATTTTTTTTTTTTAAGGTAAAAAAATAAAAAAAAAATTGTGCAGAATGGATATTACAGGTCTGATATTAATGTATTCATATTACAAAATGTTTTGAAAAACATGTTTTGTTTTTTTTCAAAAAATATGGTTGTTTGGGGGTTAAAAAAACTACTTTTAACCCATCGCCGCCAGCGCTCTGGGGTTTAAACAAGCATTTCACAGCGCGAGAATTTTTGGAGCGTGATTTGTTAATGAATATGCTGGGAGCCGTTCGCTATGGCCATTCGCTGTCATGCGCTCCCATACAGCGCGGAACCTGTCAAACAGCGACTCCTAACCCCGTATTCAACATTACCGCACACCGACTGAGTCGCTGTCAACAGCCGAACAACGGCCAAGCACAGCGAATACTAGCGGGCGCTGTGAAAATAACGCTACTGTCGCTCATCTGTCGCTACCTGGCGCTATTAATGAATCGGCCTCTTAGCAATGCTGATACCTTATTTCTTCCCAACCCATGGTCAGATGTGCACACCTCTAGTTACCGATGCCTACAGTAAGATAATTGTATTATTTTAGTCTTCCTGGGTAAGCCAGCAAAACACTATACAATTTGGAAACACTTTCTTTAATGCAGACATGAAGTGTGATCCTTCAGCAATAAGAGCCTGCATTTAAAAGTACTTTCCAGGCATTGGCAATAATAAGACAGTAATGCCTGTCCCATGTGGTTCCCTTCCATTTCCTGCAGTGCAATGTATTTGCTGTAGCACAGAGGCGGCAAACTCGTTTTCACAGATGGCCACATCAGCATTATGGTTGCCGGTTTATAACAAACAAAAAAACAATATGGAAACATGACCATTCTAATGTATGGTTACAGACGCCATAATATTTTGGCCAGAACAAGATGCAGACCGAAATGCACCGAAATGTTTTGCCCAGGACAGATGCAGAAGCTGAATTATTTGGCCCAGGATAGATGCAGACCCAGAGCTGTTTTGCACAGATACAGGTGCATAATTATTTTCCCCAGGACAACCAGATAATTATTTTGACCAGGATAGATGTATACACAACGGTGCAAGATGCAGACACTAAGAGGCCGATTCATTAACAGCGGCAGGTAGCGACAGTTGAGCGACTGTAGCGGCATTTTCAGAGCGCCCGCTAGTAGTCGCTGTGCTTGGCCGTTGTTCGGTAGTTGATAGCGACTCAGTCGGTTTGCCGTAATGTTGAATATTGGGTGAGGAGTCGCTATTTGACAGTTTCCGTGCTGTATGGGAGCGCATGATAGCGACTGGCCCTAGCGACCGGCTCCCACCATATTCATTAACAAATCACGCTCAAAAAATTCTCGCGCTGTAAAATGCATGTTTAAACCCCTGAGCGCTGGCGGCGATGTGTTAAAAGTAGTTTTTTAACCCCCAAACAACCATATTTTTGGAAACCAAAAAAAACAAGTTTTTAAAATAATTTTGTAATATGAATACATTAATATCAGACCTGTATCAGACCTGTAATATCAATTCTGTACATTTTATTATTTATTTATTTTTTTTAACCGTAAAAAAATTATTTAAAATGTCAGAAGTGGTCACAGAATTTTTCACATTTAAAAAAAAAAAAAAAAATTTATAACAATTAATTATGAATATTTAAAGATTGTTCCATTGAAATGCATTGGAGAGCGCCAGGTAGCGAGAGGTCATACCTGTGGGACGCAGGCGCTGTGGGCTGTGGCTGGAATAATGATGAATGAGTCGCTATCTGGCGCTATCTCAGTCGCTAAGCAGGATCGGCTTGATAAATGTGTGATTGTGGTGGGAGCCGGCGTTCTCGTGGCGGGGCCCGTCATTACCGGTCGCTCACCAGTCGCTACCTGTCGCTATCCCTTGTTAAATAAGGGCCTAAATTATTTTACCCAGGACAGAGCCACATAAAATAACTTGGAGGGCCACCTCTGGCCTTTGGGCCTTGTAGATGTATAGATTGCCTGCAAATACTTTAATTTAGCCCTATATCCAACCAGATCATAAAAGAGATCTTTGGCACACAAGCACAAAGTGTAATACACAATACAATCAGCTAAACATGAGCATTCATTTCCAATATTTGAAGAAAAATATATCCTTAGCAGGCAATGAAATCAAACCATAACTGTCCCAACAGCCCCTGGCTGGTAAACTGCAGACCTTTATTGTGCGTTAAACATATCTAAGAATACACTCTTGTTTTATTAATATATGTCATATCTGTTTGTAACAGAAAAGTTAAATACGGTGCAGAAATGTGTCTGTATTTTGCCTGTCAGTTAAGTGCTTCATTTAAACACAAGCTGACGAGGGTACAGTTTTCCAATCCTGTCAGGGGGTCTCTGGGAATTTATCCTAAATAGAGTATAAACATTAATGAACATGAAACAGATGGGTTAAAATAGGCAACATTTTTTCCATTTTCAAGGGTCTGTTTGCAGGAAGTGAAAGGTTTTTGGGGCCTCTTGGGAGTGAAACAGTCCTCAGGATACAAACCCTATGGTATTTTTAAAGGAATGTCTGACGTCAATGTTTCCTCTCATTTTCCTCTGTGTAAACTCGGGTCATTCTTGTCTTTTAAAACAATCCGCTTAATTCATAAGGTAGTACAAGAGTATTGAGTGCTGAGTGCAAGAACCCGAAGCTACCTTATGCCAGCCAAGCTTATACATAGTTTTTAACTGAGCAATCATCACTACAATCGTTTCAATATATCAAATATCGCTTATTCACTTTCACTAGAAATTTTTGGATATTCTACCAAAAAATTGATTAAAAGAGAAGAACATTTTTGATGCTCCACGCCTTTTGCATACCAATCAAATCATCTTATTATTATCATTAATTCCGCAGCAAGGAATTAGGTAAAATAATGAATATTTACAGCACTAGCAATGAGGAAGTACTGGGGGATAAAAATAAAAATCTCACTGGCAATCCAGCACTAGTGCTTTTCACAGAGCAGAGGTGTGCTGGATTTCAAGACCAGTTGAGTGAACCTCCCGCCTTCTCAGCAATGGGGTCGCTTTAATGTATTAAAGTACTTTTAAAAGAGTAATGGGTGAAAACATTGCATTAAACACTGCATGAATATATATTCACACGCAGCTTCAATTCGATGTGTGAGGACAATTCGGGTTGTGCGAACATGTTCAAGCAGTGATGCCTATGGAAGGTACAGGCTCAATTCAACACCATGCAAATATATATTCTTATGAAAATGGCAGATCTGTGCGAATATATGCATGCAAAGATGCCTATGCATGCTTACATATGCTAATAGATCTGCTTGGAAGAGAAAGCATGTGCAAATAGTTCCATACTTTCTTTTCTAAGGAAATATATAATATCTATGCAAAAGGCATTTACTGCTTTTAATTCAAACTTGTCCCCCCCACACGTATTTTAAATAACAAATCGTTTTTGTTAACCGTTTATTCTTATTTGTTTCACAACAATCAAATTACTTTTAGCCATGTTTTTCTATCTGAATACAATGTTATTTCTGTTTTTACTTTTCTAGTGTTTTTTTAAATGCGTTTTTCATTTATCAATACTCACCTCCTCCCTGTTTTCCTGCTGTATCCACCCAGGAGTCCCCCTAATCTTATCCAACATCCCCACTGGAATTTGCCTGGAATTTGCCTAGCTAACCTATGAACCTCCTACACTTTAGTCCCTGGCAATAGGGTTGATTCTACACCACAAAGTGTGCTACTTTTTAGAGGAGAAAACTGTAAACTACTTTCAAGTGAATACCAGTTTTCTCTCCTAAAAAGTAGCACACTTTTACTCTTAGTGCTGAATGGACCCCACCTCATAAATAAAATATAAGAATAAATAAAACGATACACACACACACACACACACACACACACACACACACAAAAAGGTGGCTGCAGATGTCCATTTGCATGTAAGCAAGTGTTTGGGTAACGTCCGTGCTTGCAAAGTAAATTTCGTTGTCATTTTGAAGGTTATTGTTTTGTAGCTACTTACCTATTAGGGAATTTGAGAGTAGTAACACAACATACGTGTGGAAAAGCCTATTTCTCTCTACATCCTTCATGATGGCCACAGAGAGAGAGTGGCTCCTCCCCCTAAATAGAAAACACAACTGGGACAGATCAAAAGCCCCACCCCTTCTCCCCAGTCCTCAGTATTGTGTTTCTTCTCCGGGAAACCGTCTGGAACCCTATCATCTCCCATTTATTCTTTAACATGTTTTTGTTTTATCACCCCAGGAGGACTTAGGGAGGTGATCGCCGACCCCCAGGTTGTAAATTACGCAGGTCTGCTGGAGCACCACATCCCCTTGGCAGGTCCATTTGGATGGCGCTTCCTGACGTTGGCGGTGCGGCAGATCTTGTGCCCCATCTGCTTCCCCTCTGGCAGCGGAGAAAGCCCCTCCTACACTTCAGAGGGATAAAGGTAGAGAGGTCCGGGGGGTGCAGGTTTGCCAGTGGTGCCTCTGGTTCTGCTGCGACCAGTGGAGGAGGGGACAAAGACACCTGTAGGTCACGTATGATGTGCTTCTGGGTCGCGGGTTCCTCTTCTGGGGCAGACCTCACAGGGTGCGCTCATGCGCTCCATCTCCGGCTTCCAGGTTGCGACAGTTGTGTCTTTTTCTTGCATCTGAGCAGGATTCTTCTCCCGGCTGGCAACAGTGAGAGGAGGCAAAGCTTCACTACTGGCAGCCATGAGATTGGGTTGCCTTGCCACACAGGACAGAGGAGGAGCCAGGACAAAGGAAGATATGCCCCAGGAAAAGATGGTGAGTAATATTGTATCCACTGTTTCACAGGTTGCACTGTTATATTTGGTCAATTGTCACCTAGGAGCCTTGTCGTTTTCCCTTTTTGCCTCCCAAATCCAAGTGTTAAGCCTAAGGAAAAAGATAAAGAGAAGGAAAAAAGATAACGATGGATCTTCCAAGTCTAAGACTCAAGGGGCTAAATCACTAGGCTCTGTATATATTGCCCCACTACCCTACCAGAGTCTTGGAACGCAGGTTGTTGCAAGGTCTGCTTAGAACATTGATTGGGGAAACAAAGCTGCCTGTGTTCTAGTGGATATTCTGAGCAACATGGAGGCTAACATGGGTAACACCTTGGAAGTTTGCAGGTCAACTGTTAGGACCACGCATCCACCTCCAGGGAAGTTTCCCTTCCGGCTCCGCCATTACAGGTTCCTTTACCCCCTGTAACCACAGCTATTCCCTCTTCCTGGTAGAGTGGCAAAAGATTTCTTCGAGTCCTTTTATTTTGCAACTGATACATTCAGGGTATGAACTGATACATTCCTGTGGAACCCTCCATATACTTTTCTTTTGACTCGGCCACCAAGAGGTCAGGAAAAGTGAGCAGCTTCCTCACATATCATTCATCAGCTCTGTGACAATAAGGTCATAGAACCTGTTCCCTGGTAGACCAGGAACAGGGGTTTTATTCCCATGTCTTTTTAGTCCAAAAACCTTCCAAAAAAGCCTTCCAAATGATTTTGAACCTAAAACATCTCATCCCTTTTTTATGCTAGTGGTTTCATATGAAATCAATCTTTACTGTAAGGAACCTCTTGATGCCACAGGATCTTATGGTCATAATAGACTTGCAGGATGCCTGCCTGCATATCTCCATTGCTCAGGAACGTCGCAGATGTCTGAGGCTTGTGGTCATCTTGGGGTAAGAGATCCTGCATTGGCAATACAGGGCTCTCATGTTTGGGATTTCATCTGCCCCTGGGATTTTTACAATAGCCCTGGCAGGTTAAATAGGTTTTTGCTAATTCCTTACTTTAACAATCTTTTACTAACTGGCAGCACAGAGACGGGTCTGCTTCAAGATCTCTCTGACACTCTCTCTCCTGCAGGCACTGGGCTGGATTGTGAACCAAACAAAATCCAACCTGGTGCTGTGATGCCCAGCGGGACACCAGCCTTCTGTAAGCAGGCAACCCCCAATCTCCACCGCCGCTTCTGCCTATAGTCAAGCCCCCGCTTGCCGGGACGCTAGGCACGCCTCACCGGACACGGTTGCCCCCAGGTCTTAATAGGCGCAAAGGATGGCTGCTTACGGTGAAGGCCGATGAACCACGAGGGTATCCCGAAGCCGAGGTCGTTCACAGGTAGTCAATCCGGGGGGTGCGTCAGAGTACAGGGATGAGACAGGTGCGTAGTCAGGGGTAGCCAATGGGTCAAGCCAGGAGGTCAGAGATCGCAGGGTATCCAGAGGGGCAGGCAGGTTCGCAGTCAGACAAAGCAGAGGTCGGTACAGGCAGCAGACAGGGATGGTCGATCAAGCCGGGTCAGGATCAGATAACAGCTAACAGAATCACACCCTAATCACAAGAGACTATCACGGGCACTGAGTGCTGGGCTGACTCCATATTTATTTGGGAATCGACCAATGGCCACCCTGGGGGGGGGAGTGTATGTGCTGATTGGTGTAACTTACAACACTGTGAGTGATTGGACACACTATCCAGGGGCTGGTCAGTCTTGGCTGCAGGGCTGATCAGCCCCTGATTCCCATCAGGTGTGGAGCACTCTGCGCTGCCTGCCACTCACAGCACAGCGCCTCCTAGTGGCAAAATTTACAGACTGCGGGACGCGCGCCTGCACAGCTAGAGAGGGGCGAGGGAGGCTGCCAGAGTGACGCGCCGCGCTCCCAGCAGCAGGAGTGCTGCGTCGCCCCGCGGACGCTCGCCGCCGGCCCCCTGGCAGAGGTAAATTCCTTACATTACCCCCCCCTTGAGGAGGGGCCCCAGGACCCTCCACCCTGGGTTTAAGAGGATTTTCTTTATGAAATCTTTTAATTAAACGGTCTGCATGCACATCTCTAGCTGGAACCCAACTCCTCTCTTCTGGCCCATATCCCTTCCAGTCAACTAAATATTGCAAGGAATTCCGGAGGAAACGGGAATCCAGAATTCGTGCGACTTCAAACTCCTGCTCACCATCAACTAGGATAGGAGAAGGAGAGGAATCCTCCTCCACTCCCCTGGCAGGCTTAAGGAGGGAAACGTGAAAGGAATTACAAATCCTCAGAGATGGTGGAAGTTTGAGTCTGTATGTGACTTGGTTAATTTTCTGTAAAATGGGATAAGGGCTGATATATCGTGGTCCCAATTTTACAGAGAGTTGGCGTAGCGCTAAATTTTTGGTAGAGAGCCAGACCAAATCCCCCACTTTATAATCTGGATTCTTGGATCGGCGACGATCCGCAAAGACCTTCTGCTGACTCGATGCCTGGACCAAATGCCGCTGAATCTTGGCCCATAAATCTGGCCACTGGGACAACCAATCGTCTAAAGAAGGCAAACCAGAGGACGAGCCTGAAAGTGCTGAGAACTTAAGATCCCTCCCATATACACATCGGAAGGGCGATACCCCCGTGGAGGAGTTAACTGCATTATTGAAGGCAAATTCAGCAAAGGGAAGAAATTGGGACCACTCTGACTGAATATCAGAGGTGAAGCAACGGAGATATTGTTCTAATGACTGGTTGGTCCTTTCCGTCTGCCCATTGGACTGAGGGTGAAAAGCTGAAGACAGAGAAACAGTGAAGCCTAGCCGGTTGCAGAATGCCCTCCAGAAGCGTGACACAAATTGGACCCCCCTATCTGAGACCACATCTTCTGGAATTCCGTGAAGTCTAAAAATATAATCTAAGAAATATTGAGCCAATTCTTGGGCTGTGGGCAGCTTTCTTAGGGGGACAAAATGCGCCATTTTGCTAAATCGATCTACCACAACCCAGATAACGGTATATCCCTGGGACTGTGGTAAATCAGTAATAAAATCCATTGCCAAGTGCGTCCAAGGCTTTGAAGGAGTGGACAGGGGCACCAGAGGTCCGGCAGGAGCTGACCTGGGGGTTTTGCTACGGGCACAGATCTTACAGGTCTGAATAAAGGCCTGGGTATCTCTCCTGTAAGATGGCCACCAGACATGACGTGCTAGAAGGGCCAAAGTCTTTTTAACCCCTGGATGACCCACCGTCTTGGAGTCATGAAACTGCTGAAGTACTGCCGGACGGTGGGACAGGGGTACAAAGAGGAGGTGATCGGGTTTGCCCGGAGGAGAATCCGATTGAAACCGACTTAGTTCACTTGACAGGTCAGGTTGGATGACAGCTATGACCTTGTGTTGTGGGATTATGGGAAGGATCTCCTCTACAGGGACTTTATCAACTCTGAAACTTCTGGAGAGAGCGTCAGCTTTAACATTCTTTGTTCCTGGTTTGTATGTTATGGTGAAATTAAAACGGGAGAAGAAAAGAGACCATCGGGCCTGACGGGGGGTTAACCTTTTAGCTGATTCGATGTATTCTAAATTCTTGTGATCTGTGAATACCGTAATTGGGAACTGGGCCCCCTCTAACCAATGTCTCCATTCCTGAAAGGCTAATTTCACAGCTAGAAGTTCTCAATTGCCAATATCATAGTTCCGCTCAGCGGAATTAAATTTTCTCGAGAAAAAGGCACAGGGATGTAGCCGTTCAGGAGACCCACTGTACTGTGAGAGAACTGCCCCTACCCCGAGCTCAGATGCATCTACTTCGACTATGAAGGCTCGGTGGATATCAGGGTGGGTCAACACAGGTGCCGAACTAAAGGCAGACTTAAGGTTCTCAAAGGCTTGGATGGATCGGCCCGACCAAGTAGGGGTAAACGCCCCCTTCTTATTGAGGTCGGTGAGTGGGGCTACCAAGGTGGAAAAGTTTTTTATAAAGCACCTATAAAAATTAGCAAACCCCAGAAACCTTTGTAAACCCTTCAAATCTTTAGGTTGTTCCCACTGGAGGACTGCAGACACTTTGGCCTGATCCATTGTTAACCCAGTATCGGCAACAATGTATCCTAGGAACGGAACCTCGGAAACCTCAAAAACGCACTTTTTTAGCTTGGCGTAGAGGTGATTTTCTCTCAATTTCTGTAGAACCATCCGCACATGCTCTCTATGCTCGGTTAAGGTCGGGGAGAATATTAGGATGTCATCTAAGTAGATGACCACAAAACGGCCCGTGATAATGTGATGCCCAGCGGGACACCAGCCTTCTGTAAGCAGGCAACCCCCAATCTCCACCGCCGCTTCTGCCTATAGTCAAGCCCCCGCTTGCCGGGACGCTAGGCACGCCTCACCGGACACGGTTGCCCCCAGGTCTTAATAGGCGCAAAGGATGGCTGCTTACGGTGAAGGCCGATGAACCACGAGGGTATCCCGAAGCCGAGGTCGTTCACAGGTAGTCAATCCGGAGGGTGCGTCAGAGTACAGGGATGAGACAGGTGCGTAGTCAGGGGTAGCCAATGGGTCAAGCCAGGAGGTCAGAGATCGCAGGGTATCCAGAGGGGCAGGCAGGTTCGCAGTCAGACAAAGCAGAGGTCGGTACAGGCAGCAGACAGGGATGGTCGATCAAGCCGGGTCAGGATCAGATAACAGCTAACAGAATCACACCCTAATCACAAGAGACTATCACGGGCACTGAGTGCTGGGCTGACTCCATATTTATTTGGGAATCGACCAATGGCCACCCTGGGGGGGGAGTGTATGTGCTGATTGGTGTAACTTACAACACTGTGAGTGATTGGACACACTATCCAGGGGCTGGTCAGTCTTGGCTGCAGGGCTGATCAGCCCCTGATTCCCATCAGGTGTGGAGCACTCTGCGCTGCCTGCCACTCACAGCACAGCGCCTCCTAGTGGCAAAATTTACAGACTGCGGGACGCGCGCCTGCACAGCTAGAGAGGGGCGAGGGAGGCTGCCAGAGTGACGCGCCGCGCTCCCAGCAGCAGGAGTGCTGCGTCGCCCCGCGGACGCTCGCCGCCGGCCCCCTGGCAGAGGTAAATTCCTTACAGGTGCCTTCCAAAAGGTGAAGATTTTTGGGGTATCTTTTAAACAGCACCTAACAAAAGATTCTGTTACCCGCAGCAAAACAGGAGAAGTTGCCTCTAGAGATACAAGATCTTCTTCAAACAGATCTTGTCTCGTTTAGAAGGATTATGAGAATCCTTAGTCTAATGACGGACGTAATTCCAGCTGTTTCCTGGGGTCAACTTCATTCCAGGCCACTGCAAGCTTTTCTTCTCCAGACCTGGCTTCACACCACACTTCCAGAATGTGTGAAAAATACTTTATGGTGATGGATGGATTCTGTGGTCTTATGAAAAGGCAGCACTTGGAGACAATCAGATCCTGTCATCATTAAAACAGATGTCAGTGGTTGGGGCTGGGGAGCCCACTTAGGCAGCCATCATTTTCAGGGCAGTTGGTCAGCTGGATTGATGAACATCAAATTTCAAGGAGCTGAAGGCTGTAGCAGAAGCCCTGAGACATTTAAAACCTCTGTTAAAGCAGACCATAACCCTCCAGGGCACCTGTAAAACTTACTTTAACCTCACTCCCACTTCGGGAATGCAACACCGCAATTGGCTGCTCCGGGCTCACGTGGGAAATGACAGCGCTGCAATTGGCTGCCTGGGACTCATGTGAGACATTTAGCAGGATGAGGGTGTAGGGCCGCTTTAAGAGACAGAGATGTGCAGATCAGGTCAGACAATGTGATGACAGTGGCATATCTAAACCAGAAGGGCGGCACAAGTTCTGAAAGACTTCAGAATCTGGCTCTTTTGCTTCTCACTACACTTCAGCAGTTAATCAAATCCTTCTTGGCAGTTCACCTAAAGGGGTAACTGAATGGAGTGGCAGATTATCTAAGCAGGACACCTCTGTCTCCCTTAGAATGGTCCCTCAATCCAGAGATATTCTGTCAGATCGTGGCCAGGTGGGGCCTTCTAAGCATAGACGTTTTACCTCAAACAAAAATACAAAATGCAAGAGATATTTTACCCTGTGCCAGGGGGACGGAGCCCTGGGGGTGGACGCTCTGGCCCATAGCTAGCAGTTCGATCAAGCTTACGCCTTCCCCCCACTGCAGCTTCTTTCCTCGGGGATTGAAAACAGCAGCAGCAGTAATTCTGATAGCCCCGATTTGGCCCAGAAGAATTGGTTTGCTACCTTGAAGATGTTGCTGGAGGATCCATGGGAGCTCCTACTTTCAGACCGAACTTGAAGCTAGCGGTCTGGATCTTGAAACAGCGATTCTAAAATGAAAAGGGCTATCACCAAGAGTTGTCACGCTCCTGGAAAGCAGGAAAATGACAACTAGGATCATTTATCAGAAGGTGTGTAAATGTTTTGCCTCTTACTGTGATGTTAATAGTCAGAGTATGGTCCTCGAATAACTGCTGGAAGGGTTTGAGTTAGGCCTAGCCGTAAGTACCATGAGAACTCAGGCCTAAACCTTATCAGTCATTTCAGACAAGAAACCTAGAAAAAACGATTTGGTCAATAGATTTTTCATTGCTATAGGCCGTAAGAAACCAGTTCACTGTATTCGTTGTCCTTCCTGGGACCGGGTGCTGGTTCTTAAGGGCCTTTGGAAGAAGCATCTACGAAGATTCTCTCCCTCAAAACTAGTTTTTCTATTATTTTGTCTCCAAAAATGAGTGTATTATTTTAACGGTCTTACTAAAACTTGACACTTTATATTTACCTAAGATAACCTCCTCCTTTCATCGCTTTTCAGGAGATCTTCTTACCTTCTCTCTTGCCTGATCCTGAGA
Organism: Gastrophryne carolinensis; assembly: GCA_027917425.1. Lineage (NCBI taxonomy): Eukaryota > Metazoa > Chordata > Amphibia > Anura > Microhylidae > Gastrophryne > Gastrophryne carolinensis. Next base: position 275,222,722 of record CM051234.1, read on the forward strand.
ATTCTAATGACACTACTCACCTCTTAGCTGTTCGCAGATCCTCTACCTAGTGTACACCAATGAATTTGACAGAGTTGATAATCTCCTTTTGTCTTTTTCAGGAAAGCATAGAGGGTTGTCCACCTCAAAATCCACTATTGCCAGGTGGATTAGGCAGGCTATCACAATCGTCTATCGACGCTCCACCCCCATACATTAGGAATCACTCCGGTCGCTGCATCTTGGGCAGAGAAGGAAGGTGCCTCTATGGAAGACATTTGTAAGGCAGTGACCTGGTTTTCTCCTACCTTTTTAAAGCGTTATAGATTAGACTTCCTTTCGGGCAGTTTCCTACCCTTAGTTTAGCTTCTTGCGCATCCTTTCTGTGGTGGTTCTGAAGGACGCAGGGAGAAAATCTAGTTAGTCTTACTGGTAACGGTATTTCTACAAGTCTTTCAGGACGGCCCACGTAAAGTCCTTACTCGGTTTATACTGAGTACTGGTGGAAAGGGCAAAATAGATTTGTGCCTTTTTATCACATGGGAACTCTGCATATTCACACTTAATTCACAAAAAAAAGTTGCAAAGGAAAAAATGGTGCTAAATTACAAAACTGAAAAATAGCATGCAAAGGGGCATATGTTCGCAAACAAAAGTGTGAAAATTCTAATTCTCATGGTGTTGAATTGGCCCTTAAGTTACTCATTGTTCTTTGAGTTTTCATTGATACATATCATATAAATAAATGGCTCGGTCAGGATGATCCACTCACCTGCTCCCCAATCCCCCAGCATCCTTGGCTGCCTGCTCAAGCAGCACCCGGGCAGCGTACTGTCTCAGGCGCCCACTCGAGCGGCGCTGTAGCCCTCCTTCTCACCTTATATCCCCGGCTCTTGTGCAGTTTATGCCCTCTGGAAAGTTTGAATGGGCCAATGAGCCCAAGCATCTCTCACGGGGCTGATTGCCCACTAGGCTCTCAGGCTTGAAGTTGCTCTGGTCAAACCCCTGCACCCAAGCCCTATTAAAGTCTCCCCAGTTCACTATCTCACTGTCTGTGAGAGTGTGCTGCTGGATGTTATATTTCTTCTGCTGTGTATTATTATTTGTTGCCGACCTTGCTTTGTCTGACCACTCCTTTGACCACTGCCTGGGCCACCATTAATAACCTTAGAAATCCTGCATCACGCCTTGGCGGTTAATAACGAACCTATCCTGGGTGAATTGGTCCCCTCCCAATCAGAGAGCCTAGAATTTCTAGTTTTAGATTGTCCTGACACCCCGGTAGTTACTGAGGTCTGAACAAAATCATGGTAAAAAACAGATACCCCTTGCCTCTTATCAAGGATCTCTTCAATCAGGTTATCAGGGGGTTAGACCTAAGGGGAGCCTTTAAACTCAATCGTATATGCCAAGGGGATGAACGGAAAACAGCCATTAACAAAAAATGGCAGGCACTACGAAAATTTAGTTATGCCCTTTGGCTTATGTAATGCCCCTGTTGTCTTTTAAGATTTTGTAAATTATGTTTTTTGAGAATTTCTGACTCAATTTGTGATAATCTATTTAGATGATATTCTCATTTTCTCATAGTCAGTGGTTGAACACCGACAGCATGTTAAGGTAGTGTTGCAAAAGGGAGAACAGTCTTTTCACCAAACTCTCCAAATGTGTCTTTGAAGTCCCTTCCCTGGCGTATTTGGTCTCCAGTCGGGGTCTGGTTATGGCTCCCTCCATGGTGTCTGCAGTTTTGGAGAGGGAACAACCTAAAAGCCTTGCAGAGATTCCTAGGTTTCGCCAACTTTTATACGCATTTCATCAAGGGATTCTCTTCTATTGTGGCTCCTCTAACAGACCTAACCCGGAAAGGTGCCTTCTTGGAAGTTTGAGCCCCACCAGCGGAAAGACTACACTCCTATGCATAATTTTCACATACATTTTGCCCAGCCGAGGAGAATTACAATGTGGGGAGCTGTTATTATTAGGGGTGAAACTGGTCTTTGAGGAATGGAGGCATTGGTTAGAAGGTTCTTTGCATCCTATTATGGTATATAACGACCGTAAAAACCTCGATTACATTGAATCTGCCAAGAGACTTAATTCACGCCAGGCTCACTGGGTGCTCTTTTTCTCCCGTTTCAATTTCGTTATTACCTTCAAACCGGGAGCAAAGAACACCAAAGCGGATGCCTTATCACGCAACTTTGGGGAATATAAGGGTAGATTGGAAGAGAAAGAACCCATTCTGCCCTCTGGCTGTGTAGTCGGTGTCCTGTTGCCAGATTTGTAGATTTGTCTAATTCTCTAGCACCATTTCAGGCAAACCTCTGAGTTGCCGATATGTTCTGCTTCATTTGGGCCTCTCAGTAATTTCATGGTGCTAAAACTTTGGGTCACTTAGGTAACTCAAAAAACCTGGCCCTTGCCAAGCACCATGTGTGGTGGCCTACCATCAGACACAGTGTCTCTGCCTTTGTCAAAGCCTGTTCTGTGTGCGTCCGTAGCAAGGGAACCAATAGACCCCCAGCTGGGTTACTGGTACCCTTAGAGGTTCCTGATGAACCATGGACACATATTTCTATGGATTTTATCTCAGAATAATACTGTCATTTGGGTGGTGGTTGACCTATTTAGCAAAATGGCACATTTTGTTCCCCTGGTGAAACTTTTCATATTCACGACATTCACTTAAAATATTGTCTCAGATTGGGGGTCCAATTTATTTCTCGTTTTTGGAGGCCTGTCACCGGCAGTCTAATGGTCAGACTGAGAGGGTGAACCAGTCTTTGGAGCAATACTTACGCTGCTTTATGTATGCTTGCCAAGATCAATGGATCTGCTATTTCGAGAGAAATCCCAAGGCATCACCTCTCTCTGGCCCTTTCTCCAATTTGCCAGTCCTGGAGGAATGGTTTCGAGAAAGAGTGACCATTTGGTCCAAGGTCCAGGAGAATCTTAAAGTGGCTATTAAGAGGCACACCACTATTGCTGATCGACATAGGTCCTTGGAGCCACCATTTCAGGTGGATGATTTGGTCTGGGTATCCACCCAAAACATTGCCTTGTGCCAGCCTTAGTCGAAATTGGGGCCTAAATACATCAGTCCCTTTCTGATAATACAAAAATTGAGCAACAATCCCTAATGCGTTTCATGTATCCTTGCTGAAATCTGCTGGTAATGTTCAGTTGTCTTCCCCACCACCTGTCATTGTAGAAGATGAACCTGAATTTGAAATCAATACAATTCTTGACTCTCGAAAATTGCGTAACTCACTACAATATTTAATTGATTGGAAGGGATTTAGTCCTCAGCACTGTATTTTGCTATAATAATATGTTTTTTACAAAACATATTTTCAAGTGCTGTTAATTCTTCGTTTTACCTTGCCCCATAAATAAACGGTTAAGCAACTCATCGTCAAGTTACTGAATTTGAGGGAAGGAGTCAGTTTAAAAAGGACCCACAAGTTCTCAATAAGGTTTAGGTCAGGTGAGAAAGGGGGCTATGTCATTATTCGCTCATCTTTTCTTCCATGCTTGCAATGGAGCTTTGTCCTGCATAACAAACATATGTTTCCTTGAACTTTTTCCTGTACCACTGCCTGAAGAAAGAAAATCTCTAAATACCAGAAGTAGGTTTAGGAGTTAATTTTGAATCCATCTTCAACACGAAAAAGGTCTAACTATCTCATATTTAATTATACCAGTTCAAAGCAGTACCCTATCACTGACTTGCTGGCATCTGAGTTGAAGTGGAGCTCTGTGGCCTCATCCAGCCACGGACCATAATCTGGTCCATGAAGACCTACTCTCACCATTAAAAAATCTGTGTTCAGATGTTTCTTGGCCCAGTATTGAAGTTTCAGCTTATATGTTATGTTCAATTGTGGCTTGGCCATGTCTTTGAGCACTTAACATCCTCTACTTCTGGACGCTCCAGGGAGGTTGCAGTTGTGGAACATGACAGCACTGGAGGATAATAGGTACGTTGCTGCGTCACATTTGATTCTTCTCAGGTTTTCGGCAGATAATTTGCATCTTTTTTCAACATTTATCTTTCGACCCTGTTGACTATTTGCAACATATAGTTCTGTGATCACAACTAAATATCTCAGTTAAAGGGTTTGTCCAGGCTGTTTTCTTCACTTACCTTAAAGTGGATCAACCGGCAGGGTCCTGGAGTCTAAAAGACGGACTAGCCTACCCCTGGGGCATCCTATAGCGGGATGCTCCTTCGCGTGAAACCCCTGTCGTCACGGGTAAACTCACTTTTACCAGCAGCTACCATGCCACTGTGATCGGCATCCCTGTAGTTGCACGCACTCCAGCACCCTGCCTATCTGACATGCTGGGCACGGGAGCTGCGCACTGTAAAGGAGAGCTAGGAATGTTTTAATCCACTTTAAGGGTTTGTCCAGGCTGTTCACGCTGTCTGGAAGGGGAAAACTCTTTCTGTTGTGCATGACTGCTGCCCATTTATTTTAATTAATTCCCCCCTTGCTCCCCACTCCAGGGCTGGTTTACTATGAATGCTGGAAGGGGAAGGAAACATCTCCCACTCCGCTTCACTCATTTTCTGAGGCTTTGAAACCTCATATACCAAAAAAATGTTACTGAGCATCAGCATAACTAGGGCTATTTGAAATGAACCCTAGTTATGTTGGTTTAAAAAAAAGAAAATGGTGTGTGGTTCTCCCTCCCAAGGCTAGCATCCAGCATGCCAAACATAGAGGGCTGGGGTCCCCATAGCTTGGAGGCCTCTGTATGGTTACTAGCCCCTGTAGCAGTGATGGCAAACCTTTTAGAGAAGGAGTGGCAGCTGTTAGGCATTAACTGACCCCACAGCAGATAATCAGGTTTTGGTCATGGGAGTGGTATGTATTAACCAGTGTAATGTTGTCTGTGGGGCACTATGCACGTGAGGGCATACACACCAGTGCATCAGCAACTACCCCCTGGTCTGCACACACACACCAATCCTCCCTGCACAGACACACCAGTCTGCCAACAAAATGCTCCCATGCACAAACATCAATCAGCAATGATTGATTACAAAAATAAAATAAAAAATACAAATCAGCCCAAACAATGTGTGTTCCCTTCCCTGCCCTATAATCCTCCCTAGCCCATGCCGATGGGCTCCAGGCTTTTCTATACCGCCCTTGGCTGTTGAGGGGTATTGGGGCAGGAGTACCTTGCTGCCCCCCTACCCTTTGAACTAGTTTAGCGATCCCCTGGTTCCCTTACTAGTATAGGGTAGAGAAAGTAAGAAAAAACACTGCACAAAGCATTTTATTATTCTAGCATTTTACGCTACTTACCTCTGCCATCTTCATCCAGTGCCTGGTGGAGTCCTCTCGCTTAGTGCCTCCTCTTCTGCTGGCCGAAGTGGTCAGAATCACAGATCTGCCGGCGTTTGGAAGGAACTTCCTTCCAGACTGGCATCTGGCCAGGCTCTGATTTCTACCGTTGAGGGGAGGGGTATTTATACTCCTGGGTGTAGCTTCACTGGGAATCTCTTTAGCTGTCAAAGGAAATTAGGGGGATTCCCATAAAGCCAATGCCCTGAGCTATAAATACACCTCCCTTGAAGAACGAGGGGCCCTTGTGCTTCTGCCTTCTAGACATCGGCATTATGGTAAGTATAGAGGCTAGCATAATAAAATTCTGTTGTGTGTTTTTTTATACTTTGTCTACCTTGAACTACCGGTAGTAAGGCATCCTTATACTACCCTGTTTCTCTGAAAATAAGACAGTGTCCTATATTAATTTTTGCTTCAAAAGATGTGTTAGAGCTCATTTTCAGGGGATGACTTATTTTTCTATAAACAGTCTACGTTACGAGCTGTCAGGATTCCTAACAATCTAGCACTATACCGCTATAAACACATTATTATTATTATTGTATTGTAATAATTACAATCTGATGATTATTGACTAAACATAATTTACTGAATAAAAAAACACTGTTTTAGTCTTGAATCTCTTCTACTGCCCTGATACTGGCTCTGGGTCAGTGCCCTGCTGTCCAACAGAGGATCCTCTTGCACTCTGGTGGGCCGATCTGACACTGTCCATAAGCCACACTCTACCTTATTGTTACACAACCACCAATTACACATCTCCTGATATAATTCTATCCCATTTTTACAGCCTAGTTGGAACATTTGAATAAATGATGACATGATCAAATGACTCACTTGCCTAGTAATTTAATGTTGCTTGATGAGGAAGCGCTATTTCACTTAAAGTTGCTGGATGTGGGATTCTTTGCAGTTTGGGCCCTGGAAGCAGATGTGTGCACATATGTCCCTGCAGGCACTTAAGTGCCCCACATTTCTAACATTAGTGGGAAGACTGTCCACCGAATACAGGATTTTTATCTCGAGTGACCAAAAAAAAACCCATCTGAATCAGAAAACTGTGTTAAATCTCTGCAGTGCATCGCATGGTTACAAGTTGAAGCATGGAGTTGCGATACATGCAATATTTGCTATGGTTTATGGCACTAATTTATGGCACTAACTCTGGGGAGGGAGAAAAGAAGTGGTAGGTATCTCATTATTGCTGGGCTGGGGGGAGGGTCTGTGTTGGGGTCACAGTGTAACTACTGCCCTTTTAGACACCCAATCCTTAAAGCGGACAAAAACCCACTGAACTTGCAAAATAAATTTGGCTAAAGCCCCTACTGATATTTCCTTCTTGGGGTGTAGAACTAGAAATAGATATTTTCACTTTTCGTATTTTCCTGGAACTCTGTTACATGGCAGACGATCAGTCATTGCATCGTTGTAGCAATGACATCATTGCCACACACAACAGTGGCAATGAATGGAGAAGGCGGAGCTTCACAGATAAAACAGGTGCCATTATCTGGGATTAGAGTGATATGGAAATTGGCAAAAGGTACTCCTCATGGGGGGAGCAATTTAGGGGATGCTAGGGGATCATGCTAATGATTTGGCGAAGCAAGTTTAAATCTGGGGTGCACATTTGGGTGTAATTTGCCACCTTCATCTCGGTGAGCTTTTTACCTTTTTTTTCCAAAAATATTCTTACGTCATTGAAAAAATGATGCACATCCCCCTTTGAAAATGCCTTATCAAATGTGCAGGTGTGTTCTTTAGAAAATAAATAGAACACATAGTAACATAGTTTTTGCCCTTTTTATTTTGCCCCTTTTATTGCCCTTTTTTACGCGTTAAGCTCTCGAAATGTAGGTTGCAATTCACACTCAAATGTGCACCCAGAGTTGAACTTCCCTAATTCTTTAGCATGATCCCCATTGACAAAAACTGGTTTCAAGACAGACAAATGATTGCTGGCTACAGTAAATAGCTATTGGCTTCCAATTGCCTATGGAAAAAAAATCACAAAAACATACCAGTCACCTGGGCACAAAGTGTGTTCATAAAATATAGATATAGAATTAGGTATTGGTTCCTCATACAGTTATCCACATTAAGTGAAAACCATTTTTATTTCTTACCAGGTAAGTTTGTTATACAGGATGTTGTTGGGTTGTTGAAAGATGGTCTCCTGGAAAAAAAAAAAGTTCTAATGCTGTATGTAGTATATTCTTTTTTTTCTTTAAAAACAACTAAGGCAGACATTTTGTCAGATATCAGATCAGGCTCACTGGCTTTTGCTCCACTTTCCCATGGTACCACACAGCTTACTCCCCCCCCCCCCCATGGCCAGACTGTGCAAATCTTCAGGTTGGCTTCCACCAAAGTTTTATTTCTTGCAATAACATGCAGAGACTATGCCAAGGTGCCTATAACTCTTTACCCATGGACATGGTGGATAAGATTCAGAGCAAACTTTTCTTTGAAATAGTTTACTGCTCCTTTGCCCTATCTTTGGGCTAATATTTATTTAACTTATATGGATCAGTGTAATTACCCAGTCTTAAATCGGCAAGCTTGCTGGACAAGTGGAAATACTGCTCGGATAGGGTGCGTCAATGCTGTCAAGATGACGATATTCCCCAAGCTTTTATATTCTTCCTGTATGGGTTCCACTTCAAATGCTTTGCAATATTTGCCCTTATTTGGTCCCCAGGCCAGCCCAGGGCATCCAAATCCATCTTGTACTCTCACAAGATGCAATACAAATATTGTGAAAGAAATTATCCAGCACCCTTAAAGAGTCCCATAGGAAGTTCTTGGAGGTTTGAGAACACTGGGGGCAATATGCTTGACCTAATATGTGCCAGCTTGCATTGAATTAGAATGATTAGGGATCTAGGTTTGTGCTAGTGCTTTTAATGTTTGTTTAAATGAAAATTGTGTATGCAAATAATAAAAAAAATCTAAAAAAAATCGTCATGGTGTTAAAATGCACACTGGGAGGCCGATTCATTAATAGCGCCAGGTAGCGACAGATGAGCGTCAGTAGCGTTATTTTCACAGCGCCCGCTAGTATTCGCTGTACTTGGCCGTTGTTCGGCTGTTGACAGCGACTCAGTCAGTGTGCGGTAATGTTGAATCCGGGGTTAGGAGTCGCTGTTTGACAGGTTCCGCGCTGTATGGGAGCGCATGACAGCGAACGGCCATAGTGAACGGCTCCCAGCATATTCATTAACAAATCACGCTCAAAAAATTCTCGCGCTGTGAAATGCTTGTTTAAACCCCAGAGCGCTGGCGGCGATGGGTTAAAATTAGTTTTTTAACCCCCAAACCACCATATTTTTGGTAAAAAAAAAAACATGTTTTTACAAACATTTTGTAATATGAATACATTAATATCAGACCTGTAATATCAATTCTGCACACATTTTTTTTTTTTTTTACCTTAAAAAAAAATATCTAACATTGCAGAAGTGGTCACAGAATTTTTGCCATTTAAAAAAAAAAAAACATTAATAGCAATTAATTAAGAATATTTAAAGATTGCTCCATTGAAATGCATTGGAGAGCGCCAGGTAGCGAGAGGTCATACCTGTCGCTGTTCAAGGTCGCTCGCTGGCGCTGTGGGCTGAGGCTGGAATAATGATGAATGATTCGCTATCTGGCGCTCTGTCAGTCGCTAAGCAGGATCGGCTTGATAAATGTGTGATTGCGGAGGGGAGCCGGCGTTCTCGTGACGGTGAGCGTCATTACCGTTCGCTCACCATTCGCTACCTGGCGCTATCCCTTGTTAAATAAGGGCCTTAGTTTTATCATGTATGACAGCATCCCTATGTGCACATTAAATGCCATGCACAGATCCCAGTGCACCACCACAATATGCTCGTTATCAGATCTGTAGATTTTCACAAATGAATGAAAATGATTGAACAGGCTTAGGCTAGCGTTATTACATTAAGGGGATGGTTTAACCCCCTACTTACCATCCACATAAATATGTTGGATGGTGGGAGGAGAGGTCACGTATATATCTGGCATGTAGAAATAACCAGCCAGGCTTGTTTCTTTCTTTTAATGGAAGTGGAAATCGGGGGGGGCAGGTTCTGTCCACCATGATACACCCAGAAACCTGTCACCCCTGGATTTGCTTCCTACCACAAGAAGAAAACCACAAGCTTGGCAGGAGTTTTATTCTTGTATGACTTTTCAATACTACACATTTTTGCGAAACAGCTCCTTTAAAGTTAATTTTGCCCAAATCACTTACTTGTTAGACACTCTGTCCTGAAGGTGAGTCAATATTGCAAAATTGCTTCGCACTGTCCGCAGGCTTGCCAACACCTATGTGAAACCGAAAAAGAAGATTTTAGTGTACTTGGCATAAATGTATTTCCTATGATATTTACTAGGGAACACAGACACTGCCTAAGGTCTAATCTATAAGACTCCTGGGCTGAATGATTACCTTCCCCGGGGGCATCCAAAATCGGGATGCCCTGCTGTGTGGGCTCGCTCCCTGTTAGAGGGAAGCAGGGGATGTGGCTGCCAGCGCGCCTATTGGACGAGCGACCACACAGTCATCGTAGGCCCAGGAAGTGGGGAGTTTGGGGTTTCAAAGAGCAGGAGCCAAGGACCAAAACCCAGGATAGTCAAAATGCCCCCCACCCCCATGAACACAACTCACAGCACAAGGTTGTTGGGCACTTGTGGCTCCTCCCTGCTATAATCACACCCATGAGCACAGCCAAATCAATTTATGGCAGTGGAGGGGACTGGACTGGACTAGAACTGGACTGGCTAGAACTGCACTGGAACCATATACAGCTGTCGGGGGGGGGGGGGGGGCGTAAGTATTCTGTGTTTTTGCTTGTTTTCTTTTTGGACACCAACAAAAAATGCAAATTTGTGACCCTGGCACCTTAAGGCCAGCCTGATCTGACATCTACTGACATGCACACATCTATCTTGTGGACAAATTGTGGAGATTTAAACGTTTAGAAGGAACTGTTGGAAGCAAATGCATGTTTGGCCCTTATTCATCAAGCGATAGCGCCAGGTAGTGTCTGACGAGCGCCAGGTAGCGGCAGCTAACGGCGACTACCGACTCAAGTACGCCCGGCGGCGCTCACAATGACGCATTTATCAAGCAAAATGAGGCTAGCGCCGGCGAGAGCGACGGCTAGCGCGGCATTCATCATGAAGCCGCCTGGACCGAACAGCGCCGCTGCAAATTCCCTCACAGCGCCAGGTATGAGCTGTCGCTCCCTGGCGATGTCCAATGCATTTCAATGGAGCAATCTATAATTAATCATAATTAATTTGGATTTTTTTTTTTTTTTATTTTTTTAATGTCAAAAAATCGGAGAACACTTCTGCAATGTTAGGATTTATTTTTAAGTCAAAAAAAAAAAAAAAAAAAATTTGTGCAGAATTGATCTAACAGGTCTGAGATTAATGTATTCATATTACAAAATGATTCTAAAAACATGTATAATGTTACATTCCAAAAATATGGTTGTTTAGGGGTTAAAAACTAGTTAATACACATCGCCGCCAGCGCTCTGGGGTTTAAACAAGGAATGGACAGCGACAGCACATTCGGAGCGTGATTTTTTGATGAATATGAAGCTAGCCGTTCGCTCTGGCCATTCGTTGTCAGGCGCTCACATACAACGCTGGACCTGTGAAACAGCGACCCCCCAGCCGTATTCAACATTACCGCACACCGACTGAGTCGCTGTCATCAAGCTAACGCCGGACAAGCACAGCGAATACTGGCTGGCGCTGAAAAAATCACGCTACAGTCGCTCATCTGTCGCTACCTGGCGCTATTGATGAATCGGCCTCCCCGTCTAGTCTGGGTCAAACTAAAACAATTAAAGAAACTAAAAGACACATAAATATATTAACAGAGGAGGGCACAAAATAATAAGCCCTACCTTAGAGGAGAATTAAGCAGAGGTGAGGCAGGAAGAGTTGAGGTGGGCAGAGCTCAGTCAAGAAGAGCTGAGCCGAGGTGAGATAGTAAGAGAAGTGATGGATAGAGGTCAGGTAGTAAGAGGTGGCTATAGATAGGTAGGGGTGAGGGGAGCGCAGGTAAGATGGGACAAGGCGAAGAGAGGTGAGTAGAGGTAGGCAGAGATAATATGAACACAGGTAAGGAGGAAAGAGGTAGGCAAAGGTGAGGTGAGCTGGGATGAGTCTACTTGGGCAACTCCTTAGGGGTGCTGGGTCTGCAAGTGAGGGCAGTGTGGGCCGCATACAGCCCCCAGGACGCAGATTGTGTATCCATGCTCTAGGGCATCCAGATTTAGGATGCCCCCGCCTGTCCCTCAGTATTATTCATTTTCCTGCGAGCCTGCGGCGAATAAACCGCCAGTGGTGGTATCTCTTGAAGCTTTATAGATCTGTGTGTAACTGGCTAAGCTCCCATTCAGTTTCTTTAGCCACACATTATTTTGCACAGCCAAAGAAGCTGATTGGAGCAGCCCTGTGTCTACACTGTGAACCCCAGCAAGGTATGTATATCGTCTGACCAGGGAATTTACGCATCCCAAATCAGGATGCCCCAAGGATAGAGGCCAAAACCCGTGATAGTGAAAGGTTTTAGTCCACTTTAAGGATGCATATAAATTATTCAATACAATATTTACAGAAATTGTATACTTTGCATAAGTTAACTGCTGTTGTGCTATTGAAGCAACCAGATAATTAAGAGACAGTATTAAAGAGTTTAAAAAGTCAAGACATCTACAGTGCAATACCAGTCCCCGGTCCCACATTCTCCTCAGACCTAAGAGCCCAATTTATTACTATCGCCTTGTAGCTCCACTTGAGCATCTGCTGAGAGACGCTAATAGCGCCTCAGCCTGCCACAGACAGATGGTGCTGCTAGTGTGGGTGCTGAAGGCTATGTGGAGTTGTATCTCTGCTTGAGCACTTTTCAATGGAGATAGCGACAGGTAGCGCCGGTGGTGCTCGCCGCTCCATGCTTTATTTAACATGTAAAACCACAGCGACAGCACATGGTGCTCTAAGACCACGACTCTCAGACATACAGCACCATGCCAAAAGACCCCTCTAAAAAGGATGGCAGCACAGTGACAAAGCGAAAACACATAGAACAACATCAGGGACACACAAATGACATGACACATGATTGGCAGGCACGAAAACACAAGTTTGCAGATAACCTAGGTACAATAAATGAAGAAAAAAAACATTCTGAACAAGCCATGGATCCTGTGTCAGCTGAATGGGCACAAATGCTAATCAGAAGTCACCAGAGTAACCTAACTAGAACGGACCATGGAAGTCAATCGGAGAATGAAACGGCACCTGATGTGATGTGTCGCTGCTGGGCACACTTGATACATGGAACGCTACATGGCGCAAACGTGTTTTTTGCTTCTGTTGTTATTACATTTATGTTTCTTTTAGTGCTTTTAACTATGGTCTTTTGTGATTGTTGTTAGTATATTTCTCAATATAATTTTTGTTTACATTGTATTTGTTTGTGGCAGTGCATATCTTTTTTTCAGCCTGTTCTTTTTGTTTGAAGAAGACCCTGGTCCTGGAGGAAGGGTCTCAAACACAATCTTGTTGCCATAAACCACCTGCTGCAAGTTAAAGTAGGCTTTCTCTGCACTGGATGATGAGTGCTAAAATGAAACCCTTATCGTTTGTGGATACATTTTGCTTTCTGAAGGAATGAAAACTGAGGGCAGCTGAATACTTTTCCCATCAATAATGCTCTCTGCTCCTCAAATACCCTACCACTGGCAAATGTCTGTGTCAGCAGGGTCTTCTCTGACACAACATTTGCTGATCACTGTGACAGCAAAATAGTCTGCCCGATAACCCAAGCACCACAACAAGACCAATGCCCAGTAATAACCACTTGCTTTGCAAATGCTTTATATGAATATTAATAACCGTGTAGCCATTAAGGTAGAATGAAGGAATGACTTTCATTAGGATTTGCACTCCCTCAACACATGGGCCTCGATTCAATAAAGGTAGAAAAAAATTCTCATGGTAGTAAAAGATTCAATTCATGAGAAAAAAGCCTGAGAATGTCACTGTTACTGAATCACTAGCTAAGAAAACAATGAAAGTCAATGGCACTTCTTTACTCCTAAGAAAAGTAGAGAACTGTTTACTTCTTTCTACACTGTAGTAAAAGCTGCCATTGACTTTCATTGTCTTTTTTTCTAGTGATTCAGTAACAGTGACATTCTCAGGCTTTTTTTCTTATGAATTGAATTTTTTACTACCATGAGAATTTTTTCTACCTTTATTGAATCAAGGCCATGGAATGCTTATTTCAGCACCTATACACACTTTTCCTGTGAGCATAGCCCAATATATGGAATGGAGGAAAACATGATGCTGTTAATATGCAACAACAGCTTCAGACAGAGGAAAGAGTGTGAGAACTACCACCCTTGAATGTTATAGAAAACGAGGCCGTTAGTGAGAGATCTATTAGACATTAAACTGACACATTAGTGCAGTTCAACACCAGTTTTAGCTGTGCACATTTTTAAATAATCAATAATATGCCACTGAATTTTACTAAGGGAAACATTTCCATTCAAAATGAGAAAAAAAAATTGCACAGTGCTGAATCAGCCCTTTCAAAAACATTCTTGATTGTTGAGTGAGAAATGTTCTCTAAACTCAAGTCACAAATATACAAACAGAATTGAAGAGACACACTGAGCTGAGACTTTGCAAATATTTTAGATTCCTCTAAAGCTGATCCACCAGAATCTACAGTATATCCTGTAGTAAGCTTTTTAAGAAAATAATTAGAAAGAATACTTTAAAGGAACTTATTCAGTGCAGAAAAGAGTCATCCCATTTGTGATTTGGAGTGTGGGATTACTGTGGGAGGCCACAAATGTGGTACGTGATATATGTGTGTGTGTTAACAGGGACATGTCAGTTATTGCAATTACACATAATAATTGCAGGTACGGTATTTTGGAAACACATTCTGGATGTGCCTTACAGAGAAAGAAAGTAGGTTTATCTTAATTTGTGGATAAGTATAATGAACTATGTTTGCACAAACACATTCACAAATGTGCTATATATTTAGTAAAATACATTAGTTACCTGTGCAAATGGAGTTACTATCATGTCTTCTCCATGCCTGAAAGAAATAACAGAATTACATGCAGAAATGTAAAAAAATATTTGGAGGTGTTTTTATTATTTTTTGGACAGGGAAAGGGGGTGTTATTTTTATGGTTCCCAAACTGAGAAGTAAGGGTAATTACTTCATTGGGCTGGGCAGGGTAAGGTTTGGGGTTTAGGCATAATGATGTTGGTAGGAGGATTTTACATTTTTTAGTGCTGAATAAGGTAGATTGGTCATTTATGTCATGGTACTGGGGGAAGATTATTAAAGGTGCTCTGTAGGCAAAATGTAAAAAAGGCTAAATGCCTTTCCAGTTGCCTTTATCCAATGTTGTCCTGCCAGCTGAAGCTTTACCATTTTTCAGTTAGCTCCAATGCTAACCGTGCTTCCCAGCTCAGTTCACCCCCTCCAGTCAAGGGGGACATGGTTCTCTTGTTGATTGGCAACAAGGTCAAGTGCAAAAGTGGCCCACTGCTTAAATGATAATCCATGGTGTTTTATTCAAGCATGCACAGCTAGTGAAGTCGGCTATAAATTGGTAAAGCTGCAGTCAGCCAAACTACACTGAATCAACCCTGTGGGATGTCAGGTAAGTACAATACAATGTAACCTACAGAGGGCCCTTAATTTTATGGCAGGATCACGTTGGTGACTTCGTGTTGCAGACCCCAGACCAGAACAGCTCATATGCCATCTATTGTGTACAATACTAAAATGACCAGATATGCCACTTTCAGTGTGACAGTCAGTCCCACTCTGAAGCCTTTTGAAAATTCTGGGAAAACCTAAATGTTCAATTTTGCTGAAATGGGGAAGACTGTCCCATCAAATGCAGAATGCTGGATGGTTTACAACTGCTCTAACTCTTTGGTTGAATGGTGGAAGTGGAATGCATGGACTTCTGAGCATTGCCTCAATTAGCAACACCTTTTATGGACCAAATATTTCTAGATATTTCTGTGACCCATTATTAAGCCACACCTCTACCACGCCCATCACCCACAAACTGGTTTAAATGGTCCCACTTTGAGGACCCTAAGAAATAGTCATTTTAACAATACACAAAAGAATGCTTGATGCCCTTAGGGAAAGTTGTGTACAAAATATTAGGATACATGCTGTATCATCTCACTTATCCATTCAAACTTTTCTGCATAGCATTCTAACGAGCATTCAGGCATTCATATGTATATAGATGTGTAAACAATAAGTACATTTTGGACTACGCAAGTTACATGGGATCGCTGGAATTTAAAAATCCAAATTTGACTTACCGGTAACATTTTTTATATGAATCCTTCATGGTGACCCACGGAGAGAGAGGCTCTACCCCCTGGGAGAAAACACAACCTCAACAGGGTTAAAAACCCCACTCCTTCCTCTTCACCTCAGTCTTAAGCAAGTAACATTAGGTAAACCATAGGACAATGGGAGGGAACTAAGGGGTCGTCATGAAGGATTCGTAGAAAAAACGTTATCGGTAAGTCTAACAGGGATTTTCTCCCTTCACCCTTCATGATGGCCCATGGAAAGGATTTGGTAAGTAACTATACCTTAGGTGTGGGAAGCTGCTAGTAAGACCCTTCTGCCTGATGTTTTGCAGAAAGGAGATGTGGGGTGATGACCACATTGCTTCTTCTATAGAGGCGCCTGTCCTCTCTGCCCAAGAAGCTGACATAGCTCTGGTTAAATGTGCAGAAATCTGTGGAGGAGAAACTCCTCTAGATGTATAAGCTTGCACAATAGTCTTTTTTATTCATCTGGCACTAGTGGATTTAGAGGCAGCCAGGCCTCTTCTCTTGCCGTTGAAAATTATCAAAAGCTGTTCTGCTATTCGCCATTCTCTAGATCTTCCTAAATAAATAATTTGCGCTCTTTTCACATCTAAAAGTGAGAGATCTTCTTATGTTCCTGCTGTAGCCAGCAATGTAATGAGTACTATGTCCTGGGACTTGTTAGGAGTCATAGAAATCTTTGGCAAAAATAAAGGATCTGGTCTCAGTATTGCCTTATCTGGAAGAATTGTGAAGCAGGGTTCCTTCATTGATAGAGGTTGCAGCCCACTTACCCACCTGGACAACAAGAAACAAAATTTTAAACACAACCATTTTCTGGTACTTCCTCTGGCTCAAATGGAGGTTTTAGTATCCCTTTCAACACGACGGTTAAGTCCCATGTTGGAAAAGGGCGCTGGCCTTTTATGGGTAATTGTTTTACAAAATTGATTGATATCACTTGATGCTGTCTCAACTGGCAGTCTATAAAAACTGATAATGCTGAAGTCTGAGTCTTTGGCGTACTTACTGCTAGTCACTTCTCAAACCCCTCCTGCAGGACTGCGGGTATATCTTTTTTCAGTTCTTTCTTCCTTATTTCTACCATGCTGGTAGTTGAAGCTTTGCTGGCTCTGGATGTAGAATGGGAACCCTGATTAATCAAGTTCAGAATACTTGGTAGATGCCATGGCCCCTTTTTAACCATCCTTTTCAGCTCGGAGAACCAGGACCTTCTTGGCCAAAACGGAGCTATGAATATAACGTTGACCTCTTCTCGTGCTATCTTCAGGATCACTTGTGGCAGTATTCTGAAAGGAGGAAAGGCATAAGCTAGGTGAAAATTCAAGGGATGAGCCAGGGCATCCACTCCTAACTCACCCTCCTCCCTCATAAGTGAGTAAAACATTTCCCATTTTGAATTGCTGGCAGTGGCAAAAAGATCTGAAGTCCTCATAAGGCCACAATCTGGAGGAACACACTGGTTTAGACACCACAATCTGTGACAGTGTTCAGGTTACCTTTTCTGGTACCCTTCCGATATTGACTGGACATGTTCTTGTAATGGAAACAGAATTAATGAGGAAGCATTGTCGGAGTGGATCTGGACATCTTTGCCTGACATTGCCAGTTTGACCACCAATAGTTCCCTGAAGTTGGAGGATATGCTTGCTATGTATCATGGCCAATTTCCCTGTGCATTCTGATTGTCTCAGTGTGCTCCCCAACCCCAGGAGCTGGCATCTGTAGTATTAACTATGTGATTTCTTTGCTTCCACTGTCTTCCTTTTTAGTATCACTGGGTCTGTCCACCAATAGAGACTTTATAGGACATCCTTCTCTATTTGGACTTCCAGATCCAGTGAGTCTGGGCAACTCTCCAAATGAGATAGGAGAAATACCTGCAGGGTTCTCATATGGAGTTGAGTCCATGAAACTGCCGGGATCGCCGCCATCATGAGACTGAGCGGGGTCATGATTTCTTGTAGAGTGACCTGAGAAAAATTTATGAATTTTTGGGTTATTGTTATGGTCCTCTGTATCTTTTCCTGTGAAGAAAATCCTCTGAAGAATACTGTCTGTATTGTATCCGAGGAATCTGCAAAAATGACTGGGTACTAGATTTGATTTTTCAAAGTTGACAGCCCAACCTAAAGTCTTTAGAAGAAGAAAAGTCTTCTCTAGATCTGCTAATAGTGACTCCTCTGACCTGTTTAACAGGAGTAGATGGTCCAGGTAATTGTAATTGTAATTATAATGTTGTGCAACTCTGGAACCTCCTCTTCTTATTTGGAAATGTCTTACCTTTTTTTCGCTAGAGTCAGAATGGTGTCTAGGTCTTCTCCAAATAGGAGAGTACCAAAAAATTGAATGCCGCACAACCTGGCCTTGGAAACCGGATCACCAGACCATGTTTTAAGCCAAAGAGCTCTTCTACCGTAGGCTAGTAAGGCAGTAGCCTTAGCCGTGGCTCTGATGGTCTTCTCTGAATCATTAGCTAGGACAAAATGGCTCTAAAATGTAAAATGTCATTCTCCAGATAACCCTTAAGGTTATTGAGCCACGTTTCCATGCTTCTGATAAAAACATCTGCTGCCAGGGCAGGCCCGAATGTAAATGATGTAGCATCCCAAGCCCACTGGATCACGCATTTCCCCCATATCTTCAAAACTTAAATCTGCTGCCCTCAACATCTGACCCAGTGGAGCATCTAATTTTCGACATTGGCTCCAAGGCACTATGTCCTGCTCCTGCAAGGTGAATTTCCTTTTGAGCAAGTTTGGCATAAAAAAAATATTTTCTGGGTGTTCCCATTCAGACTTAATGATATCCTTAAGTGCTGAATGAACACAGAATGATTTGGGTTTTTTCTTCAAAAATGTCTTATACATAGTATCCTTTATAATTAATTTCCTCTCCTTCTTGCGTCCTGGAAATATTTATTTTATATATCTTCCAGATAACAACCAGGTTTCCAGACCCTTTGGGGTTAATGTAGTAGCTCAACTGGGATGACGCCCAGGAGAGCCATGAATTAACGTAATGAGTTACAGGACGGTTGTTGAACGCATGACTGATGGGAGCCCCTTTGAAGGAGATTTAAAGGTTTTTACTTACTTGCTTCATTGAATGTCATGATTAAGGACCTGTTGTCCGAAAAGCGTTGGCGTTAGGGCTTGTCATGTACATGCTGATTGTGACCTGTTGGACTCTTGATTTTAAACGAAGACAATAAATGCTGAAGGATTTTATAACAATTGCTGGCTGGCTCAATACTTTCTACATGGATAAGGGCTTATCCTCACACTTAATTGGCCATGTCTCGTAAATGTCATCTAATAACCCCGCCAACTCTTCAGGTAAGGGCCCTGAAGGACCAGAGGCCCCCATGCTCTTATTGACCTGTATACCCTCATTAAGAGAGTCTTCTGACTCGGATCACCTTCACTCTCCTTCACTATTCAACATGAACAGGTCCAGAAACAAGAGTATTAGTGGCAGAGATAGGTGTATTAAGGGACACTAGCGGTCTAGGACCCTGAATTCGTTCTCCTGACTGAGGAGAGAATGCGTCAGCCGTGGATGCCCTTGGCTGCGACCCAGGATGACTATAAACCTCGAACATCAAGGCAATTTCATTTCTCATTGCTAACCTCTCCCTATATATAGCTGAAGTCTCCTCTCCCATTGTTAGCTGAAGGCATGTCTGGCTTCTCTTGAGGCATTTTGCACAAGGTGTTAGGGATAGCAGATAAACTGCCTGCACCTGGATCTTCCTGGCTAAGACTAAAACTTTACTCGGCTAAGAATGGGGGCCTGAGGTTGCTGTGGGCTGCCGGATCACCGCTATCGCTGCTACTGCCATCGCCGATGCCGCTGATGCCGCTGCTCTTTTCCAGATCTCTCCAGCCTCTGTAATGTCTGGGAAGCTAGTGCTGCCTACACTTCCATGCCGAGTCTCCACCCCTTTTCCCCCTACCTGAATCCTAGGAAAAACTAGGGAAAAAATGAAGACCGCCGGCAACCGGAGGCTAAGGTGAGTACCGCACGGGAATCCACTAGGCAATACACACCTGCCACCGATTTGGCTAGGATTTAAAGGGGACAGCTCACAACTAGTGCGTTGTTAGTCTATGGGGGACTGCCCTGGCCACCTTTGAAGCTCAGGTAAACTACACTCAATAACAATCGGTCCTAGGCTCAGCGGGCCTCTCCAGGGGCTCCTGGAGCAGAAAACAAAAAAATAACACAAACAATTGGCTGCAGTATACTGTCCAGTGGTTCTTAGGGAGGAAACACAAAGAACTGAGAAGGGGTGGGGTTTTTAACTTCTGTTCAGTCTGTGTTTCCTCCCAGGGGGTGGAGCCTCTCTTTCCGTGGGTCGTCATGAAGGATGAAAGGAGAAAATTACTGTTATTGACTTTAGGATTGGTGAATGGTCCTCTTTAACTAATGTGTCATGCCGGGTTATCTTTCAATGACAAAATGTGAGATAAAAAGAACAGTTACTTACTGTCATCGTAACATTACAGAAAGGCAAATATGCAATGCTTCCACCAATGCTTGAATTATGCCATAATCTCCTCATGTGAGTAGCCAGTGACAGTGATGTTATTTCAGTATATGGTAAAGATCATCTGTAGGGTTATTAACTGCCACCAGTGATCCCTGGGGGAATATAAATCTTTAAGTCCCCTCCTCTATGCCCCTATAATGAGCTTGCAGTAAAGTATTGCCTTGTACAGCACAACCAGAGGAAATTATTCTTGGGGCTCACCCTTCAGCTATAAAGAAATAATGTAAGGCCACTCTTAAAGAGGACCAAAAATCCAACCTGGAGTCTCATAGACTCCAGGGTGGGTTTTGGTCCTCTTTAAGAGTGGCCTTGAGTTATTTCTCGCTCCCCCTGGGGCCCCCCAATTGGAGGTCCCCGCTGTGTCAAACCTCCCAAGTCGCCCGAAAACTCACCTTCTCATCTTCGTTCCCTGTCCAACGGTGCATGTGCGAGCAGCGTCCGTATCCCCACTATCCCTTTAGCAGCACACTCCATGTTAGACAAATCTTCACGGGAAAGCCTTATACATTTTATTAATTCCCTTTTAGCCTTGAAAACCCCAATGTTTGCATTGTAAGTTAAACTTTCTTTAGTTTTGAGCCACTAGCAATCTGAGCACAGGAAATAAGGTTACCAGTGTCATAACTATATGTGACTGGGCCCCTGGTGCAAACTTTAAATGGGGCCCTTTCAAGACTCATACAGGACACTTTTTCTGTATTCTAACTCAATTGGATGCCTGACAAATGGTGTTTCTCTTCTCTGAATGATTTCAAGTGAGCACAAATATAACAAAAAAAGTGTAGGAGCAACTCTGACCTTCTGGGCCCTGGTGCAGTTCTATCCCAGCACACCCTCAAACAATAAACATATGTCAGGGGATCAAACTCTTTAGCATGCAGCCATTACTACAAAACACATTGACTGATTTCTGCTTTGTGACTAAACATATGCTATGTGACTGAATATATATTAGAATCACAAAAACAGAAAATACGAGGTATCATAACTCATGCATTAAGGTCATTAAGTCTGTAACATGGGGGTAAAAATTAGAAATTTGCCCAAAAAAGAGGATAGCACATCAACGTGCACATGTTTGCAGGGCAAATATGATTGGCCACCTGAGGTCACATGGGTCCTGCAACGCATGGAAAGTCAAGGAGATACTGGGAGAGGTGACTATCTGGGCTGCTGCCTTTAAAAAAAGAATGTGGAATCTTGACCAGAGGAGAAATTTCAGGTGTCCATAACCACCAAGCAGTATAAGCATTTCTAGGCATTTAAAACATATGATCGATATGTTATTCTGTTATTCCCCACAAACAATAGAACTAGCAGTCTTTTATCAGATAGTGAAATATACATTTGCTGAGACACTAGAGCTGTGTTACTCAACAGTAAGGCTAATGGGCTTAAGTATTCATAAAAAAGTGAGTTGATACTTACAAGTCACTGGCAGTAGAAGAGTTCCTAGACATAGCTTTAGGAGAGGGGTCATAGTCACTGTCTGAACGGTAGAGGAAAGACTCTCTCCTCTGACTGTGTGTGCCTTGAAGAACCAGGCCTGATCCTGGACTAGCTTGCGGTTCCAAGGGACTTCTGCCTGAT
Source organism: Gastrophryne carolinensis (assembly GCA_027917425.1). NCBI lineage: Eukaryota > Metazoa > Chordata > Amphibia > Anura > Microhylidae > Gastrophryne > Gastrophryne carolinensis. The sequence continues at coordinate 275,244,637 of CM051234.1, forward strand.
GATAAGCCATTTTCAACATCAAAACTAAAAAAAAGACATAAAGGGACATAAATTATAGGGCAATTATATTAGTACATTGTACCTAATAATGTTAATACACCAGTTTAGTACCTACATATTTAGGTAAAAAAAAAAAGGGTTAGAAGTGAAAAATGGAAAATAGCAAATATAGAGTTTTAGTTGACCTAGAAAATTGTAAAAAAAAAGCATGAAAGCTGCTCCAATTATTAGATATCCATAGAGCCAAAGCGGATTCTACTGTATATCAAGTTAATATATATTGAAGCTATAGATAGGCATTTATAATATGAAAAACCTATAATATAAAAACCTATATACATACAAACATGCTTTAACTGATTCACATGGTTTTGGTATTAACTCTTACACTGTCAGTGACAATTGATGTTCAGTATGCTTTTGCTGTTTCATGAAGAGTGGAAATGACTACAATTGTGCTTTCCATGGATACAGTTGGTATTGTATAGTACACTGCTATTGTATATTACACTGTTATACTGCTATCTAGTGATTGCCATCGAGTGACCATTGCTTACTTAAATTGTAAATTGTAAATTGTGAAAAGATTAATAGGGATGAGTTCCCCCCCGAATAAATGTTTGAAATCGATGGGGACCTGAACTTACCTGACCCTGCAATCCTCTTCCTGGTCAGTGTTTGAAATTGGCCCCAGCAGAGGCTATAGAAAAATGGCTACCACCTCCTATGAGTGTGGACACTTCTAGTGCAAGCTGGGACCGATTTCAAACGCCACTGAGCAAGAAGAGAATTGCAGGGCCAGATAAGTTACAGCAACCCTTAATGCTGCCCACTCTTTGCCCCCCCCCCCCCAAAAAAAAAGCCATCCACCAAATTTCAGGTCCCCACTGATTTCAATGGGGATCAGGTCTGGGTGCAGTGCCTCCTGCTGCTGCACCCTTAGGTGAAGTGGGTTGATCTCAGCAGCCCATCAATCAGTATTTCCGTGTTTGAGTCAGACACTGAACTCTAACATGGACCGCGGGCTGAAGTCCGTTGGTGTCAATTACCCTATGCAGATCTCCTTGCTTCACTGAGCTCAGTGTGGCGAAGGAAATCTGATTCGAATGAGTGACGCAGATTATCTTAGTGCCCCATGTGGAAACCAGTAAGAGGTGAGCATTTCAGGCATCCCACGGTATACACACAGTGGGGAATCCTGAATCAAGTTATCCCAACAGGGGGAAACAAAACCCAAGAAAGTGAAATTCTTGAGTTTTGGTCCTCCTTAAACAGACAAGTGATAATACGGGAAACACCTAATACAGTTCAACCAATGGACTGGTGAGGAAAAATTTACAAAACACAAACATTTTGAGAAATTGTCTAATCCTTCTTTGCTGCTGTACTCCAGATGTAGACTGTTCTGTAGGTTTACAGTCCTTATGGTAAAGAAAGGTTTGTCACCTCTGTGGTCTGACTGGTTCACCTGCTCTTGTCCTGCTGTTGGGCCGTAGGCCCCTCTATGCCCAGCATGCAATGTTTTTGTAGGTTTGCCTGTTATTGTTAGCCACTTTGTATGGGAACAGATATTTGTACAACAGAGCCTGATTTTCTAGCAGTGGATCCCTATCTACCTTGCTCCTTTTATCTTTAGACAGATTTAAAGCACTGTTGCTATTTAAAGAGGACCTACAGTAAAAAACAGACTGAAGGTCCACTTGCCATCTAAACACAGGGCGATCCCCTCCAGCAGACCTGATACTTATCAATTCTGTGTTACCTCCTACTGCTGCTGCTGTTCACATGACTGCAAGCAGCAAATCAGGTTTGCTGGGCCAGTGAGCGCATTCTAACGTGCAAGCATGCAGGACAAACCCAATAGTCTGCTGGTGGTCACATGAATGGCGGTGGAAAACACAAATGGGGTTTGTACAGGGTTGCTGGGTGGGGGGGGAGCACAGTAGGGCACTCCAGATTGGACATAGAAGCGCAGAGAAGTGGAGGTTTTTGGTCCTTTAAGACGCATGACATAACTACTGATAAATACATGGTGGTGTAATCGTTTTTGTCCGTAATTTCCTAGAGCTTTAAATGTACAAATTGGGGCATTGCCTTTGCATGAAAGCTTCTACTTTTAAGTACAATATTAAAGCTAGGCATAGAAGGTTCCGTTACATACACTTTAATGTCATTTATGCTGTCTGTGACCTATTATAAAGATTGATGCATACTTCCTGTTTGGACACAGTTGTCATGCACCAAAAATGAATGGGTGTCAGCGGGAGTGCACACAACCCAGTCTTTTTATTATTGGTGCAGAGATGCTAGAATTCACTCAGTAGAGAACAGCACCAAAAACTGTGCACATTACACTGCATAAATATGATGTAGTATGGTGTATTGGTAATTATTTTTTCAGCGATAAGAGCAGCAAATAATTCTAAGCATAACAGGAAAACATGGCTCATGCATTCTTTGGCTGTGTTTTGTTTCTTAATACTATCAGGTAAGCAGATAAACATTGATTTTTATTCAAAACGGGAGAGGAACTATAAAACCATCAATATCAACAATACTCCTGTAGAGGTTGTTCCAGCGTTTAAATACCTAGGCGTCCACAGCAACGACCTGTCATGGTCCTGCCAAATTAGCAATGTGACCAAGAAAGCTTGTCAAGGCTGTTCCATCAAAGATGATTAAAAGACTTTCATCTGCCTGCAGGAGTTATGAATAACTTCTGCACCTGCACGGTGAAAATTATTCTAACAAGAAATCTAACATCCTGGTTCGGCAACCACAGTATAGGGTCAATTCATGGTCATGCGCCTGTGCACTTGTGTACATTTTTTGGAGCGCCAAATCGCACTTGGGCTAACTTCTTATTTATGGTCAAAATTCCAAGTGCACATACATGCGCCAGTGAGGAAACTTGCGCCTAAAATTCTCCTCAAGCGCAAATTTGGCTCCTCAAACTGCCATCTGTGACTGATTTATGATACCTGCAAATCAGGAGAAATAAGCACCTTTAAATGAAATATTTCTCCCCTTTCTTGACTGTTTCTCAATCGCGATTTTGGCTCTTCACCTGAGTCACCTGACCGGGAATACACTACGAAATGGGGAATGGAGATTCGTCTAAAACACAAAATCTGAGACAAAATTGTAATTGAGAAACAGTAAAGAAAGGAGAGAAACATGGAGGGCCATCGGGACCAGTTAAGGGCTTAGCCAGCCCATTCTGAATGGGGCAGGGCCATTTTCACTTAAAAACAGCAGAATTTCAGTCAGAAGGTATCTGAAGAGGAATTTTCCACTTGCCGCAAGCACGTGCCATTTGGGCATTTAACACGTGTGCCCGGCATGCACACAAAGCCATGAATCAGGCGCCTAGGCACATTCAGAACAATTTATGCTTGGTTTAGGTTTTATACACACTGACCACGAACCAACCTTTATGAGAGGCAAATGGCCCTAAAGTGTAATTTCAGTCTATAATGACCCCCCCCCCCCCCCCCCATCCTGCCACTGTACCCTGGCGCTAAGGCAGGATGGGGGGTTATAAAGAGAAAAAAACCTTTCTTGACCCTCAGGCCATCGCTGCTCCTCCGGACAGGGATCCTGGATGCTGCCATTCTGCTGCATGACACAGAGTCGCCCCCCACCGTGTGCACTACCACCCACCCTTTCAAGTGCATGAGCGGCATGAGCATGCGCAGACTCATTTTCAACGGCAGACGCGCAGAGAATGAAGGAGAACTGCTGACCCTAGGACCTAAGATCAGGTAAGGGTAGATAGTGAGAATGGCAGAATGAATAATTGGTGAGAAAATTAAGGGCATTCAATTGATATACATGAAAAGATGGCATACAGAGACCACAAAAATAACAGGAGACCCCAACCACCTTGGAAATAGACCATTCTTGGTGCGTTCAGGAAAGCGATATTGCTCTCTCTCAAAGCAAAGACTGAGAGATTGAGGCGGAGTTTCTTCCCACAGGCCATACAGATCTTCAATAGCAGCAATATTTAGTGCTCACTCAGACACACTCTGGTTAACCTTAACTGCTGTAACTTATTGTAGTAAAAAGAATGTGAAATGAACATAAAAATCTATGTATAAAAAAGTATATAAAAATGGAATCCAGCTCTGTGATTGGCTGCCAGGGTCTCACGTGGGCGCTGCCATTCTTCAGGCTGCCAGAAAGGCCCGTCCATGTAAGCGCCGGCATCCAATCATGGCTCTGGATACCTGACAAGGATCGAGGCTAAAGGTAGGGATTACAGGTGTTCGGGAGGGTTACATGCAGGGGGGCTCCAGCATTCTGAATGCCCCTCCAGACTGTCTCCCACGTAACAGTCAGGCCTGTCATGATTGCCCACACCCACTGCCTTGGAAAACCCAATTAGCTGCTGGCACACATGTGAATGCCAGAGATTCTTGTTAAACTATGCACCAACATAGCTAATATATATATATATATACCGTATATATATATATATATATATATATATATATATATATCTTATTAATGGACCTGAAAGATAGTGAACAGCACACAATACGGGGTCTTTTTGACACACCTTTGTTCCATGTGACACCTGTTGTTTTGTTAGATAAAAGCACCCTTTGGCTACTGCAAACAAATAGAGGTCACAAACCACAAACTGCATTTTTGTGGGTTAGCAAAACTCAGAGGCCGATTTATTAATAGCACCAGGTAGCGACAGATGAGCGACAGTAGCGTGATTTTCACAGCGCCCGCTAGTATTCGCTGTGCTTGGCCGTTGTTCGCTTGTTGACAGCGACTCAGTCGGTGTGCGGTAATGTTGAATACGGGGTTAGGAGTCGCTGTTTGACAGGTTCCGCGCTGTATGGGAGCGCCTGACAGCGAATGGCCATAGCGAACGGCTCCCAGCATATTCATTAACAAATCACGCTCCAAAAATTCTCGCGCTGTGAAATGCTTGTTTAAACCCCAGAGCGCTAGCGGCGATGTGTTAAAAGTCGTTTTTTAACCCCCAAACAACCTTATTTTTGGAAAAAAATAATAAACAAGTTTTTATAAACATTTTGTAATATGAATACATTAATATCAGACCTGTAATCCCAATTCTGCACAATTTTTTTTTTTTTTTTTTACCTAAAAAAAAAAAAAAATAACATTGCAGAAGTGGTCACCGAATTTTTGACATTTAAAAAAAAAAAAAAAAAAAAAACATTAATATCAATTAATTATGAATATTTAAAGATTGCTCCATTGAAATGCATTGGAGAGCGCCAGGTAGCCGCCGATAGCTGGCGCTACCTGGCGCTAGTGAGACACTACCTGGCGCTATCCCTTGATAAATAAGGCCCTAAGCCTCCAGCCAATCCCAGGCTGGCTATTTATTGCTTCCTGTTGAATCTACTCCTATCTCCAGTTCAAACCTGTCTGTACGCGATTGGGGGGTACCACTTGCATGTGCCTCAATTGCATGGATGCTTACAGAAATTGAAAGGAAAGTCCAGGGCAGTATGTGTAGAAAAACTATTGATTATTGATTGAATGTCAACATGAACACGATTTATCTAAATTTGCACTTATTATGATATAGTTCTACCTGCCTCACAGTCTCAATAAAATGGAGGAAATCCTCACAAAATGCTCAATTGTATGTCTCATGTATATAAGTTCCACAGGTGCACAGCTAAGGTTTATGAAATGCCTATTAAACATCCTAATGACTGAGGTGAGTGAAAAACCTGGGGTTTGGCTTGCTTTAAAGTCCCCCTCCACCAGACCCCTTCCCTGGCACTGAGGCAAGATAGTAGGTTAAACCAAATAAGTAGCTGCAGCAAGTTCACAGAGAGCGGCACCGCCTGCACACTCACAGCCCTATTGAAATGAAGGGATCCAGAGGTGTGAGCCTCTTTAAAGCCACCAGCAGGGGAGCCATAGAACATATTATTATGCATATATTAGTACTGATTGGACGAGAGCCTGCACATGCATCGTGGGACAGGCGGAAAGGTAAGTTGAGTGGGTGATGTGGGGTTTTACAAAGTGGGATGCTCCAGGGACAAGGATCAATCAACAGGATAGTTACAATGTTGGTGATTGGTCCACTTTAAAGCGGATCAAAACCCACTGAACTTTTGAAAGCCCCTGCTGAACTAGAAATAGATATTTTAGCTGTTCTAAAGGTCCTGGAACACATATTTTTGCTGTCCCTCAGTGTGAGATGGCAGCGATCAGTCATTGCATAGGCGTGGCAATGACATCACTGCCACACAAAACAGTGGCAATGAATGGAGGCGGAGCTTTACAGTTGAAACAGGGAGCCATTATCTGGGATTAGAGTGATGCAGGAGCAGTGAAAATTGGCAAAAGGTACTTTTCATAGAGGGAGCAATTCAGGGGATCCTACTTAAAAATGTGAGCTTTGGTCCGCTTTAATGCAGACCAAACCCCTTATTTTGGATGCCTCACTATGTAACCCCCCCCCCCCCGAACACTCATTAAACTAACTTTGATACCTGATCCTATGGAGTATCTGCAGGCCTCCAGTGGCAACCCTGGCTTCCTTCATCTGATGTGTGCAGCCGGTGGGAGTGGCTGGCGGGGTGCTACAGTATTCTATTCATTCACAATAAATTTCTGGGCAATGATATGGCTGTGCATGCACCACTGGAGTGTGGAGCTAAGTAAAATATACAGTATATGGATTTCACACACAGGCGCATGCGAAATTTGGAAGCCCCTGTTGACTGGGCGAAAACCTAGAGGCAGAAACACTGGTTTTGGTCCATTAACCCAGCAACTGAACATTGAATATGTGCCTACAGGTAAAGTGGACCAGTCATGGCCAAATGAGTGCCGCTGGGGCATCCCAATTCGGGATAAGCAGTGCAGTCACATGCATGGCATAAAGTGCAGATTGGACAAGATCCCGCATGTGTGCCGTTGTATCGGCGGAAAGATGAGTTGAGTGGCTGATCTGGGGGTTCACACAGCAGAGCATATCAACTGGGATGCCCCTGGGGTAATAAGTCAGTTGGTCCTGGAACCATTTAGTCTCCGGGGCCAGCCATTAGTGTAGTTGGTCCTCTTTTTTTGGGGAGTTGACTATTGCGGGACCTAGCGGCAGTCTAAACTTTATACAGGATGCTGAGCAGATTTTCAGGCTGGTCAGGCCAACTGGGTCCTCCAAACATGCAGCAATGCCTACCCTGTTGGTCTGCACCGATCCGGGAGTATATTATCGCTCTGGCACCCCACCCCCTCCCCTGAGCAGGCAGATCACTACGCTCTTGGCCTGCTGCCAGTCTGAAAGTGAAGAACTAATTCCCGTCGGGCGGCTGCTTGGGGAGGGTGTGCTAGGGGAGCTGGTGTTGCTTTTGGAGGGGGCTGCTTGTTTGCTGCAGACAGAGCCCTGCTGTGCTCCAGTTCTGCCTGGCTGTGCCTGCATCCCACTGACTTCACTTACGGTGTGCCAATTCGCCTCCTTACTGAGGCCCATTGGTGCACAAATCACAATTACTGCTAAATACTAGGCACAGTTGCTAGGGCAGCCCCTCACTCCACGCATGTCTACACTCACTGCCCATGTTTATCTCACTGCATGGATGTGTAAAATACAGAGAAAAATACCTATGTGAGCACAAGCATACAATGGCCATATATATCCAAAAAAATAGAGCACAGAGCTACTTAAAGAAGAAAAAAGCACTGGCCAGGTGAGTCTATTTTTTATATTTATCTTTTATTTGGCATTAGTGGGAAGATGAAGATGTATATATACTGTGAACAAATGGATATCCCATTATTTGTCATGAAAAATATCAAGTATTGTAGATACATTGGGATAAGATGTTTGTAATCTAAAATATAAAACTACAGTCCAGCCCCTGCTTATCGGAGCTGTGGAAAAATACACCATGGCGGATAATCCATAGAAATTTGAAAAGTAAGCCATAGAAAGTATTATCATATGAATGCCCTTTTCATTTCTGTACAAAAATAAATAGAAAAATACACAAGTGCACAGTGGCCAAAATGTTGCTTGATTGTGTTGAGTTGTTGAGTGCTGGGTTCGGCAGAGTCAAATCCAGATAGACATTTGTGGTTTAGCAGGGACTGGCTTTACTGGAACATAAGTGCAGTATAGAAGGTAATCTTACATGGTGGATAACATAGACAAGAAAAAGGTCATAGAGATCACATCAATGTACATGAAACACAGCATGCAGCAGAGAATGTACAACAAAGACTACACATAGATGAATGTAACAGTGCATCTACTGTCATAAATGTAAACTGTAATATCATAACAATATAGATGCAGGTCACATACAGAGGCAAGCTGTAAGCTATTGCACAGTATCTCCAACAAAAACTGCAATAAAAGACAAGTACAAATATATGTGTGCATGTCTGTGTCAGTGATAGATCATGAAAATGCTGCCATTTTAAACTGTGTTCTTAAAATAGTGTAGAACAATCTCCTTAGACTTGTGTCACTAGGGACATGGCAAAAGTTGATGCCAAACCATTGTCTGTCTGAAGTTGCCTTTGAGCAGCAGTTCATTTCCACCTATTTCACTGCTTTGAACAGCCTAATTATTTTTGGATACTGCACATCTCCATCCGTAGGTTGAGACAGGAGCTTGTAGGAGTTGTCAGTTATTTTTCCACAGGGATAGGAAAAATGTTAACTTCCTTTTCATTTATATAAGCAGAAAGTTTACCAGATGGTAGATTTGACATATCTTATATAAAAATAATTCATGGATTTGCATATACAATATATATATATATATAATCATGCTTTAATTCAACCACTAGCAGATGATGCAAATTGTGGTGCCCCAAAACTGTTTTGCCCCCATGAAACCAGGGCTCTGGAGTGGGAGCAAACTCCAGCATAATAATAAAAATCTGTTACTAGTATTGTATAATTATGCTACTTTTATAGAAAGTTTAGAAATGTTAATCATGAATATATGTGGAGGCTGATTCACTACTGGCATCACGTATTGCCAGATGAGCGTCTGTATCGGCACTTAGAGCGGCACTTAGAGCGCGCGCTGTAACCCAGTGTTGTGGTCGCTGTAGTAACCTGGCCAGCATTGATGAATATAATGTGTGTGGGCACTCTAACAACAGTATAACGCTGCAGCGAGCGATGGGTAGCGCCAGCTCAGTGCATCCGGCACTCGACACTCCACACAATATTTAACAAAAAACTGCACACACAGCATCGGAGTGCCAGACGCTGTGTGATCAAAGTCTGTTTTTGAATACATATACACCAGTAACAAAGGAAAACATATGGAATGACATTGTTTTAACACTGGGACAATAACACTTTAGTGCCATTTCTGCATGAAATACTGCATAAAATAATGTATAAAAGTGTTTGTTTGCAGCCAGGAGAGGTCACACAATGATTTGTGCAAAAAAATGTCCAAAATACGTGGCGCTCTTGAACCTAGAGTGCCGGCGCTATACGCTGAGCCTCCTCTGGTAATACATGTGACGCTACATGGCGCTGTTAGAGCCACTCACCAGATTTGCTTTCATAAATGTATGTTTCCCATACAGCGCTCAGCGTTTACCAGACGCTACCTGCTGCTACGAAGCACTACCTGGCACTAGCCATTCTTAAATAACCCCCTTAATGTCCTATCAGTGATAAGCAGCAGGGTGTTCTAGTGACAAATAATGGGTTCTTTAGTCTCACCTCTTCCTTACCCTACATGCACACCTATGCAGTTGCTGCTTCTGTTCCATTTGCAGTTCAGGTGCAGTTTGCCAACAAGTTTGAAGGTGCCAAACTAGAACAGAAACAACAACTGATCTGCTTATGTGTGGATGCAGGTTATACATTGCCTGAAACTGTGCTGCACATGCTCAGTAGTAAGTTTCTTCTTTAAAGTCTAGAGGACATTTGTCACTGAGTGTGCCTGCAGTCATTTTAAAAGTGATAGAATATAAATCTCTCAACTAACTTTACATTAATCAATAGTTCGATGTGTTTACATGATGACAACCCTATTTCTGGCTATTGTATGACTTGTATTTATAACTTTTACCAGATTCCCTCTGTGCTTTCTGAACATTTAGGGCCTGATGTATCAAGCACTTCTGCCAGACAATGCCATTTCAGTGCAAATTAGAGTAGTTAAAAATGCTGTACTGCTAATGTTTTAGTAAATGTGCTTCTTGCAGTGCAGCACCATGTGCTATAGTATAAACAATATTTTTCACTACTCTAATTTGAACTAATGTGGCACTGTCTGGCAGAAGTGCTTAATAAATCAGGCCCTCTGTTACATTTCTCTTAGGCCCTTATTTAACAAGGGATAGCGCCAGGTAGCGAATGGTGAGCAAACGGTAATGACGGTCACCGCCACGAGAACGCCGGCTCCCCTCCGCAATCACACATTTATCAAGCCGATCCTGCTTAGCGACTGACAGAGCGCCAGATAGCGACTCATTCATCATTATTCCAGCCTCACCCCACAGCGCCAGCGTCCGACCTTGAACAGCGACAGGTTTGACCTCTCGCTACCTGGCGCTCTCCAATGCATTTCAATGGAACAATCTTTAAATATTCATAATTAATTGCTATTAATGTTTTTTTTTTTTTTAAATGTCAAAAAAAAATTCTGTGACCACTTCTGCAATGTTAGATATTTTTTTTAAGGTTAAAAAAAAAAAATAAAAATATTTGTGCAGAATTGATATTACAGGTCTGATATTAATGTATTCATATTACAAAATGTTTTGAAAAACATGTTTTTTTTTTTCTTCAAAAAATATGGTTGTTTGGGGGTTAAAAAACTACTTTTAACCCATCGCCGCCAGCGCTCTGGGGTTTAAACAAGCATTTCACAGCGCGAGAATTTTTTGAGCGTGATTTGTTAATGAATATGCTGGGAGCCGTTCGCTATGGCCATTCGCTGTCATGCGCTCCCATACAGCGCGGAACCTGTCAAACAGCGACTCCTAACCCCGTATTCAACATTACCGCACACCGACTGAGTCGCTGTCAACAGCCGAACAACGGCCAAGCACAGCGACTACTAGCGTGCGCTGTGAAAATAACGCTACTGTCGCTCATCTGTCGCTACCTGGCGCTATTAATGAATCGGCCTCTTAGACATACTGTAGTGGGTGGAGACCATCTACCATCAACTGTACAGAGAAAGAAGAGATTATGCTTCTTAATCTTTTCTTATGCACTCATGTTCATTAAACACATTACAGTAGAGTGTCACTCAGCACTTTCTCACTGCTCTCCCTTATGGCCAAATAAACGATTTATTGCATTCCAAAAAATATGCTTTATGTTCATTCTGAAGAACCTAATTCCTTATATAATTGTTAGAAAAAGTCAGATGTTACCATTTTACTACAGTAAATTTGTTACTACAAATTACACTTTATTTACATATTTACATTTATAAACGAGTCAGAGTCTGATAAAATAGAGGAGTGGGAGTCCGAACCTTGGCTTACTGACTTGACAGCTCTGCCTGAACAATCTAGATAACTTGGCAGCCACCAAGAACTGTCACTAATGCTAGAATCCTAAACCTAATCTTGGTCTTGGTTTGTCTTGATTTATTCCAGTCGGATCTCCTCAGGCAGTTTACAGTGTTATGAACTCCTACCACAACAACACTGGAGTGTTTGCTTCACATGGTGGGAGACCCTGGTCAGACACACAATAACGGTTTTCACCATCCAGTTGTAGCACAATGCAAACATCCAAGGACACAGGCCTCTAGGGTGACAGACTACAGTATATATCTAAGCAGACATTCTGTCTTCTCAGGAAGTCTCCCACTGACTATGTAGACCATAGATAGTTCTAGAACATGTTTCTCTGCCAAGTGAAATATCTAAACAATCTTAGATTAATAAAAATCTTGCTCGTGGTACTGCCCTAATGGTCAACAGCCTAGAGTCCAATGGTAAAGATCTTGATGGACACTAGTCCCTTTGGACCCTGCCCTGTATAAAGTTTCATCCAAAAACAAGTAAAAAACCTCAGCGTCTGAGACTATTTCAGCTGCAAATACGCCGTAGCCGTAAATGCTCAGCTAAGCCATATTCGTACACGAAGCAAATACAGACACTTATGCATGAATAGTTTCCTCGAAACGCGGCTGTGAATGCTACAAGTGTTTGCAATTTCCCAGTTCCAGATAAAACCGAGCACTCACGGGCAGGCTCTGGAACAGTCTGCTTTTCTGAAGGTGAATTCTACTTTGAGTACAAGAATTTTAGGTTGAGACTGTACGATCCTGACAGACAGGATCTGAAGAAGGCATGAGAGAAGAGAGCTCTGATATCACAATCTCAGTAGAGGGTTGAGCTGGAGAGCTGCTAGAAATGGCACAGGGCAGATGGTGGAAATGCTCACTGGGCCCCTGTGTATCAGACACTTGATGAGGTATGGGGTCACGCTTTGCCGGAGGCAAGGGGGGGACCAGTCAGTCCCTCTGCAGGTACTGATATTTTGTGGCAGGGTGCAGTGGCAGGGATGGGGTCTCTTCAGAAGGTCCAGCAGGGGCTCACTTTCTCATGGGGATGAAGGGACCAGCTGTGCATGCCACTGCTTCAAGCTAGTAAGCGCAGTAAAGGGATTAGAGATAGAGCAGTAAAAGTGTCTGGCCTTGGTGGATGGCTCTTAGTGAGGTATGTAGTGGCTCTTGGTAAGAATCATCTCCCTCTGGTGAGACAGTGCACAATGGTGCCACATGGGGAAAGATTGAGTGTGCCAGTTGACCTTGTGTGGCCTGCAAACAGGAGAGTGGTTGCCACCTGGGATGTTTCCACTGGGGAACGTACTGGTGAGTATTCCGTAAGCCGTCCAGTCCACCTCTTCATGTTGGTTTGTGGAGCACTCCGATGCCTGTCTCAATGTGAACAGTGCTGGGACAGGCAGTCTGGTCATACAAAGCTAGCACAGGGGGTACAGCAGGGGGCAGGATTGCATGGGGGTTGGTACCCTCATTAAGCCAGCCATGCTGACTGGCATCTTCAGTGCAGCTTACCTGTATGACTGGAGGCCCAGATCTGTTGAGGGGAGATCGCCACAGACAAGGTACACAGAGAGCAGGGGAATTCCTGGTATGTGCCATCTTGCCCCTGTTGCCCCTTCAGGGGGGGCGGCATGTTTAAATAGTTGTTAATCAGGAAGCCTTAGCTTTTTTCCCTGAACCTCCCCTCTTAGGGAGTTAGGCATTGCGGCAGTTGTGGTAAACTGGAGAAGGGCATTAATTAAAGGCTCCGGTAAAGCCTTTCTCCCAAGAGCACTAGTTGTGAATGTCCTCACATGGCCATGTCCCAGTAAACTGACCAGAATAGTGGAATGCATGAACTTCACCACCAAAATCTTTATGGACCAAATGTTTCTAGAGCATGTGACCTGTAAATAAGCCACACACTAAGCCACACCCCTACCATGCCCATCAACCACACACACGTTAGATCCACGCTCAGTTGTGCAACCCCCCGCACATACACAAACCTATCATTCACACACATTCCCGCAACCCCCCTCAAGCACATACACAATGTACAGGCAAGCATACAGATTCTCCACCCTACAAAGACAGACAGACACCTCCCCCCCTTACTTCTCATCGGTGGTCCCCCATCACACTTCTTTCTTATTTATGTCTTCCTTTGCCCCCTACCAGTTTGGAGCCGCATCATAGAGGGGGATTGGGGCACACCGCTGTCATGCTTCTTGAAGCTTCAGTCGGTCAGTGAGACGGTCCCTGCCTGAGCCGGGGTGGACTGGTTCCTTTTTATGACAGGAGCAGTGTCAGGGGCAGGGTGTGGGCCTGCTGAGCGATCCCCCACTGGACCACCAATGAGGAAAAAAAACAGCCCTGTCCCCTTGCCCCTCCCGGGAGAACATCTGCACCTTGGTTCCCCGGCGGTCACACAAGCTTCCAGCTGATCGGATCGCTGCGGCACATCAAACTAGTTAGTGGTGGTGGATTCACTTTGGATTCGCTATTGGTGGTTCAACTGCGCGGAAAATCATTTTTGACCAGAAACATATGGGACTGAATTGGCCTTATATTGGACAGTTTAAGCGGACCTTTACCCTAAATAAGAGTCTATCTTATATGTTTCCCACACCCTGTACATACAGATTGCTCACATTAAAAATCATCCTATCTGCATACACTGCATGTTATGAGCCTTTAAACATCCAAGATGGCGGCTCATGTAACATCAGGCAGCCTGCAAACAGGAAGTGCCTTCTGACTGTGCTGCTCTGCATTCTGGGATTGCTGACGCTTTCCTGACCCCAGCTCTGCTCTGTCTGAGCAAAGCACAGCTATAACCCACCCCCTGTACTTTATCCCGCTCTCCTCTCCTCAGTAAGTGTGATGCTTCTGAGTCAAGATGGCGGCGCCTGTATCCTAAAGTCCTGAACAGAGTTGCAGCCCAGTGGGGGAAAGAATAATAAGTAGTATATACTCGAGTATAGGCCGACCCAAATATAAGCTGAGGCACCTAATTTTACCACAAAAAATGGAACAAGTTATTGACTCGAGTATAAGCCGAGGCGGCTTTTTTCAATTGGAATTGGAGTTGACACACAGAAAGAGAGACACACACAGAAAGACACACACACACACACACACACACACACACACACACACACACACACACTGTGGGTACCTGCTGCTGCTGCTGCTGCCGCCGCTCTCAGACGCGCAGGTGTCGGGGGTCAGGGTTTGGCCGAGGTTACCCTGCAGAGGGGCAGAGGGGCAGCGGGGTCCCCCTCCCCTCCTCCTCCTGCCGCCGGTCGCTCCACTCAGCTCCGCCTGGCAGCCGCCAGCCGCCGCCGTTCTGACACTTGGACCAGTGGCAGTCGATTGATCGGGTCTGAGGTCAGAGTTCTCATCCACTTAGCAGGCTTCGATTGATCATGGCTGCGCTGTGCGTGTGTCTCCTGTAGGTGGCACTGGAGCCTGCGTCGCCGGCACTATGACCACATAGGCTTTCCCTTTCCTCAATCAGCAGCGAGGTAAGGAGATGGGGGCTTTACAGTTTACTTTACTAGTTTAGATAAAGGAATCCGCCCCTGGACTCGAGTATAAGCCGAGGCGGCTTTTTGCAGCCCAAAAAGTGGGCTGAAAAACTCGGCTTATACTCGAGTATATACGGTAAGTGACTAAAAACTTAAAATATATTCATTTTAGATGCTGGGGAATCGTTTTATAAGAGTTTGGGCTTCAATAAATCATGCTGAAGGTCCGGTTTAAATAACATATGCTCAAGCTGTTGCTCACAGGCCACATGGGACACAGGACACCGCCCCCAACCTAGGTATAAGTGGAATGCATCATAAACAAGAGCCAGGGATGGACCTGAGCAGGCTACTGTGGGGAAAGTTGGGGGGGATGATAGAATTGCTAAATAAAGATAGTTAAAGTTTTGAAAGTGTATATTTTTTGTGCCAAAATTGATGTTGTCAAGGTGCTGAACTGATCTAGTATTTCTTTTTTCATTTTTCTTTGCAAATGTGTGATTTATGGAAGCAGTTTTCGTTACCTGCTCTGTGTTGCTATTGGCAACTGTACGTCAGTGGTGAGTGTTTTATACCCTCCCAAATCCTATATAACAAAAGGCTTTATGTCCACATTAATTGGATGATCTGATAAATTAAAAAAATCTACAAGCATCTGCCGAAGCTGAAGCTTTTCTTGAATGTGACCGCATTGGGTCTAATTATTGTGTCTTGGTAAATGCAGCAGATGCGTGAATTTACGTCTATGTACAATACACATAAACATGATACAATGACTCATGCCAGCCATGTGCACTGTACCAGTTTTCAACAAACATTTCTGTTATGTGCAACGCATAACGAAACACAGAATTTTGAATATCCCAAGTTTTGTACTTTGCCCCCGCTGTGTGAAACCTGCCCACAAAAACTCAACTTTCCCTGGTCCTACGGCACATGAACAGGCTCCCGTCAAATCAGAGCTATTTCCTGAATGGCTGGGGACGTGAGCATGTGCATAACCTGGAAAAGCTGGGGATGCGTAGGCCGATAGTTACATTGTTGGGGGAGCCAGGAAGCAGATGTTTTGGGTTTTGTTCTGCTTTAAAGGGACATTCCAGGCAAAGAATTGAATAAGCCTGCCTTCCGCTTCTCCTATAAAGGCTGTCAGGAGGGGCATCGTTTTTTAAACCTGCAATTTGCATTCCCTAATAAACCCTATAGAACTTGTACCCCTCTGACTGATTTCTTTTTCAGGGTCACCAAAATGAATTGACTTTTAAAAGGAACCCTCACATTGAAACTGTTGCAGAGTGTGAGTGCAGTGTAGTCATAATCCAGATAGACATTTGTGATATAACAGGAACTGGCTTTACTGGAACATGAGTGCAGTTAGAGAATGTCACCTTACATGGTGGGTGACACAGACAGGAAAAAGGACGTACCATAGAGCTGAACACAGGAAATACAACACAGCAATAAAATGCATAGACACTACAGTTAAGCATTGGTCACAGCGCCATCCAGTGTCATAATTTGTCATAGCTGTAGACTGCAGTAAATCTTAGGCCCTTATTTATGAAGGAATAGCGACAGGTAGCGACTGGTGAGCGGCCGGTAATGACGGGCCCCGCCACGAGAACGCCGGCTTCCCACCACAATCACACATTTATCAAGGCAATCCTGCTTAGCGACTGAGATAGCGCCAGATAGTGACTCATTCATCATTATTCCAGCCTCACCCCACAGCGCCAGCGAGCGACCTTGAACAGCGACAGGTATGACCTCTCACTACCTGGCGCTCTCCAATGCATTTCAATGGGACAATCTTTAAATATTCATAATTAATTGTTATTAATTTTTTTTTTTTTTTTATGTGAAAAATTCTGTGACCACTTCTGACATTTTAAATAATTTTTTTAAGGTAAAAAAAAAATAAAAAAAAAATGTTTTGATATTACAGGTCTGATATTAATGTATTCATATTACAAATTATTTTAAAAACTTGTTCTTTGGGGCTTCCAAAAATATGGTCATTTGGGGCTTAAAAAACTACTTTTAACACATCGCCGCCAGCGCTCTGGGGTTTAAACATGCATTTTACAGCGCGAGAATTTTTTTAGCGTGATTTGTTAATGAATATGGTGGAAGCCGGTCGCTCTGACTCCTCACCCAATATTCAACATTACGGCAAACCGAGTCGCTATCAACTACCGAACAACGGCCAAGCACAGCAACTACTAGCGGGCGCTCTGAAAATGCTGCTACAGTCGCTCAACTGTCGCTACCTGCCGCTGTTAATGAATCAGCCTCTAAGAGGCCGATTCATTAATAGCGCCAGGTAGCGACAGATGAGCGACAGTAGCGTTATTTTCACAGCGCCGGCTAGTATTCGCTGTGCTTGGCCGTTGTTCGGCTGTTGACAGCGACTCAGTCGGTGTGCGGTAATGTTGAATACGGGGTTAGGAGTCGCTGTTTGACAGGTTCCGCGCTGTATGGGTGCGCATGACAGCGAATGGCCATAGCGAACGGCTCCCAGCATATTCATTAACAAATCACGATAAAAAAATTCTCGCGCTGTGAAATGCTTGTTTAAACCCCAGAGCGCTGGCGGCGATGGCTTAAAAGTAGTTTTTTAACCCACAAACAACCATATTTTTTGAAAAAAAAAAAAAAACATGTTTTTCAAAACATTTTGTAATATGAATACATTAATATCAGACCTGTAATATCAATTCTGCACAAATTTGTTTTTTTTTTTTTTTTTTTTTAACCTTAAAAAAAAAAATCTAACTTTGCAGAAGTGGTCACAGAATTTTTGACATTTAAAAAAAAAAAAAAAAAAAACATTAATAGCAATTAATTATGAATATTTAAAGATTGCTCCATTGAAATGCATTGGAGAGCGCCAGGTAGCGAGAGGTCATACCTGTCGCTGTTCAAGGTCAGATGCTGGCGCTGTGGGGTGAGGCTGGAATAATGATGAATGATTCGCTATCTGGCGCTCTGTCAGTCGCTAAGCAGGATCGGCTTGATAAATGTGTGATTGCGGAGGGGAGCCGGTGTTCTCGTGGTGGTGACCGTCATTACCGTTCGCTCACCAGTCGCTACCTGGCGCTATCCCTTGTTAAATAAGGGCCCAAGTCTGTTGTACAGTTTCATGCCTGGATGAGAAATCAGTTGGTGTTGAGGAAGCCCTGCAGATTGAGAAAGCGGGCTAAATGAGAGCTGGAACAAAGATTGTGGCCCCTGACAGCCAGAATACAAAGAGCAGAAAGCAGGCTAAATTAACTCTGTGCTTGGAATATCCCTTAAAAAGGAAAACTAACAAAACTGCAAAGGAACTTTAGTTTACCTACAAACTTTTCATAGAGATCTATACTCCCAACAGCCAACAACTATATAGATGTAACTGTAACTTGTAGCAGCTTGTGACAGCTGGGAACGTATGATATTGGTAAAGTAAAGTCTACATGATTATGGAAACCTCAAACAATGTTGAAACTATGCCAATGGATGCAACAATTGTCAATCAGGTTTCATAGCCCGGCTCAGAGCAACTATCCTTCACCCCATCAGCAACACCATCAACCTTAAAGTGGACTGAAAGTCCGAAAATAAAGAAAAAATCCCAACAGACTTAACTCAACTTCCCAGCGTAGGTCTGGGTCTTCTAACAGCACAAATCTGCCTGCTTTCAGCTGTGCTACTGCTACGTCTTGTAGCTTCCGGGTTCTTGTAGCATGGAAATCCATGCTACATGAACCAATAGGAAGCTGTAGACTTTTGTCACCTTCCCCAGTCTGCAGCTTTCAAATCCTGCACCACTGCGTACTGGCCTGAAAAAAATGATGTGGGCGCGTGATTTAAATTAAGCATCGGGGAGGACTGTGGGATGCATACATCTCCCAGGTGCAGCATGATAGTGGCAGCTGAAGCCGCAGAACAAGTAAGGACCTGATCATTGATAAACATGTAACATTTGCAAGTCTATCAATGATCATTTTAAACTTGATTTTTTCCCATGCAGTTTGGGTCTGCTTTAAATGTACAGTTGAGGCAATTTGCAATCATTGGATCTCACAAGTAGCTTTTCCCATGTCTCTCTCCTCCGCTTACTGCATTGCAGTTCCATTTGTTCACGACCACCTCCAAATGTAGTCATATGGCCACTACTGTATCTCAGCAAGCCCAGTGTGAGTGAGCCTGGAAAGCCACAGTGGACATGCTTGTCGGTCTTGTTCACATTAGAAGGCCGTTTCATTAATAGCGCCAGGTAGCGACAGTTGAGCGACTGTAGCAGTATTTTCACAGCGCCCGCTAGTAGTCGCTGTGCTTGACCATTGTTCGGTTGTTGATAGCGACTGAGTCGGTTTGCCGTAATGTTGAATATTGGGTGAGGAGTCGCTATTTGACAGGTTCCGCGATGTATGGGTGCGCATGATAGCGACTGGTCAGAGCGACCGGCTCCCACCATATTCATCAAAAAATAACGCTCCAAAAATTCTCGCGCTGTGAAATGCATGTTTAAACCCCAGAGCGCTGGCGGCGATGTGTTAAAAGTAGTTTTTTAACCACCATATTTTTGGAAACCAAAAAAAAAAATTTTTAAAGAATTTAGTAATATGAATACAATAATATAAGACCTGTAATATCAATTCTGCACAATTTTATTTTTTTTTTTTTACCTTAAAAAAATTATCTAACATGGCAGAAGTGGTCACAGAATTTTTCACATTGAAAAAAAAAAAAACATTAATAACAATTAATTATGAATATTTAAAGATTGTTCCATTGAAATGCATTGGAGAGCGCCAGGTAGCGAGAGGTCCTACCTGTCGCTGTTCAAGGTCGGACGCTGGCGCTGTGGGCTGAGGCTGGAATAATGATGAATGAGTGGCTATCTGGCGCTATCTCAGTCGCTAAGCAGGATTGGCTTGATAAATGTGTGATTGCGGAGGGGAGCCGGCGTTCTCGTGGCGGTGCCCGTCATTACCGGTCACTCACCAGTCGCTACCTGTTGCTATTCCTTCATAAATAAGGGCCTAAGAGTTTGGAGGGACTAGGGCACATTTATGCGTGGTTGTGGAGGAATGGAATCGAAAGGTGGGGCAAATTTTGGAGCTCTGCTACAGCATCTACATCATGCTGCAGGAAATGGAGGAGAGGCACATAAGACAGGTTTCAGATGAGCTTCTTGATGCCTTTCAATTGCTATTGCCTAGATTGTCCCTTTAATAAAAACTATAATTACTGTTGTTCGCACATAGGCCTCGTCTTTTAGCTTTTTTTCTTTCTTTTGGGTGCCTGTTCCTGGCATGAAAGATTGAAAAGGTGTTAAAGCAGACCAAAACCCACATTTTTAACTAGAATGCCCTGAATTGCTCCCCCCCACGAATAGTAACTTATGCCTATTTTCACTGCTTTTGCCTCTTTCTAATCCCAGATAACGTCATCTGTTTTAGCTGTAAAGCTCCGCCTCCTACACTAATTTCCACCGATGTGTGTGGCAATGATGTCATTGCACTTAGGCAATGAATAATCACCTGTAATCTTACAGAGAGGGAGAGCAAAAAAAACAGTGTTTCATGGTAATTTCATAAGTGAAAATAACCATTTATAGTTCTACACCTAAAGCAGAGAGTATGGGCAGGGGATTTGCTCAAATGTATTTCACAAATTCAGTGGGTTTTGGTCTGCTACAAGAATAGTGTCTTCTGGAGCTAGGTTTTCCACCTTCCCCAACAGGGGTGGACTGGGGCTACAAAAAAATGGCGCTGGACTTTTTGGGGCACACCAGCTCTGTTGTACTGTTCCTGGCCCAGTATAGTATCTTAATGTCACATTATATATACACCTAATTTTTTGTTCCACAACACACACCCAAGGTTTAGAGGCCAAAAATAAGAAAGAAAATATTCTGCAACAAATGGTGTGCTAAAATCCCCCCATTTCAGACAGTGTGCATAATCACCTACAGGCAGTGGCATCCCTCATTACAGCGAGTGAGGGGCATCCCCCCCAGAGGCATGTTGCAGCATCTCCCATTACACGCAGTGAGCGGCATCCCTTTTTACAGGCAGTAAGTAGCATACGTCATTACAGCGAATGAGGGGCATCCCACAGAGGCATGTTGCGCCATCTCGCATTTCAGGCAGTGAGGGGCATTCCTCATTAAAGCCAGTAAGTGGCATCTCTCATTACAGGCAATGTGCAACATCTCTCATCACAGGCAGTGAGGGGTATCCCTCTTAACAGCCAGTGAGAGGCATCCTTACCATACAGTTAGTGAGGGGCTTCCCTCATTACAGCTTACAGCCAGTGGGGGGCAAGCCTCAGTACATCCAGTAGGGGCATCGCTCATTGCAGCTCACAGCCAGTGGGGTCATCCCTCAGTACAGCCAGTGAGGGCATCCCACATACAGCTTACAGCCAGTGGGGTCATCTCTCAGTACAACCAGTGGGGCATCCCTCAGTACAGCCAGTAGGGCATCCCTCAGTACAGCCAGTGGGGGCATCCCTCAGTACAACCAGTAGGGTCATCCCTCAGTACAGCCAGTGGGGTCATCCCTCAGTACAACCAGTGGGGTCATCCCTCAGTACAACCAGTAGGGGCATCCCTCAGTACAGCCAGTGGGGTCATCCCTCAGTACAACCAGTGGGGTCATCCCTCAGTACAACCAGTAGGGGCATCCCTCAGTACAACCAGTAGGGGCATCCCTCAGTACAGCCAGTGGGGTCATCCCTCAGTACAACCAGTAGGGGCATCCCTCAGTACAGCCAGTGGGGACATCCCTCATTACAGCCAGTGGGGTCATCCCTCAGTACAACCAGTGGAGACATCCCTCAGTACAGCCAGTGGGGTCATCCCTCAGTACAGCCAGTAGGGTCATCCCTCAGTACAGCCAGTGGGGTCATCCCTCAGTACAACCAGTGGGGTCATCCCTCAGTACAACCAGTAGGGTCATCCCTCAGTACAGCCAGTGGGGTCATCCCTCAGTACAACCAGTAGGGTCATCCCTCAGTACAGCCAGTGGGGTCATCCCTCAGTACAACCAGTAGGGGCATCCCTCAGTACAGCCAGTGGGGACATCCCTCATTACAGCCAGTGGGGTCATCCCTCAGTACAACCAGTGGAGACATCCCTCAGTACAGCCAGTGGGGTCATCCCTCAGTACAGCCAGTGGGGTCATCCCTCAGTACAACCAGTAGGGGCATCCCTCAGTACAGCCAGTGAGGGCATCCCTCATTCCACTCCCTCACCCCAACGCTGGACAATATTAAGGCAGCAGGCGGGCAGGGTAACTGATTCATGTCTGCCTACCTGCTGCTGCTGCTGTTATACCCCCCTCACTCACACACATACACGGAGGGCCGGTCTGCCCATCACTGCTGTTCCTGCTGACGCTGAAGCCACTCACACACATACACACACTCATGCCAGCACTTCCTGATTGTTGCGTGCTGGTCAGTGGGCGGGCCCCATATGGTCGGCATCCTATGAAAACAATGGACGCCACACATAAATGCCCACCGCGCAACAACCAGGAAGTGCCGGTAAGCATAAGTGTGTGTGTGTGTGTGTGTGTGTGTGTGTGTGTGTTTAGGGCTGTGGATCAGACTTAGGGTTACAGGTGAAATGGGCTGTGGGTCAGACAGGGGGTGCAGATAAATGGGGCTGTGTACAGGGGCTGGTCATGCTGGTGATGGCTGGATTCCAGCTGGCAGTGTTGTTGTGCTGCGCAGAGGAGGGGACCGGGTGCCCCTGGAATACAAAGCCTGAGCTGCTGCAGGTTGAGCTGGGGAGAGAGGGGGTCGGGGGGGCTTAAAGCGGTCCTTCCATCTAAATAAGAGACTATCTTAGATGTTTCCCACACCCTGTACATACAGATAGCTCACATTAAAAATCATCCTACCTGCATCTACTGCATGTTATGAGCCTTTAAACATCCAAGATGGCAGCTCATGGAACATCAGGCAGCCTGCAAACAGGAAGTGCCTTCTGACTGTGCTGCTCTGCATTCTGGGATTGCTGACCTTTTCCTGACCCCAGCTCTACTCTGTCTGAGCAAAGCACAGCTATAACCCACCCCCTGTACTTTATTCCACTCTCCTCTCCTCAGTATATGTGATGCTTCTGAGTCAAAATGGCGGCGCCTGTATCCTAAAGTCCTGAACAGAGTTGCAGCCCAGTGGGGGAAAGAATAATAAGTAAGTGACTAAAAACATATATAAATGGCCAATACAAAAATATGGGGGGAACACTATTTCAGGTAAAATCCTCTCTAAAGACAAGGGGCACTCCCTTTGACTGGAAAAAAAAAGAAATTCAGTCTCTATAATAAATACTGACAGCTTCAAAAAAAGGATTAGATGCTTTTCTAGCATCCAACACTGCTCACCTCCAACATCTCCTCTTGGCCCTGCCCCCTCCTCGGGCTGCTAGGCTCCCTTCCTCCTGCACATTACCGGCTATGACAGCAAATCTTTAGCTTGTTCAGTGCCTCCTGGCTCCTTTTTGAGTAGCTGTAATAGCCCAGCGAAGAGAGGGGGGGGGCGAAAGAAAAACAAAATACCGGCACCTGAAAAGCAGCTGCATGCTGCCGGACAGCTGAAGATTTGCTGTTATAGCAAATTATCTCTGATGGGTGAAATATTGACTTAACTTGGGCGGCTTGGCATGTGTGCTAAGGGTCTGACACGTCTTGTCATTCATGAATAGTCAGGTGGGGGATGCGAAAGGCAATGGATTGGGAAAGGGGTGACATCTGTGCGGGCGGCAATGTGAAACAGGCGACAGGGAGAACCGCACACAGGAGATAAGGGGGGGGGGGCTATACGCTGGGTCAGGCTGGTGACAGGTGGGCGGGAAGTGGTGCCTGGTAGTGGTATTTTCTGTGCGGGCAGCCCGCATCTGTCGTTCACGGTTTGCGGCCTTCCTTGGTGCCAGCCTACCAGGATTTTGCACGGTATGCCCTATGGCCAGCCCGCCCCTGTTCCCCAACAAATAATACCATCGTTTTCATGGGTACATGGGCGTGGTCTTAGAGGGAGTGTGATCTTGTGAGGACGTGGTCTTGTAAAATGTATGTTTAACCATACTTTTTCACTTAAAATACCTTATTTTTCACTTTCTAAAGTGTAGCAGCCAACACACACAACATGCTTCCCAAGAGCGTTCTAAAGTAACAGACTGTCTGGGATTCGACCCCTGGCCCTGTAACAGTAACAAAAATATAGACAATTACCAAAAACTTACAGACAGGTTACCAAAACTATTGACTGTGCTGGTAAAATACCGGTAAGATGGCAACCTTACCTGGAGAGATTGGGACTGTACCACGTGCAACCGCATGGCTTGCACACCTGGCCTACCATGAAACTTGTACTGTTGGTGGTGTGAAAGCACTTGGATGCACTGTAACTACAATTTTAGTGAATATGGGATCACCACAAGCCAATTAAGCAGGCACATAGCTGCTCACCTTAGCCTATTAATGAAATTTGATGTATTTTGCTCAGCAAGCCTTGTAAAAAACTTCTCTTCTGCCTAGTTTGTGTGCAGGCTCCTCAGTGTTGTTTGGTACTGGGTCCAGCTCAGCCGAATAGGCACAGGCTAAGCCAAGCCCTGATTATACAGGTAAAACCAACCCTCAATCTAAAAGGGGTTAAGAGCTGACTTGTGCTAAGTGTCATACATAGTACAGATCTTATCTGGAGCTCTGTCCTGTAATATGTCTCTCCCATGGAATAATCATATCCTTCCTGGCTCCTGTTGACACAGGAGATCTCCTGTTTTGTACCCTGAACTACGCAATTCCTCTGTCTCATCACAGCTATATTTTTAAAGCATTATGCCTCATCATTAGCTAGCTTACAGTGGAAATATAATGTTTTCTAATTTAGCGTATTGCTGAATATATATATATATATATATATATATATATATATATATATATTTATAACAGGGCACACAATGTCGATAAATTTAAAGAATACCACACAAAAGACAAAACCGGTATCTACTAAACTTTCTCCCTCCCATATATACTATTGTGTCAGCCAGCTAGTCTCCTAATACTGTAGCTTATTCCCATAGAACACAGATTAGATCTGTTTTATTGATACTCAATGCTTTTCAGTAAATCATCTGCCAATTTAACATCCCTGTCTAGCATCACCTTACTCCTGCAACACGTTCATCTTAGTCTGCTATCAGCAGGTATTCTCATTTAAAGTTGTGAAAATTCTTGAAAATGTGGTCCTGCACTGTCATTGTAAATCTATTCCCTAAATCACCAATATAAACAATTTGCATCTAGTAAAAACAAATAAACATATTTACAGAAATATTTGACTAAAATAAACTGCACAGAACTACTGGATATGAAAAGCATAAAATCCCATATAATGCAGGTTAACACCTGGTACAAGCAGAAAACCCCATCTTCGAAAGGGAGAGAGTGTGAGGGGAAAAATTACAGCTGTTGTCTGATATATAGATGGAGCAGGGGCATAGCGAGGGGGCCCTGGAGGGCATGTACCCCCAGCACAGAGGCTCAGGAGGGCCCTAAAGAAGAGACCTGGATTCCGCCCAGGTCGCCTTGAAGGCCAGGGGCACACCTGGATGAAATGCTTCCTTCAAGTCATTCTGCCCTCTCCAGCTATGTTGAGGTACGATTGACGCCATGCTAAAGGCTGCTCTGCTGTCTCTCCTTGATTTTGCACCAGCATTGTGGTTTTAGCAGGGCAGGAGTTTGCATAGGTAAAGGGTGTCTGGTGCTGCCTTTTGTTGCAAGTGTGCAGGGCAGCAGGACGCTATGTAACGCTATGTAACACTGCTCTGACAGGAAAGGCACACTGAACACCCTTCCCTGCTTCCATCAGTTATATAACAGATAGTCACGCCGCAGTCATGTTGTTGTTGTGCAGCTCACCCAATACATATACTGCAATAATTATTGTGCTGGAGACAAGGCCTGAGACTGATCTGACACTAGCATTTGTAAAGACCAGGCTCATAGATGAGTATCAGCGAAGAAAGGAGCTTGTTTATGACTCTACAAAAAACAACACCAGAACTGCTCTTAAAGTTACAGACACATAGATGCGCAAGAAGGAAACCAGAGTGTGTTTTAGGTACCGCAAACAGAGACACATAAACAGAGACTGTCTTATATGAAAAGCAGAGCAATTGAGACAGTGTCTCTCTTATACTAAAAAGAAAGTCAAAGCCACAATCTCTGATCAATGTGAAGGGATCTGGAATTCCACATTTAAAGTGACAGACAACCATACAAGACTGGTGTATTTACTCAGGAGAAACCAGTCACATGACAAGTGATAGAAGCTTTTTCACAGAACTTGATCTTAATAACATAGAGAATATTCACCTTGCAGATCGAAATAAAATACATGCAGAGGGATATGAGCATGGGACCCTTGTATGCGCCAATGATGTAGGACACAATTTAGCCATACCAGTGAAGGATGTGCTTTATGTTCCTAATCTAAAAGGAGGACTGTTATCTGTGTAGCATCTGACAGCTAAAGGACTGTAAAATTCCAAGGTGACAAATGTTCTATTCTGGATGGCAAGCAGACCATAGTGAGCGCCAAGCTGGATGACCGTCTGTATCACCTCAACACTGTAAAGGAAAAGGTGAGACTATGCACCCATAAACACAATGACTGTATACATATGTGGCACAGGCATTAAGCTCACAGACACCCTCACTGCATACAGGAATTACAAAGAGGAATCTGACAAAGGATCTGACAGTATCCCGTTGTCCAATTTCTGTTAAGTGTGAATGTTGCATCACACCCAAAGCTACAAGAGCAACACTTCCTAAAGTCAATCAGAATAGAGCTTCAGGACCACTTGACCTAGTTCACAGTGATGTACGGTATGTGGTGCCCTAAACCCACCTACACCTGGAGGCAACAGGTACATAGTGACTTTCATAGATGACTATTCAAGATTCACTTACCTAATGTAACACAAGAATGACAACTTAGAGGACTATGTAGTAAAGACAAGTAACAAGTTTCTGAGCTAGCCTCTTATACTTTGAATTGACAATAGAGGTTGAATTCACAGGACACAAAGTACATTCCCTGGATAGTTCGGAGGAATTCCAGCCGGTTGAAGGATCGGTGTTGTTGTTAATGGCGTGCAATCTGAACAACTGCGAGTTATAAGTGGTGTGCCACAAGGCTCTCTCCTGCGCCCCATTCTTTTTAATACATTTGTAAGTGACATAGGAGAAGGCTTGGTAGTAAAAGTTTTCCTGTTTGCGGATGATATAAAGGTTAGCAATAGAGTAGACACTCCTGTAGGTGTCTGCAACATGGAAAATGATTTAGCTTTACTGTGGAAACTGGAGTTTAATGTCTTAAATATACTTAAGACATTATATTTAAACTTATATTTAAATATTAAATCATGCACTTGGGTAGAAGGAATCCCTGCTTTGAGTACTGTATGGGCAGTTCTGTGTTAGCCAGGACTTCATAGGGAGGAGATTTAGTGATACTGATTACTGAAACTGGAGTACTGGACAGTGTAGCCAGGCAGTAGGAAAAGCAAGCAGGCTCCAAAACTTGAGGTATCACCAGTAGGAAGCGGGAGGTTGTGATGCCGCTGTATAGAGCCCTGGTAATGCCACAGCTAGAATACTGTGTGCAGTTCTGGAGACCTTACCTGCAAAAATACATTATTCAAATAGAATGGGTCCAAAGGCGGTCAACAAAAATGCTAGAAGGACTTAAACTTAAAACTTATCAGGAGAGACTTAAAGAACTTAATTTGTACAGTCTGGAGGAAAGAAGGGAGAGGGGGGACATGATTGAGACCTTGAAACATGTGAAAGGATGGAATAAGGTTCAGGAGGGAAGTGACTTAAGAAGAAATTTAAACTGGACCAACAGCCTGGCACAGATGGAAAAGAAAGGTAGTGGCCATTTTGGAGCTTCCTCTCCCAACTAACATAACTGACAATGCACAGTATCAGGAAGCCCAGCAGCACTTCCTGTTTGCAGGTGGCCTACAAATGCACGAGCTGCCATCTTGTTTTTAAAATCTACCTTCGCATTTATCAATCTAAATTGCTCTGGGAAGGTATGCATATGAGCACTGTTTGTTGTGTTGGTCTGGTTTAAGTAATTTTTGACTGCTGGCCCGTTTTAATGATAGAACAAGGGGAATCAACCTGAAGCTAGTGGGAGGGAAGATCAGGAGCAATGTTAGAAAATATTATTTTACAGAAAGAGTAATAGATGCTTGGAACAAACTTCCAGCAGAGGTAGTTGAAAAATCAACAGTCACTGATTTTAAACAAGCCTGGGATAAGCACACATCTATCCTAAGATCAAGAGAACATGCAGTATATACATAACAGCAGACTAGATGAACCGCGTGGTCTCCTTCTGCCGTCAACCTTCTATGTGTCTATGTTAAGAGTACTTAAAGCTGAATGCAATAGAGAATCAAAAGACAGTGCCATAAACACCAGAGCAAAATGGGGTAGCTGAAAGGAAGAACAAAACTCTGATTGAAATGATCAGATTTATGCTGAAAGACTCTGAACTATCACAAAAATAATGGTGTGAGGCAGCAAAGACATTGCAGGACAGACTCTTTTCAGTGAAGAAAACTGCAGATTGTGGCACAATGAGAAGCCGAAACACCTGAGGCAAAGCATTCATCCCATCTTGCCAGTCTGACACTGGTGAAGATAGTGTTGCTTTGCTATAAATAGGATTGTTTTAAAGCGAGTTTAGGGGCTTTGAGAGTGCTGGTTGTATTTTCAATTGAGGGGAATTTTCATCAAGGGGAAAAAAACATTGTGTTACTGTTTTTTTCCTCTTCTATTGCAGCCCTACATACATTGGTTGTTTTGCATTTGATTGAGAGCGTGGGTGTGGTTGTTCCTTCCTAATTAGAAGCCTTTTTATTTCACCTGAGGCCAGCCATCTGACTGTTTCCCAGACTAGCCATAGGTTGATACTGGTGAAAGGAAGTAATACTTTGTTTTAAAGTTTTAAGTTTAGGAGCTTTTGTGAGTTCTGGTTGTATTTTCAAGAGAGGTTGTATTATAAGTGAGGGGGCTTTTTACTAAGGGACTTATATTTATAAGTGTTAATAAAAAAGTTAAAAGTCAAAGCTGCTGCAACTGTAAGCACTAAAATTTTGTTTTCACTGAAGTTCTTGTAACTGGGATAATGGCTAGCAACATTGGAGGTCAAATTCAGTGCACAGTTTGTCATATGTATACACTTCAGCAGCATCAGTTCCAGGGGGAATACCGATGTGTTAAATGAGATCCAGAGGCGCAAAATGCAACACTGAGGGAGATTGACAATATTGAAAAGGGCATTCTGCTCCCTGAGCAGGCAGTAAGTGGGGTAGAAATGGTGTGGAGTAATGAGTCAGGAGGAGCAGATGAGTAGCTGGGTAAATGTAGATATAGGGAGTAGAAAAGGAGCACAGAAAAGGCACCCTAGCAAAATTGGCAAGTTGGGTAATGATGCAAGCATGTCAGTCTCAGAAATGTCTAGCGGATACTGTTCTCCCTAACAGCCAGGAGGACAGCCCAGCTAGTGGGTGGGTGGTTTGTACTGCAGGTAGGCCTAGACAGTGGTAAAAAGGGATTCTATTATCAGGCGGACTGAATAATCTGTCACCAAGGCCGCCTCAACCGAATGGTTTACTGGGAGATTACTGTAAGGAACTTACCTGGGAGTCTGTCTCGCGGTGCCTCCGCACGCTCACTGGTGTCGGGCGCACCGGCAGCCGACGGCCGTGCACGTGCTCGCGTGCGAGCACGTTCCCTTTATGTCCCCCGGCGGCGCTGCTCCCAGCGCATTCGCCGGGGGCAGATTTAAAAGGACCAATCCTGACCCAGGAATCCTCTGCTCTGGGGAGGTCAGGGAATGGACAGCCTGACTGGCCAGGGCGGTCCAGTCCCTGGAGTTTCTCCTATCAGGGGTGAGATCGTGTGTTGCACCAATCAGCACATTCCCCTTCCCATTGGTCAGTCACCATTTAAAGTGGACCAACACCCACGGGTGATCGGATGTCCCGCGGGGTGGGGGGTGATCGGCCCGGGAATCTTATAGATTCCCGGGCCGATCACCCCCCATCCCGCGGGACATCCGAGATCGGGATGTCCCGCGGGGTGTAACCCCCCCAAAACCCCCGAAAAACCTTACCTGATCTTCGGCGGCGGCCGGCCGCCGCCGCCTCCCTCGCGCCCCTGTAGCCGTGCGCGCGCCCGCGCCGGCCGTCTGCGAATGGCCGACGCGGGCGCGCGCGCGTCAAAAGGGACGCGCGGGAGGCGGCGGCGGCGGCAGCCGCTTAGACGTTCCTGGACCAGGCTTGTACGTCGGCGCTGGGAGCGGAAAGAGGTGAGTTTTTCGGGGGGTTAGGGGGGGTTTCACACAGCGGGGCACCCCGATCGGGGGTGCCCCACCGAAGTGGACCAAGACCCAGGATAGTCAAAATCCTGGGTGTTGGTCCACTTTAAATATTTTCCCGCCCGAACCACCAGTGCCTGTTATATCCATTTACTAGCTTGGGTGTGCTTCTGAATCTCGTCTTAGTGTGTTTGATCCGGCTTCGTCCTTGACTACTCCTGCTCGCTGCCTGAACCGACCTTCTGCCTGTCTGATTTCGTTTCTGCTTAACCCCTTGGATACCGCGCTTCTGTGATCACCCGGCCTTGACCCTTGCCAGTCCCGACTACTCTTTGCCTTGCCCCTTGGTTTTGACGTTTACAGACTTTGGTGCATGAACTCCTGATTTGGGATACCCCGCAGTTCATCCGTCTTTATCGTAAGCCAGCAATCTTTGCGCCAGTAAGACCTGGGGGCAACCGAGTCTGGAGAGGCATAACCCGTGTCTCCAGCAAGCGGGGGCTTGTCTATAGGCACAAGAGGCGGTGGAGATTGGGGCCAGAACTTTGGACCAAATTTTGGAGCAGGTGCAGGCCTTGACTGCGGCTGTTGAGCACCTGGCTCATCGAGTGGCGGCCCAGGAGAACCGTCCAACTCCTATCAACCCAGTCCCTCTGGGGGCACCGGCCATCCATCCTGTGGAACCCAAGATCCCACTCCCCGATAAGTTCACTGGGGACAGAAGCAAGTTTTCCAACTTTCGGGATGCCTGCAAACTTTATTTTCAACTCCTCCCACACTCCTCTGGCTCCCAAGAACAACGTGTGGGCCTGGTCATCTCCCTCCTGCAAGGGGACCCACAGTCCTGGGCATTCGGCCTGTCACCTCAGGACCCAGCACGGCAATCGGTCGTTTTTTTCAGCTATGGAAATTCTTTATGATGACCCAGATAGGGGTGCCACTGCTGATGCCAAACTGCGTTCCTTGCGTCAGGGTCGCCGGCAGGCCGAGGAGTATTGTTCCGAATTCCGTCGGTGGGCTGTGGACTCTCGGTGGAATGACCCTGCCCTGTGTGGTCAATTCCGGTTGGGCCTATCTGACGCCATTAAGGACATTTTTGTGAATCACCCTGTACCTCAGTCTTTGGACGAAACCATGCAACTCGCTATCCGAATCGACCGGCGTTTACGGGAGAGACGCCTTGAAAGAGGGGCGCATCCCGATACCAGCTGGAAAGCTGGAGCTCCAGCCCCTTTACCAGTCGAGGAACCTATGCAGATGGGAGCTACCAAGCTTTCTGAGGCTGAGAGGCGTCGGCGATTGACAGAAGGACTGTGTCTCTACTGTGGGGGGACCGGTCACCTGGTCAGAGTCTGCCCCAAGAAGCAGCCGGGAAACTTCAGAGCCTAGGTGGGGTCGAGGGAACCCACCTAGGCTGCAAGGTATTTCCTCAGATTTATTCCCAGTTTATGGTCCCAGTCCAGATTAAAGTGGACCTTGAATTTAAAAATTTGGAGGCCCTTCTTGATTGTGGGGCTGCAGGGAATTTTCTTGACTTAGAGCTAGCTCAAAGTTTGAAGATTCCGCTCCAACCTCTGTCTAAGGTTATCCGGGTTTTAGCCATTGATGACACACCTATTGCGGGGGGCCTCATACACTTTAAGACCCCACCAGTGTTTCTTAGAGTGGGAGCAGGGCATTCTGAATGGATTTGCTTTTTTGTCTTAAAAATGCCCTTAACTCCATTAGTACTCGGGTTGCCTTGGTTACAAAAGCATAACCCTCAGATTGACTGGGCTGCGAGGCAGATTACTAAATGGGGCCCGTCATGTTTCCAGTCCTGTTTGGAAGTCCCGGTGCGTGCCACACAGCTACTCCCCGATGGGGTTCCAGGCCCTTATCATGATTTTCTCGATGTATTTTCGGAAAAAGCGGCGGATGTTCTTCCGCCTCATAGGTCCTTTGACTGCCCCATAGAACTTCTTCCGGGGACTATGCCACCCAGGGAAAAAATCTATAATTTGACCCGGGTGGAAAACAAAGCTATGAAAGATTACATAGCTGAGAATTTACAGAAGGGGTTCATCCGGGCATCCACTTCTCCGGCTGGGGCGGGTTTTTTCTTTGTTGAAAAAAAAGATGGGGGGCTCCGCCCCTGTATAGATTACCGGGGTTTGAATAAAATAACCATTAAAAATAAATACCCCCTTCCTCTGATTGATGGGTTATTTACACAGATCATCGGGGCCCAAGTCTTTACCAAGTTGGATCTACGGGGGGCCTATAACTTGATAAGGATCCGTCAGGGTGATGAATGGAAGACCGCCTTCAACACCCAAGATGGGCATTACGAGTACCTTGTGATGCCCTTTGGTTTGTGTAACGCCCTGGCCGTCTTTCAGGACTTTGTAAACGAAATTTTTAGAGAGTATTTGGGTCGCTTTGTAGTAGTGTACCTCGATGATATTTTGATTTTTTCTTCCTCTTTAATGGAACATCGTGAACATGTTCGCCTTGTCTTACAAAAATTAAGAGAGAATTGCTTATACACTATACTCAAGAAATGTGTATTCGAGGTTCCTGAGGTCCCTTTATTAGGGTATATAATTTCTAAAACTGTGTTATCTATGGATCAGGCTAAAGTCAAAGCTGTACTTGAGTGGGAGCAACCTAGAGATTTAAAGGGGCTACAAAGATTCCTGGGATTCGCCAACTATTATAGGAGATTTATTAAGAACTTCTCCACCCTAGTAGCACCTCTCACAGATCTCACCAAGAAGGGGAGCTTCCCATCACCCTGGCCGGAACGATCCTTTCAAGCCTTTAGAAAGTTAAAAGAAGTCTTTAACTCTGCCCCAGTATTAGTTCACCCAGAATGTCAACAAGCTTTTATAGTCGAAGTTGACGCTTCCGAGCTTGGCGTTGGGGCAGTTCTCTCGCAGTACAGCGGTTCCCCGGAACGACTTCACCCTTGTGCTTTTTTCTCGAAAAAATTCAATCCCGCTGAGTGGAATTATGACATTGGGAATCGGGAGCTCTTGGCGGTTAAACTAGCCTTTCAAGAATGGAGACACTGGTTAGAAGGGGCCCAGTTCCCTGTTACGGTCTTCACGGACCATAAAAATTTAGAATATATTCAGTCTGCAAAGAGGTTAACCCCTAGGCAAGCTCGGTGGTCCCTGTTCTTTTCCCGATTTAACTTTACAATTACTTACAAACCGGGGTCAAAGAACGTAAAAGCTGATGCCTTGTCTCGAAGCTTTTCCACGACTAACTTACCTGAGGGGAAGAATTTGCCCATACTGCCACAACACATGGTGGTAGCTGTGATTCAGCCGAACCTCTCTGACCTGAATCAGTTTCAGTCTGAATCTCCGCCTGGTAAACCGGCTCATGTCCAGTTTGTACCTGCGTCACATCGTTCGGCCATCCTACAGCAATTTCATGCCTCTAAAACTGTAGGCCATCCTGGAGTTAAGAAAACCATTTCCATGTTGTCACGTCATGTTTGGTGGCCCTCTATTAAAAAAGATGCTCAGGATTATGTTTGAGCCTGTAAGATTTGTGCCCGGAGTAAAACCCCTAGACATTCTCCTGAAGGTTCACTGTTGCCCTTATCCATTCCTTCCCGACCATGGACACACCTTGCCATGGATTTCATCACCGATCTTCCATCATCGCAGGGGTTTACCGTCATCTGGGTGGTGGTAGATCGGTTCAGTAAGATGGCACACTTTATCCCGTTAAAAAAGTTACCAACCGCTCAAGACCTTGCACAACATTTTTTAACACATATATTCAGACTCCATGGAATCCCGGAGGATGTGGTCTCTGACAGGGGGGTACAGTTTGTCTCTCAGTTTTGGAGGGCATTTTGTGCCAGGTTGGGGTTCTCTGTCTCTCTGTCCTCTGCATTTCATCCCCAATAAAATGGACAGACAGAGAGAACCAACCAATCACTGGAGCAGTACCTTCGATGTTTTGTTTCCGATGTCCAGACAGATTGGTTACTGTACCTTCCGTTTGCAGAGTTTGCTCTAAATAATGCCACCCATACTTCCACAGGGGTTTCCCCGTTTCGCTGTGTCTTCGGTAGGGACCTCAAGTTTTCTGCTTTGTCCGAAGAACCCTCTAGTGTGCCCTCGCTTGAGGAATGGTTGTCCCAATGGCCGGACTTATGGGCAAAGATCCAGCAAAACTTGACCTGATTATGAGGTGGGGGAGTTAGTTTGGCTTTCCACCAAAAATTTGGCATTACGTCAACCCTCTGCCAAGCTAGGTCCAAGGTTTATTGGCCCTTTTCCTATACTACGGAAGATTAATCGAGTTACTTATCACCTTGATCTCCCTCCCTCCATGAAAATTTGCAATTCTTTTCATGTTTCCCTTTTAAAATCTGCCAAGGGTATTGAGCCAGATACTTCCCCTGCTGCCATCCTGGTAGACGGGCAGCAAGAATTCGAGGTAGCCCGGATATTGGACTCACGTTTCTTCCGAAACTCTCTACAGTACCTAGTAGATTGGAAGGGATACGGTCCAGAAGAGAGGTCTTGGGTCCCGGCCAGAGATGTCCACGCGGGGAGGTTGGTTAGGAAGTTTCACAGAGAGAACCCTCAGAAACCCAGCTTGGAGGGTCCAGAGGCCCCTCCTCAAGGGGGGGGGTAATGTAAGGAACTTACCTGGGAGTCTGTCTCGCGGTGCCTCCGCATGCTCACTGGTGGCGCGGCCCCTCCGGCGGCCGCGCCAGGCAGCCGCCCCTCCAGTGTCGAGTGCACCGGCAGCCGACGGCCGTGCACGTGCTCGCGTGCGAGCACGTTCCCTTTATGTCCCCCGGCGGCGCTGCTCCCAGCGCATTCGCCGGGGGCAGATTTAAAAGGACCAATCCTGACCCAGGAATCCTCTGCTCTGGGGAGGTCAGGGAATGGACAGCCTGACTGGCCAGGGCGGCCCAGTCCCTGGAGTTTCTCCTATCAGGGGTGAGATTGTGTGTTGCACCAATCAGCACATTCCCCTTCCCATTGGTCAGTCACCATTTAAATATTTTCCCGCCCGAACCACCAGTGCCTGTTATAGCCATTTACTAGCTTGGGTGTGCTTCTGAATCTCGTCTTAGTGTGTTTGATCCGGCTTCGTCCTTGACTACTCCTGCTCGCTGCCTGAACCGACCTTCTGCCTGTCTGATTTCGTTTCTGCTTAACCCCTTGGATACCGCGCTTCTGTGATCACCCGGCCTTGACCCTTGCCAGTCCCGACTACTCTTTGCCTTGCCCCTTGGTTTTGACGTTTACAGACTTTGGTGCATGAACTCCTGATTTGGGATACCCCGCAGTTCATCCGTCTTTATCGTAAGCCAGCAATCTTTGCGCCAGTAAGACCTGGGGGCAACCGAGTCTGGAGAGGCATAACCCGTGTCTCCAGCAAGCGGGGGCTTGTCTATAGGCACAAGAGGCGGTGGAGATTGGGGATTGTTGGCTCACGAGAGAAGGGTGTCCAGCGGTCCCTGACAATTACTAATGACAGAATGGGAGATGGAGGATCCTTAAGCATACATTTAAGGAATTAGGCACCAAGTTAAAAAAAAGGACCTACAAAATTGTTTCCTCTGGAATACTGACAGTGGGAGCTTAGAGAGTTAAACGCATGGCTTAAGTTTTGGTGCAGGGCAGAAGGATTTGGGTCCCTAGAGCACTGGGCTGACTTTTCATTGGGCTACAAACTGTATTCTACAGATAATTTGCACCTGAATAGAAGGTGTAGAAGCATTTAAACTAGAGATGAAGGGGGTACAGCATACAACAGTGGGTGGAGAATTAGAAGGGAGGATGACTGCTATGATGGGTAAGGATATCAACGTGTTGCAAACCAGCAGTGAAAAATTACGCAGATGCATTACTGCAGAAGTTAATAGTAAAGTTCAATGTGTCAAACTATATAGAAAGTTAAAGTTAATGTTCACAAATGCCAGAAGTCTGGCAAGTAAAGTGGGGCTCTGGTATCAAAGCATATATTAATGAGGGGATACTAGCAGAAGATTGTGAGGATGTAGAATCCTTGTGGATAGAAGTGCGGGGCAATGTAAACAATGTTAAAATACAATCTATCGACCCCCAAACAAAACTGTGGAAATAGAGGATCAGCTACATAAACAGACAGAGCAGGCGTCGCAGGCTGGTAAATTGGTAGTGATGGGGGCTATCAACTGGAGACATGGTACTGCTTCTTCTACAAGGGAGAGAGCATTTTGCATCTTGCTACAAAATAACTATATGAATCAGTTTGTGGAGGCACCTACTACGGGTGATGCTCTTTTGGATCTGGTAAAATTAAATGATGATGACCTGATAGGGACGGTAACAGTCCGTGAACATGTTGGTAACAGTGACCACAATATGGTTGTATTCAACATAAACTGTAAGAAAGGTTCTCTGGGAGGGCAAAAAAATGAATTTTAGGAAGGCCAACTTCCCCAGGCTCAGAGTGCAACCCCTGGACATAGACTGGGAGCATCTGTTGAGGAATAAGGATACAGATGCTAAATGGGAGTGCTTTAAAGTGGACCAAAACCCAGGATTTTGACTATCCTGGTTTTGATCCTTTCCTCCGATTGGAGGTGCCCCACTGTGTGAAGCCCCCCAGGTCGCTGATGACAACTCACCTCTCCTGGTCCTAAGGCCCATGCGTGGCCGCTCGTCCAATCAGCGTGGCCATAGCTGCTGACATCACATCATCTAAGCTTTCATCTAAGGCCAGCTGGGATGAGTAGAGTAGAGAGATAGTGGGGATGCAGCCATGGCTCATGCATGCGCCACTGGACCGAGAAGCAAGGTAAGTGTATGGGGCTACTACTTTATGGGTTTCACACAGCAGGGAGCACACATCCCAATTTTGGATGCCCTGGGGGGAGGGAATCGATTGGCCTGAGAATCTTATAGATTCCTGGGCCAATTCACGTGGGGTTTGATCCACTTTATATCAATTGTGAGTACCAACGCTGCAATTCTTTTTCATTTACCTATGGGTAACAAATATAAGTGGTTAAAATTAAACCCATCATGACTGACACCTGCGGTTAAAAGGGCAATAAAGAAAAAGAAAAGGGGATTTAAACATCATTTAAACATTACACGGCTGAGCACTCAGCTGTATCCCTTGAAAAGTATAAATTAGTAAATAAAGCATGTAAGAAAGAGATAAGGTTGGCTAAAGCACAGATGAACAATGAAAGATGAAAGAGTTTTGGCCAAAGAAAGCAAAACCAACCGTAAAGGTTTTTTTAAATATATAAATTCAAGGAAGACTAAAACAGAACAGGTAGGTGCCCTGATTAGTGATAATAGGGAAATGGTCACTGTGGATGAACAGCAGGCAGAGCTGTTATATGGATACTTTAGCTCCGTGTACACAATAGAGGAGCAAGGGGCCAACACAGGAGATGATACTGGTAGAAATAGCCCAAGTATAATAATCAACAAGCTAAACATGGTTATTATTTAAGAAATACTAAATCATTTAAATGTGAATAAGACTGCAGGATCAGGTGGACTTCAACCAAGAGTTCATAATGAACTCAGCTCAGTTATCTCATCACCCCTGTTTTTGATCTTTAAAGACTCACTAACAACTGGTATAGTGCCAAGGGATTGACGCAAGGCAAATATGGTGCCCATTTTTAAAAAGAGCTCTAGATCTTTAGGCAATTACAGACCAGTAAGTTCAACATCTATTGTGGGAAAATTGCTTGAGGGGCTATTAAGGGACTACATACACGAATATGTAACTATGCATAATATTATAAGTGACAACCAGCATGGTGGCAGAAGCTGCCAATTAACCTGATTGGCTTCTATGAGGAGGTGAAAAGAAGACAGAGGGGTGGCTGTAGATTTTCTGGAATTTGCAAAAGCATTTGACACTGTCCCCCTAGACGCTTATTGGGGAATTGGGTTTCCAGGATTAGAAAATACAGTGTGTAACTGGATTGAAAACTGGCTGAAGGATCGTGTGCAGAGAGTTGTGGTTAATGATACCTACTCTGAATGGTTACCAGTTGTAAGCGGTGTACCCCAGGGTTCAGTGCTGGGCCCCCTATTATTCAACTTGTTTATAAATGGCATAGAAGATGAAAGTAAAAGCACTGTCTCTATTTTTGCAGATGACACAAAGATATGTAACACAGTGCAGTCTATTGAAGATGTTCACAAGCTTCAAGCTGACCTTGACACTTTGAGTGTCTGAGCATCTACTTGGCAAATGAGGTTCAATGTGGAGAAATGTAAAGTCATGCACTTGGGGTCTAACAACCTGAAGGCCACATATATCCTGGGAGAAACACTTGTTGAGAAGGATCTGGGGTACTGGTAGACCACATGCTAAATAACAGCATGCAATGTCAAGCAGCTGCTTCCAAGGCCACTAAGATATTATCATGCATTTAAAGAGGCATGGAATCACTTGATAGGGATGTAATATTGCCTCTTTACAAGGCACTGGAGCACCCTCATCTGGAATATGCCATCTAGTTCTGGGCACCAGTTTATAGAATGGATGCTATGGAAAGGGTGCAGAGGAGAGCCACCAAACTAATAATAGAAATGACGGATCTTAGTTATGAGGAAAGATTACAATAATTTAATCTGTCTTGAGAGGAGATGACTGAATGACTTGTATAAATATATAAATGGACAAAACAAAAATATGGGAAAACAGTATTTCAGGTAAAATCCTCTCTGGAGTAATACAATCTCCGGAAGCTACAAACATTTTTTACCATAACAACTATAAATCTGTGGAATAGCCTCCCACAGAAGCTTGTTACAGCATCAACCTCTGATAGCTTCTAAAAAGGATTAGATGCTTATTTAGAAGAACATTAACAATTACTATTAGCTGTTACCAGTAGAAAAAAATAAAATAAAAATAACTTCCCCTACCCCAAGGCCCTTGGTTGAACTTGATGGACATCAAGTTTACCAAGGAGCAAAGGGGCTGATAAACTGGCAGGGCCAGGGGCTGGTTGGCCTCTGAACCCTGGGATACCAGTCCCTGTGTCTGGTGCTTGGGTTGTTTGGCTCTGGGAGGGGAGCTACACCATTTTTAAATATATTTTGTAACTTTAAACAAAATAAAATATACACTCCTGCATGTCATGTTAATAAAAAAACAACATGGCGTCAATATATGTGCTTTACCTGCTCATAGACTTCAAACAAAGAAAAGGGTGGCTTTAGTGAGTTGTCTAATGTTTCCTATACAAGCGGCCCCGGATGTTCACCACTTACCCCTCAGCCTGTCTGGTGCTGAGTTTCTGCCAACCTTTTTCTTGGCCTGGGCAACATCCTTTGGTTCTGGATCCACCCCCATCACGTTGCAGGCAGTCTCCAACCATAACTCCTCCCATAATGCTTTTGGGGGTCGAGCGAGACATCAGTCGATCATAATTTTTGGCTACACCATCCAGCAGAACCTCCTGGTGGGCATCATAAAATCGGCTAGTTAACTTGCCCCTTGTTAGTTTGCACCCAGGGTGAGTGGCTGATGCTGTGGTCTGCTAGGTGGTGTCACTATGCCCACAGGCCCAGAATGCATAAATTCCAGGTTACTGACCAGGGAAAGAGCAGGCCTGGCTGTGGCAATGTTGATCAGCCTTTGGCCCCCCATTGGCTCTGCATGGAGCTCCGCTGCGGACTCTGCACTGGGGCCTGCCCTGGGGTCGGCATAGTGCTCCAGTGTCCTGAACGTTAGTTGGTCCATGATAGTCTGTGCCAGGAGCCCTGGTGCCTTACACTGATGCGGGTGACCCGCTCAGAGTGGCTAGTGTGGGTATCAGCAGGGGAGTGCCTGCCGGAAGAACGATGGTGCCTGGGGCTAGGGCCGATGTTCCTGGATCATGTGCTGCTGCTTCCTCAGCCATGCCTGTAATCCTGACTCTGGGGGCTGTGGTGGTGCCTATAGTATGGCATAGTAAGCCTCAGAGCAAGAAAATCTGTGCCTCAGTTGTCATGGAAACAATTGCAAGCACACTTACGGGGTCCGCCATGACGCATCGGTGTTTGTGCGCCTCAGTGCAGGGATGTGTCATACAGACATCACTCAAAGGTCCAACATGGCACCCACCGTGTTCACTCTTGAGCAACAGGAGAAAATTATGATAGTAAGTCACATTTTCATGCCATTCACATACGCATGTGTGCTGCATTACACTCCTGCGAAGGTGACAGTGGCCATGAAATACGAGTAAAGGCACATGGCACCACAGTAATGGTGGAGGCCTGGCCGTGGGTGGACTGTACACAATGGGCTGTAACATGGACCGGGGTCCTAAGTGATTTAGGTTTGGTTTACATTTCTATGCAATGCGCTACTGCTGTGGGATGGGAGAGCTGGCTTCACCTTGTTGCTGGCTGCGGTCAGCGAGCCCTATCTGCCAGTAGGAGCGGGGTGGAATCCGCTACTACTGTGGAATGGGAGAGATGGTTTAGGTAGCATTAGCATACACTAGCGTATACGAGGCTTGGGTGGTTGCGCTGTCCAAGAAAATTACTTAAAGGGGCAGGGGCGTGCATGTGGAGCTAAAGGTGACCCAAACAGACAACAATGCACATCTGTTTTCTCTTTCCAGGTATTCATGGAGCAGAGGTATGGCTTCAAGCCCAACACACATGAAAAGAGGGTTTTGGTAGAGGAAGTTGCAGCCCATGTGAGTGCTGAGGGCACATCGACTTACACCTTCACCCAAATAATGCAGCACTGGTCGGACCTCAAATGTTGAAAGTGGCCCTGGGTGCAGAGGTTCTACAGCCAGAACTTCCCAGGTAAGTGGATGTACAACAGAGAAAATGAGCTATCAGGGTTATAAGTTACATGTTTTACAAAATTATATTTTCTTTTGTAGCTGGGGAGTTTAATGCCCCCTTCCTCCTCTAAAACAGCACCACTACCATACACGGAGCTAGCTGAGGAAGAGGGTATGTTGGCCTTGGAGTCACCCACAGCTCCTGCACACTCCGGTAGGCCAATACCCCAAAAAACACAGGTTGTGCTGCATGTAAATTTTAATAACATGTTTGCTAAGTGCTGGTGTGTTGTGCTTCTCTGTCCCTAAAGATTGACCAGAGCGTGAGTACTTGAAGATGGCCACCCCATATGAAAGCAGTGCAACACTCAAGTGGGTGTCAAGCCAGTAAAGCAGAACAATAACCAAGCATTACGCAAACAACACATTGCCATATATACTAACTCAGGTTCTTTCCCTCTATAGACCCTGAAGAAAGGATGGGGTGGACCCCTAAAAATATGCTTCAACCAGTTTGGGTAAGTATGTAACAACATGCATGTATAGGCACACATGTGGACAAACAAGTGCTAATTTATATGTTTTTTCTCTTTGTAGGTGCATGTTGGTCCCACTAACAATTTTAAAAATAATTTATATATTTGTATTTTTATGTAAATACATTAAAAAAACAAAGTTTATAAAAAACATTTTTAATAAAGAGTTTTAAAGTTATATGCTGCTATGCAACTACATAAAACAGGCAGAAACAAACAAACAGCAGTGTAAAAAAGAAAACACCAAAACAGAGGGTGGCCAAAGTAAGAGATGAGTAATGGTGGATAGAAAAGACGACATGGCAACCAAGGTACACAGGTAAGTATGTGCAAGGACATGCCGACTACATGGGACACCCTTCATGACAGCAGGGGGGGACAAAGGTTAGTATGTGCAAGGACATACAGACTACATGGGATGCCCTAGATGCCAGCAGGGGAGACAAAGGTAGATATGTGCAAGGACACGCAGACTATATGGGACACCCTTCATGACAGCAGGGGGAAGAAAGGTAAGTATGTGCAAGGACATACAGACTACATGGGATGCCCTAGATGCCAGCAGGGGGGGACAAAAGTAAGTATGTGCAAGAACATGGCAGACTACATGGGATGCCCTAGATGCAAGCAGGGGAGACAAAGGTAAATATGTGCAAGGACGTGGTAGACTTTATGGGATGCCCTAGATGCCAGCAGGGAAGACAAAGGTAAATATGTGCAAGGACGTGGCAGACTTTATGGGATGCCCTAGATGTCAGTGGGGGGGGGGGACAAAGGTTAGTTAGGACAAAGTGAAAAACTAAAAAAGGAGCACGTCAAAAATGACACAGCTTACCAAGAGCAATGAGATCCACAACATATTACAGTAAAACAGGTAAAAACCTCTGAGACTACTTTGGCTGCAAATGCAAACGTAATTCTTAATTTACAGAAAATATGGCCGCTTATGCAACAATTAACTTTTAACTCAAAAAAAGCGGATACGAGTGTTCACAATTTCTAGCATACATGGGCAGACTCTGAATCAGGCCCCTATTGTCTTATAGAGAGTAAATGAACAAGAATATTCCTAAGTATAAAGCCAAACCCAGATAAACATTGTAAACAATTGTAAACTAACACTTAAAGTGACAAGTTCAATTAATATCAGTAAAACAAAAAACAATGTGTGTCTAAGGTGTCTAAACAGTAATACTGCACAAAATAAATTCTACAAGCAAGTACTGTACACAACAGTGGGGAGCTGGGGGGGGGGGGGGTGCTAGGATACCCTGACCCACATGTCTTTCTTGTGGGGGATTTAGCAAGGGTTTTCTTCCCCAAGTGTAATCCGTGTCTTTGTTGTTTAATTTCTCCTGCAGATATTATTATTATTATTGTTGTTTATTTATATAGTACCATCTTCTTCCATAGCACTTTACAAGGTATAATTACAGACAAGGTAACACACTGTACAGTGACCAATACAAACTAGATGCTACAAAGTTCAAACCAAATTTGGATAGGGGCTAGAGACAAAAGGGAGGGATCACAAATGGTAGAGCTTCAGTTTGGCGGCATGTGTCCGGTGATTATCTTAAGAGGTAAGCTATAAGGGCACTTTTAACGGCTTGGAGTGTTGGAGAGTTACAGACTAAGTGGGGGAGTGCATTCCAAAGAAGTGGGGAGGCACGGGAGAAATCTTGAGGAGGGGAGTGCTAGGAGGTGACTAGAGATGAGCGAACTTTTGAAAAATTCGATTCGACTGATTCGCCGAATTTTCCGACAAAAATCGTTTCGACCCGAATTTATTCGCGACGAATCGCTATTAAAAATGGCTATTTCTGAGCCTCAATAGGGTTGTAAACCATTCTGCCTTGCTGTAACACGCATAGGATGCGTGCTGGGTTAGTTAAATAATACTTTGAATAAATATCACATGCAGCTCAGAGGCATCGCCAATAGAATCGCAGAGCGGCACAATTGCAGAGAGTTGAAGTGGCATCACTATGAGGGGCAGGAGCCCAAACATTGCTTTAAAGAGACACTGGAGTTGGCAGCAGCAGGAGCCCAAAAATTGGATGAATCACACCCTGGAGTTGGCAGCAGCAGCAGCAGCCCAAACATTACTTTAAAGAGACACTGGGGTTGGCTTCAGGAGCCCAAAAATTGGATGATTCACACCCTGGAGTTGGCAGCAGCAGCAACAGCAGCAGCAGCAGGAGCCCAAACATTACTTTAAAGAGACACTGGGGTTGGCTTCAGGAGCCCAAAAATTGGATGATTCACACCCTGGAGTTGGCAGGAGTTGGCAGCAGCAGCAGCAGCAACAGGAGGCCAAACATTACTTTAAAGAGACACTGGGGTTGGCTTCAGGAGCCCAAAAATTGGATGAATCACACCCTGGAGTTGGCAGCAGCAGCAGCCCACACATTACTTTAAAGAGACACTGGGGTTGGCTTCAGTAACCCAAAAATTGGATGAATCACACCCTGGAGTTGGCAGCAGCAGCAGGAGCCCAAACGTTACTTTAAAGAGACACTGGGGTTGGCTTCAGTAGCCCAAAAATTGGATGAATCACACCCTGGAGTTGGCAGCAGCAGCAGCAGGAGCCCAAATATTACTTTAAAGAGACCCTGGGGTTGGCTTCAGGAGCCCAAAAATTGGATGAATCACACCCTGGAGTTGGCAGGAGTTGGCAGCAGCAGCAGCAGCAACAGGAGCCCAAACATTACTTTAAAGAGACACTGGGGTTGGCTTCAGGAGCCCAAAAATTGGATGAATCACACCCTGGAGTTGGCAGCAGCAGCAGCCCAAACATTACTTTAAAGAGATACTGGGGTTGGCTTCAGTAACCCAAAAATTGGATGAATCACACCATGGAGTTGGCAGCAGCAGCAGGAGCCCAAACATTACTTTAAAGAGACACTG
This sequence comes from Gastrophryne carolinensis, assembly GCA_027917425.1. Classification (NCBI taxonomy): domain Eukaryota; kingdom Metazoa; phylum Chordata; class Amphibia; order Anura; family Microhylidae; genus Gastrophryne; species Gastrophryne carolinensis. The sequence goes on from CM051234.1 coordinate 275,289,284, forward strand.
GGGTTGGCTTCAGTAGCCCAAAAATTGGATGAATCACACCCTGGATTTGGCAGCAGCAGCAGCAGGAGCCCAAATATTACTTTAAAGAGACCCTGGGGTTGGCTTCAGGAGCCCAAAAATTGGATGAATCACACCCTGGAGTTGGCAGGAGTTGGCAGCAGCAGCAGCAGCAACAGGAGGCCAAACATTACTTTAAAGAGACACTGGGGTTGGCTTCAGGAGCCCAAAAATTGGATGAATCACACCCTGGAGTTGGCAGCAGCAGCAGCAGCAGGAGCCCAAACATTACTTTAAAGAGACACTGGGGTTGGCTTCAGGAGCCCAAAAATTGGATGATTCACACCCTGGAGTTGGCAGCAGCAGCAGCAGGAGCCCAAATATTACTTTAAAGAGACCCCGGGGTTGGCTTCAGGAGCCCAAAAATTGGATGATTCACACCCTGGAGTTGGCAGCAGCAGCAGCAGGAGCCCAAATATTACTTTAAAGAGACCCTGGGGTTGGCTTCAGGAGCCCAAAAATTGGATGAATCACACCCTGGAGTTGGCAGCAGCAGCAGGAGCCCAAACATTACTTTAAAGAGACACTGGGGTTGGCTTCAGGAGCCCAAAAATTGGATGAATCACACCCTGGAGTTGGCAGCAGCAGCAGCAGGAGCCCAAACATTACTTTAAAGAGACACTGGGGTTGGCTTCAGGAGCCCAAAAATTGGATGATTCACACCCTGGAGTTGGCAGCAGCAGCAGCAGCAGCCCAAACATTACTTTAAAGAGACACTGGGGTTGGCTTCAGGAGCCCAAAAATTGGATGAATCACACCCTGGAGTTGGCAGCAGCAGCAGCAGCAGGAGCCCAAACATTACTTTAAAGAGACACTGGGGTTGGCTTCAGGAGCCCCAAAATTGGATGATTCACACCCTGGAGTTGGCAGGAGTTGGCAGCAGCAGCAGCAGCAACAGGAGCCCAAACATTACTTTAAAGAGACACTGGGGTTGGCTTCAGGAGCCCAAAAATTGGATGAATCACACCCTGGAGTTGGCAGCAGCAGCAGCCCAAACATTACTTTAAAGAGACACTGGGGTTGGCTCCAGTAACCCAAAAATTGGATGAATCACACCCTGGAGTTGGCAGCAGCAGCAGGAGCCCAAACGTTACTTTAAAGAGACACTGGGGTTGGCTTCAGTAGCCCAAAAATTGGATGAATCACACCCTGGATTTGGCAGCAGCAGCAGCAGGAGCCCAAATATTACTTTAAAGAGACCCTGGGGTTGGCTTCAGGAGCCCAAAAATTGGATGAATCACACCCTGGAGTTGGCAGGAGTTGGCAGCAGCAGCAGCAGCGACAGGAGCCCAAGCATTACTTTAAAGAGACACTGGGGTTGGCTTCAGGAGCCCAAAAATTGGATGAATCACACCCTGGAGTTGGCAGCAGCAGCAGCAGCAGGAGCCCAAACATTACTTTAAAGAGACACTGGGGTTGGCTTCAGGAGCCCAAAAATTGGATGATTCACACCCTGGAGTTGGCAGCAGCAGCAGCAGGAGCCCAAATATTACTTTAAAGAGACCCTGGGGTTGGCTTCAGGAGCCCAAAAATTGGATGATTCACACCCTGGAGTTGGCAGCAGCAGCAGCAGTAGCCAAAACATTACTTTAAAGAGACACTGGAGTTGGCTTCAGGAGCCCAAAAATTGGATGATTCACACCCTGGAGTTGGCAGCAGCAGCAGCAGCCCAAACATTACTTTAAAGAGACACTGGGGTTGGCTTCAGGAGCCCAAAAATTGGATGATTCACACTCTGGAGTTGGCAGCAGCAGGAGCCCAAATATTACTTTAAAGAGACCCTGGGGTTGGCTTCAGGAGCCCAAAAATTGGATGAATCACACCCTGGAGTTGGCAGCAGCAGCAGGAGCCCAAACATTACTTTAAAGAGACACTGGGGTTGGCTTCAGTAGCCCAAAAATTGGATGAATCACACCCTGGAGTTGGCAGCAGCAGCAGCAGGAGCCCAAATATTACTTTAAAGTGACACTGGGGTTGGCTTCAGGAGCCCAAAAATTGGATGAATCACACCCTGGAGTTGGCAGCAGCAGCAGCAAGAGCCCAAATATTACTTTAAAGAGACACTGGAGTTGGCTTCAGGAGCCCAAAAATTGGATGAATCACACCCTGGAGTTGGCAGCAGCAGCAGCAGGAGCCCAAACATTACTTTAAAGAGACACTGGGGTTAGCTTCAGGAGCCCAAAAATTGGATGAATCACACCATGAAGTTGGCAGCAGCAGCAGCAGCAGCAGGAGCCCAAATATTACTTTAAAGAGACACTGGAGTTGGCTTCAGGAGCCCAAAAATTGGATGAATCACACCCTGGAGTTGGCAGCAGCAACAGAAGCCCAAATGTTACTTTAAAGAGACACTGGAGTTGGCTTCAGGAGCCCAAAAATTGGATGAATCACACCCTGGAGTTGGCAGCAGCAGCAGCAGCAGGAACCCAAACATTACTTTAAAGAGACCCTGGGGTTGGCTTCTGGAGCCCAAAAATTGGATGAATCACACCCTGGAGTTGGCAGCAGCAGCAGCAGGAGCCCAAATATTACTTTAAAGAGACACTGGGGTTGGCTTCAGGAGCCCAAAAATTGGATGAATCACACCCTGGAGTTGGCATCAGCAGGAGCCCAAAAATTGGCCTAAAGACATAAATATGTTTTGCACCATTTGGAAAGTGTAAAACGTGGCACCATGCTGAATCTAGTCGCATGCATCAGGCATTGGTGGGTGGAAATCCTGGCTGATCCATCCCTGATTCATTTGGACAAAGGTGAGTCTCTCCACATTTTTAGTTGACAGACGAGTTCTCCTTGCCGTAACTATGGCCCCCGCCGCACTAAACACCCGCTCAGATGGCACGCTACTTGCCGGGCAGGACAGCTTTTCCAGGGCAAACTCTGCTAGTTGCGGCCACAAATCAAGTTTGGCTGCCCAGAAGTCCAGCGGATCCTCAAGGTGTGTTGGCATGGTCATGTCAAAGTATGACATGACCTGCTGGTTCAGGTCCTGCTCCAGGTCTTCCTGCTGCTCATGAGTAGCCTCACTATGCGGGTGTAGAAAGCTACTCATTAAGACTGAGGCTGCTGCTGATGGAGCTGCTGCTGCTGCTCCTGCCAACCCCCCCAGCGGCCATGGCAGTGGAAGGTGAGCGCAGAGGTCCCCTCGAGTCAGACCTGCGAGAGTATGGACCATGGCGCAGATAGGCATCGGCCAACTGCCTACGTAGATTGTCTTTGTAGTAGTTCAGTTTGTCCTCCCTCTCGGTGGGTTTAAAAAATGCCCTCATTTTGTGCCGGAAGGGAGGGTCCAATAAGGTGGACAGCCAGAAGTCATCCCGCCGACAGATGGAAACAATTCTGGGGTCACTACGCAAGCACGTGAGCATGCTTCCTGCCATTTGCGCAAGTGACTCGGATGGACTACCTGTCTCCATCTCCACTGCATACTGCCACGGTGTGCCCGGGTCCTCTGCCTTCCTCAAAAACCTCTAGCTCCTCTGGCTGCTCCTGCTCCTCCTCTCCTGTCCGCTGACTAGATAAACCAGCCATTTCGCCAAGCCTAAACTGTGTTTCGCTGGGCAACTCCTCCTCCTCTTCCTCCTCCTCCTCTTCCTCCTCCTCTTCCAGTTCAGCTCCAACGGGGTTCATGTGGCCGTAAGATGTAAACGCCATGTCTCCAGTGCCCTGACCAGCCATGGTTTCCAACATGTGCTGTAGTACATGAAGCAGTGGAATCACGTCGTTCATCCCGTAATCCCGCCGACTGACAAATAAAGTGGCTTCCTCAAAGGGCCTGAGCAAATGGCAGGTGTCACGTATGAGCTGCTTCTGGTTGACATTGAAGTTACACAGGGGAGTCCCCCTATCTGCTTGGATCATCAGGAAATCCGTGATGGCTTTTCTCTGTTCATATAATCGGTCCAACATGTGAAGGGTGGAATTCCAACGGGTGGAAACATCGCAAATCAGACTATGTTGGGGGATACCGTTCTGACGCTGTAGCTCAAGAAGGGTGTGTTTGGCGGTGTATGAGTGGCTGAAGTGCATGCAAAGTTTCCTTGAAGTTGTTAGGATGTCTTGCAGATGGGGGGAACACTTCAGAAACCGCTTGACAACCAGATTGAAGACGTGAGCCATGCAGGGGGCATGGGTCAGGCTTCCTTGGCGCAGCGCAGACAAAATGTTCTTCCCATTGTCGGTAACCATGAGTCCCATTTTAATTTTTTTTGGAGTAAGCCATGTTTGGATTTCCTGATGAATAAATGTAAGCAGTTCCTCCCCTGTGTGACTCCGTTCGCCAAGACAAACCATGTGAAGCACTGCGTGACACCTCCGTGCCCTGCACACATGGTAGACTGGAGGGGCACTGAGACTTGAGCCTACAGTAGAGGGTGAGGAGATGGCGGAGGATGAGGAGGCCGAGTCGCACGGTGTCACAGGCCCAACGGGCAGGGAGCGTGGAGGCCGAAGCGGCGTGACCTGTCCAAGTTGCTGCTGCTGCTGCTGCAAAGGGACCACATTCACCCAGTGGGCCGTAAACGACATGTACTGTCCCTGACCGTAGTTACAGCTCCAGACGTTGGCGCTGCCATGCACTTTGCTACACACCGACAGGCTCAAGGACTGGCCCACCTTCTGTTCAACAAAAGTGTGCCGTGCTGGTACTGCCTTCTTGGCAAAGAAATGACGGCTTGGGACTCTCCACCTCGGCTCGGCACAAGCCATCAGTTCTCTGAAAGGTGCAGAGTCCACCACCTGAAAAGGGAGCGACTGCAGCACCAGCAACTTGGACAGGAGCACATTCAGCTTCTGCGCCGTAGGATGAGTGGGCGCATACTGCTGTCTCTTGGACATGGCTTCGCTGATGGATTGCTGGCAGGATGCATGACTTGGAGGAGGAGGAGGAGGAGCAGGAGCGACAGAGGATGGGTATGACGCACAGCTGCCTTTGGCTGAGGTGCTGGAGCCTTGGCTGGCAGAAATTGGGAGCGGCGTGCCACTCGGTGAGGAAGCAGACTGGACCACCCCTTGGGAGCCTCGGTTCTCCCAGGTCGCTTTATGATGATGCATCATATGTTGACGCAGGGCCGTGGTGCCAACATTTGGACCCTGGCCACGCTTCACCTTTTGCCTACATATCTTGCATGTGGCCATGTTACCCTCCTGCGGATGCTTCAGGAAAAACTGCCACACTGCCGAGTAGCAACTTTTCCCACCCCCTGGCCTCACTGATTCACTGCTGCTGTTGCCAACTCCAGGAACCCCTGCTCCACTACCTCCCGATAAGGTAGACTGCCGCACAGCAGGTGCTCTACCCTGGCCCCGGCCCCGGCCAGCTCCAGCCTTTGGAATTGTGCCCCCATGCTGACTGCTACCACCTTGCTGCCTCAGCTGCTGACTCCGGGGCAACCTGCGCCCCTCTTCTCCTGATGATGACGATGAAGCCCCTTCATCACCAGGCTCCCAAGTGCGATCGGCTTCATCGTCATCATCATTATCACCGAGTTGTGGCTGTACGTCACTGATGTTCGTGGATTCGTCAACAGTGTCTGGCGCAGGAGCTGGAACGCTCGCAGCACCTACGACACTGTCCACATCACTATTTGTCTGCCTAGCTAAAGAAGCCACCTCCATTTCTTGGCTGGTCAGTAGCTGCTGACTGTCCTCTATCTGATCGTCCTCCTCACTAAAGAGTGGAGCTGAACCCAAAGCATAGGATACGTCGCTGGGGGAGGGAACTGCGTAGGACAGAGGCAATGGGAGGACAGGGACTGCTCTCGGGGCATGCCAACTCAGGGTTGTGTCAGAGGAACCTACCGAGCCTAGACTGGGGGTCTCAGACGTAAGTTGTGATGATGTTGTTGATGAGCGCGTCAACCAATCTACCACGGCAGATGCGTTACTGTTGGAGACCCGACCGCTAGCAGATACTGGCAGATTAGGTCTCTCAGCGTGACTCCTGCTGCTACTGGCCCCCAGTCTGCTGCGAGCTCTGCCTGCGGAATCTTGGCCTCTGCCACTCCTCTTTTCACTTCCAGGCACTTGTCTGTCCGACATAGCCTAACTGGCGTGGTAGTAGGTGATATTTTAAGAACCCCCAGGCAGCGGTGGGTCTATATGAAACAGAATATAATGCACACCAAAAGTGAGCAGTAACACTCAGCCTCCAACAGGCCTGCCTAGTGTAAATAAGAGAGCTGCTTAGTGTAAATAAAGAGGGGTATGCTATGTTACAGAATGGGATGCCCCAACAGCCAGCAGTGCACCTGGCAGCAGTACTACTATGCACAGCAAAAGTGTCTTTATCAGGCCTAATTTCTATTAGAATAAGTGCAAATGGTTATGGTATTAAATAGAGGCTGGTGTAGTCACAGAATGGGATGCCCCAAAAACCAGAGAGCACCTGGCAGCAGTAAGACTATGCACAGCAAAAGTGTATTTATCAGGCCTAATTTCTATTAGAATAAGTGCAAATGGTTATGGTATTAAATAGAGGCTGGTGTAGTCACAGAATGGGATGCCCCAAAAACCAGAGAGCACCTGGCAGGCAGCAGTAAGACTATGCACAGCAAAAGTGTCTTTATCAGGCCTAATTTCTATTAGAATAAGTGCAAATGGTTATTATGGTATTAAATAGAGGCTGGTGTAGTCACAGAATGGGATGCCCCAAAAACCAGAGAGCACCTGGCAGGCAGCAGTAAGACTATGCACAGCAAAAGTGTCTTTATCAGGCCTAATTTCTATTAGAATACGTGCAAATGGTTATTATGGTATTAAATAGAGGCTGGTGTAGTCACAGAATGGGATGCCCCAAAAACCAGAGAGCACCTGGCAGGCAGCAGTAAGACTATGCACAGCAAAAGTGTCTTTATCAGGCCTAATTTCTATTAGAATAAGTGCAAATGGTTATGGTATTAAATAGAGGCTGGTGTAGTCACAGAATGGGATGCCCCAAAAACCAGAGAGCACCTGGCAGGCAGCAGTAAGACTATGCACAGCAAAAGTGTCTTTATCAGGCCTAATTTCTATTAGAATAAGTGCAAATGGTTATTATGGTATTAAATAGAGGCTGGTGTAGTCACAGAATGGGATGCCCCAAAAACCAGAGAGCACCTGGCAGGCAGCAGTAAGACTATGCACAGCAAAAGTGTCTTTATCAGGCCTAATTTCTATTAGAATAAGTGCAAATGGTTATGGTATTAAATAGAGGCTGGTGTAGTCACAGAATGGGATGCCCCAAAAACCAGAGAGCACCTGGCAGGCAGCAGTAAGACTATGCACAGCAAATGTGTCTTTATCAGGCCTAATTTCTATTAGAATAAGTGCAAATGGTTATTATGGTATTAAATAGAGGCTGGTGTAGTCACAGAATGGGATGCCCCAAAAACCAGAGAGCACCTGGCAGGCAGCAGTAAGACTATGCACAGCAAAAGTGTCTTTATCAGGCCTAATTTCTATTAGAATAAGTGCAAATGGTTATTATGGTATTAAATAGAGGCTGGTGTAGTCACAGAATGGGATGCCCCAAAAACCAGAGAGCACCTGGCAGTAGTAAGGCTATGCACAGCAAAAGTGTCTTTATCAGGCCCAATTTCTATTAGAATAAGTGCAAATGGTTATGGTATTAAATAGAGGCTGGTGTAGTCACAGAATGGGATGCCCCAAAAACCAGAAAGCACCTGGCAGCAGTAAGGCTATGCATAGCAAAAGTGTCTTTATCGGGCCTAATTTCTATTAGAATAAGTGCAAATGGTTATTATGGTATTAAATAGAGGCTGGTGTAGTCACAGAATGGGATGCCCCAAAAACCAGAGAGCACCTGGCAGGCAGCAGTAAGACTATGCACAGCAAAAGTGTCTTTATCAGGCCTAATTTCTATTAGAATAAGTGCAAATGGTTATTATGGTATTAAATAGAGGCTGGTGTAGTCACAGAATGGGATGCCCCAAACACCAGAGAGCACCTGGCAGCAGTAAGGCTATGCACAGCAAAAGTGTCTTTATCAGGCCTAATTTCTATTAGAATAAGTGCAAATGGTTATGGTATTAAATAGAGGCTGGTGTAGTCACAGAATGGGATGCCCCAAAAACCAGAGAGCACCTGGCAGGCAGCAGTAAGACTATGCACCGCAAAAGTGTCTTTATCAGGCCTAATTTCTATTAGAATAAGTGCAAATGGTTAATATGGTATTAAATAGAGGCTGGTGTAGTCACAGAATGGGATGCCCCAAAAACCAGAGAGCACCTGGCAGGCAGCAGTAAGACTATGCACAGCAAAAGTGTCTTTATCAGGCCTAATTTCTATTAGAATAAGTGCAAATGGTTATTATGGTATTAAATAGAGGCTGGTGTAGTCACAGAATGGGATGCCCCAAAAACCAGAGAGCACCTGGCAGGCAGCAGTAAGACTATGCACAGCAAAAGTGTCTTTATCAGGCCTAATTTCTATTAGAATAAGTGCAAATGGTTATTATGGTATTAAATAGAGGCTGGTGTAGTCACAGAATGGGATGCCCCAAAAAACAGAGAGCACCTGGCAGGCAGCAGTAAGACTATGCACAGCAAAAGTGTCTTTATCAGGCCTAATTTCTATTAGAATAAGTGCAAATGGTTATTATGGTATTAAATAGAGGCTGGTGTAGTCACAGAATGGGATGCCCCAAAAACCAGAGAGCACCTGGCAGGCAGCAGTAAGACTATGCACAGCAAAAGTGTCTTTATCAGGCCTAATTTCTATTAGAATAAGTGCAAATGGTTATTATGGTATTAAATAGAGGCTGGTGTAGTCACAGAATGGGATGCCCCAAAAACCAGAGAGCACCTGGCAGGCAGCAGTAAGACTATGCACAGCAAAAGTGTCTTTATCAGGCCTAATTTCTATTAGAATAAGTGCAAATGGTTATTATGGTATTAAATAGAGGCTGGTGTAGTCACAGAATGGGATGCCCCAAAAACCAGAGAGCACCTGGCAGCAGTAAGGCTATGCACAGCAAAAGTGACTTTATCAGGCCTAATTTCTATTAGAATAAGTGCAAATGGTTATGGTATTTAATAGAGGCTGGTGTAGTCACAGAATGGGATGCCACAAAAACCAGAGAGCACCTGGCAGCAGTAAGGCTATGCACAGCAAAAGTGTCTTTATCAGGCCTAATTTCTATTAGAATAAGTGCAAATGGTTATTATGGTATTAAATAGAGGCTGGTGTAGTCACAGAATGGGATGCCCCAAAAACCAGAGAGCACCTGGCAGGCAGCAGTAAGACTATGCACAGCAAAAGTGTCTTTATCAGGCCTAATTTCTATTAGAATAAGTGCAAATGGTTATTATGGTATTAAATAGAGGCTGGTGTAGTCACAGAATGGGATGCCCCAAAAACCAGAGAGCACCTGGCAGGCAGCAGTAAGACTATGCACCACAAAAGTGTCTTTATCAGGCCTAATTTCTATTAGAATAAGTGCAAATGGTTAATATGGTATTAAATAGAGGCTGGTGTAGTCACAGAATGGGATGCCCCAAAAACCAGAGAGCACCTGGCAGCAGTAAGGCTATGCACAGCAAAAGTGTCTTTATCAGGCCTAATTTCTATTAGAATAAGTGCAAATGGTTATGGTATTAAATAGAGGCTGGTGTAGTCACAGAATGGGATGCCCCAAAAACCAGAGAGCACCTGGCAGCAGTAAGTCTATGCACAGCAAAAGTGTCTTTATCAGGCCTAATTTCTATTAGAATAAGTGCAAATGGTTATTATGGTATTAAATAGAGGCTGGTGTAGTCACAGAATGGGATGCCCCAAAAACCAGAGAGCACCTGGCAGGCAGCAGTAAGACTATGCACAGCAAAAGTGTCTTTATCAGGCCTAATTTCTATTAGAATAAGTGCAAATGGTTATTATGGTATTAAATAGAGGCTGGTGTAGTCACAGAATGGGATGCCCCAAAAACCAGAGAGCACCTGGCAGCAGTAAGGCTATGCACAGCAAAAGTGTCTTTATCAGGCCTAATTTCTATTAGAATAAGTGCAAATGGTTATGGTATTAAATAGAGGCTGGTGTAGTCACAGAATGGGATGCCCCAAAATCCAGAGAGCACCTGGCAGCAGTAAGGCTATGCACAGCAAAAGTGTCTTTATCAGGCCTAATTTCTATTAGAATAAGTGCAAATGGTTATGGTATTAAATAGAGGCTGGTGTAGTCACAGAATGGGATGCCCCAAAAACCAGAGAGCACCTGGCAGCAGTAAGGCTATGCACAGCAAAAGTGTCTTTATCAGGCCTAATTTCTATTAGAATAAGTGCAAATGGTTATGGTATTAAATAGAGGCTGGTGTAGTCACAGAATGGGATGCCCCAAAAACCAGAGAGCACCTGGCAGGCAGCAGTAAGACTATGCACAGCAAAAGTGTCTTTATCAGGCCTAATTTCTATTAGAATAAGTGCAAATGGTTATTATGGTATTAAATAGAGGCTGGTGTAGTCACAGAATGGGATGCCCCAAAAACCAGAGAGCACCTGGCAGGCAGCAGTAAGACTATGCACAGCAAAAGTGTCTTTATCAGGCCTAATTTCTATTAGAATAAGTGCAAATGGTTATTATGGTATTAAATAGAGGCTGGTGTAGTCACAGAATGGGATGCCCCAAAAACCAGAGAGCACCTGGCAGCAGTAAGTCTATGCACAGCAAAAGTGTCTTTATCAGGCCTAATTTCTATTAGAATAAGTGCAAATGGTTATTATGGTATTAAATAGAGGCTGGTGTAGTCACAGAATGGGATGCCCCAAAAACCAGAGAGCACCTGGCAGGCAGCAGTAAGACTATGCACAGCAAAAGTGTCTTTATCAGGCCTAATTTCTATTAGAATAAGTGCAAATGGTTATTATGGTATTAAATAGAGGCTGGTGTAGTCACAGAATGGGATGCCCCAAAAACCAGAGAGCACCTGGCAGCAGTAAGGCTATGCACAGCAAAAGTGTCTTTATCAGGCCTAATTTCTATTAGAATAAGTGCAAATGGTTATGGTATTAAATAGAGGCTGGTGTAGTCACAGAATGGGATGCCCCAAAAACCAGAGAGCACCTGGCAGGCAGCAGTAAGACTATGCACAGCAAAAGTGTCTTTATCAGGCCTAATTTCTATTAGAATAAGTGCAAATGGTTATTATGGTATTAAATAGAGGCTGGTGTAGTCACAGAATGGGATGCCCCAAAAACCAGAGAGCACCTGGCAGGCAGCAGTAAGACTATGCACAGCAAAAGTGTCTTTATCAGGCCTAATTTCTATTAGAATAAGTGCAAATGGTTATTATGGTATTAAATAGAGGCTGGTGTAGTCACAGAATGGGATGCCCCGAAAACCAGAGAGCACCTGGCAGGCAGCAGTAAGACTATGCACAGCAAAAGTGTCTTTATCAGGCCGAATTTCTATTAGAATAAGTGCAAATGGTTATTATGGTATTAAATAGAGGCTGGTGTAGTCACAGAATGGGATGCCCCAAAACCAGAGAGCACCTGGCAGGCAGCAGTAAGACTATGCACAGCAAAAGTGTCTTTATCAGGCCTAATTTCTATTAGAATAAGTGCAAATGGTTATTATGGTATTAAATAGAGGCTGGTGTAGTCACAGAATGGGATGCCCCAAAAACCAGAGAGCACCTGGCAGGCAGCAGTAAGACTATGTACAGCAAAAGTGTCTTTATCAGGCCTAATTTCTATTAGAATAAGTGCAAATGGTTATGGTATTAAATAGAGGCTGGTGTAGTCACAGAATGGGATGCCCCAAAAACCAGAGAGCACCTGGCAGCAGTAAGTCTATGCACAGCAAAAGTGTCTTTATCAGGCCTAATTTCTATTAGAATAAGTGCAAATGGTTATTATGGTATTAAATAGAGGCTGGTGTAGTCACAGAATGGGATGCCCCAAAAACCAGAGAGCACCTGGCAGGCAGCAGTAAGACTATGCACAGCAAAAGTGTCTTTATCAGGCCTAATTTCTATTAGAATAAGTGCAAATGGTTATTATGGTATTAAATAGAGGCTGGTGTAGTCACAGAATGGGATGCCCCAAAAACCAGAGAGCACCTGGCAGCAGTAAGGCTATGCACAGCAAAGGTGTCTTTATCAGGCCTAATTTCTATTAGAATAATTGCAAATGGTTATGGTATTAAATAGAGGCTGGTGTAGTCACAGAATGGGATGCCCCAAAAACCAGAGAGCACCTGGCAGCAGTAAGGCTATGCACAGCAAAAGTGTCTTTATCAGGCCTAATTTCTATTAGAATAAGTGCAAATGGTTATTATGGTATTAAATAGAGGCTGGTGTAGTCACAGAATGGGATGCCCCAAAAACCAGAGAGCACCTGGCAGCAGTAAGGCTATGCACAGCAAAGGTGTCTTTATCAGGCCTAATTTCTATTAGAATAAGTGCAAATGGTTATGGTATTAAATAGAGGCTGGTGTAGTCACAGAATGGGATGCCCCAAAAACCAGAGAGCACCTGGCAGCAGTAAGGCTATGCACAGCAAAAGTGTCTTTATCAGGCCTAATTTCTATTAGAATAAGTGCAAATGGTTATGGTATTAAATAGAGGCTGGTGTAGTCACAGAATGGGATGCCCCAAAAACCAGAGAGCACCTGGCAGGCAGCAGTAAGACTATGCACAGCAAAAGTGTCTTTATCAGGCCTAATTTCTATTAGAATAAGTGCAAATGGTTATTATGGTATTAAATAGAGGCTGGTGTAGTCACAGAATGGGATGCCCCAAAAACCAGAGAGCACCTGGCAGGCAGCAGTAAGACTATGCACAGCAAAAGTGTCTTTATCAGGCCTAATTTCTATTAGAATAAGTGCAAATGGTTATTATGGTATTAAATAGAGGCTGGTGTAGTCACAGAATGGGATGCCCCGAAAACCAGAGAGCACCTGGCAGGCAGCAGTAAGACTATGCACAGCAAAAGTGTCTTTATCAGGCCGAATTTCTATTAGAATAAGTGCAAATGGTTATTATGGTATTAAATAGAGGCTGGTGTAGTCACAGAATGGGATGCCCCAAAACCAGAGAGCACCTGGCAGGCAGCAGTAAGACTATGCACAGCAAAAGTGTCTTTATCAGGCCTAATTTCTATTAGAATAAGTGCAAATGGTTATTATGGTATTAAATAGAGGCTGGTGTAGTCACAGAATGGGATGCCCCAAAAACCAGAGAGCACCTGGCAGGCAGCAGTAAGACTATGTACAGCAAAAGTGTCTTTATCAGGCCTAATTTCTATTAGAATAAGTGCAAATGGTTATGGTATTAAATAGAGGCTGGTGTAGTCACAGAATGGGATGCCCCAAAAACCAGAGAGCACCTGGCAGCAGTAAGTCTATGCACAGCAAAAGTGTCTTTATCAGGCCTAATTTCTATTAGAATAAGTGCAAATGGTTATTATGGTATTAAATAGAGGCTGGTGTAGTCACAGAATGGGATGCCCCAAAAACCAGAGAGCACCTGGCAGGCAGCAGTAAGACTATGCACAGCAAAAGTGTCTTTATCAGGCCTAATTTCTATTAGAATAAGTGCAAATGGTTATTATGGTATTAAATAGAGGCTGGTGTAGTCACAGAATGGGATGCCCCAAAAACCAGAGAGCACCTGGCAGCAGTAAGGCTATGCACAGCAAAGGTGTCTTTATCAGGCCTAATTTCTATTAGAATAAGTGCAAATGGTTATGGTATTAAATAGAGGCTGGTGTAGTCACAGAATGGGATGCCCCAAAAACCAGAGAGCACCTGGCAGCAGTAAGGCTATGCACAGCAAAAGTGTCTTTATCAGGCCTAATTTCTATTAGAATAAGTGCAAATGGTTATTATGGTATTAAATAGAGGCTGGTGTAGTCACAGAATGGGATGCCCCAAAACCAGAGAGCACCTGGCAGGCAGCAGTAAGACTATGCACAGCAAAAGTGTCTTTATCAGGCCTAATTTCTATTAGAATAAGTGCAAATGGTTATTATGGTATTAAATAGAGGCTGGTGTAGTCACAGAATGGGATGCCCCAAAAACCAGAGAGCACCTGGCAGGCAGCAGTAAGACTATGTACAGCAAAAGTGTCTTTATCAGGCCTAATTTCTATTAGAATAAGTGCAAATGGTTATTATGGTATTAAATAGAGGCTGGTGTAGTCACAGAATGGGATGCCCCAAAAACCAGAGAGCACCTGGCAGGCAGCAGTAAGACTATGCACAGCAAAAGTGTCTTTATCAAGCCTAATTTCTATTAGAATAAGTGCAAATGGTTATGGTATTAAATAGAGGCTGGTGTAGTCACAGAATGGGATGCCTCACAGCAGACTTGAGATCAGTTCAGTATATATGCACAGTTAGTGTATAAGCAGCCTGAAAACGCTAACAAAGCCAGTCAGCCAGCCAGCAACACTCAGGCTGGATGAAAAAAAAAAAATCTCCCTGTGACTGCCTCCGATTTTTCCTACCTTTCCCTGCTTTTCGCTGACTTTCTGTCTGTCTCCTGCCTGTCTCCTGCCTGTCTCCAGCCTGTCCCTGTCTGTCCCTGTCTGTCTAACTGTCTCTCCCTGCCTACAGCAGCGTCCTGTCTCTCACGAATGCAATAGAGAAATGAGGAAAAGCAAGATGGCCGACTTAAATAGCGCTGTGACGTCACCGGGCTTGCTGGCTGCTGATAGGCTGAATGTGACTATCCCAGCTTGCACTGGCGTGGGGTTGATGTCTGGACATGTCCCGTCCGCCATCTTAGAATGCCTGTAATGTAAATGAATGGATGTTAAAGGAAAACTTCGAGCGATCAAATCGCGGGGAAATTCGGATTCGATCCGAACCAAATTTTTCATGAAATTCGGATCGAATCCGGGTTCGTCCGGATCGATTCGCTCATCCCTAGAGGTGACCAAGGAGGAGGACAGGAGAATGTCAGAGGAAGAACAAAGGTTGCACTTGGGTTGGTATCTCTGAATCAGAGATGAAATGTATGAAAGGGCCAGGCTGGAGAGAGCTTTGTAGCTTAGTCTGTAACTGAACTGAACTGTCTGAGAGACAGGAGGGGGCGGCACTAGAGAAGCGAGAGGAGAGGTGGATGAGGCAAGCAGCAGAGTTCAGAGTAGATTGGAGTGGTGCCAGTCTGTTTACTGGTAAACCACAAAGGAGGGTTTTGCAGTAGTCAGGCTGGGATATGATATATTTTGGTGTTATCAGGGGATAGATGCGAAAATGTTTTTAAGTTGGAGGCAACAAGAGGTGGCTAGAGGGTAAATGTGAGGTGTGAATGAAAGAAAGGAGTCCAGAATGACACAGAGGCATCAAGATTGAGGAAGTGCAGTTATTGTAAATTTTTTTACAGAGATTGTGGTGTTGGAGAGGGGAGTGGGGTGGTGGGAAAGTTACTGGTTCTGTTTTGTTCATGTACAGTTTAAGGGAGTGAGAGGACATAAAGGAATAGATGGCTGTTAGCCAGTCAGGGAGGTGAGAGAGGAGAGATTTGGGCCAAAGAGATATATCTGAGTGTCATCTGCAAAAACGTGAGGTGAGGTTATCAACTGGTCAAGACTATAAGTGTTTATTGAAAAAAGTAGGGGTTCCAGGACAGAGCCTTGTGGTACACCAACAGACAGAGGATGGAGAGCAGAAATTGTGTTGGTAAGGTTGAGTAAGATACACTAAATGTGCGATCAGAGAGATGAAAACCAAGAGAGAGTGAGAGAGTCAAACGCTGAAGACTGAAGGGGATCTAGGAGGGAGTTTACGGACAGGTAGTAAGCCAGTTCTGAGGGTACATGCTGTTCATGAAGCTTGGATGAAAAAGGGAGCAGTGAGATAGGGCGGTAACTGGGGAGGACAGAGAGTATCATGTGTCTGGTTGGGTGCTGGTAGAGGGGGGGGTCTTCTCTTGTCTCCCTAGACTGGGTCTCCCTGAGGATGGAAACAGGGTTCCCCAGGCAACAAGAAATAAGAAGGCCAACTACAAAAGATGTCCATAAAGGAGACAGACCATCTTGATGGAGCAATGGGGGTTCTGAAAAGATGGGAACTACTCCAAGGTGGAACACAACAGTTCATGGATTGGGAGAAGCAGGGAATGGCGAGTAAGTAAACTGGTTAATACAGGTGTGCTCCGGGTTAGACAGGAAGACAGATCTGGCAGGGTCAGGGACAGTCCAGGTTGGCAAAGTATGCAGAGAGCAACCAAGTCCAAATCCAAATTGGCAACAGGGGAGAGCACATCGAGAAAAGTCCAGTCCGGGCTCAAGCAGACAGCTCTGAATATTAGATAGAAAAGTGTCCACAGTCAGTGAGGTTTAAGTCAGCGGGTCGCATGGCTGAGCACGAGTGCCTGTAGACTCAGACTATAGACTGTGTAGTCTGTATAATGCTGTGCGCATGTGCACTGCCATTTGCGAGCCGGCCACCAGAAGAACGCGGATGCCTGGAAGATGCAGACCAGATTCTTTCACAGAGGAGTTTGTTTTTATGAGTGGAGGTATAACAGCATGCTTTTAGAAGAAAAGAAATGTGCCAGTGGGGAGGGAGAGGTTGAATAAAGATGTTAAGGCTGGAATGACAGATGGTGGTAAGGGATGGGATCAAGGGAGCAAGAGGGCAGAGTCCTTGCACACTTAGCTGAGTGAAATGAGTTAATAAGTGGGGCAGGGGAGGGAGTTGGGAGGAGAGAGGCATTATCAGAGGTGAATCCACGTCAAATCTTGTCTATTTTATTTTTAAAGAATGTGCCAAATAGCTTTGCTGTTAGGTGTGAGGATGGATGAGGTAGCTGTGGACGGAGTAGAGAGTTTATGGTATTGAATAGTTTTGGATTCAGGGCCTGTGCTGATATGAGTGATGAAACATATTCCTGTTTAGCAGATGAAAGGTTAGTTCTGAGTTTCTGAAGGGCTTACTTGTATAACAGGAAGTCCTCCTTGGTTTTGGATTTCCTCCATTGCCGTTCAGCAACTTGAGAATGCAGTTTCAATGTTGCAGTGTTTGCATTAACCCTTTAACTGCCAGCGTAACTTTTTGTCACGCTCTGTTGTCAGACCATTTTCACTATTTTGCGCCACACATGTTTAACTGTGATTTTTGAAGGGATTTCCAGAGATTTATCAGGAGAATGATATATTGTTTTTTTTCAGCAGAGTCTGGGCTTTAATGTGTTTTGTTTGTCATTTGTTAAGTGCATTCTCAATATTTTGGGATGAAATACTGTATGTGCAAAAAATATCATTTTTATTACAATTTGTAGTGCCTTTTTTGTAATAAAAAATGTACGTTTTTTAATAAAATCTTATTTCTGCTGGTTACAACGGTACCACATGTGAATTGGTAGACACCCTTTCCTGCCCAGGAGACTCCCCCAATCTGAAATATCTCTTTAGGAGATTTTCAGATAATATACAACTGCTATGTGCACCTTGCAGATTAAAAAAAAACAAAAAAAAAACTTTTACATTTGAAATACCCCAACAAACTATATAGTCTCTGGAAGTACACACCTCAAGCTTTATAGTCTAGGCTTGTTGCTGTGGGATGTAACCCCTCAATTAATTCTTTGGTTGCTAAAAAAAATAAAAAAGCAGAATCAAAGCCATACGTTCCTTAAAAAAAGCAATATGCAAAAAAGAAAGAAACAAGCTAAATCTGAAAAAGCAAGATCCCTTGAACAGAACAATACCCAGCATGCATAGCTACTGTCAAGGGAAGAGTTGCCCCAAAGTAACACCCCAAAGTAAAGCAGCGCGTAACGGTAATTTTACTTGAAAATTTCAGCTGTGCAGACAAAGTGCGCACCTTGCAATATTTCTAAACCAAAACAGCCCTTTACATTTAGAATATCCCCCACAAACCATATATTCCCTAAGTACACACATTAAGCTTTCTGAGCATACCCAGCTTGTTGTTGTGGGCTCATCTTTCTGGAAGTGATCCCTTGAAGAATTCTTTAGTTGCACATGGTTTAGCTAAAAAAAATTAATAAAAAAGCAGAATAGAAAACACATTTTCCTAAAGTATCAATTTGCAATCAAGAAAAAACAAGCTAAATCTGAAAGCACAAGGTCCCCTGAGTAGAACAATACTCAACATGCATAGCTACATGTTAGGGGGACCGGAGGCCACCCGATTGAATAGGAGACCCAGCCGGATCGATCGAGGGGTTAGTTTATTTGGGTAGGGGCACTAGCAGGGGAAAATGTCAGGCACGTAGAATTTGGCTGCCGTTTAACTGCAGGGGAGGCGACCATGTACATTTTAATGGGTTAAGCCCGGGTTGTCTTTTTTGGGCTGAGGGTGGCTATAGTTAAGGCAGGGCAACAGAGTAAAGATCAGAGGTTAGTGTGTTATGGTAGAGGAAGGCTGCAGTGTCTACATTGGTGAATGAGGGCAGGGTGTGGAGGATTGTAGATAGTTAGAGAAAGATTAGCAGAGGGGGTAGTGGTAAGGGAAGAGAGTGTTAATGTTATGAAGTTGTGATCAGAGAGGGGAAGCGCAGATGAAAAGAGACTGGATACAGAGCGGAGGTGAGTAAAGAGTAGAGAATAAACAATGTAAAGGGTATCTGCACACTAGTAAGGCAGGGTGCCCGACCCGGGGTGGTCCCACACCCCAATTGTGCAAGAGGATAAAGGGAATGGGTCCGCACACCTTAAAAATTTAAGTCTTTAATGAAAATTATTAAAATCATCTCCAAAAAATTGTCAAGAAGCAGTGCTAAAAATACAAAGGTAGACCCAGAGTGACACAAAACATACAAGACCTTCTAAGGACCCATTACCTTTATCCTCGTGAGTAAAGAGTAGGTCAAGCGTGTGTCCGTCTTTGTGGGTGGGGCCATTGCCAAAATAGGAGGTGAGCGATAAATTTTTGATGGTCACCTATGATTATAGTCAGGATGTCAGTGGACAGGAATTGGAGGAGCCAGGTGGAAAAGTGGTCAAGGAAGAGAATTCCAGGAGGGCGATAGATGGTAGGCACATAGCTTGAAGTTCAAACTTTTGAAATTGTATAGAAGTTCAGCAATGACAGCCTTCTGACATGTTTAATTTAAGAAACAATTGCAAAGTCCAGAATCCAATGCCAAGGAAAAATTGCAATGAACATAAAACTATTTGCAAAGGCTAAAATCCACCTAAAGAGCTGAGGTGATGTCCCATCCCCAAGTTCAACAGCAAAGCCTTTCAGGGAAAACTCCTCTAATCATGCAGATACTGTATGTGAATGTTCCACTATACCCCACATATATATTTTTTTAGTGTCCTGATTTCTGTAGTGGAAATCAATCGGGATAGAATGTGTGTCCAAATATAGTTTTTTTTTTTTTTTTTTTTTGGGGGGGGGCATGTTTTCTCATTTGTGCCAGGTAGAACAACATTTATTTTGGCTACAATTGCAAGAGATCTTTGTAAAAGATACATTAGAACAGTGTGGCCAAACCCATTTTATCTAGGCATTCTGCTGTTCCATCTTACAAAGTTCTACTTTTTCCAATGTTTTTCAAGTCAGACAGCTCAGTTGTAGCCTCAACAATACTGAAACTGCTACACTAAACCCCTTCATGTATGCATGTATGACATTTAGGGCCTTATTTATCAAGGGCTAGTGCCAGGTAGTGTCTGACTAGCGCCAGGTAGCGCCAGCTATCGGCGGCTACCGACTCCAGAACGCCAGGTGGCGGACACAATCACGCATTTATCACGCTAAATGAGGCTAGCGCCGGCGAGAGCGTCAGCTAGCGCGGGATTCATCATGTAGCCGACTGCAACGAACAGCGCCGCTACTAATCCCATCACAGCGCCAGGTATGACCTGTCGCTCCCTGGCGCTCTCCAATGCATTTCAATGGAGCAATCTTGAAATATTCATAATTAATTGATTTTAAGTTTTTTTTTTTTTTTTTTTTTTTTTTTTTTAACTGTCAAAAATTCTGTGACCACTACGGCAATGTTAGATATTTTTTTTAAGGTAAAAAAAAAAAAAAAAAATTGTGCAGAATTGATATTACAGGTCTGATATTAATGTATTCATATTACAAAATGTTTAGAAAAACTTGTTTAATTTTTTAATCAAAAAATATGGTTGTTTGGGGGTTAAAAACTACTTTTAAGCGCCGCCAGCGCTCTGGGGTTTAAACAAGCATTTCACAGCGCGAGAAATTTTTGAGCGTGATTCATTAATGAATATGCTGGGAGCCGTTCGCTCTGGCCATTCGCTGTCAGGCGCACCCATACAGCGCGGAACCTGTGAAACAGCGACTCCTAACACCGTATTCAACATTACCGCACACCGACTGAGTCGCTGTCAACAAGCGAACAACGGCCAAGCACAGCGAATACTAGCGGGCGCTGTGAAAATCACGCTACTGGCGCTCACCTGTCGCTACCTGGCGCTATTACTGAATCGGCCTCTTAGTGCCCAGCAAAAGATCGCTGCAACATGGTTAAGGTCTGTACAGTACTTGATAGCATCCTGTTAACAATGAACAACTTCCACAGTAAGTACAAACTTCCTCCTCATTCTTTGTGGTTAATAACAAACTTAAGCACTTGATCTAAGAGACCACTTATAACTTCTTCAAAAATCTTTCTTTAAAAAAATTGAAAATCTATTTGTAGAAATAGATTTGTAAGTTGGTATTGCACGAAATAAATACTTTCCAGCAATAACAAACTTAAAATGAATATACAAAGTTCCCATATCACATATTTTGCACTGGTCACAATATTTAGGCCTTTGTAAAATATATGGATTTTCTGTTTCAAGTAACTAAACAAGAAAAATGTGACCAAATATCCTCAATTGGATCATAACAGCCTCTGTGGGCCATCTTGGCAAGGCTTCACAGAGCTGCTTTCCCTGCTTGTGTGCTCGTCTGCCCAATACCTTGCATGAAGGGTGAGGATGATGCTATTTGCAATTACCACCCAAGATTACCCGAATACAGTTCTGGATTTGTGCAAAATAAGTCATTTTTTCTTTACCCCCCCCCCCCCCCATTCTATCTCAGTGACGGGGGATAGCAGGGTAGGTAGGTTAGGCTAGACTGGACATACAGTTTTAAGTGATCCTGCACCCATTTATTAAAGAATGGGTGTTGACTGCAGCTGATCAAAGTGCAGGACCATGCGATTGCCATCAGCCACTGTCTTTCGTTCATGCTGTGATCAACACAAAATATACACATACTGCATGTTTTTTTCTAATTTGCAGCAACAAAAGTAAGACGTTGTGTTGTACCTGTACTCTAGCTTCCGTTTAAAAAATACCTGATTAGGATTATGAAAAAGATAATATTTGCTTCAAGGCTAACTAAGTTGTTATCAACCAGTTTCCATATCCTTTCACATGGTCAAGACAAAGATATCACGCTCAAGCAGCTGGATTTTTAAGATATTTTATTTGTTTATTCTACATTATGAAGAATCCATTGGGAGAGTGTGTGACGTGGGCACTTGGCATTTTAAACAGCTGCAGATTTTGGGAGGAACCTGAACTGTAGACAGATCTTGTTAGTAAAGTCTCCAAAAGATACAATAATCCAGCATTCTATTAAACTTGTCAGCAGCAACTAACAACTTTAATATCAATCTTGGGGGAAGATGGCTATTAAAAAAATCAGACCTATATGGTTTCTTCATTGTAGTTTAATTTGGATCTAACCCTTCTTTGCAACTCTGTGAAAGAGAGGGTCTTGGTCTACAGAGAAACACTAATCTAACCAAAACCTACCACCTCACACTATCAGTGCTTTGGAGAGATACTCACCCTTTCCTAGTGGATTTTCAAGGTGGGATAGCAAACTCCTCAAACAGTAGGTATGTGCACTGCATTGTGCAGCCATTTACCTAATTAGGAGAAGGTCACTATCACAGGCAGAAGAAGTAGCTATGTTATGGTCCTCACCTTTCAGCTGGCCCTACAGTGTCCTACGGCGCATACATGGGCTCTTGTCAGCGCTTTATGCCGTGCTGCGCTAATGATTGCTATAAAGAGCTGTTTCGGAGAGCGTCGGCATAGGGAAATTGGAGCAGCTGCATCTACTTGCAGTCTACTTGCAGTCTCTCTGCAAGGATGCAGCCACAGCCCGAGAACAAGGTATCGGAGCACTGGATAGTTAATTAATTGTGGACGAGCACGGAGGATTTACACAGAGTCACTTAATCTTCCCGCACTGATGTGTTTTAGAATACAGGGCTGGATACTCAGCTGATAGGTCCACTTTAAAGCAGAACAAAAACCCACGGCCACAGTGTGAAATCCCCCAGGGAACCAGTAATCACTTTTTCCCGGTCCAATAGCACATGTACTGGCTTTTGTCAAAAGATAGTCGTCTGCCGTGACTATGTCATTTGGCAAACGTCCCTCATTGTCTTTAATAGGGAGCTTGTGCTGCCGCATCCCCTGCATCCTCTGGCTATGTCCATGCTCCTGCCCTAGCTATTCAGGTAGGCTAGGTCGGGAGTACGAGTGCTGGTGGGGATCCATTAATGAGAGCTTGGACAAGAGCCCGTGCATATGTCGTTGGTACGGGGATAGGTAAGTGATTACAGTCTTTCTCTGGGGTTTCATCCTGAATTGGGATGCTTGGGGGAATGGAGCAAAAGCTGGGAAAGTCAAATTCCTGGGTTTTATTCTGCTTTAAAACATATTTATTTAGAAAATTGTCTAATATTAGTAATCCACACCAACACACTAGACTGACCGAAAAGATCCATCCTGTTTTATTGTGTATTAATAAACTTGATAAAATATGAATAATAGGTGTAGATTTCACTTTTCTGGGTTTATATGATGTTTTACAATAGATGTACACTAAGGGCTCGATTTAAGAAGCACCTGTCTCTTTTAATGCTGATAGTTTGAGCCTTACTCCACTTTATATGCTGCTTAAAGAGGACCAAAAGCTTACAGACTCGAGGGCCATCTAATTCCTTCTTCCCGGGGCATCCCGATTTGGTTACATTGCCAATGAGCCTGTGGTGCATGCGGAGCTGGAGGGGACATCACTTGCGTGCTTCTCGGGTCGTGCACGGCCATGTCTGCTGTAAATGAATGGCTGGCATGGCCTTGCACAGCCGTAGCATGTGAGTGATGCCGCACGGCTGGTGAAGCTGAGTGGGGGAGAGATGCGCCTGTGCCGTGGGCTTGTTGGAAAGGTAAGATATCTGGGCCACAGGCATGCTAACAGGAAGACTGCACAAAAAAATAAAAAGACTAGGTCAGCAAAATGACTCAAAATAACACATTTTATAAATTGGACTCTTAGTGTAAAAGCATTCTTATCTTGCCTAGGGTAGCACATGTTTAAGATCAAGGGGTGATCTAGAGCGCAGGCTATAGGATGGGGATTCAAACACAGAGCTGTTTTTTTTTTTTATTTGTGGGGACAGCAGTGATGCTTGGTATATATGTTTTGCAATAGAGAAGCATGGCCTATCTACTTCTGGTAGGAATAGACTTGTGCTTTGTTTCTTAATGTTGTTGGTCACTGGGAAATGCTGGGACTGTATTTGTTAGTCAGATGGAGCACAATGTGGTTATCATGAAAGCAAATGGAGCAAGTTGCAATGTTAGCTGTTGTGGTTGGTTGTAAAGAGAGGAGCATGGTAATTCATTCAATATGGTCAATTCAGCGCTCTGCGTGAGCGCATTCTCGCACAGTTTCCACTACAAGAAACTCACTTTTATTTCCTTATGAGAGTCATCCGGATGCTTTGTGTGTGTCCTTTTTTGAAGTATGGTGTGGAGCACTGAGAATTGATCTCACTGAGCTGGTGCTACCTTTCGCTCGCTGCAGCGCTGTACTGGTGTTAGAACACCCAATATACATCATATTCATCAATGCCAGGTTACTAGAGCGAATGAGGTGCTATGATACCCACTTACAGCGTTTACTAGCGGTCGCTCTAAGCGCCGCTATACAGACGCTCATCTGCCGGTACCTGGCGTTAGTAATGAATCAGCCTCCACTAGTTATGTCCCAACTTTATTTATCTGAACCTTCCAGATCTGCTTTTTGGGATGATTATTTGTGCTTTTTTGAGTTGCGTTTCTAGTAATATCTTTAAAAATATATAGATACGGGGAAGTGGTCTGACTATGGCCATGTGAGGCAGCAACCTGGAGAGCTCCGCCCCTAACCTAGCAGGGAAACCCTAAGAAGAGCGAACTAGACTTGTGGCTGCCATGGCCAAGAAGAAGAGGACTCGGGTGGCCACTGGCAGCCCCCGAGCTGGCGGGATCCGTCATTTTCTCGCCCCGGGGGACCCCTCTAATCGGGAGAAAAGGAGCCTCAATATGGCGGCAGAGGAGAGGCAGGAGGGCGACAGAGGCAGCGCCGAGGAGGAGGCGGCGACCCCTCGTGTCAGCGGGGACTGCTCTAGCAGACCAACTTCCCACCTGGAGCCCCGAGGTGCAAGTGAGGAGCGGCAGATGCCACCTGGGGGCTCTCCGCCTCTGGACGAAGCGGGCGGCATCGTGGAGGCGTGCTGCGAGGACTGGCGGGGTGGCAGCTGTGCGCCGGCGGCTCCCGGCGGGGACTGCGGGCACGAAGAAGAGCGAGGTGAGGAGGCGGGGGAGGCGGTGGACACTGCGGAGAAGCCGGAGCGGAGCCCGTCCGCGATTTCAGAGCTGGCTGCAGCGGGGCGGGTGCCGAAGCGGGGAGGAGGTTGGCGGCAGCCTCCAACCGAGTTTTCAACCGCGGAGTACAGTGAGCCCCGACCACGGCAGGGAAGCAGAGACCCCTCGCCTGATGGGAGTGAGAGACGGGGGGAATTCAGCAGGTCAGACATGCTCCCTCTCACGGCTGCAGGGTCATACCATGCCTGCAGATCCCCAGCACCATCATCAGAAATGTTGGAGGGTGACTTGGACGGTCCCTCCCCCTCCCCAGCAGGGTGAGCAGAATCCCCCTATGCCTTCCCAGAGCCTTGGGGGGGGGAGAAGGCGACAGAAGGGAAAGTTCCCGACACTCACCCCATCCACAAAGCCAGGTCTCTCCCACATGGTCCCGGACTGACCTGGAGGACGTTTCCTGCCTTGCCTCCTCGGGAAATAAAGGAAACCACCGCATGGAAGCGGCCCGGTACGGACCTGCATCAGAACCAATCCCTAGGGGCAACCGGCAAAGCCGGGAACGCCACCACTCTCCGGGCTCGCCCTCAGATATCTGGGCCTCCGATGAAGGCCCTTCACCCCGCCCACCTGGATCCCACCCTTCACATCCCCAGTATGGGGCGACAAACGGCAACAAATGGCCACAGCAGTGGTCTGGCGGACTATCAATGTGGATGGGACTGAGATATTGCAGGAGATCCAACAAAGCTGTTCCAGTCTGGGGGTCACCTCGCCTGCAGGGAAACATACCCTGCGCCCCCCCCCCCGTGTCCTGACACCAGCGATGGTCATCCCCCCTGTGGGATTGGTAGCCCCCTTCTGAGGCGATGGGGCTTAATTGGTCAGATCCCCGACATGCAAGCCCACATCCATCTGGGACCGGTCCCTCCATACCTGAAGGTCCAGGGATAGCCAAGTTGGTCCCTTTTGCACAATACGACCTCGAGGTTCTTCTGAGATTCTTGCCCTCAAGAAAAGACTTTGAGAACTACACCAATAGGATGGAAACAGTTTTCAGAAGAGAGATGAAGGAAGTAACAAAATCGGTTGCCAACGTTTCTGACAAGTCCAAGTCCTGGAACAAACTCAGATCTCTACAGACCAGCGTCTGACAGCCCTGGAGAGGGCGAATGTTGCCCTAGAAAACGCACAGACCACTTCAACACGACAAACCGCCAAGATTTTACTCCAACTCGATGACATGGAAAACAGGGGAAGGCGCAACAACATCTGCATTCGAGGCCTCCCTGAATCGCCTGGGAACATCAATCTTAAGGAGGTTGCTACCACCATCTTCAATGAGCTACTGGGTCGCCCCCTGAGCCACCGTATTGAAATAGATAGAATACACAGGGCGTCAGGACCGCAGGCGCTGAACCCCTCCAAGCCCAGGGACATCATATGCCGAATCCATTATTACAAAATCAAGGAGGAAATACTAAAGAAGGCATGGGATAGAGGCCCCTTCTCCTACCGTGGCGCCCAGATCACGCTCCTACCTGACATAGCAAGGCGTACCCTCCAGATGAGGTGAACTGTCAAACCGCTCTTGGAGGTCATCAAGTCTTCCGGGGCTACTTACAGATGGGGCCACCCTTTTCACCTAGTGGTCACAAGAGGTGGCCGCCCATTTGTCCTGCGATCCCCCTCCCAGCTCCCTGACCTTTTTGTCTTACTGGATTCGCCCGCTGTTCCCGTGGAGGACTGGCTCTCTCCTGATCTTGGAATGGAGGCTGAGATACCTCCAGTGTGAAGGCGCAATGACCAGCAACCACGTAGCCCCTGAGGCCCCAATGAAAGAAGAGGTGGACGCCGGAATCCGAACCCGCGGAACTGAGCAGCCTAAGATATCCCACAAACTGTTTTTGTATTCACGCTCCCTGCTGACCTGGCTCACTCTTGGGTCCACACCGCTTCTTGTGCCCTTGTTGACCTGGACCACCGAGGCACCCGTCCTCTCCTTGGGCTCCCGGGGGACACCTGGGCGTTGACTGCCTTTTGCTCACTCTGCGGACGGGGGGTGGTGGCCGGTCGGGGGGCGACACCACACGCAGGGGTCTTGATCTGGGTGCACTTGCGGGGGGACCGAATTGTCTGCCTCCTGGCCGGGTTATGGTGGCTCCGCTCCTGCGGTTCCGGGGGCGGGCCACATTTGACCGGGCCCGGCGACCGGACCGGTGACTGGAGTGGGCTGCCGTCCCCCCTTGCAGGAGTCACTACTAATGCTGCCCTAAGTGCCCTCCTCGGTTGGGGGGGTCACCCGGACTCTGGGGCCTGATCCTGGCTTTGGGGGGGCGCGGCTGCTCTCGCCGGTTGAGCGGTCCAGTCGGGTGCTGAAGGTGGCATCCGGCTGGCCCCAGAACATTTGGACTCGTGTGCCGGTTATATAAATGCTCGGACACTATCTTAGCTCGGCCACCTCTTCAGTGTAAACTGGCACTGGAGTGCTGGCGGAACTGCTGGCTGTGGTGCTGGCCTGGCACCCGGGGTGGGGGACGAGCAGGCCAGTTTCTGCATAAAAGTACTTCGCCTCCTCGAGAACTTTACTGAGGGGATTCTACTCATCGGGGGATATTTTAATACCCCACTCAACCCCGCCCTGGATACCTCCTCTGGGAGGACGGCAGTGTCGCTGAGCAAAATAAGGCGACTCAAAAAAGTTTTGGCTGACCTTCAGCTGGTGGACGCTTGGAGAGGGTTGAGCGGCTCTAAAAGAGACTACTCCTTCTATTCACATGCTGTCAACTCATACAGCAGGATAGACTATCTCATGATTAGCCATCATGCCTTGGATTGGGACCCGGGTGCATGGATCGGCCCTATAGTGTGGTCCGACCATGCTCCGTTATACTTGTCGATCCTCCTCCCGGGTCTTTCTCCAACTTGCTGGTCTTGGCGCCTTAACGATACTTTGCTTGACGACGCAGTCTGTTCCTCCGCCATTGAGACAACTATTGAGAACTTTCTCGAGGACCATAAGGAGGATACAACCCCTCTTCCCTTCCAATGGGAGGCATTGAAGTGTGTCATCAATCCACTTACGGGACCTTTGAGGCCTCGGATTGCTATTGTTGAACATGTTTTGCGGCTATGTGGAGGAGTCTGCGTGCCTTTTGCACCAAGGCATTGCATGTATCAGCATAGCCGAGGCCATAAATTGTATAGCAATGCATACCTGAATCAATACATTTCATGTATGCCTTCTAGATGCATTTTAATGCTGACCTTAATTAGTCCTTAGCATGTAAACATTTCTTTTCCCACACATCCATATAATTGCTATATTTTTTTAGACTTATGTCCTTTGTGAATTATATTTGGATTGTTGAACTTGAATCTTAATTTGTTGTAGGAGTTATTGTTTTAATCGGTTACCTTTGCTTTGTGTAATTATTTTATATTTGGTTGCAGGAACCGCAAGATGTGCCACACAACATACAAGCAGTCTTTGGTCCAGCTATGCGATTCTTCAGTGTTCTTGCAGGGCATCCATGGTCGTCCCATGATGCTTATATATTGCAGAGCTCCGGCTTATTTCGTCAGTTTGAGTCAGGAGAATTATCTGGCAGATGGCTCCTGAGTAAGTTTGCTCACATTCCATCAATCCATTTTCACTGTATGGCAATGAATAAAGTTGATGACTCATGACTTAACCTATTGCTGTTTTTAGCCCTTGATGACATGTTAAACAATATTGTAGCTTAGAATGTGTATTTTATGTTATTATTTTTAAATTCTTTCAGGGGATTCTGGATATCCACTCCTGCCCTTGCTCCTGATGCCCGTTCTTTGCCTGCAGAATGCGGGCCAGGGGTTCTCTAATCGGGCACTATGCAAAACCCGGGCCGTGGTGGCGAGGACCCTCTGGCTTTTGAAGTCCAGATTTAGGTGTTTGGACCATAAGGGGGGGGGGGGGGGGTAGCACTGCAGTATGACCCCAACAAGGTTATACCAATAATTTTATTTACGTTTTTTAACAGGGACCACACGTGCCAGAGTGGTACAACTGAGTGTCAGGGTCCTTCAGTTGGTGGGCGAGATGCAGGAGCTGCGCAACTCGTTGGGGACCACAGATGAAGAATAATGTTCTGTGGCCTGCCATTGCTATGTATTTTGTTTTTTATAGTTGTAAAAATTCGAAATTTTCTACATTTTTAAAAATTTTATATTTTATGATGGAATCCCCCCAAAAAATGTTACAGTGTCATTTCATTTACAAAATACATTAACACAAAACTAATGGGCCCAGAAATATTTAAAGATGAATATTCATTTGGGTGAGCTTTAAGGGTCCAAAAGGGAAGATGGAGGATATTGCTAAGTGGTTTGGGTGAGCTTTAAGGGTCCAAAAGGGAAGATGGAGGACAGTGCTAAGTGATTTAGCTAAACATTGTAGTAGAAGTGAGGGTGGCATATATGTAGGCGAGCACTTTAATGAGTTAAGTTTGTAGTGCGCAGGTGCTAGATCGTAAGGATTTCTGTCTGGACGAATATTTATTGAAAAAGGGAAACAGAATCGAACGGGAAACGTAAAAGATTCGTTGGAGGATTCGATGGGAAAAGGGCAAAAAACGAAAGCCTACGTTGTAACATGTGAAAATGAAACGGAAAAGTCAGCTGGAAAATGACATCCTCGTATTCGTAATCTGCCGTACGAACGGACGGAAACTTTACAGAAGGTTTTCAATGCATGCATAGTATCGCTCGTACACTCATAAGAGAATGGAAACATTTCACAAAAAAAACAGATCGGCACTAAAACTGAAGTTTTATTTTGTCTCTCTGAATCGAGCCTAATGTGCTGATGTTGTACTGGACTCTCTGCTCGCTTCTTGGCCTTTTGGCTAAGATCAAGTGGAGTATCTGTTCTTATCTTGGAGGACCGTGAAAAGCACTAGCTGGAAAGGCGGCCGGTGGGACTGCTCACCCCACCTGGCACACCTAGTACGGCTGGTGCCTAGTAATGGGCCTTCATGTTTAGGGACGGATCTACCAGGCTTGTAGTATCTGCACCCATCATGCAGGTCTATGAAAAGCAGTGTGGAAAGACGGCCGGAGGGAATCTGCACCTCCTGGCACGCCGAGTACATACTGCTTAGCAATGGACCTGAGGGGGGAGTGGCGACCCCCCGTCATGTATGGGAGTAGATCTACAGACATCTTGGCCATAGCCCGGGGTTGCGAAATTAAACCTTTGTGCTGTTCACCATGGCTAGTCACCATTGGTTGCACAGTTTGGTTCAGTGCACTATACACTTCTTGTTTTTGTTTGCACGCTCTTTGTGGCGCGGCCCTCCGGGTTTCACCCGAAGAATTTTTATAGGCCAGAGGGCCCATCTCGTAACTTCACGAGCACACTCACTACCCCCCCTTTTTTTGTCGAGCCCGATTTTCACGTTTAGGTGTCAGCGGCTCCCATGGACCCTGTCCCTAAGACTGGGGGTCAGAAGTCATAGGCCTTTTGGACTAGCTTCCGACCCCTGCCCAGTGCTCCCCCCTGAGGCTCCCAGTGAGTAGAGGGCATCGAACCCCGGGAAAGACTCTCTGCTCTCATTCATAACTCTCATTCAGTCATTACCCTTCTCCTGTTGTCTCCAACTCCAAAACTTCCCCCACATCAGTCCCTTCCTTCCCCATGACATCAATAGAATTCTAGTGTTTGCTCTGACCATTTCCCAGCTAGGCTACTGCAACAATCTCCTTTGTGGTCTACCTGCAAACAGACTGGCATCCTTTCAGTCTATTCTCATCTATGCTGTTCACCTCATCCACTTCTCTTGCTTCTACAATGCTGCTCCTTTTTGTTAGTCCTTCCAACCTATAAAGTTTTCTTTGATTTTATTGCTTATCAAAAAGTTTATAACTAAAAAATTCCTAGGTAGGTGAAAAAGATTTTTTTAAAACTGTATTTAACAAGATAGCAATAGCAATAACAAGAGGCAATGTGGACCCTAACTTAGAGACAGTGCCTGCACACTCAAAACAGATCTGTCCCCCTTGCTTTTTTTAAACTGTATTTAACAAACGGCCTATGTGTACCCCAACTTAGAGAGAGACAGCACATGCACACTTAAAACAGAGCTGAACCCCTTGTTTGTTTTACTGTATTTAAAGTGGACACCCCGATCGAGGGGGGGGGCAATTCACTTCTTTGCGGTCCGAGAGCAGCGGCTCTGATGGCTGCATCCTCTGCTTCCCTTTAGCAGTGCGCATGCCTGCGGCAGGCATTTGTAAATGGCCGGCGTGGGCACGCTCCCTGCTCTTAGACACGCCATGGGAAAGGGAAGAGGTGAGTTGGCTGCAGCGTCCTGGAGGATTTCACACACCGGGGCACCCCAGATCAAGATTCCCCTGGGGAAAGGACCAAAGCTCAGGATAGTCAAAGCTATTGACTATCCTGGGTTTTGGTCCACTTTAACAGAGAGGGAGAGGCAGGGCCTTCACACTTAAGACAGAGCTTTTTTAAACTGTATTTAACAAAGAGGCACTGTGATCCCCAACTTAGAGAGACACAGGGCCTGTACATTTAAGACAGAGCTGCCCTCCCTTGTTTTTTTAAACTGTATTAATCAAAGAGGCACTGTGGACCACAACTTATAGAGAGACAGAGCCTGCCCAACTACAACAGAGCTGACCCCCCCCCCCCCCCCCAAAAAAAAAATCCTTGGCAGGTGAAAAATATTTATTTATAATATATTTTTTTCAAACTGTATTTAACAAAAAGGTACCATGGACCCCAACTTGGAGAGAGATTGGGCCTGCACCTTTAAACAAAGCTGGCCCCCTTCATTTCCTGTCCCTTTTCTCCTATGCTGTCCTTAAACTGTCCCTGCTCTAAGAGCAATGCTCTCTATGCAGCAGCCAGCTGGATAATGGTGGATAGACAGTGCAACACGTGACTATCTCCTGCAATAGCACCTCATGATTGGCCTAGCTACCTTGACCTCTTGAGCTGCGACCATGTGACCCTGTCTCTCTGCTTCTCCTTGGCTCGCCCTGACCTGTGGGGTGGTGCTGGTGAAATCCTGCTATGGCTGTTTCAGAGGTGAGGAAGCTTGTTCACACTTACTTATGCCCAGCAGCTGTATTCTCTGTGTCCTGTGCTCACGTCTTTCTTCCTGAAGATCTTTGTGTACACACTTGGTGTACAGTGGTCAACAGCAATGGATTGTGGGTGAAAGCACATTTGCTAAAACCATATTTTAAAAGCTAGCAATATTATTAGGTTTCAAAATATCTGTGCCCCTTTTTTTTAATCAATGCTTGTTTTCACAGTTGCAGCCTTTATATACCTTAATATACTGTATATTAAAATCATTAGAGAAAAACGGTGATAATGCCAGAGCCCTGAAAGGGATTACTGTACTGGATTTGTTCCAAGGGGAGAATATTACATAGATTTATTGTTCCCAAAGTACTGTGCAGAAAACATTTGCAATGCTGGAAGGCTAATCCCTTTTTGTAATGCAACAAGGGGGGGGGGGGCATGTGCCAAACATAAGGGGGGCAAAACACACTAACCTGGGGCAACACCATACATGCAAGGGAGGCAGCTGCTATCAGGTCCATGGCAGAAAGGGGCCCAGTGAAAGTTGTCTCTCTCGCCTTGTAGCAGCCAGCTATTTTGGGCCAATTCATGTCTGGAGTGCCTGTCTATGGGGAGTACTAGGGGTCAGGGCTATAGGCTGTACAGGACGGTATCAGGATCCTAGCATGTTGTTCCCTCTCTTCTCCTGACGCTCTGTGGAATGAGTACTGAGGGATGCAAGGTGGTAGCATCTTAGTTCCATCCTGTAGAACCTACAGCCCTGAAATCTTGCTTTCAGAAGCGGTGTGGCAGCATAAACATATATAATGGCCAACAGGTGGCCGTAGGTTGTACAGGACAGAACTAAGATGCCAGTACAGTGTTCCCTCTCTCGCACGCTCTGTGTATGAAACACTGAGGGAAACGCATCTTAGTTTCATCCTGTGTAACTTACAGTACATGTTGTGCATGCTGACACTGCATAAAACAGTGGCATCCTAGAAACTGGACCACACTGGGACATGGGCAGACACACATGCTGAATGGGAAGACACATACGATTGTGCTCTCCCTCTCCTTGAACTTCATTGGTTGCTGACAGTCACGTGGGGATGCAAGGTCTACAGGAACATGCAAGTAGGTGAGTCCTGGGGGTAGAAATTTAACAGAGCCCTACCTCCCAAATTGAAATGCTCCGCTGAGTGAAATCCCTTCACCTACAAAACTCTTCCTGTCTCGCTTGCCAATGTAAATGTTGGTGGCCGCAACCTCAACATCTCTGGGCTGTGATGCCTCCAGCCTATCTGAATGGAAGCGTGCCTGTGCCTGGGGATGTGGGTGCTCTCACTCCGGACTGCTGTAAACAGAGCTGTTTGCCAAAGCATTAATATGTATGCCATATTATTAAAATAGAGCCAAAGGACCAGGGAAAGGTGAGTGTTTTGGGCGATCTAGGGGGTTTCACACAACGGGGCACCTTGAATCGGGATGCCCCCGGGGGAGAGTCAAAATTCGGGGTTTTGTTCCACTTTAAGCTATAAGAGAACTATCACAAAAATGTGTATTCTTAAAAGATATTATTAAACCCGTCAACATAAACCATATAGTATGAGTCCCTAATTTAGTACAAGTATTATTTATTGACCTGGTGTCTTTACTGTAAAACAGTCTGGGGTGAGGGATACTGATCTGAAAGGAAGGCTGGTTCTCCTGATGTCTTGTTTTGTGGCATTTAGATTGACTAGCCCTATAAATGTGCTTACTGTGCACATGGGAGGCCTCAGACACTGCTGCCCTTTAACTCGGATGTCACAGCAACCAGTGACAACAGTCTACAGAGCATGGACTAACAAGTGGCACAGGGAGGAAGGGAGAGCTGGAGGTCTGTTGTATCTATATAACTATTGTATGACCAGAAGTCATGGAACTACCGTAATACTTGACACTTACTGTACCAGTGTTCTTAAAGTTATCATATTCCCCTAAATTCTGTTTCAAGATGGAATAAGCTCAGTTTATTATGAATTCAAGGGCTTCTTTAAAATGTTTCTTAGCTCATTACTGACTCACATACCACATGCATGGCCTTTCCAATGATCCCCAGATCCTTTTCCATTTGTGCTTATCCCATTTTATGACCCAAGGTGTGTATGCTGCATCTACAGTAGAGTGTTCCTTAGACAAAAACAGATCATCAAGTAGATATGTATTTTATATTTATTGACCCCATGTTGATACGAACGTAAAAAAAAAAACATTACTATCATTATAAGAAAAGCCTAGAACACCAGTGAAACCAAACATAGGGGGTTATTTAAGAAAGGATAGCGCCTGGTTAATGAGAGGTAGCGACAGATAGCGACTGGTGAACGCCGGACACGGCACGCAATTACACTTTTATCAAGCAGAATCTGTTTAACGACTGGGATAGCGCCATGTAGCGTCTGATTCATCATTTTCAAAGCCTCGGCGAACAGCGCCAGCGTTCAGCCTTGCACAGCGACAGGTATGACCTCTCGCTACCTGTCGCTCTCCCATACATTTCAATGGATGAACCTTTTCTTCTCTTTAAACGGGATATTTTTTTTTCCAAATAATCACAAATAATTCTGTGACCTCTTCTGGCATTGAAAAAGCAGTTTTTTCATAATTTTTTCATTTTTTATATATTTTTTCAGAAATGACATTACTGGTCTGGCATTAAAGTGTGCATGTTACAATGTTGTTACAATGTAATTCCATATGTTTTCGCTTTGTTACTAGTTGATAGATGCTTGAAAACACACTTTAAACACACCGCCTCCTGCGCTCTGGGCTTCAAACAAGTATTTTTCAGTGCCAGAGATTTGTGAGGCTGTTTTTTTGCTGAATATGGTGTGAGTCGGTCGCTATGAGCAGTCGCTAACATGCGCTCCCATACAGCGCTGTACTGGTCGAATAGCGACTCCTCACAATGTATTCAACATTACTGAACAGCGACTGAGTCGCTATGAAGTAGCGACTCACGGCCGAGCAGTGCGACTACTAGCGGGCGCTCTGAAAATGCCTGCTACAGACGCTCATCTGTCGCTACCTGCCGCTAATGATGAATCAGCCTCATAAATGTTGCCAGTAGAAAAGCATTAAAAAAGACACAGTAACACATTAATACACAAGGCACTTCAGTGTTTGCATTGTCTGCAACCATTGCGACATGAACCAGGTAAGTGTATTCTAACTTTATATGTGATTATCATAGCTTCCTGCTTGTCTGTCACAGTTATAGGCTACCTAGGACTTGTATTACAAATATTCACCAGATAATATTCTCCAGAACTCAATACAGGTAGCCATCAAATGGAATTTTTAATGAAGGTTAGAAGATTTTAAATAACATCAGGGGTTTTGTTGCAAATGCAGGTAGATACCAAGCATCTACTAATGAGTCCACATGACCGTGTTCCCTAATCTAACCTTGGAGACGTGTATAGCAAATGATACACAAAGGTTTAACTTGTAGCTCCCAGGAAAGATCAGATCTCTCAAAACATATTGTAGTTGTGACAGGTTTGCTTTAAAATAAAACGCCTGTCTTGAATTAAACACACGCAAAGAACCCAGCAAAGTACATGAGAATAAAAATTGAAAGACTTTTCGCACAGGCAGTCCATGGCATGCTATTCCAGCAATTTTCTAATATATAGCTTGTATTTACACCACACTATAAAAATGAATACAAAAAAATATTACCGTCTCCTCCTTTGCACAATGTCAATGGGTCTGTTGACTGCACAGGGAGAACCATAGACATGTCCATTGTAAATCGTACGCCCCAAACAGTCTGTAAGAGCCAGAAACCCACAGCTTGTAGGTAAACTCATAGCCACAAATCTGAACTATCTTTCAATGTCCAGCTGACCACATCTGTATTGCTGGATACAGGTCAGGGCGATCACAGTAAAGAAAAGCCCAGGAGAGAAACTTGAACATTTTCATGATCAAATGGTAAAATCAAATGACAGGGAAGACCTCCCTCTGAAAGCCTACTGAATTTAGGCTGCAATACAAACAGTTCTTAGAAGCTTCTTCCTGGAAGAAATAGTCTGGGCTGTGTTGAATCTCTTCATCTCTTCAGTATGTAATCCTTTTAATTTGTGGTTCTCTTTTGCAGTGAAGAGGGATTAATCCAAACCCATCTGCTATAAAACAGATGATTTGTTCCTAAGTGTTGGGAAAATCAATGCTGCAGAAGCAGTACATATCATGCCCCCAATGTGTCTTACGCCTCCAGTGCAGGATCTGTCTCCGTTACCTTGGTGAACAAGGCTAAAAAAAGTAGGGACAAACGCATGTCTAAAAATAGATTTGAGCAGGTGCGTACAATTAATAATTCCACCAGATCGAGAGCAGCTCCCTATTAAATGATCTTATCTGAAGTAAAGCAGAAAAAGTATTTAGAGCTTGAAGAGCAGAGTCTCTGGCTTTGAGTGTGACAGCTGGACTTTAGTGTGATGTGGAAATGCCACCAGTGCAGGCGATCCCTCCTTCTTCACCGGCTCTGATGTCACTGTCGCTGTACTCCAGCTGGGGGAGGGACCTTCCTGCATTCACAATCTCTGCAAATAGTTCCCTTTAAAGCACACACTTGATCTCTGACCAGACACAAGGCCATAACACTGAACAGTGAATTGCAAATGCTGAGATAAATGTAAACACTCCCAGTTAAGTTCAAATCTCTTTGCACTCTAAATGGAGATATTTTTAGACAGTCTTATACACTGTTATGCAGCGTCATCCAGGGAAAATCACCTAGGTGTAGATACTAATTTCATCTCACCTTTCATATGTTCCATGCAGGCTGTTATGGGTTACACATATATATTGTACCGATTTGACTTTTGGCATTGTGGCATTACCCCCATCCCATTCCCATAGTCAGTGTGGCATTCCCCCTCCCATTCCCATAGGCAGTGTGGCATTCCCCCCATCCCATTCCCATAGGCAGTGTGGCATTCCCCCATCCCATTCCCATAGGCAGTGTGGCATTACCCCCATCCCATTCCCATAGTCAGTGTGGCATTCCCCCTCCCATTCCCATAGGCAGTGTGGCATTCCCCCATCCCATTCCTATAGGCAGCATGGCATTCCCCCATCCCATTCCCATAGGCAGTGTGGCATTCCCCCCTCTCATTCCCATAGGCAGTGCGGTATTAACTCCATCCCATTCCCATAGGCAATGTGGAATCCCCCCTACCCCATTCCCATAGGCAGCGTGGCATTCCCCCATCCCATTCCCACAGGCAGTGTGGCATTCCCCCCTCCCATAGGCAGTGTGGCATCCCCCCATTCCCTATATAGGCAGTGTGGCATTTCCCCCACTCTCATTCCCTATATAGGCAGTGTGGCATTTCCCCCACTCCCATTTCCCATATAGGCAGTGTGGCATTTCCCCCACTCCCATTTCCCATATAGGCCGTGTGGCATCCCCCTCCCGTTCCCCAAATAGGTATAGTGTGGCACCACCCCATTCCCCATATAAGCAGTGTGGCATCCCCCCTCCCATTCCCCATATAAGTAGTGTGGCCCCCCCCGGTCAGCAACGCGCCGGTAATGGGTGAGTTCACTTTGTTTGTTGTTTTATTTTTTGTTTTTTTTTACATTTGCCCGATAAGGTGTACTGACATTCCCCTTCCCCCACTTTTGGGGAAAAATATGGTAAGTTAAAAGACAGCAAAAACATTTACTTGTTACACTTTATAAGGCACTTAAAAACTCCTAATATACTCCGCGGGACTCAAACAAATATATAGATTTTTTCTTCACCATGTGCTTCAATAAATCTTAGTCGTGTGAACCCGTCACCTTATGAGTTAAGATCACGTACCAAATTGCTATTTAAACCAAGCAATGGAAACCTCCAATTTTGGCTTTAGTTCCTCTTTAGGGGTACTGTCAGCTCTTAACAGCCTCTTACGCAGACTCCTCTTAGATGATCGATTTATCCTCCTCTCCACCTTCCATATAAACACAAATCTCCCAAGTGTATAATCAAAAAGCTTCCACTTTAAATGATGTTTTTTTAAAAACATGTAAGACAAAAAACAAAAGGCTCCAATAGCGTAATATTGCCTCAAGATATCTCGGCCAATATTGCTACACCTGCCAAATGACATTGTAAAAAAACGCATATATTTTAAAAGAAAGCTGCGCATAGCTAGCGTAGTCTCACCAGACACCAGACCGGCGATTACGCTCCCGCTCCTGAAGCACACGCGGCGTCCGCACAACCCGGCCGCAGGTATGACGGCTTCTGTGTTGAATCCAAATGATGTGATCGGTAGGCTCCGCCCAGACGCGTTTCGTCACTAGGACTTCCTCATTGAGCTCAAGAGGAAGTCCTAGTGACGAAACCCGTCTGGGCGTCTAAGGCGTAAGAGGCTGTTAAGAGCTGACAGTACCCCTAAAGAGGAACTAAAGCCAAAATTGGAGGATTCCATTACTTGGTTTAAATAGCAATCTGGTACGTGATCTTAACTCATAAGGTAACGGGTTCACACGACAAAGATTTATTGAAGCACATGGTGAAGAAAAAATCTATATATTTGTTTGAGTCCCGCGGAGTATATGAGGATCTTATAAAGTGTAACAAGATTATCTGAACTGCTGTGGCTGCGGTTTTTTGCTACTCCCTGCGTGTGGACATTTTGAATTTAATATTACAAGAATATGAATGTTCGGAGTGTATTGATTGTATAAGATTGAAATTGTATAGCGCTACCCTGATTAGATACTTCTAAGTATTCACAAAAACATTTACTTGACAGGCCCCTATTTAATTTTTGCACAAGGGCCCCGTCATATTTGGTTAAGCCATGAGGGTAGAAATAGTAGTGCGGCATTGAGCAGGGTGGAGATGGGGGTGAGGTATGGAGCAGGGCAGAAATGGAGGTACAGAGTGAAAGGGAGAAACACACAAACAGGGTCTAGGGACCCCACCGGGCTAATCCTGGAGAGATAATTGGCCTGATGCAGAGCCTCCCCCAATCTGACCTTATTTTGTTCCGTTTTTCCTATGGCTCGTTTTCCTTCCGTTTGTCTCAGGGTTCAAATGTGATTCAGAGCCGCCGTCGGGAGAGCTCCGTTACTGATCCGTTTATGTGTCTTCATTCGGGAAGTGTTTTTTCCCCTCTCGGGTGCTTTCCGTGTGGTCGTGAGTTCCGTTGCCGTTCACACGGACGATCCGTTTTTGGCTCCTTTTTAATGCGTTTCCAAACGTACCTTCTTGCCATCTGCTTCCGTTTTCACCCCGATTCCGTCCGTTTTTCCATGTATACTTACATTTCCATGGATTTCCTGTGGACAATCTGGGTCCACGCAAGCGCACATCCCTAGTCCTCCCTCAAGCTTTCCTCATACATCAAACTGACACTTTTACCAACACCAAAACTTACCTTAATCTCTTCTCCTTCTTCTTCTTTATCTTCTTCCCTGTGTTTAATGCTTACCTTAATGTCTTCTCCTTTTTCTTCTTTATCTTCTTCCCTGTGTTTAATGCTTACCTTAATGTCTTCTCCTTTTTCTTCTTTATCTTCTTCCCTGTGTTTAATGCTTACCTTAATCTCTTCTCCTTCTTTATCTTCTTCCCTGTGTTTAATGCTTACCTTAATGTCTTCTCCTCCTTCTTCTTTATCTTCTTCCCTGTGTTTAATGCTTACCTTAATCTCTTCTCCTTCTTCTTCATCTTCTTCCCTGTGTTTAATGCTTACCTTAATCTCTTCTCCTTCTTCTTTATCTTCTTCCCTGTGTTTAATGCTTACCTTAATGTCTTCTCCTCCTTCTTCTTCTCCTTCTTCTTCCTATTCCTTGTCCCATATACTTACCTTTTGGGACATGTAACTGTATGGTTATGTTGTGAGAACGTACAGTGCCATGAAAGAGAACACACCACAAATAGTTTTTAGTTTTTTTTACTTAAACTTTTTGGGAGAACATTTAAAAGATTCTTGTTTAAAATTGAAAAAATTTTTGGTATTTAAAAATTTAAAACAACAGCACAGGCAAGAGGCTCTTCTTCGTGTTCATTGTTGCCCTTTTCTTGGATCTGTGAATGAAAAACATCATCAGTTTTGCCTTGTAAGTATTTAGCTTATCTAGGGGTTTTGGTTTGGTCCATTATTAGGGTTAAATTTTCCCTAACTTATTACATTAATGTGTATTGGACCATGTTTTTGTTGTTTTTGGCCGGAGTTTAAACTACATGTATGATATATTTAACAAACTTACAAGGCTTGGGGCCAACAGGGCGTCGGGGGCGCAGCCTCCTCCCTGGGTCCACCATCTTGTCCTGATGTGAAGCTGTTGGGATACCAAACACAAGGATATTATTGACTGATTGTGCCTCTTGAATGTCAGATTAGGTTAGGCTTCTATGCATCAAATCACTCACCTTCACCAGGCACCTCTTGAGGTTGGCCTGCTTCCTCCACTATCCTTTGGGATGGTCCTGCGACGTCATCATCTAAAAATAACAATAGTGCACTGGTCTAGTAGTTTACTTAAACAAGTCAGTTGGTCCTCACTAATCTAAGCCTGCCATTGCTATTTTTTGCTTAGCGCCTTGTGCGCGCACATAAACGCACGCTCGCCTACTCACATCCATGATTATTTTGTCCTGCTCCTCAGTATAGATGGCTGGCGACATCTTGCTCTTCCTTCCAGGTGTGGTTATAACGTTCCCCCGCGGTGGCATGCGTGCACGTGCGCAAGCAGCCACACACGCTGCCGAACACGCCCTCACGGGAAAACTATTTAAAGGTCAATGCACTCAGCTCTGTGTTGCTTACCATATCACTATGGGCAGACCAAAAGGGAGCCGTAAGACCCCCAAAAGCCCAGAGGCACATACTAGCTGCACAGATAGACCTCACCAAAAACAATACAAGAGCAGGCACAAGAGCCGGGAGGGACATGCACATACTCAAAGGGTGGATAAGCCAGACACACAGGCTGCTCTCAAAAAACGCAGGAGCAAGGAGCCCTTGCCACATTCGCCACCATCTGCTAAATCAGCCAGGCCTCACAAGACACACAAATCTCTTTCAACCCTGCAGCCTCCAACTCCTCCACACACAAAGCATGCCGCAAAAAACAGACACACCACCAAGGGGTAGCGTAGGTCAAAAACCACTAGCCCACCCAGGCCAACCACCCCTCCTCCTCAACACTCTGTACCACAACCACACAATCAATACAGAGCTCCACAGGTGACAGCTCAACAGGCACCCAGCCA
Organism: Gastrophryne carolinensis; assembly: GCA_027917425.1. Classification (NCBI taxonomy): domain Eukaryota; kingdom Metazoa; phylum Chordata; class Amphibia; order Anura; family Microhylidae; genus Gastrophryne; species Gastrophryne carolinensis. Next base: position 275,330,219 of record CM051234.1, read on the forward strand.
TTATCACATACCACCACCCACACTCCATCACACTCACCCATCAGCCCAAGAAACCTAAACTACTCCCCAGACAGCCAGCCATCAATCTCGTCTGCTGCCGGGGACACACCCATGTGGGTGCCAGCTGCGCCGTGGCTCACTTACATCCCGTTTTTGTGATGTCCAAAGCATGGCTGTAGCCACTGCTGTTTGTGAGCACTATGATGCCCTATTTGGGCGTTATTCCAAATCCACCACAAAGCAGGCCAAGCAGGAGATTTGGGATAACATTTGCCGGAAAGTTAATAGTGTTGGTTCTGTGAGGAGAGATGTTGAGCAAATTAAGCGAAAATTTGGTGACCTAAAATATTATGGCAAAAAAAAAATGGACATGCGCCGCCAGCAGAGGTAAAGTCCATTTAGAGTGTAAATGCATGTATAGGCTGCTTTGTAACAGGATGTAACACTTATTAGGTGTGCTTTAATCTTCCCCAGCCTGCAGAAAGAGGGTGGTATCCCAACTAAAATCATCCTAACACCAGCAGAAGAACATGTGTTTACATAATCACCCGGCAACCCTTCAGGGCCTGCCAGGGGGCCAAGACACAGACAGGAATGTCAGGTCCGGAGGTGAGTATGTTTTTACATTGAGCCTTTTAAATGGGTACCCAAACAGTTTTAGAATCCTTAATACACACTGGCCTTTGCTGAAACACTAAAAGTACATTCTCTCGTCCCAGAACCAACTCAAGACACGCCACTAGGCCAAACTACCCCTGGCTTGTCCCGGAGGACCATGCAACAACTGCCTTCAGTCCACACAAACCAACCTGAGTTTTGGATGAGGTAAGTCAATGGTCCACTGTGTAGACTTATGAAATTGCACTTGCATCCATTTAATGTTAAATAGTGGACTCAATACCTGCTACATTTCTTGGCAGAACCTACCCAGTCCACCAATTATAGAAGACATTCGTGATTTGGAGGAGGAGGACACAATTCAGATGAAGTCAAGGGCAACCAACCCAGTGTGCGAACATCAGACCCAACAGGCCCAGCAACTTCAGCCCCTGGTGTCCTCTAACCCAACCTCTGTGGCACCAACCTCTTCTGCCGTCCGCACAACTGACTCTGCGCCAAGCCAGCCACCTGCAGCCACTCAATCTGGAGCAGAACCACCCACCCGTGCCAGTGGCAGAACACATCCAAGGCGACATATCAGCCAGAGGAGACAGCTGCAGATCATGGAGGAAGCCTGGCACCAGGAGAATGTTGAATTTTCAGCAAACACACAGAGATTTAATGAAACTGTGTGTACCCAAATAACCTCAATGTCTACCCAATTAGAGGTTTTAAACCAAAATGTCTCTGGGCTGCTTCAAGAAACCAGACAACTAACCAGGCATATGGGTGAAATGGTCCACCAATGGCAGCTCATTAATCAGAGCCTTGCACATATTGCCGCAAACATTCACCCACAACAGCAATCAACTGCCACCTCATACTCTTCATACCACTAAATGGATGAGTTTATGTATTTGACCCCACGTTAAGCTTTACAGAATACAACCAAAAAGTTTGTATCTTAATTTTTCCGGGATCCCCAAAAATTAAACCAAACCAAACAAACAAAAGAATGTTATTGATGATAAAACATTGTCCACAAGTTGTGAACGGATCGCCTGTGCTGTGCCACTTTGGGATCCGGAGTAGGGAGGTGTGACTTCTTCCGACATCTGTAAAGTGGCTTCAGGCAGGTCAGTGTATCTTGATACCCGGCTTTGTATGACCAGGTTGTGCATGACCTTACACGCAATTATTATTTTGATGACCTTGGCGGCCTCATACAGCAGGCCAACCCCAGTCTGGTCCAGACAGCGGAAGCGCATCTTCATCAAGCCAAGGCCCGTTCCACCACTGAGCGAGTCCTCCTATGTGCAGTGTTATACCGCTCCTGGGCCTGCGAGGATGGGTGGAGGATGAGGGTGAGTATCCAGGGGAGCAATGGATAGCCAGAATCACCTGCCAAAAAACATCGGCAACTGCCTTCAACTTGTAACGCCGCTGCCTTAACACAGCAGTAACACTAAAAATGACAGAACTACAATAAAATGGAGTCTCTAAGTTAAACTCCATGGACCAACACAAAATGGCGCCGCACAGACCGCAGACTGCATGAAACGCTGCTGCCCGACAGCAGCAGTAACACCAACAAGAAACATAACAACAAAAAACGCCGCCCTATAACAAACCCCATGGACTACCACAGTATGACAGCGCACAGCCCGCAGACTCCAATACACGCCGGGACCTGAAAACAGCAGCAATACAATGTCCAAAACTAACAGAACTACAGAAAAATGGCGTATCCATTACAAACCCTACAGACCAACACAAAATGGCGCCGCAGAGACCGCAGACCAGACAGGAGGGGCTGACACAAACGGAGGTGCACTTCCGGTTTCTAGGGTAGCCCCCAATCTAGGCGCGCTGCCCATAAAAAGGAGCACGCACCGCAGGCCCCCCATTAAGCACAGCTACAAGACGCAGACCACGCTGAAAGCACGTGGGACCTAAATACAGAGTCCGGAAAAGATAAGAAAACCTCCCCGCTTTTCCAATCTGGGGAACCGGATTCCATTTACAAGGTACTAACACCATCACATACAATAATGTGATAACCAACAAAAGCGAGGTCCAGACACTGACCTAGAAATATTTTCACAGGACATTCCCCCCACACAGTAATGAAAGGACTGAGGAAGGCAGTTCCCAAATGGTTCACAGTGAGTAACATAAAACAAAAATTATATCACAAAAAACATATACCTTCGCTGGGCATCCATTACTCATCCCTGCATAATCTTCATGTAGACCTAAACGCACTGAAAGGACTGAGGAAGGCAGTTCCCGAATGGTTCACAGTGAGTAATATAAAACAAAAATTATATCACAAAAAACATATACCTTCGCTGGGCATCCATTACTCATCCCTGCATAATCCTCATGCAGACCTAAACGCACTGAAAGGACTGAGGAAGGCAGTTCCCGAATGGTTCACAGTGAGTAACATAAAACAAAAATTATATCACAAAAAAAAAACATTATACCTTCGCTGGGCATCGATTACTCATCCCTATATAATCTTCATGCAGACCTAAACGCACTGAAGAAGCCGTTAGAGCGAAACGCGTATGCAAATTTACCTCACTTGCTACAAACGAGGGATTACATGCAAACCTATTTTACTTGCTACAAAAGAGGGATCACAAGCCCAACATTCTTGCTACAAACAGCACTTGCTACAAACAAGGGACTATAAACCCAATATACCTGTTATAAACAGGAGAGTAAACAGAGAAACAACCCTGAATTAAGGGCTGCTCACCAAAATAATCGGTGAAAAGAAACCCTTTGTATATAGTATATATTGTAAAATATTTTCCTTTTTGTTTTTCTACCGTTATATGCTTAGTTTATTATATTTCTTATATATTTTTTGTATTTTGTATTGCTTATGAAAATGTAGATGTAATTGCTAAGAATAAAAACTGCTTATTGCATTTAAAAATTCAACAAAAGCAACCTTTAATGGGAAACAACAAGGCGCACCTGGAACCCGTTTAGAGGGTGCCACACAGGGCAATTACATAAGACCCTGAAGACACCACCCTAAGGGGGACCAACCCAAACTTATTCTTTATTTTTCTCTGAACTCCGGTTCAGAATCGCCTTGCCCAAAACTACTCGGTACCTCCCAGACCAAAGAACACCCCCCCCTCCCCCCCCACAAAACAAATATTTTTAAACACATACGTTGGCATGTCGACTATAATATAAAAGCCCAACTTAACCGCATTGCAGGCTTCCGCTGTGTCAGGGAAAAAAATACATTTTGGTGCCAGGGTAGCCATGCCATCCAAAAACTTGGTAAGGCTGCGGCTCAGCGTAGACTGGGACATCCCCACGGAGAAGGCACCCAGTCTCTGGAACGAGCCGTTTGCCAAAAACTGCAGGCAGCCAACCAATTTGTTCATACCTGCAATGCATGCCCCTTCCTTGTGGTGCGGGCTAACCATGGCCGCAGCTGGCTATACAAGTCCTGGAGAGAAACACAGTTAAGGCTGGTGAGCTCGAATAGCTCAAGGTCATGCATGCCGTGGATGTCCAAACGTGTTCGGTGCAGCCTGGTTTCTGCCATGCTCAAAAGAACCAGCCCGCGGAGCTGACGCCTTTGATGATCGCGCACAGAAGAATGCATTTCAAACTCCCGGAGAGCAAATTCAGCTGCTAAGACTGCCCGTAAGTGAAGCGTCGACACCCTCGTTAAATTGGGCTGGTTTCAATCGGAAATCAAGGCTCTGAATCAATTAAAAAACGGACCAATAAACGGGCCGTCCGTTTTCACTGAGTTCAGCCGCTTGCGAGCCATCAATCGGAAAGGCGCATGCCGACACACCTGAGCGCATAAACACACACAAAAACCAACGTAGCACCCTTTCATGACCCGATCACAGCCCAAAACCAACGGGAAAACGTACGGATAGCTGAACGGGGAGGCTCTGCATCAGGCCAAATGTGCTGGTAGGGGGTGTCATGTTTATGCTGGGGGGATGTTATTTTCATGCTGGGATGGGGCATCATATTCTTGCTAGGGAGTGGGGTGCCCTCATATTCATCTATTAGGTTGAGAATATTTTTTTTCTTATTTTCCTTGTCTAAATCATAGGTGCGGCTGCAAAAAACAGTACTTTAACCCTTCTAGTGCCAGCTACGTGATTCTATGTAGCAGCCACGCCTACCGTTAAGTGCCAACTGACTTTAAACAGCCACAGAAAAAAAAAGGATAAAAATTAAAAACTCACCTGAGCCCTCGTTGGATCGAGCTGGTTCTTCTCTTCACTAGGGGGCATTCGATCCCCCGGGCTCTTCGGTGGTGAGATGGCATCACCCAGCAGCCAGCATTTCTCATCCGCCCCGAGAAGCTCAGTCACTCCGGGTGTTCGGAGGAGGAAGGTTGGAGGGGCAAGAGGGCTGTGATCTCTTGCCCCCCCCAGCCCTCCCTCCACCGATCACCTGACAGCTGTCATCGGAGCTTTGTGGGACATGATCGCCCGTGGACAGTGGAGGATCGGAGGTGAGCAGAGAAAAAAAATATAATTTTTTTTCTTACGTGTGGTGTGCATTTTTACAGTTAACCCTTTGTGAACTGGTAAGGGATCCATGAGACCCCTATAACAGTTCACAAGGCTGGAGGCTTGAAAGTCACCTGCGGCTAGTGGGTGACTGGCCATTAACCCCCGGCACCCCAATTACCTTCCTCACCAAAGCCCGGTTGGGGGGGGGGGGGGGGGCAGAAGATGCTTTTATTTATCTTAAACACATTTATTTGTTCAGAACTTGCATTGGGGCTTGTCAATAATTAAAAAGCAGGTCCAATATGGTCCAAAATGTTGTTTTGTGTTAATAAAATTGATTTAAATGGCTTGTTTTGCTTAACAATGTGTACCCAGCAGTGATTTCTTGTAACTGTAATGACGAAATGCTAACCAGTGCCAGAAAAGATTTCAAGAAGGAAAAAAATTATAAATATGCTTGGGAGCACTGGAAAAATAACAGTACAAAGTGGTGATCACTGGCGTTGGGCTATTCAGCCAGTGGGTCCAACAGGCGCATAGGGCGGCCAGTGCCTCAGTGCAACAATCAAAGCTAATTGATTAGCGTTCGCCACAACTCCTGCTAGCGTCAATGTAGTAGCCAGCACAGTGCCAGATTAGACTGGAATCCTGGTGCTCCAAAGCTGGCGCTATAGCCACAAAACAGTTGCTAACAGACACACATCATAAATTAGGCCCATAGTCACCAAAAATGGTGGAGACTTGGCAGCCTTAATTATGGATGTTACAAGAGGATTTACATGTACTATTTTTACATCTACTATTATTCCGCATTGGTGGGCTTTTGATACCTTGAAAGTGAAACCATCATACTGGCCATTTTGTTTTTTTCAGTAGAAACAAAGGTCTACAGCGACAATATTCATCTTCCAAAGGTAAAGGCAAGGCACCTTTCAGAGGAAGTCAGACTTGCAATCTATACCAAAATCTGACTCAAAACATAGTTCTGCATGAAGAGACACTCTCATCCTCTTGGTTGAAGGGGACAGTTGTGCAGATTGTCAATATCTGGTTAGACCAGATGCTGGTTGTCGAGTTGGCGCCACCATCAATAACTCAAGGGGATTTTTAGCTAATACATTATCAAGGAAGATTATTTACATATCCCCATCTGTCTAGCTTATCAAAGATTTCTCCATTTACCTTTTCAAGACATTTCCAATTTGCAGCTCTACCTTTTGGTATGACCATGGCACCATGGATGTTTTCAAAGTGCTAGCTACAACTATGGTGATAGTGAGACACAAAGTAGTCCAAATTACTTCTTATCTGGAAGACCTACTAATTTAAGTAGAGTGTAAATAGTCTTATCAATTACAATTTGATTGGCTATACAATATCCAAAAAGTCTGTTCTACTACTACTAAATCTGAATAGATTCATAGGAATGGAACTATATATTCTGCAGGCGAAAGTTTCTTTCTCTCAGTAGAGAAAAAAGTCACATGAAAATGCATGCATGTTCTGAGTTCATGGTGTCTGTGATGGTAGCAGTTCCATATGTCTCAGCTTAGGTCTAGACCCTTGCAGTTATCAAAATATCATTAATATAAATATCAAAGTTCCTTAGGTTATCAATGTTTTCTGATGAACAATTTGAAATTTGAGTTGACATGGTGGATTCAGTCACCTCATATGTGAAAATCCTTACTCCTCATCCAGTGGTGGACTCTCACTACAGACACCAGATTGTCAGAATGGGGTGGGACTATTGCAGTACATATCAATTCAAGTCAGTCCTGGTCAGTGCAGGATACAAAGAAATCCATCAATGTCCTGTTACTGAAAGCAATTCTGTTGTCTTCGCAGGAGATGACAACTATGACACTGAATGAAAATACTGCCTGGCTGCCTAGTCAGACTCAATTGGACAATGTAACAGCGGTAGCTTATATAAATCATCAGTGGAAACAGGAAGTTCTACAGCCATGGTGGTGGCAGAGCTGATTCTACATTGGGCGGAATATTTAGGTTTCTTGTCCTCAGTCATTGACACACATTTAAAGGCAAGATTAGCTTCCTCTATTAAGGTATACTATAGATTGGACATACTTCATGAGATGGTGTTCATCCCGTAGATGTTATGCCACTGAGTTTCCATAGCCAATATACAAAGCCTTTTACAATCAGGATTAGAAAAAGGATTATTGGTTAGTACTCTTAACCCTTTAAGTGCCAGCCTACCTGGAGTCACCCTTTGTTGCCAGGCCATTTATCACTATTTTGCACTACGCATGTTCAAATGTGATTTTTGAAGGGATTTCCAGGGATTTCCCAGGAAAATGATATATTGTTTTTTTCAGCAGTCTGGGCTTTAAAATGAAATGTCTTGTTTGTCATTTTTAGGTGTATTCTCAATATTTTGGAGTGAAATATGTGCAAAAAAAATAAAAAAAACTTATTTGTAATTTTTTTGTAATAAAAAATGTAAGTTTGTCAATAAAATCTTATTGCGTGTGAAATCCCAATTTCTCCGGGTTACAGCGTTACCACATATGTATTGGTAGACACCCTTTCCTGCCCAGGAGACTCCCCCAAACTGAAACAGCGCTTTAGGGGATTTTCAGATAAAATACAACTATGCTATGCGCTATGCGCACCTTGCAGTTTTTCAATAAAAACAACCCTTTACATTTGAAATACCCCCCCAACAACTATATATTCTCTGGAAGTACACACCTCAAGCTTTCTAGGCGTACCAGGCTTGTTGATGTGGCCACAGTTTTCTGGAAGTAATCCCTCAATGTATTCTTTGGTTCCAAAGAGTTTCCCTAAAAAAAGGATAAAAAAGCAGCCACATTTTCCTAAAAAAACTATATCCAAACAAGAAAAAACAAGTTTAATCTGAAAAAGCAACATCCCCCGAACAGAACAACACCCAACATGCATAGCTACTGTCAAGGGAAGAGTTGCCAAACACCCCAAAGTAAAGCATGTGCGTAACAGTAATTTTACTTGAAAATTTCAGCTCTGCAGACAAAGTGCGCACCTTGCGATTTTTAAACCAAAACAACCCTTTACATTTGGAATACCCCTTACAAACCATATATTCCATGAAAGTACACACGTTAAGCTTTCTAAGCGTTCCCAGCTTGTTGTAGCGGGCTCATCTTTCTGGAAGTAATCCCTCAAAGAATTCTTTGGTTGCGCAGGGTTTCCGTAAAAAATGTATAAAAAAGCAGAATAAAAAAACACATTTTCCTAAAATATAAATATGCAAACAAGAAAAAAAGCAAGTCTGAAAGCGCAAGGTCCCCCGAACAGAACAATACTGTCAAGCCTAGTCTGGGCAGAGTCCAAGAATGAATCCGGGGTCAGAGGCTGGCAGAAAACAAGCAAAGTCCACTGAGCAATCCGCATCAAAACCGAGTTATCCGTCCATGTATAAATCCAGATATTCAGATCAGGAATTCAGGAGTCAGGGAAAACAAAGTCCAGTAAGTAAGCTGATAACACAGCATTGGCTGTAGGCCAGCTGTCCTCTTAAATAGGGCTATCAATCAGCACAGTGTCAGAGTCTGGTGAAGTCACTTCCTGTCCATTCAGACTCAGGAAACCCGGAAGTGAAATCAAGCCCAAGAGCTTACACTCTAGGCTTTGTGTACTTCCAATGGGCTGAACACCAGGTGTCACTGTGGAGCATGCGACAGATGAACAGCCTGCTCTGTTACTAACATCCAGCCGAGCATGTCTGCTGCTGCATGCAGTCCGTGGCATAGCATGCTCACGATGGGGCAGGAAAGGCGAGGAGATTGACAAATACCCAACATGCATAGCTACTTTTAACCCTTTTAATTGCCAGGCTACTTGAGATTTTGTAACCCTCTGTTGACAGGTCATTTTTCCCTATTGTGCGCCATGCTTTGCGCCATTTTTGCTGGAATTTTCAGGAAAATTATATATATTTTTTTGCAGCAGATTTTAGGCTTTAACATGAAATGTCTTGTTTGTAAATTTTATTCTGTTTTTTACAATATAAAAAATAAATAAATAAAATTTTTTTTAGAAAATTGTCTCCTTTATTTTAAATAAAAAATGTATTTTATTAAAGAAAACCATATTGCATGTGAAAGCACAATTTCTACCGATTAGAACGGTACCACATATTTATCGGTAGCCCCCCGTTCCTGCCCAGGAGACCCCCCCAAACTGAAACAAGTACTTTATAACATTTACAAATAAAATACAACTACCATCCACACTACAAAGGGTTAAATCGAGAAATCGAGAAAAAAAATGACATAGAGTCCCCCCTCCCGGGGGGTTAAAAACCCTTAAAAATCCCCCCAAAAATGACAAGGGGTCTTATGGACCCCTTACCAGTTCACAATGGGTTAAATGTAAAAAAAAACACACACATACACAGAGAAAAAATATTTTATTAGTTTTTTTTTTTTTTTTTTAATACTTGCTTTAATACTTAATCCATCCTGGAGCACTGTGTCCCTTGAAAATCACTGGCTTCTGCTCACCTGCTGGAAGCCTTTTATAGCTGCTGGGACAGAACATAAGGGGTTAAGTAAAAAAAAATGACATAGGGTCCCCCCTATGGGGGGGGGACCCCATTTTTTTGAATTTTAAGGGTTAAAAACCTTTAAAAATCCCCCCAAAAAATGACATGGGGTCCCCCCTACCCGAAGCAACTAGCCCAGGACCAGCTATGCAGGGCTTGTAGGAACAGGGCGCAGGGGCCAGCTTTTGTGGCCCCTGGCCCTGCAGGCTACAAGCCTGCATAGCCTATGGCCATAGGCTCTTCTGCCCCCCCCTGGGCTTTGGGGAGGCAGGTAATTGGGGGTGTCGGGGGTTAATGGTAAGCACCCGCTAGCGGCAGGTGACTTGCCAGCCCCCAGCCTTGTAAACTGGTATAGGGGTCTCATGGACAGCGATGACAGCTGTCAGACAGCTGATGACAGATGCCGCTAGTGATCGAAGCAGGGCGGGTGAGAGGCGAGAAGTCTCCGTTCGGAGTCTTCTTGTCTCTCACCCGCCCTGCTCCGATCACCACCGGCATCTGTCAGAGCGGGTGCGGGTGAGCATATATGAGGAGCGGGATGATGTCATTCTGCTCCTCCCACAAAAGGCGGAGCTAGGGGCGGCAGCCAGCGCCGTCATTAGAGAAGGTAAGGACCCGGAAGAGGGTCCTCACCTGAAGCCTGCGGAGCCGGGGGGGGGGAATCGGAACCCTCCCTGGTGAAGAGAACACGCGGCGGAGGGATCGGGCGAGGAGGTGAGTGAATGTAATTGTTTTTTTTTTTTCTTTCGCAGCCGCAAGTCAGCAGCGAAAATGAGGGGGGGGGGGCGGCCAGTTTCGGGGAGACCCCCGGCTTCGCAACCATACTGGAGGTAAGTTTTTTTTTTTTTTAACTAGCAGGGGGAAATGCCAATCATGTAGTTTCTATGTGCTTGGCACTTAACGGTAGGAGAAGCAACCACGTAGAAACTACGTGCTTGGCATTTAAAGGGTTAAGGGGCAAGTAACGGCCTATACTAAGTTACCTAGTTTTCAAACACCAGTTAATGAAGATTACTCTGTCAAGACTCCTTTTTAAGGGACTACACATACTTCCCCGTTTTTCATTGTACCTACAGAGTCATTAACCTTAGTATGGTATTGGATATTTAACATCATCTTTTTTGAACTATTAGATTTGGTTCCATTTATCTACTTTTCTGAAAAAAATAACCTTTCTATCATCCAGTTTCTGAAGAGTTTCTGATTAAGTGGCAATTTCAATTGAACCTCACTTAATGCATTTCATATAGACACAGTGGTAATTAGATTACTTCTAGAAATTCAGCTTAAGGTTTATACCTTTTCACATTAATGTAGATTCATCCTGTTTGTTCAGATCCTTTAAAGGTTTAAGAAATATTGCTGCATCGAATTCATGTAGTTAGAATTTTATAATTCTATATTCATAGAACAAAATATACAAGAAAACTAATTCTTTGTCCATTACTCTGGATACTCTGGTTGTAAAAAATGGAGATCCAGTTCTTTCTTAGACCATTTGTAAATGGATCAGGATGACTATTGTCAAATTTTCACAGGCAAAGGGAAATTGACGCCTGAAGATTATTCTGTAGCTCATTCAACAACATGGTTGGTTCATTCTGGGCCCCCCATCAACAGGCCTCAGTGGAACTGGTATGTAAGGCTGCTACATGGCCACCTGTCCTCACCTTTACTAAATTTCATAAAAGTTAAGTACTGTTGCCCCTGCGGACGTAGCACTGGGCAGTAAAATACTGAGTTCTATTATTTATGTTTAATCATTTTGTTATGTTGGAGAAAAGAAAAAAAAATATCGGTCCTATCTGTTTATTGTTTATTTCCAGTCAACAGGGTTCTAGTTTTTTGCACGGTTAATTTCTCAGTTATAGCTTTGTACAAACTGACAAGCTGTGCTGGGGACTGCTAGTATAAACCAACTTTCAATCAACTTTATTGACAAGAGTGTCCATCTCCTGCAGATAACCCTTACAACCCAGAAGTAATGAATACAATCAAGGCCATGTCCTCCAAAGTTCAAGAAGAAAAGACTTTTACGGTTAGTACTAAAACTTTTTTGTTGGCATTTTTACCCACCCACCCAGCTTACATCTCAGGTGAACAATCTCTACACTACACTGGTAACCCAGTTCACCAGATACAGTTGACCTTTTCTCACCCATCCAGCATTCAGCTTGGGTAATTCTCCCCATCATTTATTCTGCAGGCCAATTCGCTGGCCAACCTTGCCTACCCAACCCGCAGCCTAATTTACCTGTCTTTCTGACTCAAACCAAGTTCAATTATTCCAGTTGCTTACCTAATTCTCACAGTCATTGAGGAACCCACCCAATTTATAACTAATTTATCTGGTATCTCTTGCCTACACACCCACAGACTCACAGACAGACTCACCTGCCGCCCTTTCCACTAGCAAGCAGTTCACCTATCCTCTTCACCCAGCCACAAAGTTTACAGCCTACTGTAGTTCATGTCTACTATTTACCAACCACAGCCAAGTTAATGTACCCCCCCCCCCAACCACCAAGCATGTACCCTAGAGCATTTGTTGCTTTTACTAACACAACTCCTGATTCATGTATGTCACTGGTCACAACCATGCTTCCTAATGTATTATTTTACAACCCAATGCACTTGTATAGTATGTTATTACTAGTAAGTTGTAATGTATTTGCAGTGAGCCTGTAAATCTAATGCGCAATTGTAAGATCACTTTAATTCCATGATAGCTACTGCCTCAGACAAGTCTAAATGGCAGGAGCTGGTAATGGCAGGATGCCTGGTAAGAGAAAAGGCAAGGGATGGTGTTGGGCTGCTTTAAAAAATAGATGTAGCAATCCTTTAAACTGATGCTGATAACTAATTGCATTATTTGATCTGTGGAAAAAATATGATGATCTCAATATAATGTACAAGAGGTATGATTGTGAATATCATGTGTCTGTTTACATTTTTGCTGTATTTATTGTAAAATCAAAGCTTTAAGTAAAAAAGTGTACTGAAAGAAATTTGTGCCTGGTGGAACAAAGTACCTTAAAAAAGTTTATATGAAAGCATGCATGGTCCCTCAAGGCCTGCAACTCAACTGCCCATTACACACAATGTTGCAAGCCATTGTAGAGTGATACATGCCTCCCAGTCAAACACTTTTTGTGTGGACAGTATTAAAAAAGTGGCCCCCGAGAGGCAGAGAGTTTCCTTTTAACATTGGAAAACTGGAACTACATAGCTGTGTGCAGTACTGTAGGTTATACCCAATGAGAGTCATTTTTTGTACACCAGTACTCAAATGTTATCTAACAGGTGGGAATACAGTAACATAGCACTCCTATGTAAATAAGGGGAAAACAACTACCCCCAATCTACAGATGTTCATAGTAGTTGTCTTTAACAAAACCTCTTGACCTCTAATTTTATTGTGCTCATATTTATGCACGGAATACAGCACCATTTAGACTGCAGCCCCGGCCTCTGTGGAGTGAGGACACATTTCATTGTATGTTACTTTGAGGTTTTGACTGATCAGTGTTGATTCATTATGTTCTCTTTTTTTTTTTGCAAGAAAACTGTACATCATGGGGGAAAATGGACATCATTCTCAGATTAAGCACACCAAAATACATTATATTCACTGAAATTATCCCATGCAGTTTTTAAAGATATTATTTTGCAGATTTGTGTTGTGTTTCATTCCTTCTAACACAATAGCGCAGTGAATTCAAGTCTCTTACCATCAGCTAATCAGAGGCTGCCGTATGCTGGTCACATGGACATGTTACTGTCAGTAAGAGATGATACAGACTTACTATACCTCCCTAGCCCTGTACACAAAATATTGACCTTTGCTCAATTTGTTTACCAGGATAGTGGCCAGACCTACAGACCTCATCTCCACTGCTCTAAAGGCATCTTCTTTTCTCTGCTGGTCCCCACTTTCAGACACACATCCGTGCGCACATGTTTGTGCCTCTCTGGATACCCACCTCCCATCTGGCAACAAACCCTACATGATCTCCTGCAGTTTGAAGCCAGAACCAGACTTCAATTTGTAACCATATCTTCAACGGTCCAAAAACTGAGGGTGACATATGATAACCCCAAGAGTGACTGTGTGACAACTTGTACTCTCCCCCCAATGTGCTTTGCTTTTAAAGAGGACCAAAAGCCATGTCCCAACGGCCCTGAAATCTATAAGATTCCAGGGCCTCTGGTTTCTGTCCCTGGGGCATCCAGAATCAGGATGCCCTGCTGTGTGAAACCCCCCAGGTTGCCCAGAAACTAGCCCTCTTTTCTCGGTTCAATGGTGCACGCGCAAGCTGCGGCAGCATACCTGCTATCCCTTTAGCAGGACGCGTGCCCGCGGCAGGCATTTGTGAGTGGCCAGCACGGACATGCGCCCTGTTAGAGGGTAGCGGGGGATGCAACCGCCAGGGTGCTTGGATTCGCATTAAACAAGCTATTTGGTGAAGTGGCTGGAGCGGATCCGAGCGTGCTGTTTGGACGAGAGGGCTGCACATGCACCATAGGACCAAGAAAGGGCGAGATCGGGTGATCTGGGGGATTTCACACAAGGAACCAAAACCCAGGATAGTAAAAATCCTGGGTTTTGGTCCACTTTAAGCATATATAAAAAACTATATCTGAATACCTCCAGAAAGAGTGTGTCACACAATGCCTCTACTACAGAAACAGCCTCTCCTCCATTTTCAGTGGTTTTGGTTCCTAGTGCACCGTTGATGGTATCCCTCTACACATTTTCACCATTATCCAGAGAAATGTTACCTTTCTCCTTGGTCCCCATGGTCATGTGGTTGCCAGTGGGCAGATACCTGGAAGGGGGACCAAGGAGAAATATAATATTTCTCCAGTATAACAGGGTAATGCACAGGGGGAACAACATCCAACAACATTTTGTGAAAAATGTGTGTTGTTCCAGTTTAAGTACCATTTATCATAGTTTTCCCTTTTACTTTGCTATATTTGATTTATATAGAACACTGTTTTGTAATTCATATGTTTATATTATTTAACCTTGTCTTTAGTTTACAAGTTCATCTCTAGTTTGTTCCTGCTTAGATTAATGGGGACCCTGTTATCTTTGAAGTTTGCCTAAAATATATATATATATAAAGGCTACAATGCCTGACGTATTCTTATTCCAGATCTGCTTCTTTATTTATATTGTTTTTCTGAATGATTTAATAATGGCAGCGATGATATACCTAGACCAATCAGATAGACTGACTTGTGTGTGGTAAAATTGCTCTGTTTGATCGAACATAATCAGATGTGATAAAAGGGTCTGATCAGATAAAGAAATCGTCACAGTCGGGCCCTGTGAGAGATTTACATTTGGCACCACCCCCACATGCATTAATACATACCCCACCCAGTGAAATTATAGATTTGGTCATTAATCATTTTTCCGCCCTCTCCCCTGCCAATCAGTGGCAGCTGCAGGGAGATTGCCTACCCTGGACATGTGCCTATCCAGCCAATCAGTGCCGCAGTAGCGAGACTGGCTGACTGGGCACCAAGTCAAAGAGTGGAAAAACTATGTTACAGGCTCTTCTTGGTTTGGAGATTTAAGGGGATGGGGCATAATGAGATCCCCCCCCCCCCCCAGACATGTGCAGCGGGACTGGCATTAATTTAAAGCAACCCTAGCGATATACCTCTGCATTCATCAATTACACAATCAAATACCCATTTTATGAAAAAAGTGGGTATTGTTTACATTTACTAATTGTTACGTCCTCAGCATAATTGGGCTGCTGGGGTCCAGAGTTGACCTAACATGATGGGGTCAAATTTGTCGACCTGACAGCTGGGGTCCAATTTGACAAGAAAGCAAGGATCATGTAAGAAACCCGAGCTTGCATGGTGGTACCCCATGCATAGGAGGGCATTGGGATGCTACCCCGCACTGTGCTTAACACCTAATATTTATAAAATGGGTGTTGGATCACTTTAGCCCCCAGTGCACATACACTTCCATTACCCCTCTCTCACACACACACACACCCTTTACCCCCCGACCCACACACACATGTGAACTCCCCTACTCACATACATACCTAATAACCCCTCCACATATACACACAAGTTAACCTCCTCACACACATACACACGCATTAACCCCTTGCACACATACACACCTATAAACCCACTATACACTCCCATTTACCCCCATAACATACAAACCCATTAACCCCCCACACATATACATACCCATTAACCCCCTTACACACATGCAGCACACACAAACAACTGTTGACCTCCTCACATACAAACCTATTAACCCCTCCACATATGCACACATTCTAACCTTCTTACACACATACACGCCCATTAACCCCCTCACACACATACACACCTATTAATACCCCCCACAAACACCAATTAAACCTCTGTACACAAACAATGTACACACATTTTAAATTGATAAGAGCCTCTCTGGAATCTCCCCCATGTGACTACATACAAAGGCTATGCCCCTGCTGGCTGGGAGGGAAGTAGGGGGGCCTGTGTTTCTCTTCCTTCCAGATGCTGACAGGATGTCAATACACACCCCGCCAACATAAATTGCAGTGATACAGTGCAGGACAATGAACAGGGAAAGGTAAGTATCATTTAATTAAAAGTAATAAAGTATTGCTGTTCTTTAATCTTTGACTTTACTTTTGAACTGGTAAGGGGTCCCAAGGACATCTACCAGTTTGATTACCATTACCCGCACCACCAATGCCCACCACCAATAAGCGCATGTGCCCGGCAGCCCATAGTATGGGCCTGATGCTAAGCACCTGACCTGTACTATAGGGCATAAGGGCTGGTAATGACCAAGGCCGGGGGCTTTGTTTGGCAGGTTGGTAAGCTTTAGAGGCAGGGGAGGAATGCATTTTTTTTCTTAAAAATGAAGTGTGAGGGACTCATTTTTTTAAAATATTCCCACCCCCAAAAATTTGGATAACTAATGCATCACTGCAAATGATGCCGACAGGGTGTGTATTACATGCCCCTCTAGTTCCTCTCAGTCGGGAATCTGCTGTTTTCGGCAGGGGCAAGGCTTTTATACAGAGAGGCCTCTCATAATTCACCCCCCACGTGACTTGCATATCGTAGGATGTGGATGGTAGGGGCTTCATGGGAAACCCTCTCCCTCCCCTCCTGGTGTGGATGCTGGGGATGACACCACAGGTTGGGGTGAAGGTACATTGTTTTAACCTTGTAAATGATTGTTGTTAATAATGTTGTTGTTCCATTTATGTCCACAAACTATTTCTCATACTAAAAGTAGGTCACGGTAAGTTGCAGATTATAGGTATGTCCTTTTTAAAAACATTTCTCTTGCTTTATGCATAGTGACACATGAGGACTCACAGGAGACAGGTGATGAGGGGTCCCAGAATCCTGCCCTTCCCCCAGCCTCAACCTTGACCCAGTCTGAGCTTGAAGGTAAAGAGTCTGGATAATGTGATTTTTGTTTGTGGTTTTGCTGTTTCTTTTGGTTTGCACACATTAACAATGCCTAATTAGGTTAATTGGTTTCACATAGATGCCTTCAGAATTGCACCAGCATCTCCTCATGAGTCTACCAACTCTTTGGATGCCAGTAAGTGCATGTGCCAACCTGCCTTTTGTGAAACTAATTTAAATGTGTGTTTGGCTCTCAATCATGCTTTTTAATTTTAGGCCAAGTCCCTGCTTCATCTTTGGACCCCACTTCCTGTGTTTCAGGCCTACAGGACCCTATTGCAAAGCACACTGTATCCTTTGTGTATTTTGTTTGCCAATGTGTATATTTTCAGATGTCAAAATGGAAAACCATGATAGTTCACATTCCAAACTGGATAGTTGGTTAGGTTTGTGCAGCAACCGGATACTATTTTGGAGTTATAAAATGATGAAAATGTAATAAACATGTTTTGCCATTAGGCTGCTCTTTTTTAACCTTGACAGTGACAATACTATGGAAGCTTAAAGTAAGATCAAATCTGCTTTATTTTAGGCAGGAATACAGGAAGTGTTGGTCCTGAAAGGGCCCTTCACCGCGCGGCTGCTAAGGATGAGGGTAAGAATGTGTTTTGTTTTGTTCACGTAAGGATGTTGTTTGCCATGAAATGTGGTGTGCCTCTTGACATTTGCTCTGAACCATGTTTTTAAAGGGCAAAGCTCTAGTGATGGCCTAAGTCTGGACATCTCAGAGGTGGCGGGTATGTGTGTTTTTAGATATGTGATTCTGTTTTTGTGTTTTTTTTACATACATCTTTCTGCCTAATATCTTAAAAATGTAAAGGGTATTGGCCAATGGGTAACTTTGGCCAGGTTTGGCCTCTATACTGGTTTGAAAAAGTGGACACACAATATCAACCTAACAAATAACACAACTTTTCTCTTTGGCATATGTGATGTTGCCGCCACTCTCGGATGAGGATTTGCCCCTTTCTGGCAGCCAGACACCTGTACTATTTGAGGAGGAGCACACTCAGGTATCATTGATGAATTGTTTATGGTTGACCAACGGTTACATGTTTTTTGGGCAATCAGGTAACACCATGTAACATACAACATACTTTGATCTTAGCTGAAATCCTTGGTACAAACCCAGGATGTACCCTCCTCACAAGTTCCATGTGGCCAGGCTACAGAGGCAGTAGCAATGGTACATGACAATGTAACCATAGATGTATTATGTTTAGTTTGATGTGCTATCATGACAATAATATTTCCCTTTCTGTTTTAGCCTGCGCAACAACCAACTGACCGAGCTGCCCCAACAAGTGCCAACCTGTATGAGTTAGGGGGCTGGATGCTGGAGGCCTACAGTCGCCAACAGCCGCCTGATGGAACTCAGGAGCGCATTGCGGCATTGGAAAACCAATCGCTGGTGGACCAACAATAAATTCGTGAACTGAGGCAAGACCAACAACAGTCCGAAATGAGGCATGCCATACAACAAATGCTGCATGGCATCCAACAATCTCTACAGCGCCAGGACGAAACTTTGTTGTTGTTACATCAGCTAATACAGCAGCAGTCTATTTTTTTTTTACTGCACTGTTGTCCCCCAACGCCGCCCCTAACAATGCGTCGGCACCACCAAGGCCACCCAGGGACTAATTTGATTTGTTTTGTGTCAAATACAATGCTGTTCTAATATTCACTAATTTGTGTTTGGTACATAATTACATATCTATTAACCCAGACATTTAGACCTCTGTATATCTAGATATGTGAATGTTTGGCTCTAATTACTACTGTACGAATTTTGGATACATTACAATGCTTATAGAATGTAAGGCCTAACAATGTGTTTCCAAATGAAAGAACTAATGGGTTTAAGTACACTTTAACTATGGTTTAAACGTCAAGACACACTTAAAGTTTAAAAAGGGTAACCTTTTTATTTGCAAAAAAAGGGCCAACATGGAAATAGACAAATCCGCAGAGCGGATAAACCCATACCCTCCACCCTACGGCTGTTTCTTCTTTCCCAGCAGCAGATATCGGGTCCGCCGGACGTACTGCCACAGTCTGCGATGCTCATTAATGCAAGCTGTAGGGCGAAAACAACATCATTAGTGTGGTGAAATGGCCTAATTTATTATGTGTTTAAGTTTAAACAAAGGGGAGACAACAATCTAGCAAGCATACATGCATTTCTGATGTTGCCTTGGTCAAATGTCAGCTACATGTCTGCTAATTAACCCCATAATAACCTTTCCCCTTATGCGTGGTTCTTTGTGAAGACATATGTTTGAAAAGTATGTCTTGCAAACAAGTAATTGTACTCACCATCGCAGCTAGGAACCATGCTGCTGGGGGTTCCGGGAGCTGGGGTGGGGAGTATGGTGACAGGGTCCGTCTGCGTGGAAACATCTGTGTAGACAAAAACACAACAAAAAACGTCATAAGCTTGGGGCCGGAATCTTATTCTTCTACATCCACCTGTTTTTGGTCTGCTCTAAATCATGGTAACATGGTTTGACACATGTTTGGAAGACATTAGCATGATATTTAGTGCTTCATGAGGTCAGCTGTATAATTTAATTTGGCCACATGGAGCACTCAATAACATTTTTGGCACACATTCCCAGTGCAATGCAAATTACTGAATTTAAATTGACATGAACATATTTATATTTGAGTCTGGCACATGTGTTAGGAAAAAAAAAATTCCTAGCACATTTGCAATGCAGCATCATGCTGGAATCACTCAAATTTATATTTGTGCTTGCTTGCATTTGTATTGAACTGAAGTGGTGTTACTGAAGTGTCTGAAATTAACACAAAAATATAATGCTATGTAGCATAAAGCATGTGTTTCTAATGTCATTACCACGACTATGCCGGCTCTATGATGCCCTGAAAAACAGAGAATGATGGCACATGATATTTAACAAAGCACATATTCAACCTGGAACAGACAAACAACAATTAGAAATGCACTCACCAGGGGATGAACTGCCGCTGGTATCCCAGGGAGAACTCTGAGGTGGAGGTGTGGAGCCTCTACTCCTCACAATCGGCCCAGAAGATCCCCAAACCCTTGGGCCACCCTCCTCCCTCTTACTCCCTGATCCTTGAGGGAGTGTGGGTGAGTCCATGTCCTCCTCCCCACTTGGACTCCCCACTTGAGAGTGGCCAGAAGGGTTTAGAGACTCAGCTTAGTCCGACTGTGAGGAGCTGAGGCTCCATACTGCCCTCTCCCCAGAAGCACGCTTCTCTGGGGCATCATCCCCTTCCTCCCCTGGGTCCTCTAGATGGAACTGCCGAGAGGGTCCCTCCACCCGCAGACTCATCCGAGTCCACCACTCTTGTGCGGGGGAGGTATCCCTTCCCACGTTTGCCCAGGGGAGGACGCTTATCTGTATTGATGGAAAAAAAAAATGGACACCTCAAAAAATACTCAAAAATACTACTACATTATCTTTCGGATTAACATGTTGTGATGGGAAACTTACCTGAAGCATAGGCATCATAGAGCCTGTAAACGCCCTTATTGTCCCGGCGCTTGAAATCTGACCACTTCTGCGTCTTGAAGCGCCGGGACACAATGGCTTTCACCTCCAACGCTATGCGCCTTTTTGCACCAGGGGCATAGTCGTACTCAAATACACTAAAAAACAAACCAAAAAAAAAAAACTGGTATATATCAGTGCTAACACATATACAAAGCAACATTATCGCATTACACAAATATAACAAATACTCACTTTCACAACCTGACCATTAAACCTCGGATCCACCCTTTTCCGCTGGGCCTTGCTGGTTGCGGGGGAAACAGGGGATGTTGATGGGCCTGGGGAGACAGGGGGGGGGCGGAATCAGAGGAGTAGCTGGGGAGACGAATGGCAGGGCGTCTGGGCCGCATGACGGATCCTCGTAGGTGTAAACTGGTTGAAAAAGTTGAAAAAACGAAAGTGAAAGCAAATAATCTGACACTCCTCGCATTAATAATACGCTAACATATGCCTATGATATCGCAAGGATACGCAAATATTAAAATAGCGACAACATTATTATCTCATCCGCTACATACACACACAAGACATTTCAGGGAAAAAACAACAAATACACATGTATGAACAGCACAGCGCCGCAGCCAGCGACAGGTAGCGACTGGGCATAGCGACTGGCCGTCGCCGCAATAACCCAGATTCAGCAAGGAAATTTCTAAGTAACAGCGTGGGCGCTGTTTTTGGCTGACTGCGGCATAGAGCGCCAGACACGGTTAGAATAAAGTGATTATTTGTTGTGTAAACAAAAGTTCTAAACAGAAAAAAAGAACGGGAAGGACATTGGGGTAGGGGTATGAGTTTAACATTTAAGTGACACATTACGACTTAACTTTTAAAAAACAAAAAAAAACATGGAAACATTACATACACTTCAGGAATAACCTCGAGCACATTTGCATTTTTTTGGAATTAAGAAAAAACAAAAAGCCAAAATAGCCATTTCAGTGTCTGCCATAGAAATGTATGGGAGAGCGTCAGGTAGCGAGAGGTAATACCTGGCGTTTGGCAAGGCTGAATACTATAATAATACAACGCAATCATGACAAGGAGTTGCGCACAGACTAAAGATACTGCATGTAAGGTGCTGCTCGTCCCGGGTGAAGGCTCCCCACTGCCAGTTTTTTATGCACGGTCACATTATACATTGGTTATTTATGATAGATTGGGGAGTTAATAGTTGTATTTACATTAATTGTACATATATTTATATATTTTTTCATGTATTTTGGATCTAAGGATTTGATATAATTAACTTAAATGATCTGAGTAGCCACATGTACCATGTATTGATTGATTTAATAATACCAACATTATTGTGTTGCGTTACATTCCATGAATTCTATATAATTATTGGTGCTCTATATGTCCTGGGCATGTTGTTTTTTTAGACTTGTTTTTAAAGTGTGTTGTCATTGTGCCTTTTGTGTTTTATATTTTGTGATGGCTTAGTTTAGATAATAAAGATATTTGTGATATATATTATCTGGTTGAGTGCCCTGCTTTAAATCGGACTCCTTGGTTGGGTCTTTCTTTAGTGGTTACTATATATGTATGAGGAGCCCGGAGTGCACCTTCTGGTGTCAATACCTTAGGATTTAAAACCAACAAAAGAATATAGGGTCCCCACACACCCAAGAAAGTTACCAAGACTAAATGAAAAGTGGCACTACCCTCTGAATATACAATATACAATAATTTTATTTAAAGATACATATTATTATATAAAGGGACACAAGACAATACATATTAAAAAACACACATCACACATACACAATAAACACCAGGGGGCGCCAGCATTCCATCTAAGAGTTCATAATATAACAGTTACATATATAATGCTCAAGGCTGGAAGTAAAATATGTAGTACTTAAAACCATACAGATACAAACGTAAAACACCCCTACTTGAATTAGTTATATGCAATTTGTGCAAATCATACATATAATGTGCAATAAGTCAATGGTCACAAATAAAAGTAACAATAACAAAGTGCCTGTGCAAAACAATACATCTACCCAACAAAACAATCAAGACCAGCCGAGGTGATTGGAAAAGACATAGAACAATTGATGAAAGTATACAAACCAACTGGGCCTCCCCCCTTTAATATGTCCACCAACGCGTGTCACAGCACCTACTCGCTGCTTCCTCAGGCAAAGGGGGCCATGTGCTCCCCCCCTATATACCCACAACTGCTCAGATGAATGAAAAATCCCCCAATGAGCCTCCCAAACTAATTAGGGCTGAGCCCCTCCTCCCCACCCCCCAACCAAGGGGCGCCAAACCCCTACACACCTGGAGGATGATTAATGTAGACACGACTGCATAAGTCAGGGCAATGGCCAGTTGAACAAAGCTGCTGTGCGACCCACCCCGGCCGGAAGTGCGCCGGCACAGCAACTGCGTTCCAGCGTTGCCGCGCGACGCACCCGGCCGAAAGTGCGTCACGCAGCAACATGGCAAAAAGGGACACTAAAAAAGTCCAAACCGCACTATGGCCAAAGACTCCCATGAGGATGATGGGAGCGCGAGGTGGTCTTCCAGGAAGAACTTGCGGGGCACTGCTGGCACGTGCTGGGCTGGTTCCGTTACATAGATGACGTACTCATGTTGTGGCAGGGGACTGAGGGTGAACTTAATGATTTCAGTACTTAATAATAATTCACATAATATCTACCTTACGGGTTCAGTCCTCAAACACTCAGGTCACTTTTTTGGACTTGCATATCATTATCTCAGAGGACGGTAAGATAGAGACGGATTTGTACCGTAAGGAAACATCTACTAATCCACTACCCCACTACTAGAGTTTCCACACTACTTCTCTCAAGAATGGGATACCCATCGGCCAGTTTCTTTGTGCTCGTAGAAATTGTTCAGGTGAGGAAAGCTTCTCACGTCAGGCTATAGATTTAAGTCGACGTTTTGAGAATAGGGAGTATCCCAAGCCGGTCATCAGGAGAGCTCGGGAACGAGCTGCGGCTATATCAAGAGAGGGATTATTGGTTCCCAAGAGAAATAAACATCGTAGTCCTGAGATTAGATTTTGTACTCGGTACAATCAGGATTGGGACAATCTAAGACGGATTTTACAAAAACACTGGGGTATACTGGGCTCAGACCCAGATCTTACTAGGTGGATTCATAGGTGACCCCGTATGTTGGCACAGCGAGCACCGAACATTCGGGATATCCTGTGTTCTAGCCATTTTAAAAAAACAACTGATTGGCTTACTGAGCAAAGTACACTTGTAGGTAATTATCCCTGTGGTAAATGCACAATATGCCCACACATGGTAAAGTACAAAGTGATACGTAATTTATTGACTGGCAGGGATTTCAAAATCAGACAGTTTATTGTGCTATGGTGTACCTGCCCAAAGTTGTACATAGGGGAGACCCGGAACAGTCTTAAGGCTAGGCTGCAGGCCCATGTCTCCAGTATACAATTGGCAGTTAGGCACACCGAACAGGGCAAAACAATCACACCGGTGGCCCAACATTTTTTACAGGTACATAACAGTGACTATAGCTGTATGAGGATCATGGGAATAGAGAGGGTGAGGTTGGGACCGAGAGGGGGGGATTTGAAACACAAGCTGCAACAACGAGAACTTAGGTGGATCTACCTCCTGGATACACAGTTTCCCAGGGGTCTTAACGAGGATGTGGCTTTTACACCTTTTTTGGGGGGCACTTAGCTAAATTGTTTATTACAAGGTTACACTTTGGGTGTGGGGTTTTAGTTTTTGTGTGTTGTGTTTTGCTGTTGGGGCTCAAATATGGATGGGCCCTTCGGCCATGGCCCACCTTTGTTGCCACCAGGGGGACTTTTTAGCCCACTCTTGTGACCACTGGGTGGAGCCCATGCCCTTCACATTATTGTCACTTCTTGTTGTGCCATCTGTCCTTTAGTAAATTACGGTTGGCACATCTTCTTGCCTTATTGGCTTACACATTTGTTTGTTTCACCTTTTGTATTATGGTGATTAATTGTATATTCTTAGTTTAGGTGGTGAAATGATATATGCCACTCTTCCGAACCCATGGGCGATGAAACATCTACTGTATGGATAGAGGAAATATCGATCTGGTCCATCAGCTTCGTGAATGTCGCCGTGGAATTTTATCTTTAATATGAATTCCCTCCCCCCTTCTGCCGGTTGCCCCCCTCTCTTGTTCTTCATTACGCTCTTATATCTGTTGAAAAATTTGCATGTATATTTCAGGCTAGTTTATGCCTATAGAGTAGCCATATTGGTGCTTCCTTTTGGCCCTAGTCTGTCTTGGTAGGCCCTGATTGGTTAAGAACTTTTATGCTTCAGCTGTCCTCCGCCTTTGGTGCCACGTTCATGTATTACATGTATTTGTGTTGTGGCAATAGAGCTAGGTAGCATGTGGATCTGCCTACATTCAAAACCATTATTAGATGGGACTTCCAGTATGCCACCATAATGATGTGATCCTTTTGGATGACCAGTTTCACTAGGCAATTATTATTAGATTTAGAGATTTTTGCTTTGCTTTGTATGTATTTATTATTCTTCGCATTGAGGTGTTTATTACATGTATATAGATTGTAGTTTTTAATTTTTTATTTTTTCGGGCCATGCCTCCCTGTGTACTCACCTTTCCAGCTCCCGTCTTGTGCGGCTGCACGCCTGCGCTGCTCTGTTGCGCGTGAACACGCCGGCACCGCATAATGTGCTGCGGGCAGGTGCGCGCGCAGGCGCGCAGCTCCCATACAGCTGTCCCTCTCCTCCTTCCTCCCCTCCCCAGTCTTGGGTGCGCACGCATCTACCACTGCGGTTGTCATACTGACGCCGTGGGTATGGTTTTTAAACCCGTTATTTAGACTTTTGATTTTCCACCTTTCCAGCTGTTGGATGTGTCGCAGGACTGCTGGGAGTCTTTGGCCATAGTGCAGTTTGGACTTTTTTAGTGTCCCTTTTTTTCTATGTTGCTGTGTGACGCACTTCCGGCCGGGTGCGTCGCGCGGCAACGCTGGAACGCAGTTGCTGTGCCGGTGCACTTCCGGCCGGGTTGGGTCACACAGCAGCTTTGTTCAACTGCCCATTACCCTGACTTATGCAGTCGTGTCTACATTAATCATCCTCCAGGTGTGTAGGGGTTTGGCGCCCCTTGGTTGGGGGGTGGGGGGGAGGGGCTCAGCCCTAATTAGTTTGGGAGGCTCATTGGGAGATTTTTCATTCATCTGAGCAGTTGTGGGTATATAGGGGGACGCACATGGCCCCCTTTGCATAGTCGCCCTGAGGAAGCAGTGAGTAGGCGTCCTAGCAGCGTTGGCGGACATATTAGTAGCAGCGTTGGTGGACATATTAAAGGGGGGAGGCCCAGTTGGTTTGTATACTTTCATTAATTGTTCCATGTCTTTTCCAATCACCTCAGCTGGTCTTGATTGTTTTGTTGGGTAGATGTATTGTTTTGCACAGGCACTTTGTTATTGTTACTTTTATTTGTGACCGTTGACTTATTGCACATTATATGTATGATTTGCACAAATTGCATATAACTAATTCAAGTAGGGGTGTTTTACGTTTGTATCTGTATGGTTTTAAGTACTACATATTTTACTTCCAGCCTTGAGCATTATATATGTAACTGTGATATTATGAACTCTTAGATGGAATGCTGGCGCCCCCTGGTGTTTATTGTGTATGTGTGATGTGTGTTTTTTTAATATGTATTGTCTTGTGTCCCTTTTTATAATAATATGTATCTTTAAATAAAATTATTGTTAATTGTATATTCAGAGGGTAGTGCCACTTTTCATTTAGTCTTGGTAACTTTCTTGGGTGTGTGGGGACCCTATATTCTTTTGTTGGTTTTGCTTCTGCAATTTATTTACCAAGCTTAGCGAGCACACCACCTTATATGGTTCTTTATCATAAATACTGGTGCTGTCCATATACACTTTTTCCTTTCCAATTACCTTAGGATTTATTTATAACTTTTAGTGGTGCCCTCACCCACTTGTTTTGTCGCTTTAATGTATCACACATGACTTTTCAGCAAGCAGCAAAATAATGTTAAACATTGTCAAAATCTAGAACAACATTTGTAGTTATATTTTACAGAGAGGTCAATGGGCTCAAGGGGGGCCCACCCCCAGCTTTTTACAACAAATCTAAATATGAGTTTTGAACCCACCATAGACCAGATTTTTTAAGATACAGAAAGTGGAGGTTTGCCTACAAGTCCTCCCTCTTAATAGTGGGATGCAATTGGGATTCTAAACTTGTCAATAAAACAAAACAAAAAACAAAACAAAAAATTAAATTAGAAAATAACTTCCCCTACCCCAACACCCTTGGTTAAACTTGATGGACATATGTTTTTTTTCAAGAGTATAATGGTGGCCTCTGAGCCCTGGGTTACCAGTCTTTATGCCTGGTGCCCTGGCTAGTTAGCTCTTGGGTGGTCAGCTTTTTGCCATTTGCATTGCTAAAAGCGATTCTGGCTATTGCGGCATGGATTTTATCAATGAAAAAAAGCATGTCAGTTAGAGTAGTCGTTTACTCCTGCTATTAGCAGGAGTAAATTGATAGCTCATAAAAACCTGTTTGCGCACAACTTCCTCCATGAAAAACATTCCCTGAATCAGATGCAATTACACTTTTGCAGTAAATGTATGTGTGAGATCTGGCTCAATGCACACATTCACTCCCAAAAATGACTAACCATAATAAAAGTCTACTGAATTGTGAGTAAGAGGAACATGTGAGTAAACGGATTTTACTCATGTAAACTATGGACAAATGCCTTTATTCTCCAAGCTAAATCAAGCCTTTGGTGACATACAGACAAGTAGATTTGTATTATCTATTTCTAGAGTAGTTAATAAAAGCATATCTAAAAACATTGTCACATACAGGCAATTTTGGCAACAGTGCCGGACATAGTGCAAGCGTAGCGCAATGAAATGCTCTTAAATTTAGAAGGGAAAGCAAGTTATCAATTTTAATTTTGTATCACTTGGGGGAGCCAGAGATACATCAGTAACTGCAGGAATCATGATACTAAAAAAAGCAATAGGTAAAGGTTTAGTAAATATTTTAAATTTAGCAATTTGCTAGAATTGGGCTGTATGAGAACAGAAAGTAACTGATTACTTACTACTCAAACAACACCAAATATAGGAAAGTGCTGTATAGTGCATGGGTGGGCAATTATTTGTTCCATGGGGCCACATGAGAAACTAAAAATATTGTGGAGGGCCGGGCCAAAAGGCTAAACTCAATTCTGCATAATATTGTATTTCTTTATAAAAAGCAGTAAATAGCATTGTTGTGACAAGCTGGTAAGAGTATATGTTATAGTTAAACAATGAAAAAGTGAGGCTGCCTTACAAAAAAAGTAATTTATTAATGAAACCACGTTTTGTGTGTCCAGTGAGGTCTCACACACTGGGATGCCCCAGAGGCATGATGTCTGTAACCCAGCCCTGGATTCCTTCACACTCCAAAGGGCTGGGTTACATGGGTTTTGGTCTGCTTTAAAACATCATCAGGTTAGGATGGAATAACCCCCCTCCTTTACATTATTTTTAAAGTAACAGAGCTGCTCACACTTTTTACTCAGTAGCAATGTGAAAAATTGTGGATTCCCTCATATAAAGCAGAACAAAATTCAGAGCGGCCACTGGTCTCCCCCCCCCCCCCGGAAATCCCAGATCGGGATGCCCCACTGTGTGAAACCCTTTTTACTCAGTAGCAACATGAAAAATGGCAGACTCCCTCCCTTAAAGCGGAACAAAGCCCTGATCTGGGATGCCCGGGTGGAAGACCAGTGGCCCCTCTGGGTTCATTTCCACTTTAAGGGGGAGTCCACCATTTGTCAAGTTGCTACTAAGTAACAAGGGTTTCACACAGTGGGGCATCCTGATCTGGGATATCCAGGGGGAAGACCAATGGCTGCTCTGGGTTTTGTTCTTCAGAGAAGGAGTCCGCCTTTTTTCAAGTTGCTGCTGAGTAAAAAGGGTTTCAAAAAGTGGAGCATCCGGATTTGTTATGCCCGGGGAGAAGGAGACCAGTGGCCGGCCTTGGATAAAAGGCTGTGTGAAACCCTTCCCACCTTACAGCATGGTCCTCCCACCCTCCCAAAGGCATTGGTCTGGCCAGTGAGGCACAGACAAGTGGCTGGAGTACCTCCATCTCCGGTGTTAGCTCCGCAGGGACTGACACATGCCACACAGTACAGGTCAAGGACGGGAAGAGAAACTCCGCCCACAGCCAACCTGCAGGAGGGAGCTGTCCAATAGGACAGCAGGCTGAAATCCACACGCCCCCGCTACATTAGACTCACTACAGAGGGGCAAAAGTGCTGTTCAAACCCGGCACTATCTTTTCTGGCAAGACGGCGCGGACAGTGGGCGGGGGCGGCGGCAGCGTGCGGCTGCGCACCTTACAGGGAAAACTGGTCGAGGACAGTGGCCCTGGGGCCTTACAATGCCCAGGTCTGGTATAGTGTACTGTATTTGAGGAGTGCCTATTGCGAAAGAATACATTGGGGGTCATGCTAAGGATTTGGTCAAGCAAGTTTAATTTTGGGTGCACATTTGGGTGTGAATTCCGGTCTTCATCTAGGTGAGCTTTTTATCTTTAACACAGAAAAAAATTCATTAAAAATAGTAGTTCTCATTTTTTCTAAACAAATCACCTGCATGCATAAGGCATTTTTGCAAGTGAGGTACATAGTCTTTTCAAAGAGGTAAGAATATTTTTTTTGAAAGTTGGCAGCCTGACTGAAAGCCGCCCTAGTGTCCCACGTGCCAGTACCTAAACCAGGTAATCCCCAAACCTCCCCCGAGTGCTGACAAACGGATTCGCCCAGGCCTTGCAGAGTGATCCAGCCCATCCATACTGGAATTCCATGAATTCTAAAATGAATTAAAGTGGACCAACACCCAGGGGGGATCAGCCCGGGAATCTATAAGATTCCCGGGCCCATCAGTTCCCTCCCCGCGGGGCATCCGAAATCGGGATGCCCCGCTGTGTGAAACCCCCCAGGACTCCCAGAAACCTTACCTTATCCCCGTTCCAACGGCGCATGCGCGAGCCGCGGCCGCATCTCGCGCTTCTCTCTAGCAGGGCGCGAGATGCGGCCTCCAGCGTGCTCAGAGCCGCTGTGGTTGTCCGTCGCTTGTCCGTACATACCACAGCGGCTCTGAGCGCTCTGATTGGACGAGCGCTCGCGTAGGAGCGGGGTGAGGTGAGTTTTTTAGGGCGATCTGGGGGGTTTCACACAGCGGGTTGCCCCGCGGAAGTGGACCAAAACCCAGGATAGTGAAAATCCTGGGTGTTGGTCCACTTTAAGCTGCAAGTGTCTGTTTGCTGTTACAAGCACTGAGAACATGGTGGCTCCCACTACCAAGTCAGCATAAAGAGCTCACCCTGGCAATCTATCCTCAGTTGCTCCAGGCTGCCTTGAAATTTGTGCAGGAGCCATAAATTCAGCAGTTGTTAAAGGACGGCTATTGCAAAAAGATTGCCCAATACTAAATATCCATATAAATATGCTGGAAGGTGGGAGAAGGGGTTTCTTATACACCTGGCATCAAAAAATATCCAGCCACACTGTGCCATTGGCCAGGACACGCTGCAAGGAAGAGAGATGGGCCGTCCAGCCCACATTATGACAAAAAGCACCGGCCACTTAAAAGCCTCTCTGTTACTTTTGGGGGATGTTAATAAAGATCCCCCTGTGTACGATGTGTGGGGGTGGTGGTGCACTGTTCCCCGAGGCAGAGAGCGAGCAGTCAGGTGATCTGTGATCACTTTCACTCTGCCAGACTCTGTGTTCCCTCTGTGCAGCTCAGGCAGATGACATCAGCAGAGCTGTCACATGACACCAGGGAGCATGTGAGTGTTATGACCCCGTCCTCTGGCCTGCACACACACAGAGGGGTGGCTGGATGCTTTTCATTTTACAGCCCCCTTGTTAGCAAGTCGAAGTGGCCAGAGCTCTATTTCTCTCCTTGTTTCCTCACCGCAGCACACATGGAGTGAGGGTGGATTGTAGAGGAACAAAACTCAGGTGTCTCACTATTTTGGGTTTTGTTCCTCACTCTTATATCAGGCAGATCCCTTCATTTAGCATCCTGTCCTCTACTCAAGCACAACTTTAAAGAGTAACGTCAGCCAGCCCCGGTGTCTGCTTCTGATTTGGGATGCCCCACATGAAACCACCGGGATCACCTGTAATTATCTGAACTGCTGTCTCATGGCACATGTGGCCAGTGAACTGCTGATGTATCTTCATTCGTGCTTCCTAAGCCACACTGCTTAGAAAATACGGATGAAGGTACAGCCATGTTGATTGGTGGGGAGCCTGCACATGTGCCATGTGACCGTTGGTCAGGTAAGAATCTAGGGGTGTCACACAACAGGGCATTTCAAATTGGGATGCCCCCACTGAAGAGGAACAGATACCAGGACTGGTTGAAGTCACTGAACTGTGCCTCAAGTCGTTTATGACTTAAGGTCCCCTTTAATTACTGGATCTGGGGGTCTGCTGACACTCATAATAATGTTTGGGTCTGCAGGGGGAAACTATATTTGCTCTGCATATTCATGTCTGGGATGGGATGTGCTGGTTTTGGGGGGACTTTTTCTCTGCACATTATTTTGGGATCTATAGAGAGTTGTCATACAAGGCTCATACAATAGTCTTTTAACTTAGTTGGATGCAGGTAGACATTTAAAGCCTGAAACAGCAGAGGCAGATGATGCTTCTTTTCTCTAAATGATGCCAAATGAGCACAAATACTAGCAATAGGGTGTATGAGCAACAACGGGCCCCCCTGACTTTCTGGGCCCTGGTGTGGTTGCACCTCCTGCACCCCCTCAAGTTCCTCACATGCCATTGGGTGCTATATTCCTGTGACAAGTGCATGTGCTGCAGTTCAGCAGAAGAGCACAGCTTAGCAACACATGGTAGGATGCAGCTTATTTTGACTCTTAGGCCCTTATTTAACAAGGGATAGCGCCAGGTAGCGAATGGTGAGCGAACGGTAATGACGGGCCCCGCCACGAGAACGCCGGCTCCCCTCCGCATTCACACATTTATCAAGCCGATCCTGCTTAGCGACTGACAGATAGCGAATCATTCATCATTATTCCAGCCTCACCCCACAGCGCCAGCGTCCGACCTTGAACAGCGACAGGTATGACCTCTCGCTACCTGGCGCTCTCCAATGCATTTCAATGGAGCAATCTTTAAATATTCATAATTAATTGCTATTAATGTTTTTTTTTTTTTTTTTTAAATGTAAAAAATTCTGTGACCACTTCTGCAATGTTAGATATTTTTTTTAAGGTAAAAAAAAAAAATTTGTGCAGAATTGATATTACAGGTCTGATATTAATGTATTCATATTACAAAATCTTTTGAAAAACATGTTTTTTTTTTTTACAAAAAATATGGTTGTTTGGGGGTTAAAAAACTACTTTTAACCCATCGCCGCCAGCGCTCTGGGGTTTAAACAAGCATTTCACAGCGCGAGAATTTTTTGAGCGTGATTTGTTAATGAATATGCTGGGAGCCGTTCGCTATGGCCATTCGCTGTGATGCGCTCCCATACAGCGCGGAACCTGTCAAACAGCGACTCCTAACCCCATATTCAACATTACCGCACACTGACGGGGTTGCTGCCGAACAACGGCCAAGCACAGCAAATACTAGCGTGCGCTGTGAAAATAGCGCTACTGTCGCTCATCTGTCGCTACCTGGCGCTATTAATGAATCGGCCTCTTAGTAGTTCCTGGCAGTGTGTGTGTGTGGCTCAGACAACATGTCTGCCAAAATGCATGGTGCTGGGCATTTTCACTTCATCAGGCTGCACTGGGCCCAGTACATCAGGGACGGTAAAGTCCTGGGCCAATTTTTGGCCCCAGTCTGCCTCTGCTCACAGGCAGCCTATTATGGGGGATTCTGCCACATAGCCTCTGAGGTGGGGGGGGGGGGGGTGGTTCTGCACACTGCCAGTTATGGGGGGGGGGCATGGATACCGGGCCGGACACAGTGCAGAAGGGCCGGTGTGATCAGAAAAGTCCCGGGCTGTTTTTAACCTCAGTCCGCCCCTGCAGCCAGGGAAGAGATAATCAGGGGGGCAGGATCTGTCTCTCATAATACACTAAAATCAAAAGTTTGGCCAAACACTACATTTTCAGACATATTTATAGGCAATTTAAAAGTGCCGTGTTTTATCAAACCTGGCACCCCTGGATTTTATTCCTACCAGAAATAAACAATTTCAATAAAAGTTTTATTCAGTTTAGGAGTTAAAGTGACTCCTCATCTCATTAGCCAGCCTGTTTATTAATTTTAATATTACATAATTTCAAGATACCCCCCTTTGACTCTTTCGCTACCAGCCTATGTGGAGATTTTGTCGATGCAATTTTGCGATGTACATGTTAAACTGTGATTTTTGTAGGGATTTACAGGAAAATTACATATTATTTTTACTTCCAGCAGAGAAGAAAATGTTTTCAGTGTTTTATAAATATTTTTTTTGTAAAAAAGTTTGAAAAATTATAAATTAATATTATTTTAAACTTTGTTGTGTTTTTTTAAAGCCCCACCTCCTCCATTCATTGCTATTGTTGTGTGTGGCAATGATGTCATTGCTATATCTGTGAAATGACTGATCGCCTGACATCTCGCAAAGTGAAAATGTCTAGTTCTACACCATAAGAAGGGAGTATTGACCAAATGTATTTCATGTTCGGTGGGTTTTGGTCCTCTTTAAATGTAAAAAAAAAAGGTGAAAATGTAACTTAATAAAGATAACTAACCTCCGATTCAATGTTGATCCTATGTCCCATGCTGCACTGTTCACTGACAGGGGAACGGAGTCTGCTGCCCTCACAACCGCCCTCCACCTATCACCTGCAAGCTTCAGCCAACTTGCCCCGCTGGCAGAAGTGGCCTTTTATATTGGATGACTTCACCTTACTCCTCTTCTTACGCGCCTCCCTGTGGCGGCTGGTTGAGCTGTTGGGTGGGGCAGGAAACGGACATTCAATGCCCCCCTTAGGACACCAGGGGGGAATTGGATGCCCCCCCCCCCCCGGGGAAGACTTATGAGGAACTTACTGCCCTTACTGCACTCCAGTAACATAAGGAACCTGCTGCCTTTGCCGTAAATAGGTCTCAGGATGTGTCTCACATGCTGTGACCCTCAAGCCTGCCTCATAGAGATGAACAACTTTTTCAAAAATGTAGTACGTCTGGTTCACTGAAATTACTTCTGCAGTTTGGTTCATGCAAAACTGAGCCGAAACACTAAAATAAAATCTGCCAAATTAATATACATTTTGGGAGCATTTGGCAATGCCGGAAGCAAGTAGGAGGAACAGCAGTACTTGCAAGAGGGCAGAATCTACCCCCACGGGTTTAATTATATAGGGCACCCTATAAGGATTTCCAGGATGTCTCAATGCCTTGTCCCCCCTAGCCATTAAAAGGAGGGCCATGGCCATCTGTCCCCCCAGCTATGGAAGTGGGCCTTGGTCCCCCACTCCCACCAACCGTGAAATGGCATTTGCCATTGACCAAGGTAAGTCCACTTTTTTTTTCTCTCTGAGCAAGAAGACAAAATCTATCCTAGCCCCCCTAACTTGCAGAGGACATGACTTGCAGACTGACATGAACCACATGGGGGTCCAAATACTGCTTCTGGTGGATCTCCTGTACCCACCCCAGGACCGCCCATTAACCTAAGGACTTCTTCCAGGTGACTGAACCATAAAGAACAGAATCTGCAGTCTGGGTTCTCCCCCCTCTTGCCCACTGCTACTCTTTTACTGCATTTTTCCCACTGCATATTTCCCCAAGTAATCCTGAATATTTTTGTAACGCATTAAAGGTTTTCTGAGACTTTCTTGTAAGTTGGGTGGTGGGCAAAAATACAGTGTAGCAACTGCAGCAGCAGCAGACTCATCAAGCCCCTAAGGTATGTGACAGCCAGTGGAGGGTGTTAATATCAGTAGCAGTCTCCTAGTGCCTGTAAAAGACAATGCAGATGGGTAACAGGAGCATCAGCAGTATCTCTGAGTGTTTAAGGACTAGTGGAAGTGGGTAACAGCAACAGCAGTCTTATTGAGCTCCTAATGGCCTGTAAAAGTCAATGCAGGGGGGTAACAGAAGCCCTATAGTTTCCCTAAGGTCAGTGAAAGCCAGTGGGGGGGGGGGGGGGGGGCAGCAGCAGTCTCTCTGAGAGCCTAAGGGTTGTGAAAGCCAGTGCAGGGTGGGTAACCGCAGCAGCGGTCTCTCTGAGTGCCTGTGAAAGCTAGTGACGCTGGATAACAGCAGCAGCGGTCTCTCTGAGTGCTTGTGAAAGCTAGTGAAGGTGGGTAACAGCAGCAGCAGTCATGTTGAGCCCATAAAGGCCTGTGAAATCCTGTAGGTGGGTAGCAGCAGCATTAACAATCTGTCTGAGTCGCTAAGGCCTATGATAGCCAGTGTACCTACACTGGCTGTCATAACACTATCGGCAGTCGGTAGCACTATCGGCAGTCGGTAGCACTATCGGCAGTCTCTCCGATTATCTTAGGCCTATGAAAGCCAGTCGTGGGTGGTAACAACAGCTGCAGTCTCTTAGAGTCCCCAAGGCTTGTGAAAGCCAGTGTAGGTGGGTAGCACTATCATCAGTCTCTCTGAGTGCCCAAGGCCTGTGAAAGCTAGCAGAAGTGGGTAACAACAGTCTTTTTGAACTCCTATGGGTCTGTGGAAACTAGTTCAGGGTGATAAAAGTAGCTTCATAGTGTCCCTAAATCAGTGAAGGCCATTTTGAGCCCCTAAGGGCCTGTCAAAGCCAGTGTAGGTGGATAGCACAATCAGCAGTTACTCTGAGTACCTAAGGCCTGTGAAAGCTAGTGGAGAGTGTTAACGGCAGCAGTAGTCTCTATAAACCCTTAAGGCCTGCAAAAGCCCGTGGAGGTGGGTAACAGCGGCAAAAGTATAATTTAGCACCGAAAGGCCTGGAAAAGCCAGTGCAGGTGGGTAACAGCATGCTCCTAGTGTTTCTAAAGCCAGTAAAAGCCAGGGTATCTGGGTAGCAGGAGCTTCAGTAGTCTTTCTGGGACAGGGGGGACTCCAGATATGACACCACTTGGTGGTTTAGTGTCTGCTGGGTGGTAACATTGGTAGGGTGCTGGCCACTCTGCTGAGTGGGTGACTGCATAAAATGGCTCATAAGATATTCCAGGCTTAAATTAGATTAGCTAGCTACTGCTGCTGCTGCCCCTGGACCCCTAGTATTTGTGGGATTGGTGAGTCAGTGCACAGGTCCTGCTCATAGTCATTTCGGCATCACTCTTGGAAGGCGGAAAAAAGAAAAACATTTAGACCTAGGTTCTAGCCAATAGTCATCCCTCTGGTGAATGAGTGCCTCTCCTCCTCATAACCTCCTCATCCTCTAGCTACAGATAAGCCACCCAGTGTTGTGAACAGGGCCTGGGCATTGAGCTCCTCCTCTCACCTTTGGATTCAGGAATGTGATGTTGCAGGACATCCTCCAGAACATGGAGCAGGGGGGCTGACGAGTAGAGGGGCTTCCTCAAATGTCCTCACATCATGCATCATTGCCAATGGTTCAGTTGGTTCAGAACACAGTAGACTCTTGATAGATGGGAGGGTGAGAAGAAGGGGGAGGGAGGGGGAGAAGAAGGGGGAGGGAGGATGAGAAGAAGGGGGGAGGAGGTGGTGGAGGACAAGATGAAGGAGGTGGTAGAAGAGCAGGAAGATGCAGAAAGCTCCTGATGGCACCACAGAAGCTCCACTGGTATGACCTGGCAAAGTGGCTGCAGTGCCTGGGCTGGAAGGATGTTAGTCCAGTGGGCAGTGATGGATATATACTGCCCCTGCAATTATCCTTGTCCTTGCTTTGGGTGGTCACAAGCCATCAGGGTTTTGAAAGGTGCAATGTCCACTACCTGGAAAGGGAGGGACTGTAGCACTAGCAACTAGGCCAGGTGCACATTGAGCTTTTGCACATCTGGATGACTGTGTACTGCTGTATTCTTGCAATTGCCTCAGGGAGTGAATGCTGTCTTATTTGAGGAGGAGGAGGAGCAACGGAGGGGACGGGGGTGAATGGGACAGACGGCTGCTACTGCAGAGGGTGAGGAGCACTGAATGGCGATGATTGTGTGCTGCATGCTGGGAAATGCAGTAGATGCTGCTACACAACAACCTATTTGACATGATTCTCCCAAGCAGTGTTGTGGTGGCATTTCTTATGTGCATCTATGGAACAAGTGCCCACATTAGGACCCTTTCCCCACTTCACATGTTCCTGACAGAGCCTACACACAGGATCAGAAATGGGCTCATAGAAAACTGACGAATAATGCAGTTTTCCGTGAGCACCTAGTACCACCACCTGGTTTCTGCTGCTGCCAAGCTGCTGCATGTTCACTTCCAGAGCATCCCTGTGAGCTAGTGAGCTGACAAGCAGGTAGCGAACCCCTTCCACGTTGTGCTCGAGATCTGTTACGGCTGTCACCACTCAATAAAGACACCTCTTATTGCCTTCTCAGAGACTGAGTGAGGGCAAATGAGTGGGTTATGAACAATATAACACCCGGTATAAGGTTGTGAATAAGCTTTTAAAACTTTTTTTTCTTGCAATATAGTCAACTCTTACTGCCTTCCCAGTGACTGTGAGTGAGGGCAAGGTAGTGGATTATTAACAGTATAATACCTGTGTACCCTACACTACCTATCTCTGTCCACTAGCAATCAAAGTACAGTATCTCTAGCTATATTCCTGATGAGCCAGTCAGCAAACAGGAAGCAGCAATGGTTCTCATTTGTGGTAGGGCATGTGTGACATGTGTGACATCAAAGGTGGTGGCCTGTAGGGGGCTAGCAGAGGACTGGCTGGCTGCATCGCATCATCTGTGACCCCTGCTTCCTGTGACTTTGCCCCGTCACTTCTTGCTGGCCAAATCCATGTGTAGCAGCCAATAAAAATTTCAAGAAACTCGTGACTATGCCGAACCACATTCTAAAAGCTCAGCCTCAACTCCAGTTCAGTTAGTTCATTTTGCTCATCTCTACTGTATGTGACCCCCCCAAGCATGTCTGTCTTTTTGTCTCATGCTGTTCCTGATTCTGAGCCTGAATCTGTTGCCAGGCCTGTGCCTGAATTCGTTTCCAGCGGGTTCGGAACTGCCTGTATCCAGCTTGCCTAAGCTTCTAATGCCATTGCCCACCTACCCCAAGCCTCTGATTTCAGTGCCTGCTTTACTAAAGCCTCTGAGTTTCTGAGATGCCATAAACGGCCTCCCTTTACATTATTCTGTGTTAAAGGGATTCAGCAGGCAATGCCAAGCATTGGACAATTGTGTAGGACTACGCCTGGCAATGTCCTAAATTTTTATCATTTTTAAAAATAAGCTTTTGTTGCTGAGATATACAGTTTAATACCCCTTTTCACAGTGACTGACCTTGCTTGCACAATGTGCACGGAGCTGGACACTTCACACATAAATGGTGCACCAATACAGCCAAATGGCACACCATTTCATTCGTAAGTTGGCACTTGCAAACGCACTTTACGCGTGTCATTTTGTACCATCCGCGAACTGGATCCCAGTCCCATGAATCGCACACGACCATGAATCAACCTTTATGTGTTCAGTTACTCTTTTGTTACATGTGACTCATAGTACTGTGTGTATT
The DNA here is from genome assembly GCA_027917425.1 of Gastrophryne carolinensis. Classification (NCBI taxonomy): domain Eukaryota; kingdom Metazoa; phylum Chordata; class Amphibia; order Anura; family Microhylidae; genus Gastrophryne; species Gastrophryne carolinensis. The sequence continues at coordinate 275,368,624 of CM051234.1, forward strand.
ATATGCATTGTTGTCATTGTTAATTATAAGTATTTTACTTGTCTTACAGCGCCAGGGACTATGATGGCACTTTATAAATAAACAATAATTATCGGTATATATTTTCACTATCTTAAAATAAATCTATGTTTATACCAGGCATGTTTAAATTCACTTATTGTTGATTTTCCTCTGCTGGAAGACTGTTCTAGATCTATTACTCAAGATATTCATATTTTCTGACATTGCTCCTGATTTTCCAACAGCTAACTTCAAGTTGTTGTATGCTCATATAGACTCTTTGCTCTGTCGTGTCTCTACCCGCAAGAAGCATGTAATATTATTGTGCATAATTCACTAAGAGGGAAAGCTTGAGAAAATTGCTATATATTTGCTTGTGCCTCTAATTGCTATAAATTTTAAAGCAGTCAAAGCAGGAATTATATTCATTTGTGATCATGGAAAGAGTCAAATCCCAGTATGGTGATACCACCCGCAGCAGAGGTAAGTTTGATTCAGTCTTTACACCAGGAGTTTCTGAGAATACTTAAATTCAATCAACAGACATGATTGATCTGTTTAGAAACTATGAAGACACTATGAAAAAAGAACTTAAAACCTGGTGGGACTTGAACTCATTGACAAAGTATCTACAGAATCCTATGATCCCGAGGGGATTACCTCGGGAGATACCAACTACAATATATTCTGACAAATGTAAAAATTAATGGAATTCAATTCTAACGAATGCTTCATTGGAATTAATGCAGCTCATAGTCAAATATGAGGAGGACAAGTTAAAGGAAATACAGAAACAGATTTCAGACCTAGAGGGATCTCTAAAAGATTTTGAAACAAATTCACAATTTGGCGATCATATGGACCGCATGAAAAAATCTATAGAGAGCATGGAGACACAAATAATGGCAATAAAGCGTAACAAATTCCAATGTGATACTGATGATTACAAAAACAATATACTAAGTATACAGTTGGAAACGCAACTCCATGAGACAACCCCGTCCCAGATCTATTTTAAAAGGTAGCTCTGGGAAGAAAAGGGTCTCCTTTAACATGACTGACTCATCTGATTGGTCCTCCAATAGTGATAGATCCAATATAGGACAGGATAACCAGAATTTTTACAAGACGGGAGCTTCAAAAACCAGGAAGAAAAAACACCAAAAAGAGTCCACCGAGCAGGGCGCAAACATAGGCCAAAATGCCCGTTACTCTCTGCGGGAGTGGGGAATGTGAAAACATGTCACAGTGTTATAAATCTTTCTTCTTATAGTCTATCTGCAGAAGAAAATTATTTATTGGCGAAGTGTCTCTCTTTTGCCCCCACTTATCATTTTGACTTATTTTCTACCATTCTTGATATAAATCGTTTTGTAAGAAATCTGACATTATGTAAGCATTTCCGTAAGGATCAATCAATGAAAGTATGTGATTCATTGCAGCATGTAACATCCTGTGATATGTTGAATGTATCTGATACAATAATTATGGCCCCTAAGGAGGAATTAGATAACCTCTCATTTCAGGATATAACTATCAAATTATTGCTGGATAACTTATCAGAGCAGGGGCCCGTGAGAGCGTCTCCCCTTCTTATTACCAAACCTACTAACAAGCAATTTTATCCTGTTAAGGCTGACCTCACTAAATTAGCTGATTCCTGTAGGTCACAAAGTAGGTCCAATCTGATCAAAAGTTAATTGCTTTAAAAAATTTGTCTGATAATAAGAATATTATTATACGCATGGCGGATAAGGGAGGTTGTGTAGTGATTATGGATTCGCAAGATTATGAGAGAGAAGCTGTGAGACAGCTTGGAGATCCCCTGACATATCAAAAATGACCCTGTGACCCCACAAGCAAATTCCAAATCTAAGAGCGCTCTTATGTGAAGGACAAGATTTAGGTGTCCTCTCTGATTCAGATATGGAATTTTTGTTTGTGGTGTCCCCCGTTGCCCTGGTTTTTCACCATCTGCCCAAGATCCACAAGGTAGAACGCCCACCTTTGGGTCATCCTATTGTTGCGGGCATTGGGGGGATGAGTGAGAGACTGGGGAAATGGGTGGACCATTATCTTCTTTCATTAGTCCGGAGGCTTCCGGGCTATCTACAGGATTCCAGGGATGTAATCCGCCGGCTATCTGATTTTGAATGGCATTCTGAGTACAGGTGGCTGACCTGCGATGTCGCCTACCTTTACTCAAGCATTCCCCATGACCTTGCATTACAGGCTGTCTTTTTCCATACCCAGAATTATTAATTGTATTCCCAGAAATTGCAAACTTTTTTGATTATAGCAATAGAATTTTTATCGAAACACAATTTTTTCTTATTCGCTGGTATCTTCTATCTACAGCGCTGTGGGGCATCCATGGGAGCTCCTTTCTCGCCCTCTCTCGCCAACCTATACATGGGTTGGTGGGAGAGGGCAAGAATTTTTGGACAGGACAACCCCTTCCTGGTTAATATTAATTTATTATTAATTTATTAATTTATTTATTTTTTGGAAGGTATATTGATGACCTGTTATTTGTATGGGATGGAGATGAAAACACAATAGAACAATTTCTCAATTATTTGAACGACCATCAGTTAAATGTAAGATTCACTTTTGAGTAGTCCCAATAATATTCTGTTTTTAGATCTTCTATTGGGTTTATCTAGTGATGGAAAAAGTATCTCAACGAGGACATATAGGAAAAAGACAGCGAGGAACACTACCCTCAGGGCAGAGAGCTGCCATCCTTTCCATACGATCTGATCAAGAGCCCTCCGGAATTGCTCGAATGATACATTCTTTAAAGAGGAGTTGAATACTATCTCGAATCGATTGGGGGAGAGAGGCTACTCAGTGGACCTGATTGGTCGGGCGAGAAACATTGCTAGTATGAAGAACAGTAAAGACATGATCCTCTTTCAATAAAGGGACATATGAGGGGAAGTTCATTAGCCCTTATGGGCTCAGACACTGCGATTACGCTGGTAACTAAGTATAGTAAGGAGTTTTTCAAGATCCGAGATATAATAAGGAAACATATACCCATATTAAAGTGTGATCCTGATCTAAAATGTATTACGGAACGAGATATCAAAATAACTAGTCGCAGACCATCCTACTTTAGAGCAAAGACTGTCACCCTGTTTATACTGTAAGGATGAGCCTTATCCATCCACATGGCTCTCCTGTGTGGGGTTTTATAAATGTGCTGGCCAACTATGTGGCATGTGCCGATATGTACAACCAGGCAAGCAATTATTTTCAAGTACCACAGGAGAAAGATATTTTATTAAAAGTTGTATTAATTGCAATACCTCATTTGTTATCTATCTGATAACATGCGAGGAGTGCCAGGTACAATATGTGGGATGCACAACTAGACCCCTGAAACGCAGGATAGCTGAACATTTAACAGCCACCAATCAAAATTGTACTATTCCATTGTCTAATGTGGCACGTCATTTTAAATCTCTGCATGGCAGTAATCTGACCCTTCTAAAATGCACTGCAATTGAATGTGTCAAATTGGGGCCAAGGGGAGGAGATTTGCATAGTAAACTTTTACAGAGAGAGACATATTGGATATTTAAGCTTCGTCCTGATATGAATATTAATTAAATAATATTATGCAATAAATGATCTGTATTCAGTATAATTTTAACGTTATAATTAGGATAAATTAGGATTAATGATAATCTAGATGTAGTTGCTAGAGTAGGCATTTAATTTTTTTTCTTTACCCCTTATCCTCTTGTTATGATTCTGATATTTTATGCATGAATTTTTGTATTTTTGTATCTAATGAAATACATATATTTTTTAATTCACCAGTCAAATTTTCTAAAGTAATAATGCTGCAAAAAATTAATTATAGTGTTTATGACCAATATGTTTATGTATCCTGGGATGCTCTGTTCCATCGTCATGTATCCAATGGTCTTTTAACCCTTTAAGTGCCAGCCTACCTGCAGCTTTGGTCACCCTCTGTTGGCAGACCATGTTTCACTATTTTGCTCTACACATGTTCAACTGTGATTTCCCAGGAAAATTATATATTGTTTTTTTCAACAGAGTCTGGGCTTTAACGTGAAATGTCTTGTTTGGCCTTTTTTTTAGTGTATTCTCAATACTTTTTGGTGAAATATATGCAAAAAAATAAAAAATAATCTATATTTGGCAATTTGTAGTGTTTTTTTGTAATAAAGAATGTAAGTTTGTCAATAAAATATTGCTGCGTGCGAAACCCCAATTTCTCCTGGTCACAGCGGTACCACATATGTATTGGTAGACACCCTTTCCTGCCCAGGAGACTCCCCCAAACTGAAACAGAGCTTTAGGATATTTTCAGATAAAATACAATTGCGCTATGCACTATGCGCACCTTGCAGTTTTTCCAGAAAAACAACCCTTTACATTTGAAATACAAACTATATATTCTCTGGAAGTACACGCCTCGAGCTTTCTAGGCGTACCAAGCTTGTTTATGTGGGCTTTATTTTTTTTGGAAGTAATCCCTCAATGTATTCTTTGGTTGCACAAAGTTTCCCTAAAAAAGAATAAAAAGGAAGAATCAAGCCACATTTTCCTAAAACAAAACTATATGCAAACAAGAAAAAAACAAGTAAAATCTCAAAAACCAACATGCCCTGAACAGAACGATACCCAACATGCATAGGTACTGTCAAGGGAAGAGTTGGCAAAAACCACAAAGTAAAGCGTGCACATAACAGTAATTCTACTTATTTTAGCTCTGCAGACAAAGTGCGCACCTTGCAATTTTTCAACCAAAACAACCCTTTACATTTGGAATATCCCCAATAAACCATATATTCCCTGAAAGTACACCGTAAGCTTTCTAAGAGTACCCAGCTTGTTGTAGTAGGCTCACCTTTCTGGAAGTAATCCCTCGAAGAATTCTTAGGCTGCACAGGGTTTCCCTAAAAAAATGAATATGCAAACAAGAAAAAACAAGCTAAATCTGAAAGCGCAAGGTCCCCCGAGCAGAACAATACCCAACATGCATAGGTACTATTAACCCTTTTAATTGCCAGCCTACTTGAAGTTTTGTCACCCTCTGTTGACAGGTCATTTTCCTCATTTTGCGCCATTTTTAGCCGTGATTTTTGCTGGAATTTCCATATACAATATACATATTTTTTGCAGCAGAGTTTAGGCTTTAACGTGAAATGTCTTGTTTGTAATTTTTCTACTGTTTTTTTGAATATTTTTGCGTAAAAATTTTTAGACAATTGTCTCCTTTATTTTAAATAAAAAATTTGTTTTATTAATGAAAACCATATTGCATGTGATAGTCCCATTTCTCCCGATTACAACGGTACCACATATGTATCGGTAGCCCCCACATTCTTGCCCTGGAGATCCCCCAAACTGAAAAGAGCACTTTATAACATTTACAAATAAAATACAACTACTATCCACACTATAAACATAAGGGGTTAATTAAAAAAAAAAGACATATGGTCCCCCCTCCCGGAGACCTTAACCCTTAAAAATCCCCCAAAAAATGACATAGGGGGGGAACGAACCCATTTTTTTTTAATTTTACGGGTTAGGGTTAGGCTAGGGGGGACCATATGTCTTTTTTTTTTTTAATTAACCCCTTATGTTTATAGTGTGGATAGTAGTTGTATTTCATTTGTAAATGTTATAAAGTGCTCTCCCAAAAAAAATGACATAGGGCCCCAGGGCCTCCCGGGGGGGGGGGGGGGGAACCAATTTTTTTTTTTTAATTTTAAGGGTTAGGGTTAGGCTAACCCTAACTCTTAAAAATCCAAATAAAATTGACATAGGGACAACCCCATTTTTTTGGAATTTTAGGGGTTAGGGTTAGGCTAACGCTAACCCTAACCCTTAAAAATGAAAATAAAATGACATAGGGTCCCCCTTACCCGTCATAACCAGCCCAGGACCAGCTATGGGGGCTTGTAGGAACAGAGTGGAGGGGCCAGCTTTTGTGGCCCCCCACCCTGCAGCCTACAAGCCCACATAGCCTGTGTGGGCCCAGGCTCTTCTGCCCCCCCCTGGGCTTTGGGGAGGCAGGTAATTGGGGGTGTGGGGGTTAATGGCAAGTCACCCGCTAGTTGCAGGTGACTTGCCAGCCCCTAGCCTTGTGAACTGGTACAGGGGTCTCATGGACCCTTTACCAGTTCACAAAGGGTTAACATTAAAAAAACACACTGACACATAAGAAAAAAATACTTTTATTAAAAAATAAAAACTTTTTTTTCTTTACTTACCTCCGATCGTCAGCTCCTTTGTCCCTTGATGTGATGACAGATCAGCATCATGCTGGCTGCAGTAGCAGAGGGGCAGGTGATGATCTGATCACCTGCCCCTCTGCTCCTGTGGCCAGCATGATCGCATCTGAAAGAACAGCAGCAGGGAGCAAGGACGACAACCGGTGAGTGACGTCATAAGCCCCCCACCCCCGCCTTAATGGCAAGATGGCGGCGCCCGTCGGGAGAGGAGGGGGAGAGCCCTTTCAGGCTCTTCCCTGAAGCTGAAGAGCCAGGGGGGGCGATCGGAGGCCCTCCCCCAGTGAAGAGGAGACCCAGAGGGAGGCAGCGCGACTGCAGGCAAGTAAATGTCATTTTTATTTTTTATTCTTTTTAAAGTTAGCAGTTGCTGCTGCCAAAGCGGGGGGGTGCACTATTCCGGGGGCTCTCCTGGAGCCATCTGACCCCCCACGGGGGATCGGATGGCACCAAATTAAAGAGGAGACCCGGCTGGATCCAACGAGGGGGTCAGGTGAGTATTTTACTGTTATATTTTTTTTACTTTGGGGGTTTAAAGTCAGCTACGTGAGTCTCACGTAGCTGGCACTTAAGTGGAGTAGAGGCTGCTACGTGAGACTCACGTAGCTGGCACTAGAAGGGTTAATAGGATCACCCTAGCTATAGCTTATACCTTTCATATGGTTTGATCCTCCTTATTCTATATAAAGCTTTGCTTTATATACCCGACAGGCCACATAGGCTGGAGGGAATGGGGATGTTGTGGAGTGAGTCAAAGCTTAGCCTCAAACATGGGATCGAGAATCTAGGTCAGTTTACTGGGAAATTAGGGGGTTTCACGCTGCAGGATATCCCAAATCAGGATGCCCCTAGGAAAATCACTTAAAGTTAGCCAACTCATTTATGTGAGTTTTGGTCCACTTTTATGATATTGCTGAAGTTCAGTCAACACAGCAGCCAGGTAACTATGTACTATGCTCAGAAGGTGGTCAGCAATGGCCTTCATGTTTTTCTGTTCAAAGTCTTATTTAAGAGGACTCCCTCTTTGTGGACCATCACAATTTTGGATCTCCAGATTTGTAGAACCCCTGGAATTGCTGTAAAACTCAGCTTCCTAACAATCCCACTGGACATACGCTGGCTGCTCCAGTGCCAGGCCTATCTGCATGGCCAACATGGGTACACAGAGCCAGAGGGATCTGGCTGCGGGGATGTCTGCAGCTCCCATTCCATCTAGAGTTTTACTTCGCTCAGTGATATGCATGGCATAGAACACTGATTGGAGGTGGGATGAGAAACAAAACCCTGGAGAGTGAAAAGGTTTTTTTCTCTCTGAGGTAGGTCTTTATGCTACAGGCATATATACAACTTGTTGTAAGGTGTATGGCCACATAATTATCAATAAATAACTCAGGAGAGCAGTCTCTATATCCAATCCAGGTCTAAGAGATTAGATTACATATTTCTGCAAAAATAAAATATATAATTATGTATTTTTCATTGTCATTGATACAAATGATGAATAAGTGTCTTTTCAGTACAGTACATAAAACTGACATATTGATAATAGATATTTTTGTTGGACTAATCAAAACCACCACTACAACCTTAAACTGTCCACACATCTGTTGTGGCACAATTTTAGTACAGTCTTACAAAAAATCTAATTTATTGTAGTTCTTTCTCTTACAGTTTTAGTGGGTTTGTAAGAAAAATCTTCTGAATGGACTCACACAAATAGTTAATTTGTGCTTTTTTTTTTACTAAGAATTACATTTAGCATTCTATTAATAAAATACATTTGTATTTCTAGCATAAAGCAAATAGTAGTAAAATGTACTGTAAATAATTAATTATTTTAGACTTACCATATACTGGAATGTCTTCGTATTGGGAAGCGTATGTAGGATAGCATTGTCCTCCAGTGATTCTCCGTGGGAAGAAAAAATAAGTGGACACTGGAATGTGTTACAAATAATCCCTGAGGTGTCCCATGATTGATAGTCTAAAATGGCTAAATGAAATGAGTCCCAGACAAAGCCTGTATTCACAATACTCTCTATTTGTCTCGACAAAACTGCATTACCATCAACGAACGAGAATTTACTTAACACTTCGGAAAGAGTTTGGAAGTTTAAAACAAAGTGAGCAATTATCCAATTTTTGTGATATCCTTTGGATAAAGCCACAGAAATTTGTAAGAATCAGAAGAACGTTTCTTGGAAGTGTGTGATTAATCCATCAGTTGCTCTTTTAACATGTTTTCATTTGAAATAAAGAGACCGGTACAATGTACTTTCTGTGAGCGCGTGTGTCAGTTAACTCCAGCCTGATTTTCTACACACCCACTGAGGCTAAGCTCAGTTACACAGAATCCACACAGCGTCCACCCCTTTACCCTTTCCCCACCCCCCTCATTTTTTGTGAATAGAGATTCCTCCACTCTGCTACAACCTGAGGGAAGAAACCACCCTCTTTCTGCAAAAGCTCTGCTAAGCAAATATGAAAGCAGAACTAAACCATTTTCCTTGGTCCTAAAATCTGATTCACAATTTAATTCAGCAAATATGCGCTCATATCTTTTCTGTTAAAAACAATTACAAACCGTGCTCTCTTTCTTCCAGTTGCATTCCTCTATACTGCTGGCACAGTGCATGCCTGCTTTCACTATCATTTCAGGAAGCTCGCACTCTTTCACTTCCTCTGCTGTTTGTGTTGCACAGAACATTTTGTATGAATGGCCTTTATTAGATAGCAAAATATTAACAGGAGACATCTTTAAATAAATTATGTTATGTGCATAGTTACATTTTTAAAAGTAATGTGGACCAAAACCCATGAGATCGGCCTTGGAATCTATAAGATTCCAGGGCCGCTTGATTCCCTACCCCCAGAGCATCCAGAATCAGGATATCCTGTTGCGTGAAACCCCCCAGGTTGCCCGCTATACTGACCTTCTCTACCTGTCCAGCGGCGCATACGCAAGCTACGCTACATCCCCACTAAATTTTTAGCAAGGCATGTCCCCAGGTCAGGCATTTGTAAATGGCCGGAGTTCAGCTAGACTTGGATCCTTAGGTGCCCCAAGCCGAGATTGTGTCAGCACAGTCGAGCGCGCTGATTGGATGGGAGACCTCGAATGGGCTGTAGGCCTGGGGAAAGGCGAATCAGATCGGGCAAACCCCCACAGTGGGGCACCCCAAATCCAGTTCCCCGTGAGCAAGGGCCAAAACCCAGGACAGTCAAAATCCTTGGTTTTGTTCCACTTTAAGTAAGGGCATCAATGAATAAAAATTAACACCCTTTCTCCATACCAAGGGGCCAAAAATCCATGTTTCATTTCTATTTTACAGCTTTCTATTACACCATGGAATATGTAAGAAGAAAAAAAGATGCCATCAGACTTACCGGTAATGTTTTTTTCAGGAAGACTTCAGCTTGACCACGTTGAGATGTTATGTTCCACCCCCTATGAGGAAACACAAAACAGGAACAGAGGTTAAAAGCCCCACCCCTTCCTCAGTTATAGAAAAGTAATTATACACCAACCCTTGGAATATGGACAGGTAATAAGCGGTCAAGCTGAAGTCTTCCTGAAAAATCCATTACCGGTAAGTCTAATGGCGGTTTTTCCAAGTCATACCTCAGCTTGACCACATTGAGAGGATTAGGCACCTTACCTTAGGGGTGGGATGCTGCAATTAGTACCGAAGGTCTGATGCTTTGCAGATAGTAAATCAAGTCTATAGTGTTTGAGGAAGGTGTGGGGTGATAACCACATTGCTGCTTTGCAGATCTCAATTGAAGCACCTGAACTTTTTGCCCATGATGTGGCCATTGCCCTTGTGGAATGAGCAGAAACTTCTGGGAGAGAGACTCCCCTGGTAGAGTAAGTCTTTACAATAGTCTGTTTTATGCATCTTGTTATGGTAGACTTAGAAGCTGCTGAGCCCTTATTTTTCCTACTAAAGGTGACTAGTAACTGCTCTGCTGAAAGCCAGTCTCTGGTTCTTTCCAAATAAATGATCAAAGCTCTACTGACATCAAGCAGCGAGAAGTCCTCTTCCTCTCCTGCTGCGTTTGGCAGTGACGGAAGAACTATCTCTTGCGACCTGTTATCCGAAGTGACTACTTAAGTATGACCCTGTCTGGGTTAAAGAGCACAGTATGGCTCTTTAACTGAGGTAACTGGAGTTCACTCACTCTTCTTGCAGAGGTAATAGCTAACAGAAAACAACATTTAAATGATAACCAAGGCAGAGTTTTCAGGGTACTTACAGCCAGTCCCTTGTCAAAACCAAGGTGAAAGTCCCATTTCTGGGCCAGAGCATATATTGCTACCTCACCTTCCTCCCTGACCAGAGAGAAGAATTTCCTGCATTTTGAATTCTTCTTGCTGGGAAACAGATCTATCTGAGGTTGACCCCAGACCCCTGTGATCAGTTGAAATACCTTCTGATTCAAACACCACTTTGCTGAACTCCCCTGTGACTTAGAGGGTCTGCCAGCGTGTTCAGGGTCCCTCTCAGATGAACTGCAGTTAATGACTGTTGATCCTGCAGTGGTAGTAAGATGTCTTGTGCTAACCTCATTAAATCTCGGGACCTGGTTCCCCCTTGATGATTTAAATAGGCTACTGCTGTTGCGTGGTCTGATCTCACTTGCACCTCATTTCCCAGAATTTTTGAATGAAAGTGATGCAGTGCGAGCTTCACTGCCAGAAGCTCCCTGAAGTTTGACGATCTTACTGCTATTCTTTTGGTCCACTCTCCCTGAACCTGCAGTGTTCCCAAGTAAGCCCCCCAGCCTCAGCTGCTCGCATCTGTAGTTACTATTACTGGGTTGACCTGTCTCCACTCTCTCCCTTTTTTCAGGTTTACTGGATTTGTCCACCAAAGCATTTCCCTTAGGATTTCTGGATTTAACTGAACCATCTGATCTAGAGACAGTATTCTCTTGTCCCAATTCTCTAGCAGGAATCTTTGAAGGGGCCTTGAATGCAACTGAGCCCATGGCACTGCCAGTATGATTGAGGTCATTAACCCTAGAACTGTCATGGGTTTCTCTTCTGAGAAATCCCAATAGTAGTAATGACCAGAATTAGACTGAGAGACAGAATCGGATATGTGGCAAACCGTGTTTAATAATAACAAACACCAACCAAGCTGCTATATACATATATACACATAGATAAACCAGGAATCATGAAATACACTCAGATTACTGTGAAGTCAGAAAACATATGTGCTTAGGAGCCCAAAGTCCAACAATGGCTATACCTGAGGCTAAGGCAGAGGTCCTGGGTACAGGGTTCAGGTTCAAAAGACAGATTAATGCTGATCCGCTGAGGCCATGTGTTGATCAGCTTTTATAGGCCAGGAAGTCCCACAGGTCCTGGCTGATTAACACACCTCAGCAGGACAGGGCAATCTGCTGGTGGAGCAGCATAATGCAGGGGAGATCAGGCTGTGGAGGAACTCCAGACCTGACAAGAACCTTCATGATTAACCATAAGGAGACTCTGGAGAATTTCTGACTTCTGACTAGCTTCTCTCTTTTTTTTTCTTTTCTTTTGGGAGAAGTAACTTTTCTGAGTGCTGTCTACTATGAACCCCAGGAACCTGCACTGTTGAGAGGGTGTCAGGCTGAACTTCTCTAGGTTTATTACCCACCCCAGCGTTTTTAGCATTACCAGGGTCTTTTTAGGTCTACTAACAGTGCTGTCCTTGATCTGTTTATGATCAGTAGATCATCCAGATAAGGAATCACATTGATTCCCTGTTGCCTGAGGTGGGCCATGGGTCCCGCTAGAATCTTTGTAAAAATTCTTGGGGATGAGAACAGGCCGAAGGGAAGGGCTTTGTCCTAGAATAAAGCTTCTATCTCTCTAGCTGCACTGCAAACCTCAAATACTTGCGGTGAGCTACCAGGATTGGAATATGTAGATACGCATCCTGCAGATCTGAATTCACCAACCAGGCCTCGCCCATCAGCACCCGCCTTACTTAGTAAATTGATTCCATCCTGAATCTCTTGTACCAGATGAGTTTGTTTAGCCTCTTTAAATTCAAAATCATTCTGAATTTCCCTGACGGCTTCACTACCAGAAACACATGAGAGTAGAATCCCTCCAGACCCAAAGTTGGAGGAACTACCTCTACATTTTTCTGCAGCAACTCCTGCAGAACTAAAGGAAACGCTTCTCTCTTCTTTGGATCCTTTGGAAATTTGGTTATTAAGAAGTATGATTGGGTAGGGATGCAAATTCTAATTGATACCCTTTTTCTAGAGTTTGTAGCACAAACTGATTTTGGGTAATCTCTTTCCAAACCATTACAAACCTGGAAAGTCTCCCCCTCACTGCTAGATGTTTGTCAGGATTGCTGCTTAGGCTCCTCCGAAGCCTTACCAGCAAGTGAGTACTTCTTTTGGGGCATAGGCTGATTCCAGTGTCTCTTAAATTCTGACTATCTACTCTGAACTAGGCTAAAGCCTACTTTTCCCTTATTAACTGATTGTAAAAATAAGGGCTTCTTCTTCACCAGAATTTTTTTCCCCGTCTAAGTGGAACTAGTTAAAATTTTATCCAGGTCATCCCCAAACAGACGACCACCATGAAATAGGATACCACACAAGCCACCGGGGCAGAGGTCTTAGCTGAAGCCCTGATGAGTTCCTAAGAAGCATTGGTTAGGAAGGTAATCTTATTGCTAATGCGTGTCTTGAGGGTATCTACCCACTTGGTCATGCACCTGAGGACTACATCAGAGGCCATAGCTGCTCTAAAGAGAAACAATGTGGCATCCCATGCTCTTCTCAGGATATGGTCCTCTCTGCGGTCCATTGGATCCTGCAGGGATCCCATATCCTCAAAACTTAAATCGGAAGACTTTGAAATCTGACCCGATGGAGCGTCTATCTTAGGACACTTACTCCAGAGTTCCATAATTGGATCCTTAAAGGGAAATTTTTTAGGATTTTTAAGGATTTAGGCAGAAAAATATTCCTTTCAGGGTTATCCCATTCTGCCTTAACCATGTATTTTAAAACTGCATGAATAGGAAAAGCCTTCTCTGTACGTTTAAGCAAGATTTCTCTGTACATATCATCCTGCTGGTATAGGGGCGTCTCCTCCTGTGTAATCCCCCAAGTCTCATAGCCTGGTCTTCCCCTGTTTCCCCCAGATACTAAATTAATCTTTACAGGGTTTGTAGAAAGTGCCCCAGGACCTAAATCTATTAAAGACAACCCCTGACTTTTCACTTGAGTCAGTACTAGGTAAGGGAATAGGTGCGGAAGCAAGCGACCACTGGGCCTGAGTGACAAACTCCTTCTGAGCATTTTCAATAACAGGGCCACAGAGTCTGACTCTTTGCTTTCTCACACCCTAAACATAGATTCAGCTGCCAAGTGTCCGGAAGCGAACTGCCACAAACATCACAACACTTTTTTTTTTGGCTGCTTTAACATATTTTTTGTCTTCTGATCGAGTTTTAGATTCAATTTCTTTCTAAACACATAAATAAACAATCACTAAACCAAACTGACCCCTTTATGAGACAAAATAAAATACTTGCAGGGTGGAGGGCCTACCGCCTGCTGGCCATCATCGCCTTTCTCAGCCATGTCCGCCGCTCAGGCCGCCGCTGCAGGAGGGCACCCGCTCCGAACGCCAGCCTCTGCCCTCTGTCTCTGCCAGGGTCTTGGTCCGGGGTGCCGGCCTCACAGACACTGCCGCCCCTGCCCCTGCATTTCTCCTGTCCGGCTTGCAACTTGCGCCAACAGGAGCACCGCCATGCTGTTTAAAACTTTCGGTTTCCAGCTTTCTGCCGAAACCTGAAGTGATTCTCTAAAACGTCACTCCGCCCGCCCCCAAAATTCAAAAATTTTGGAGGAAAAAAAGACGCTCTATTGAAAATGAATGAACCAATTCATCCAGGCATTCCTTCCAGTGCACCACTACAATAGCATGCCTGCTCCAATTGATAAGCAGGATTTAAAGTGACAGGACACAACTAGTGTCTGAAAAAAATACTATCCAGGAATAGCCAGCTCTTCAACAGAACTCTTGCGTTTTGATGTCCGGTGCAGCTGGCTAGCTCCGGACTCTGGAGGGTATGAAAACAACAAACTAAAACAACAAAATGGATGAAGTCTAACACCAGGTATACTCTGCTCCAAAGTTTCCCAGAGAGAAAACACAAATAACTGAGGAAGGGAGGAAGGGGTGGGGTTTCTCAATCTCAACGTGGTCAAGCTGAAGTATGACTTGGAAAAAAATAGTTATTATTATCACAATGGTCTTGATTCACTAAGAGTTGAAAAAAATGTCATGGTAGTAAAAAATGTAATTAGTGAGAAAAAATCAGCACTGAAATTCTCAGGCTTTTTTCTCATGAAATGAATTTTTTACTACCATGAGAATTTTTTCAACTCTTGATGAATCAAGGCCATTGACTTGAAAAGAGTACCAAAACAAGTAAATGCAAAAACTAAATCATCATAGATGGCCTTTGGAGTAAGCAATTTCTGCGGTCACACATGGCACCATCCCAGGCTCACTGTAAGGAGGCAACAAGTGACATTATTCATAGACCTCTTTCTTTCTTCCATTTTACCTCCTTATCTCTCTCTTTTCAATACTCACTCTTTGTGAGTGAAAATCTCCCTCTTTTTCAAATTAACCCCCCCCCCTTTCCACACCTCACAGTTCTTTACCTCTCTCTCTTTCCCATAATCCATTTTTCTCTTTCACTCTCCCCCTTACATTTCATTTTCCATCCTTATCATGCTGTTTTTGACCCCCTTCTTTTCCCTTTTTTTTCCACATTATTTTTTTTTACATTTCTTCATTCTCTTTTTCACATTCTCTTCTTCTCACTCTCTATTCTACATTTCCTTCTTCTATCTCTCATTTCCACTTTTGTTTTTCTCTCTCTCTTTTGCACATTTTCTTTTACTTAGTACGTTTTTTACATTCCCTTTTTCTCTCTCACTTTTCACATTCTTTTCTTCTCGCTTTCTCATTTCAGTGTCCAGTCCTCTATTTTTTCCACACTCCCTTATTCTATCTCGATTTCCCACATGTCATTGCCCCTTACTTTACCGCATTCCATCTCTCTCTCTCTTCCACATTCACTGTTCACATGTTCTCTCTCTCAGTTTTATGCATCCCTTCTTTTTATTTCTCCTGGGGGTATGGGAGTGTGGGTGTATGTGTGTGTTTCCGGGGCCCCATTGTGAAAGCTTGCGATCAACATTTACCCTAAAGTCATCCCTGGATACTGTAAATCATAAACAATTATATGGGTGCAGCTATCCCCTTAAAACTAAGGCCCCAATACACCTGAGAAAAAATTATTGAAGAGCATACGCAAAACGTATTTGCAATTAGTTATATCCAAATCATGTACAAAACATACATATAAACACTATAATAAAAGATACCATATTACATGTTCCTCAGAGTACACTTTTAGTAAACGCGACCAAGCTATCATTTGTATTGGTGCAGGGTCGGCTCGAGCTAAAATAGTTTCTATATACATCATATATCTTACGACATAAAGTGGATAGGTGCTCAATACAATATATATATATATATATATATATATATATATATATATATATATATTGTGAGGATCAGCTCTGGTAGAAAGCAGGATGTTCGCAGTATAGAGACTCAGAGGCGAAAAGTTCAAAGTAAAGTCTGTGTTTATTCACACATAAAGTCCATAACATAAAATATCCTTTTTAGGTTACATCACCTTTTCAGGAAAAATGCCATAGTACTGCATCAGACAGCCAATGGCCTTTCTTAGTTTTGTCCAAGCTTGCACACTTGCAGCCGAATCCACCTTGGGTCCACATGAATAGCCTGTATAAGAGCTTCCAGCCAGGCACACAGAGTCTCACTCCACAAGTGATCTCTAGACACAGCCAGTGCACAGCTGACTCCCCAGGCTATTTATGCGGCCCGCAAAACCCAGACCTGGGTAGGGGGATGGAGTCCCACCCTGCTCTACTCCATCCCAGTAAAGCCGTCCCGGGTTAGCCTTTCGGCTATACTAACGTTTTAGCAGCAGACTGCCATTAGCAGCTGATGCTGGAAAAAACTATACAGCTTTACTGCACCAAGGCCAGGTACCTTGGTGCCACATACCTACCGTCCATGACGGCACCTTGCACCTTACCACATACCCCCCCTTTGTTCAACCCTGAGGGGGTGGACACATGCCAAACAATGTGCCCGGGACAGGGCATCCGCATTACCCAACATCCGTCCCACTCTGTGCTATACTGTGAACTTGAAATTTTGTAAAGACAGGAACCACCGGGTGACCCTGGCATTCCTGTCCTTAGCCTGGCACATCCACTTGAGGGGAGAATGGTCCATAATCAAGCGGAACCTTCTCCCCAGCAAGTAGTAGCGAAGAGACTCAAGGGCCCACTTAATGGCAAAACACTCTCTCTCCACTACACTATACCGGGTCTCCGCGGGTGTCAGCTTGCAACTCACGTAGACAACGGGGTGCTCCTCCCCGTTGACTTCCTGAGATAGTACAGCACCGAGACCTACTTCGGAGGCATCGTTCTGCACTATGAACTCCCTTTTGAAGTCGGGCGTCCCCAACACCGGAGACCCACACAGGGTCCACTTTAAGATGCCTTTTGGATTAAAGGGGCCCCAGC
The DNA here is from genome assembly GCA_027917425.1 of Gastrophryne carolinensis. NCBI lineage: Eukaryota > Metazoa > Chordata > Amphibia > Anura > Microhylidae > Gastrophryne > Gastrophryne carolinensis. Next base: position 275,385,570 of record CM051234.1, read on the forward strand.
TACCATTTAACAAGCAATGGATTTAAAGCCTCATTTTAGGTATGCTTCTGCTTACTTGGATGATGAATTTTCAGTGTTGATTGGGGAAGTCATTTTAGTAAAATCCAGGTTGTGTTGGATTCTCTCAGGAAGGCTGGCTTCACTGCTAACCCAGAGCAAATGTACCACTGAGTTAGAGGAGGCCAGGTATTTGGGGTACATTGTGGGTAGAGGTGTGATAAGACCCCAGGTGCATCGAAATTGATGGAATCCAAAGTTGGCCACAGCCAGGTAAAAGCCTTCTTGGCGATCAATGCCTACTACCAGAGATTTGTTCCCAATTTGCCTCTATTGCAGTACCACCGACTGAACTTACAAAAGGTAAAAAACATCTACTGAGCCAGAGAAGGCATTTCAGAACCTCAATAAACAGACAGATGCCTCGGGTGTGGGCTTAGGGGAAGTGATGTCTCAGGAGATAAATGGGGAGGAACACCCAGTGATTTATTAGTAGGAAACCCACAATTTGAGATTGAGTGCTTAGCTTTAAAATAGGCCCTCAAAGCTGTCAGGCATTATCTTTTGGGCAGAAAGTTCCGGTTGGTGTCCGACCATGCTTCCTTAAGGAGGATGAGCTGAAATAAAGGGAACAATGCCAGGGTAACACAGTGGTTTCTGGCATTACAAGATTTCAATTATGTGCTAGAATTCAAATACGTAGTAGAACACAAACTACATAAACTACATGTAAATGCTGATGCCTTGTCAAGGGTTTACTGTTTTGTCTGCTTCAAGTGCCCAGTCCCTAGGTCTCTATTTTTGCAGGTGGCACTAAGATATGTAGCACAGTGCAGTCTATTGAAGATGTTCACAAGCTTCAGGCTGACTTGGACACTTTGAGTGTCTTGGCATCCACTTGGCAAATGAAGTTCAATGAGGAGAAATGTAAAGTCATGCACTTGGGGTCTAACAACCTGAAGGCCACATATGTCCTCAGGGGAGTAAAAATACAATTCTGTGATTACTCACCTGTAGAATTGGTATTATATGTATATAGCACGTCCTGTTCCAGAAGATATTCCTTACTTTGGTTATACATCCAGTAGATGGCGCTGGACTGCAGAGACAGAAAAGTGGCTCCTCCCGGCCCCATATATACCAGGGACCTCCCACAAAATCCCCAGTATTAAAAAGCAGTTAAATGAAACTGGGAGAACTATAACCATTATAAAAAATGTAACAATCATCATAAAGTGGTAACTAAGAATAATGATAACAAGGGTGGGGTGGAACAGGACGTTCTGTATACATATAATACCAATTCTACAGGTGAGTAATCACAGAATTGTATTATTCTAAGTATACAGCACGTCCTGTTCCAGAAGATATTCCTTACTCTTGGGACATCCAATAGCAGTGTCCGAAAGGTAGAGTGGGATCCCCAAAAGTAACAGCAGACAGTTTAAACCACTGCCGCCTGCAGAACTTTGCGGCCAAAAGCAGCATCAGCTGAGGCCTTAACATCAACCTTTTAGAACTTAGAAAAAGTATGAACAGAAGACCAAGTGGCGGCCTTGCAAACTTGTTCAACACAAGCTTGGTGCTGAAAAGCCCAAGATGCACCAATAGCACGAGTAGAATGAGCAGTAAGGTGGAAGGGAGGCCCCTTCCCCTTAGCAGAGTAGGCCTGTATCACAGCCTGATGGATCAACTTGCTGATAGTGGACTTAGCCGGAGCCAGACCCTTCTTAGGTCCAGACGGGAGCACAAAGAGAGAGTCAGTCTTCCTGAAGGATTCAGTAGCATCAAATAAAACTTCAGGATCCTGACCACATCCAGAGAGTGTAAAACCCTCTCCTTAGAATTACTAGGATTAGGGCATAGAGAAGGCAAAACAATGTCCTGATTGAGATGAAAGGCAGAAACAACTTTAGGCAGAAAATCTGGCTTAAAACAAAACACCACCTTGTCCTGGTGTCTCCAAGTAAGGAAGCTTGATGGAAAGCCCCGCCAACTCAGACACACGCCTCACAGAAGTGATGGCCACCAAAAAGACCACCTTAAGCGTAAGAATGGACAAAGGGGCTCCTTGCAATGGCTCGAAGGGAGACAACAAATTAGGATTGAAAGGATGCACACCACACAGAAACAATTGCGCTTAATCAAGTGTATTATACATTAAATATATATACAAGTATTGGTCAAAGGCAAAAAAGGATACCAAAAAGCCAAATTCATTGGGAAAAAGTATGATGCATAATCCTCAGGGGTTTTAGCAGACCTCATGTAAAGAAAGAAAGAATGAGTTAACAGTAATGTACAGTGCTAGAGAGTAACTGATTAAGTAATAAACCTTTACCAATGGTAATATGAGGCCATAGCTTTCAATTCTCCTGAGGGTTATTAGAAGCTGTTGTCTGTACATATGCAGTCAAGGCATAATAATGAAGTGTATTTCAAATGCTTATACAGAACAACCAGCTATTGCACAGGTGACAGGCAATCAGTACAACCAGTACCAAAAAACGACAGAATTACAGCATAATCAGACCATAATATATACCAGTGTCTCAGAGATTGGATCGCATAAACAATGCCAACGTTTCAGGGCCGTCAGCCCTTTTCACGAAGGGAGACCCCTGCAGGGCAGAAAAGACCAAGTTCAAGTCCCAGACTGGTAACATAGGCTTACGTGGGGGACGCACATGAGCAACTCCCTGGAAGAAGGTCTTGACCAGGGGATGCTGAGCAAAGGATCTTTGGAAAAAAATAGCCAAGGCAGAAACATGACCTTTCAGAGTCATGAGCTGAAGACCCAGATCCAAACCATGTTGCAGAAACTCCAGAATTCTAGGAATAGAAAATACACGACAGGGAAGCGAGTTAGACTGGCACCAGTCAATGTAAGTACGCCAAACCCTGTAGTAGATGGAAGAAGAGGACCTTTTCCTAGCCCTGATCATGGTATTTACAACCGAGGCAGGCAGCCCTTTTTCCATCAAGATGGAGGTCTCAACAGCCAGGCCGTCAAAGCCAGCATTTGTAAATTGGGGTGGTGTGGGTGCCCCTGAGTGAGCAGATCTGGAACCAAGGGCAGGGCGTAATGATCTTTTGCCAGCTGCATGATGGCTGCTAACCACACTCTTCTTGACCAACAGGGGGCCACCAATATGGCTGGCACCCTTTCCTGAGCTATCTTGCGCAGTACCCTGCCCAGCAGGGGAAAAGGGGGAAACACATACAGAAGCTGAAACCCCTTCCAAGACATTGCCAGGGCATCCACGGCCAAGGCCAGAGGATCCTGGGACAGAGAGACAAAGACTGGAAGCTTGTGATTGTGACGGGACGCAAACAGATCCGCATCCGGCTGACCCCAGCGGTGGCACAGGGAGCAAAACACCCTGCTGCTGAGGGGCCATTCTCCCAGACGAGAGGTCCCCCTGCTCATAGAGTCTGCCTCCAGATTCTCCACCCCCGGGATGTACACAGCTGAGATGCAGGGAACATTCTCCTCCACCCAAGAAAGTATCAGGGACACTTCCTTGAGGGCCCTCTTGCTCCGGGTCCCTCCCTGATGATTGATGTAGGCAACCGCGGTCTGGTTGTCCGAGCGGACCTGAACAGCCTGACCCCTCAGGTGTGGAGTTAAGTGGGCGAGAACCAACCTGATCGCCTTCAATTGCAGAATGTTGATAGGGGTGGAGGCCTCCTGAGGACCCCACTGACCCTGGAATTTCAGGGACTTCCAAAATCCCCCCCAACCTGTCAGACTGGCATCCGTGGTGACAGTCTCCCAGCAGGGGGCCAGAAAGGATCTGCCCCCCAGCAGGTTCCTTGAGTCCAGCCACCACGATAGACACCGCCTGACCAGAGGGGACAGGAAAAATGATTCTAGGACACAGGGTCCCGATCCCATACTGACAAGAGGTGAAGCTGAAGAGGCCTCATGTGAAACTGAGCATATGGAACCACCTCGAAGCAGGACACCATCAGGCCCACCAGTTGCATTCCCTGCCTGATGGATGGATGAGGACAAGACAGAAGGAACTGAGCTTTCTCTTGAAGACTCTCCACCTTCTGCTGAGGAAGAAAGATCTTGACCTGAGATGAATCCAGAATCATGCCCAGAAAAGACTTCACCATGGAAGGAGACAGGGAAGATTTGTGGTGGTTGATCACCCAGCCGAATGACACCAGTGTGGACACCACCTGCTGAGTGTCCAGCTCTGCCTGATGGAAGGACTGAGAAGCGATAAGCATGTCGTCCAAGTAGGGAAGAATGCGAATGCCCTGAGATCTCAGCAGGGCCATCACTCCTGCCAGCACCTTGGTGAATACCCTGGGAGCCGAGGTGAGACCGAAGGGCAAGGCCACAAATTGGTAGTGCTTTCCTCAGTTCCTGCCTGGTGTTCCTGATTCTGCAACATCCTCACAGTTGACACTCCGGCCCTTCTTTCTGCTGAGTTTCCCCAATCTCCACTCTCTGGGGAGGCAGCAGGTGGTATTGCTGGCAGCTGTCTGTATCTACATCAGCTGATTCACAAACAGGTTTATGACAGGTTTCAGACCTGCCTAGCAGAGCAGAGATGAGCAAAGCCAGGAACGCAGTTGGCCTCATCCCCGCTACCCTCTTAGAGGGAGCATGCCCGCACCGGCCATTCACAAATTCCTGGTGCAGGAATTTGTCCTGCTATAGTTATAGCAGACAGTGGTCGCTGCTCGTGCATGCGCCTTTGGTTCGGGTAGAAAGGTATTTTACTGGGCGACTTGAGAGTTTTCACACAGTGGGGCATCCCAAATCTGGATGCCCCGGGGGGAGAGAAGAAGCCTGTCCTGGAGTCTCATAGACTCCAGGGTGGGTTTTGGTCCAATTTAAGGGAATGACGGATATTGAAGAACAACCCCTTTCTCGTAATACAATTATTTGACTGGCCACTCTGGCCTGTTCTGTATTAGGTTTTATTCAGTAATATTTATATACTTTATTTATATAGTGCCAACATATTCTGTGCCGCTTTACAACCAGAGGGGTCAAGTACAAACAGTAATAGATATTCACTGAAGAGAGAGATGCCAGGTGAATTTTTTTGGATATTGGGGATCAATTGGAAGGTGCACCGTGTTTCGTTCTAGGGATAAGGGGGTGCTGCCTGTACTTACAGTTGAAACTTTCATCTGGCAGAAGTAATAAGGCAGTGCCACCTTATGTGCCCCAGACACCTACCTACCTACCTAACCTATGTTCCCCCAGACACCTACCTATCTTGTGTGCCCCCAGACACCTACCTAACCAACTTGGTTAACCCGTGATACTTTTGTTAACAACAGTGCACCCCAGTGCAGTTTAATTTTCACAAAAACAACAAACAACCACAAACACCTTGCCTCTTTCATATTACACCTGGAAATTTCCTCCTCGGACATGCCCCCCTAAATTCTACCCACATTAGATATATTAACCCCTCACATTTGACCCCTATGCCTCCTTCTCAGCACTCACTTTGTTTGTATGTTGTGTCATTGCATCCCGTGTCTATGCAATTTAAGACAGACATACATTCTTCACAACAGACAGCAAAGAGGATGCAGAAGTGGAAGCCAAAATCAAGAGGAAACCCCCAGCAGGATCTGAAACAGCAGTCTTAAAGACTCTAGGGCTGGCCTGCATTGTGGTTGGTCCATTTTAAATGTTGTGAGGGGGGAAGACAAGTTGCATCCCCATCTTTATTGCAGTATAAGCCCTGCTACCCCTTGCCTACCCCCCCCCATAAATGTGATCCTGCTGAACCCCGGTGGACCATCATTCTTGGCATTTGCTGCTGACTGTCAGGGCAGGTGCATAACTGATGGGGTGTGGGGGCAGAGTGTCACAGGGCCACGAAAACTAAAATATATAAAACATAAGAGAAAAGTGCCATGGCTGGGGGGGAGCAACAAGCGCTGGCTGATCATACAGAGTACACCCCTGATAGAAGCCTGATAGAAGTCCTAGGAGTTCTAACATCTTTGTATATTTTCACAATTAAACCCTAAAGGGAGAAACGCATTTCAGTACCAAGAGGCTTTTGAAGGTAACATTCCTATTAACTGATTTACACTCCAATAGCAGGTCCATAACTGCTTCACAGTGTATCACAGCTGATTACAATAGAGACAATTAGGATCATTAATTGCCCCTTAATTGCTAGAACAATGTAACATAATGTAACTCTTAGCAGAGTGCTGGCAGGCTTTTCAGAATCCCAATATTTGGCACTGTGAAATCTGTCACCTATGTATATCACCTTTCAGCACGCACCATGCTTTAAAAAAATTAATAAAGGCTATCCATATCTGAAAATCAGACACCTATCCTCCTGTGAATCTGCCCTCCCTGGTAGCCCTGGTAGAAGCCCAGGATGACAGCAGAAGACCAACAGTGATCCATGATGGAAGGATTGATGGCTAGTATACAGCTTTTTCTTATTATTGGCTTGCAGATGTCCTTCCTATGCTATGTTCCTTCAACATAATAAATAATACATACTTACCTCTTCTATCCTGCAGCTAAATTTCTAAGGTCCAGTTGTCTGATACTGGATCCTGATATTAAGTCCAATGGCATCCAGGTGTGCCCCCTCAACATCCCTCCATGGGAACGTAGCAAAGTCTTTGCTACCAAAGTACTTGCAAGAAAAGTCTAGGTGTGGGCATGCTGCAGTATCAGACCTCCAGACCTTGATAAATCAGTTCCTTCTATGGCAAAGACAGAGTGAAAAAACAATAATAATAATAATAATATCTGTGTTGACTAAACTAAAAGTAAAGTGTAATCTCGTTAACAGAGTAGGGGAGCATTGCAATCAACCCCAGTCCCACTATCAAAAAATGCAAGATTAATTTATTACATTCATTGAAGGGGACCTAAAGTTTATATAAATAATTTGTTTTTGCTGTCCGTGTAGTCAGCTTTAAGTCAGCTGTTTTTCAGCTGCTACTCATAAATAATGCAGTTCTCTGGAATTAGTTAAAGTGAGTGGCGGCTTGGGTGGGTGCCATCATTTTAGAAAAACGTAGTATTTATGAGGCTTTATTATTTGTATGAAATCAGACTGACTGACCTTTACAGGCAAAATGTTTGGAACAATGGACAATGAAAACTGCAAGATTTAAATCATGTCATTACTGAGTCAGAACAGGGGATGATGCTTAGTAAAAGGTCACCTAACTGTACACATGATAAATTGGCACGCTGCTTTCAGACTATACGCATCAAGTCTACCACATGATGTGTAAGACTTAAAAGATAAGCTTATGCATTTTCACCACTAATAAGTAGGGATGCAAAAGAAAATGTAAAAATACTGCACTAGTATCAAAAAAATCACAAATTATAAAGAAATTAAATACACAACAAACACTCAAAGTGTAAACCAGTATCCCCTCAAATTGGTCCCCAGAAATGTCCAAAAAAAGAAACACAGAGCAAATGTAGGAATTATCAGAATTTTCAAATCCTCCATGTGCACGAATATCGAACTAAATGATCGACACCATAATTAAGGTACTCTTACCAGAAGAAATAAGGCATATCATAAAATACACTTTTGCAGGGTCATTCTCCTTTAAGTGATATCACAAAATCCAGAGACTCCTCGATAAGCCTAAGCGAAAGTCGCACAGGCCGACAAAGCGCGGCAGCGACATCAGCTCCCGGTTGCAGCAGGAGCTTCACAGCGTCAGTGAGGGTGGAAAGATCTGTGGTCCTCTTCTCTCCCCCTGTGGCCGGCCTTGGATGGGTGAGGCCAATACTCTTAACTGGTTTGCTGTTTACTGTGACATGTGCATTATTTCTTTTTTATTAATAAGCCTTATCAGGATTTTTAAACAGTATCACACTAGGTTTCCTTTTTCTTTTCCTTATCATTTAACGCAGGGGTGGGCAATTATTTTTTCCATGGGGCCACATGAGAAACTAAAAATATTGTGGAGGGCCGCTGAGCTATGGGCGTCTAAGCAACGTCTAAGCTCAGCGGCTCTGAGTGCGCTGGCGGCTGCATCTCCAGCTTTCCTCTAACAGGGAGCGCGCCGTGCTGGCCATTCTCAAATGGCTGACACAGGCACGCGCCCTGCTAGAGGGATAGCGGGCATGCGGCCGCAGCTCGTGCATACGCCGTTGAACTGGGAAAGAAGGTGAGTTTATGGGCGACCTGGGGGTTTCACACAGCGGGGCATCCCGATTTTGGATGCCCCGCAGGGAGGGGATCTATAAGATTTCCGGGCTGATAAAGCAGGGTTTTGGTCCACTTCAAACGTTCTGATGTGATAATTTCCCTTGGCCCTTGGCTTCTGGCAGTCTGGAAGGAAAGTTCAGATCAGCTGGGGCAAAGTGTAAGAATGGTGGACAGCAGTAAGGGGGCATGGTGAGAGCATGGTGGGCAGCAGGAAGGGGACATGGTGAGAGCATGGTGGGCAGCAGGAAGGGGGCATGGTGAGAGCATGGTGGACAGCAGGAAGGGGGCATGGTGAGAGCATGGTGGGCAGCAGGAAGGGGACATGGTGAGAGCATGGTGGACAGCAGGAAGGGGGCATGGTGAGAGCATGGTGGACAGCAGGAAGGGGGCATGGTGAGAGCATGGTGGACAGCAGGAAGGGGGCATGGTGAGAGCATGGTGGGCAGCAGGAAGGGGACATGGTGAGAGCATGGTGGGCAGCAGGAAGGGGGCATGGTGAGAGCATGGTGGGCAGCAGGAAGGGGACATGGTGAGAGCATGGTGGACAGCAGGAAGGGGGCATGGTGAGAGCATGGTGGACAGCAGGAAGGGGGCATGGTGAGAGCATGGTGGACAGCAGGAAGGGGGCATGGTGAGAGCATGGTGGGCAGCAGGAAGGGGACATGGTGAGAGCATGGTGGGCAGCAGGAAGGGGGCATGGTGAGAGCATGGTGGACAGCAGGAAGGGGGCATGGTGAGAGCATGGTGGGCAGCAGGAAGGGGACATGGTGAGAGCATGGTGGACAGCAGGAAGGGGGCATGGTGAGAGCATGGTGGACAGCAGGAAGGGGGCATGGTGAGAGCATGGTGGACAGCAGGAAGGGGGCATGGTGAGAGCATGGTGGGCAGCAGGAAGGGGACATGGTGAGAGCATGGTGGGCAGCAGGAAGGGGGCATGGTGAGAGCATGGTGGGCAGCAGGAAGGGGACATGGTGAGAGCATGGTGGACAGCAGGAAGGGGGCATGGTGAGAGCATGTGGACAGCAGGAAGGGGGCATGGTGAGAGCATGGTGGACAGCAGGAAGGGGGCATGGTGAGAGCATGTGGACAGCAGGAAGGGGGCATGGTGGGAGCATGTGGACAGCAGGAAGGGGGCATGGTGAGAGCATGTGGACAGCAGGAAGGGGGCATGGTGAGAGCATGGTGGACAGCAGGAAGGGGGCATGGTGAGAGCATGTGGACAGCAGGAAGGGGGCATGGTGGGAGCATGTGGACAGCAGGAAGGGGGCATGGTGAGAGCATGGTGGATAGCAGGAAGGGGGCATGGTGAGAGCATGTGGACAGCAAGAAGGGGGCATGGTGAGAGCATGTGGACAGCAAGAAGGGGGCATGGTGAGAGCATGGTGGGCAGCAGGAAGGGGGCATGGTGAGAGCATGTGGATAGCAGGAAGGGGGCATGGTGAGAGCATGGTGGACAGCAGGAAGGGGGCATGGTGAGAGCATGTGGACAGCAAGAAGGGGGCATGGTGAGAGCATGGTGGATAGCAGGAAGGGGGCATGGTGAGAGCATGGTGGATAGCAGGAAGGGGGCATGGTGAGAGCATGGTGGGCAGCAGGAAGGGGGCATGGTGAGAGCATGTGGATAGCAGGAAGGGGGCATGGTGAGAGCATGTGGACAGCAAGAAGGGGGCATGGTGAGAGCATGGTGGATAGCAGGAAGGGGGCATGGTGAGAGCATGTGGGCAGCAGGAAGGGGGCATGGTGGGCAGCTTGGGGAGCATGGTGGACAGCAGGAAGGGGGCATGGTGAGAGCATGGTGGACAGCAGGAAGGGAGCATGGGGAGAGCATGGTGGGCAGCAGGAAGGGGGCATGGTGAGAGCATGTGGACAGCAGGAAGGGGGCATGGTGGGAGCATGTGGACAGCAGGAAGGGGGCATGGTGAGAGCATGGTGGACAGCAGTAAGGGGGCATGGTGAGAGCATGGTGGGCAGCAGGAAGGGGGCATGGTGAGAGCATGGTGGACAGCAGGAAGGGGGCATGGTGAGAGCATGGTGGACAGCAGGAAGGGGGCATGGTGAGAGCATGTGGACAGCAGGAAGGGGGCATGGTGAGAGCATGGTGGACAGCAGTAAGGGGGCATGGTGAGAGCATGGTGGGCAGCAGGAAGGGGGCATGGTGAGAGCATGGTGGACAGCAGGAAGGGGGCATGGTGAGAGCATGTGGACAGCAGGAAGGGGGCATGGTGAGAGCATGTGGACAGCAGGAAGGGGACATGGTGAGAGCATGGTGGACAGCAGGAAGGGGACATGGTGAGAGCATGGAAGGGGGCATGGTGAGAGCATGGTGGACAGCAGGAAGGGGGCATGGTGAGAGCATGGTGGACAGCAGGAAGGGGGCATGGTGAGAGCATGGTGGACAGCAGGAAGGGGGCATGGTGAGAGCATGGTGGACAGCAGGAAGGGGGCATGGTGAGAGCATGGTGGGCAGCAGGAAGGGGGCATGGTGAGAGCATGGTGGACAGCAGGAAGGGGACATGGTGAGGACATGGTGAGAGCATGGTGGGCAGGTACATGGTGAAAAAGAGACAGCAGGCAGGAAGGGAAAACACAAGCAAACGACATAATCTTTCTGAGCAGACTTACTGATGCTCTGGAGCCCCTACTCTGTCCTTCCAAAGTCCCCAGGTCTCTATCACCTGCTCATCGGGTCTGGCTTCCTCAGAGGAAGGGAGAATGTGCCAGACCCGACGAGCCGAGTGGCCGATCAGCTGCTGCTTAACCTAAGCCTCTCGCACTGTACACAGGCGATCACCTAAGTTAAGCAGCAGCCGATTGGTCACTCGGCTCGTCGAGTCTGGCATGTTTTCCCTTCCTCTGCATCTCTTACTGGCCAGCTCAGCCCGGGCCGGTAAGAGCCTAGCAAAGGGCCGTATACGGCCCGCGGGCCGTACATTGCCCAGGTCTGATTTAACGGCTAATGCTGGAGTGGAATGTATGCATGAATCATAAGTGGAAATGTCCTTATTACTGCTATTATTGAGGGGTCTCTGAATTTCGTGATAATATAACCTAATATATGGATGAATCATAAGTGGAAATGTCCTTATTACTGCTGTTATTGAGGAGTCTCTGGATTTTGTGATAATATCACTTAAAGTAGAATGACCTTTCAGATGTGGATTTAATTATATGCCTTCTTTCTTTGTGATTCTGGTAAGAGTACCTGAATCCCTGTGCTAGGTGAAATACTCAAAATAATTACAGAAAACTAAAAAAGTAAAGAAACACATAGATACATGAATAAAAAAGGATTTTAAAGGGTGTTGGAGGCCAAATTGTGGTAACACCAGTTGTCCTGTACAAAATGGCTAGGTAAGGTACTCAAAATTATAACAGAAAACTAAAAAACATACCTAAATGAAAAACATTAAAATATATTTTTTACGGGTCTTGGAGGGCAATTTTTTTTTGGGGGGGGGGGGAGGGTAACACCTAGCTGATTGCACTGCCCAAAATGGGCTAGGAAAAGTACTCAAAATAATAAGGTCGGTTCACAACCTCTATTAAACGCACTTACACATAAAAAGCGCACGTATGTTTATATTTATTGATCCATTTTCCAGCTTCTGGTGTGTTTTTTTGGACGTATTAGTGTTTGTGCACATGCATTTTAGCCTTTTCGTTATCGTTTCTATTGAGTATCTGCTTTGTGTTGTTTCGCGTTGAAGCATATAATACGTGATTAGTATGGGCTTGCGCATGACTCAGAGCCTCTATTTGGGGGCAATGAAACGGCTTCTTTCACACTCCACTTACGGGCTCTATTTCCTGGCGGGAGTGTGTTATCATGTTGTGCAGGAAAGAGCCCTCTTAGGAATACATTGCAGAGTATGAGCGTCTGCAGCGTTGCAGCGTTTTTGGCGAGTGTCTCTCCGACTTTAGATTGCATCAGCTATGTGTGGATGTTGATCGCACGCATGACATTGAGCTATTCGAGCTGACCCGACTAAACCGTGTTTCCCTCGAGAAAATGTATGTATGAGTTGCCGCCATGGTAGGCCCCTACCACAATCAAGGGGCATGCAATTGTGGGTATGACCAAATTGGTTGGCTGCCTTAAATTTTTGGTGAACAGCTCATTCCAGGGGCTGGGTGCCCTCTCTGTGGGCATGTCCCAGCCTACGCTCAGCTGCACCTGACACCATGGTAGCCTGGAATGCCATTAAATAGGGATTTATGAGCTGGCCAATATGCCCACGCCATGGGTGTGTTCAATTGTACGCACGTGGCACTGGTGCCTCCAGTCACTGATGAGTATCTCTACAGGAATGTCTTTGTTCTCCCTTTGCCTCCTTCATTCCATGCAGTGTAGTTACTTCTTGTTTGAGTCTAGCGTATTTAGTGTGTGTTGTCCCTATCATTGTACTGCCTCCTGTAAAGCGGTCAGCAGGCAAAAGTATAAATGCACTCTGGTACTGGGGGTGCCCGACCAAGGGTAGTCCCAAAACCCCTCAATGCAGCAAGGAAAAAAAAGGAAGGGGTCGGCACTCCTTAATCTCCTCTTTGACCCTTGTTCCCTCTAGCTGCTTCACTCTAAAGTCTATGTTAACTTCAAAGTCCCATTTCCTTACTTACCCAAAGAAGACAGACGTAGCAGTGCTTGTCCATTTCTGCTTAGCATCTGTTCTGCCAGTGTAGGTGTGTTTGAATGCTACTCAGCTATTGACCTTTGTGCTTTGTGTTTTTTGAGCAGGAATCGGAAAATGGGACATAGCATTAATGTGTAATGTGTTGCTGGTCCCGATCAGAGATTTCTCAGTGTTATGGTAGGTTATGCAGGCTCAACTCATGATGCCTTCATTCTTCAGAATTCTGCTGTTTGGTTGGTTCGAGTCTGGCGAGCTGCCTGGCGGGTGAATACTTGGTAAATCCTGTCATGTTATATATTCATGTTGAACTTGTGTATCTGTGAAAGCATCCTCTCTCTCTCCCAATCCATTTTATAATATTTAATGCTTGCTTTTTCAGGTGATAAAGTGTTAATTATATATATGGCTTGTTTTTTTTTATTGTAGGTGATTCTGGCTACCCGCTGCTACCTTGGCTTATGACACCAAGCTCGGCAACATGCTGCATATAACTGGGCTCATGCCAAGACCAGGGCATTTGGTTTGCTGAAGATCCAGTTCAGGTGCCTGCACCATACGGGGGGGATGTTGGGGGTCCCCCCAGTACCATCCATAGAAGGTGATCAAAATAATAGTGGCCTGCATGGTTCTCTACAATGATGCCATCCAGAATCCACTTTATATGGATGTGGCCCCCTCTGGAGCCAGGATGGATGTTCCTGCCGAGCTGTATCAGTCCACACAGAGTGTTTCAGACCAATCTGTGCGTTTTTTATTCTCCACTGTCATTTTCATGGCGTGTCTGTGTATATATGTCTATTTGGATTTGAGGCAAGCCTTACCATTTAAGGTTTGTTGTGTATGTTTCAAACCATCTTTTCATGTATTCAGTGAGATTAAACTGAAAGAAAACGTCACTTTTGTTTTTTCTTTTGTTTATTGTTGTCACTAAACTATTACATAATAGTATATTGTGAACACCGTGGGCCAATAATCTTAGGCTATTGAGAATTATAATCAAATCAAAATGTGTTAACATCCAACACAAAGTATGTTTCATCATTGGTAGGGTGGGTGGCCTGCAAAGTATGGTGGTTGTCTTGGTTGTTGGGGTGCCACCAGCCATGCCAAGTTCTCATTTAGCACCTGCCACTGTCCTGGCATTGCCTCCCTCTGATGTTAGCTGTTATGTAGTTCCCCCACCATTGAATGAAGCAAATGGTGGATCTGCCTTAACTCCCATGGTTTGGAAGAAGGCTCGGCTATCTGCTTGCCAATCTGCCTCCATCAACTGCACCCGCCTCAACAGCGTTGTGCCTTAGGCCAATCATCCTCTTCCCCAGGTAGGGACACTTGCAGCTGAAGCTGTACTTGGCCTTTTCACATGTGTTGCTGGAAGTACTTTGGCTTGCCCTAGTGCTTTGCCTGGCACTGCTCTGCTTAGCCTTAGCAATTTTGCTGGAAGTGCTTTGGTTAAACCTAGTACTTTGCCTGCCACTGCTGTGCTTAGCTTTAGCACTTCTGCTGGAAATGCTTTGGCTTGCCCTAGTACTTTGTCTGCCACTGTTCTGCTTAGTCTTAGCACTTTTGCTGGAAGTGCTCTTGCTTGCCCTAGCACTATGTGTGGGGCTGCTCTGGCTTGCCCTAGCACTTTGCCTACCAGTGCTCTGACTTTGTCTGAGGTGGTGCTGGTACCTCAGCAAGACTCTGTGCTGGTGTAAGCTTGAAGGAGGACTGTGGCGTTGTAATCCTTGATTATCATCCAGCAGGGCATGGCTTGGTGCAGCTGTCCGGCTTATGTGTGTGCACTTTTTCCTGCCATTGTGACTTATCTCACAATGGAAGCTACAGTAGTGGAGTGTTCTCCACATGTCAGTTTGTGTCTTTAAATATTTATACTTCCCTAATACGTACTTGCATATACCTATGCACCGGAGTACTGACGTATGCCAACTTCCGTGACATTTAAAAAAAAACTCTTCCTAAGTGACAATTCTTGCCTAAACATTCACTACCACAATCACATTAGCCAGGCCTTTGTTTAAAAGAATGCTATTCTCTACTAATGTCAGAGTTCCGCCTAAGAGTGCGGCCCACTTGGAGGCAATCAGTCTGGCCAATGCTGGAAAGATCTGGGGGACACAGAAGATGCACAGCAGCGTCTGCAATAACTTACAGCTGCTGTGCATAGACTGGTGGGGGAGATTGATGAGGTGGCCACAGCCATTGGAAGCCACCCACCTTAAGGTACTGGGAGTCGGCCAACTTCTTTTACCCCCCCCCCAACATCGTACATAGTTTTTAAATTATATTTTAATGTTTTTTTGTATACGTTTTTAAACAAAAGTTTTATTAAAAAAAAAAACATAAAAACAACATTTTAATCAAAATGTTTACAAATTTAAGAAAAAATAAAGTAAAAAAATTAAACATGAAAGTAACAATTAAATAACATTGTGGTGTCTTTCATTTAATATAATTTGCAACCATAATAATGTTTACATTATATCCATGTAGGTATCCCAAATATACAACTATCAATGGGAATGAGCTTTGCTGGACAGAAGAAAGTGGTAAGCATTAGAAAGAATAGAAGAACAATGCATGCCAAGCATTAAAGTGGTAAAGTTAAGCATTAGGAAGAACAGAAAAATGCATGCTAAGCATGAAAGTGGTAAAGGTAATCATTAGGAACACTAAAAGTACAATGCATGTCAAGCATGAAAGTGGTAAAGGTAAGCATTAGGAAGAATAGAAGAACAATGCATGCCAAGCATTAAAGTGGTAAAGGTAAGCATTAGGAAGAATAGAAGAACAATGCACGCAATAACCAAACTAAGACCAAGCAAGAAGAAGGAGCAACGCTGGAGAGAAGGGTGTGTAGAGCTGACACTTGGCACAGTAATAAGTAAATAATCGAATGCCAGTGCCAGGGGATGAAGAATGTAAAACACTAATAAGAGTCTTGCATATGCGTACAAGTCTGCATATGTGTACGCATTGTGGATAAACATACAAAAAACATATTTCACTCTCTAAATTAAGGGAACACGCTTTTCCAAAGGAAGCTAGAAGGACATCGCTGGACACTGAAACTGAAACACAGCAAGGTACGTTGAAAAACACCCTAAAAATGCTGGAGGATGGCTCTTTCGCTCCACGTAAATGTAACTGTTGTCCATCACCTAAGCCGCGAAAGCCGCATTCACAGTGCTTTCACTGGCTTATGCAACAAGGACAAAATGCACACCAGATTGAGGCTCTGAACCATGCGATCGCACTTACAAACAAAGTAACTTATGTGCTGCAAAAGCGCTTACG
The DNA here is from genome assembly GCA_027917425.1 of Gastrophryne carolinensis. NCBI lineage: Eukaryota > Metazoa > Chordata > Amphibia > Anura > Microhylidae > Gastrophryne > Gastrophryne carolinensis. The sequence goes on from CM051234.1 coordinate 275,401,690, forward strand.
CGCGAAAATGAAAACTAATATTGAAGGTTCTGAAAAAAAAATTAAAGAAATACATAGATACATAAATTAAAAAAACAATACTAGGGTCTAATTCATGATGTGCACCATTTAGCATCATTCTTGTGGCTTTAGTGCCAGCATTCCCGTCTAATCTGGCGCTGTGCTGTGTACTACATTGGCACTAGCATGCGTCGCGCCGAACGCCAACTAATTAGCTTTTGTTGTTGCACTGAGGTATTGACCAGCACTCAGCAGCATGCCTGCTCTTGCTGTGCGCCTCACTGTTGTAATGAGGTATGGCAATCTCTAGTTGTAATGAGGGATGCCCCTCACTGGTTGTAATGGAGGGATGCCCCTCACTGGTTGTAATAGAGGGATGCCCCTCACTGGCTGTAATGAGGGATGCCAATCACTAGTTGTAATGAGGGATGCACCTCACTGGGTGGAATGGAGGGATGCACCTCACTGGCTGGAATGGAGGGATGCCCCTCTCCATACAGCCCCTGGCTGTAATGTGTGTATGGGGGCTTGCCTGTATTATTATTATTCATCATGATGATTATAATAATAATATTTAATTCTTAGGTGGTGTTTCACTTTAAGGGTGTGGCTAGGGCATGGTTTAAGTGCAAAAAAATATCATATCCTCAACGCCTTTCAAATGTTGGGGGGTATGGTGTGGAGTCATGGAGAGGCGCTGCCCCATAGCACAGAGCTAGTTTGTTCAATGCTGGCCTGATGCGAGAGGATCTGCTCGCCAATCACTTTGCCAACCTGCTCTGGCTGCTGATAGTGATGCCTGCCTGAGCCAGAGGAGGAGCACGCAGCATGGACAGTGTGTCCATTCACTTGTGGCAGTGTCAGGCAGTGGCAAAAATAAGGTGAATTTAATGAAAATGGTGTGCCTCCAGTCACACTCCTTGGGGCCCCAGAGGCCCCTAGTTACAATCGCTTGGCGCAATAACTCTACTGCGCCTTGTCTACTGAGCTACCTTCAAGGCGTGGTCGTTTAGATGGAGCTTATGGCTTTAACATGATCAGACCATTGTTTAGAAGAGGAAGAAGCAGAGGAAGAACCCAGATTCCAGTGCCATCCTTAAGGATTGAAATCGGAGGAATGCCCATATGTGTGACTGTACCCCATTTAGATTTAAAGTAAGTTAAAATAGTAGGATAGAATATATGAGTTGTTTTAGGGGGTTTTGGTCCAAAACATTCCAGATACACAAGTTGCATTAATTTACTGGAAGCTTATGTTACAACCCAGTAACAGTTTGTCTGTCCCTGTAGTGACAGCTTATTATACACTTCCCTTTAGTTAGACTTTGACCCACGCGACAAGTGAGCAGGCCACCAAGCCCCAATAAATACACCATGGTGATAGAGGATAACCAGAATAAAGCATATAGGCCGCCATGGTAACCCCCTGTATGCAGCACAACCTTTTATTGTGGGATATACCCAACATCTATGTATATTTATGAATGCCTATATGTTTTCTTTTATCATTTACATATGTAACACATCAAACAGCATTTCGTGACAAAGTCATTCTCCACTTTGGCGCAATGCATCAAGAATTAGAACCATAAAAGGGACAACGTCAACTCCGGCAAACCATAGGAAGAACCTATTCACCTTTTTTCTTTGCTGTAAACTTACTGTAATTAAAAACCAATGGTTACTGGTATGAATAAATAATACCAGATTGTAACATAAGCTACCAATAAATTAATGCAACTTATGGTTTATGGTTTTGCTCCAAGCCAATCTCTCTTTCTCTCTAAATTCCCAAATCTTAGCTGGGACCAAGCCCCTTTGTCAAATCATTCCTTTCTCTGTGTCCATCCTTCTTAACCCCCCTTTTTTTTCTTTTTAACATTCCAGATACACCTTTTATTCCTGCTTAAGCCTCTACCTATCAACCAAAACCTGGCTAATACCCTATTGTGAGGGTCATACTAATTATTTGGGAATGTGCACCAGCGGTTTGTCTTGTGGTGTGAATTGCAACCTGCATCTCGGTGAGCATTTTCATTTTAACACAAGAAAGAGCAAGAAAAAATGCTTTCCCCAAAAAATCATCTGTACCTCTGATTAAGTATGTTTACAGATGAGATACATGAGTTTTCCAACGAGATAAGGGTCCAACAAAAGGTAGCAGCCTATGCTATCAACCTAATCTTTATTACTAAACCGAGATCTCTCTTCCGGTACTAATGCCCTTATTCATTAAGCGATAGCGCCAGGTAGTGTCTGACGAGCGCCAGGTAGCGGCAGCTAACGGCGACTACCGACTCAAGTACGCCCGGCGGCGGTCACAATGACGCATTTATCAAGCAAAATGAGGCTAGCGCCGGCGAGAGCGACGGCTAGCGCGGCATTCATCATGAAGCCGCCTGGACCGAACAGCGCCGCTGCAAATTCCCTCACAGCGCCAGGTATGAGCTGTCGCTCCCTGGCGATGTCCAATGCATTTCAATGGAGCAATCTATAATTATTCATAATTAATTGGTAATATTTTTTTTTTTTTTTTTTTTAATGGCAAAAAATCGGAGAACACTTCTGCAATGTTAGGATTTATTTTTAAGTCAAAAAAAAAAAAAAAATATATATGTGCAGAATTGATCTAACAGGTCTGAGATTAATGTATTCATATTACAAAATGATTCTAAAAACATGTATAATGTTACATTCAAAAAATATGGTTGTTTAGGGGTTAAAAACTAGTTAATACAGATCGCCACCAGCGCTCTGGGGTTTAAACAAGGAATGGACAGCGACAGCACATTCGGAGCGTGATATGTTGATGAATATGAAGCTAGCCGTTCGCTCTGGCCATTCGTTGTCAGGCGCTCACATACAACGCTGGACCTGTGAAACAGCGACCCCCCAGCCCGTATTCAACATTACCGCACACCGACTGAGTCGCTGTCATCAAGCTAATGCCGGCCAAGCACAGCGAATACTGGCTGGCGCTGAAAAAATCGCGCTACAGTCGCTCATCTGTCGCTACCTGGCGCTATTGATGAATCGGCCTCCCCGTGAATTTTCAAAAGTCATCAGCAATGAATATGTCAGTCCCTGTTAAGAATATAGCAGATATTCAAGAAAGGTTGGAATAGAAGGCAATTACTTATTTAGAAACATATATTTCTGCAGATCTATTCAAACTATCTGTCCTGAATTTTCTCCCTGGGGAAATCTGGGTAAATGGAACAGAGAACCTTTATAATAAAATCTATAGCCTCCTGAGAATATTGTGTCTCTGCCAGATTCTTTCCTCTCCCAACTTACCAGATATGCTCTAGATTTCTATAGCAGAGGAAATCCCACAGAATCTCCAATTTATTACTTTGTTACTTTGCCTATCCATACCTGAGGGTGGGCTCGGTATACCACTAAGAAGGGCATACTATATAGACTGGTGTAGGCACTTGAAGTATAAGCAATGGATCCAAATAGTACAGGACTCTTCCCCAAGCAGTAGGAGTATCAAAGATTCCATTGTCACTTCTACCAGACACACCTGTCACTCATAGATAACAGCGTGGAAAGGGGGGATTAGGCTCGCAGCCAAATCTAATGACACTGTGGGCCAGATTTGGCACGGGGGCCAAAGTTTAACACTTGTGGGATATGCATATAATGTAGCCATTTTTTTATTCTTACCTCATTGGAGAAATTATATATCTCATCTGTAAAATTGCCCACTGCAGGTACAGTATCGAAGGAAAGGTGATTATAGACATTTTTTCTATAGTAGTCCTTACATTTATGCTGTTCATTTTATGACTTTTGGAATGGAAACAGAAACAGAAAAGCCATTTTCCTTATCGACTGTCTGCAAAAGGGTTCCTATAATTATGTACGTAACTGACACAGACAGTAAAAGCTTTGACTTTCAAAACAGAAATTATTAAGATATCACAATTAGCTGCAGGCCGATCCACATAAATTCCCTCTAACAGACTTAAAGGCCAAAAAAGGTGTTCTTACACTTGAAGTGATCAAAATTGCTCTTTAGAAATTTCCAGGGTTTATCTGCTTCTGAAAGTAACATCTGACTAAAACTGAATCATCCTTTCATCAAGGAAAGACTAGGGGCCTAACGCCACGTAGTACCATGTAGCGTCAGATGACCACTGGCCGCAGTATGTGAAAACCATATATATGAAAGCCAAACTGGTGAGCGCTTCTTATAGCTTCATGTAGCATCACATGTATTAACAAACAAATGGAAATACGTGGCTCTAGTCATAGTTAGCTTTTGAATTTTAAGCCAAAAGAAAGTGCAATAAAAATATTTACTGAACATAACAAAAAATCAACTATACCTGTGATTAGATATCTTTACACATTAGGTACAACATTTTTCCAATGAGGTGGTGGACTGGGACCAAAAATAAGCCTTGGATTTTACCAGCCCCTAGCTGGCCCAAGACATCCTTGCTAAGGCCCACCCAACCATTATTCTGGGGCTATAGCATTGGAAACGGGGGTTCCTTTGCTTGTGGATACAGTGGGGCTGAGAGGGAGACTAAGAGGGCAGGGATTGAATGTGGGTGTTAAAAGCAGCAGCCCAACTGGCCCCAAAGCAGTGCGGCCCACCGGGCATTGTCCCGGGTCTCCCTATGGCCAGTCCATCCCAGGTTTTTTTAGGATTTCAGAAACAACAGGGCCCTGTGTGGTATGCAGAACAAAGTCCCTGAAGTGAGGGAAGATAGGTTCTTGTTAAAAACTAAATTGTCCTTTTTATTTAGGGACATCTGCTGGAGTGAGGGAGACTAAGGGAGTTTTAAAAGCTAAATTGTCCATTTAAGGCAGTTAGTAAGGGACAGCTGCTGGAGTGAGGGACAGTGGGGGTCATAGTAGTCATAGTAGTTGAGGCTTTTTTGTGTTTAATAACAAATAGTAATTGAGTGTCCACTAGTTCAGGCCACATGACTGTCATTTGTGTGTAATAACATATAGCAGTTGAGTGTCCACTTGTTCAATCGTCTCGCAGTGCCTGCGCAACAACCACAGAGTTGCCCGCATAGTCACCAGTGCTGATTACTGAGTGGCCACCCTGTTGGATCCCCGCTATAGCATCACCTCACTGATTTCAGAATCCAGCATAGAAAGATGAGGGAGTAGAATGCATTCTGGTGGACGCACTGCTGGTGGAGTTCCCAGCTGAGGACTCATTGGTGGCATAAACATAGTAACATAGTATGTAAGGCGGAATAAAGACTTTAGTCCATCCAGCTCAGCCTGTTTATGTCCTTCTAGTGGTCTAGTAGCCATAGCCGGAAATGTTATTACATGCCAGGAAGGCATCCAGGCCACTAATGAACATTTTTCTGTATCCTTCATTACTACCTCCTCTGGTTTCATAGTCTCACTGCTCTTACAGAGAAGAATTCCCTCCTATGTCGGTGGAGAAAGCAATTTTCCTCTAGCCTTAGTGGCTGCCCCCGGGTTATGGTATAAATAGATTGTGGGACAGATCTTTGTATTGACCCCGAATATATTTATACATAGTTATTAGATCACCCCTCAGGAGTCTTTTTTTCTAAACTAAAAAAACCTAACTTTGACAATCTTTCAGGGTACTGTAGTCCCCTGCACTCCTTTTATTAACTTAGTTGCCCTACTTTGAACGTGCTCCAGTTCTCATATGTCCTTCTTAAGAACAGGTGCCTAGAACTGTACTCATTACTCCATATGGGGTCTGACCAGTGACTTGTACAGGGGTAAAATGATTGTCTGGTCATGAGCACCTATGCCCCTCCTGATGCACCCCATGATTCTGTTTGCTTTGGCAGCTGCTGCCTGGCATTGATTACTACAGTTAAGCATATTGTTAACTAAATTGTTGTTTTACCAAGTGTTTCTTTATTTAGTGTGTAATCATGGCACAGATTTCCCCTACCCATGTGCATAACCTTACATTTTATTTTGCTATTTAACTGCCCATGCTTCCAATGTATCTAAATTTGTTTGTAGCTGCCTGCTGTCCTCTTTTGTTTTAATTACTTTACACAGCTTAGTATCATCTTGAGAATTTACTGTTTAATCCGTACCCAATGTCATTAGATATATATTTTGATAGAATTGATCCCAGAACTGACCCTTGTGGTACTCCGCTAGTAACAGTGATCTGAGTGTGTACCATTGATAACTACCCTCTGCTTCTGATCATTAAGCCAATTTCTCACCCATCTGCACACATTTTCCCACAGTCCAAGCATTCTCATCTTTTGTACCAGTCTTTTATGTGGCATAGTATCAAATGCTTTAGGAAAGTCAAGATATATGATATCCAATGACCCCCAGATCCAATCTACAACTTACCTCCTCATAAAAGCTGATTAGGTTTGTCTGGCAGGAGTGATTTATCATAAATCCATGCTGATATGGAGTAATAAGGTTATTTTCCCCAAGATGCTTCAAGATAATATTCCTTTAGGAAACCTTCAAACAGTTTGCCCACCACAGATGTTAAACTTACCGGTCTGTAGTTCCCAGGTTCCACCCTAGATCCCTTTTTGAATATTGCCACCACATTTGTCAAGCGCCAGTCCCTCGGAACAGCACCTGTAGTTATTGAATCCACAAATGTTAGATATAACAGCTTGTCTATTACTGTACATAACTCCCTTAAAACACAAGGATGTATGCCCTCTGGTCCTGGGGATTTATCGATTTTTATCTGCTTATTATATTAATTATACACACAATTACTCTGTCGCAGCGGCAAAAATTACACTGAAATATAGGCAGTCATGCGGTGATATATATAGGCCAGTGGTACTAAACTGGCGGACCGGGGTCCGAATGTGGACCTCGGTGCCAGATTTTTGGACCCCTTCCATGACAGCCCTGTACACAGTTGCTTATGTGTTGCCATGCTCAGAGCTGTCCCTGATCAGCTGCCCCTTGATAAACGATGCAGTGCTTAGTCTCCCTGGCACCTAGCATTGTCATATGAAGTACTGCACTGCACATTAACTATCCACCCCCCCTCGACAGCCCCCCGTCCGGACCTTCACCTCTCATGGGATGCCTGTTAATGGACCTATACAAAAAGTGGTTGAGTACCCCTGATATAGGCAATACCAATCATTAGCAAAATGAGTGGGGACAGCCCGAGAACTCCCCACAGCCACACCAAAACGCACACTTCCGCACCACCATAGAAATCCAAAACTATACAATTTTTTATTATTTATGTTGGGCAAACACAAAAGACACGGCCGTAGGACACTTCGCCCTGATGAAGTGATGGGGACCAGCCGTCAAGGAATGCTTGGGAGGTGGACACTGCACTGTTCACTGTTCAACTAGTAATAGTTACAATTATCTTTATCTTTTTTCCCCTCTGAGTTTTGCTCCACCTAAGAGATGCCCTTAAAGGGACAGTAGTTTTTGAGCACAGGCACTTTATTGATCATTGCGAAGATGAGATAGTATTTTAGGGGGGTTATTATTTATAAATCGATGAAATAGGTGATTAATTAGCACTTTAATATTGATATAATTTTGCACATGCTTATTACTTTTGTATAGTCATTGTTTACTAGGATTTTATATTTGATGGGATCATACAGTGCAGTGTTCCATACAAAAGATGGTGTTGGTTATGTGTTATATGTTTTTTATTGAAATTTTATTTGTGTCTTTTGTGTTTGCCCAACATAAATAATAAAAATGTGTATAGTTTTGGATTTCTATGGTGGTACGGAAGTGTGCTTTTTGGTGTAGCTGTGGGGAGTTCTCGAGCTATCCCCACTCATTTTTCTAATGATTTTTATCTGCTTGAGACGATGCTGGACTTCTTCCTTGGTTAGACCAGTGACGTTTAATGGAGGGTTTGGGTTATTGCCCTGCATTTCACTTGGCATGTCACATTCTTTTGTGAATATAGAAGCAAAGAAGTTATTTAGTCAATTTGCTTTCTCCTCTCCTCTTTAAGGACATTTTCCCAGTCAATGCAGTTTAGGGCATCTCTAAGCTGATCAAACTTTGCCGTTTTGAAGTTCCGCGTTTTTGTGGCTTCTCCTGCCAAAGAACCTGTAGCCCGGTGTGAAGTAGGCCCAGTTCTCTAAGAACCCAAACCCCTCCTTTTTCCTCCAATTTTTGAGGCACCTGTTTACCCCTCTAATCTCCCGTTGCCTCTCTGGTGTGGCTCTTGGTAGAATTTCTGAGAATACTACAGTTGAGGTATTTGCCTTAAGCTTATGGCCTAAGTACCTGAAATCATTTTTAAGGACCTTCTACCCACTTCCTATGTAATTTGTTCCAATATGCACCATGACTGCTGGGTTTATGCCAGCCCCTCGCAATAATATGTCAGCCCGCTCCACGACATGCCGTACCCTTACCCCATGAAGGCAACACACCATTAGGCGATATCGGTCTTTGTGACAGATTGCCCTGTCTGTTCCTCCAATAATTGAGTCACCCACTACCAGCACCTGTCTTGCCTGCCCTGTTACCCCATTTACCTTCTCTTTCTAACTGGAGCAGACAGTGCCACCCCTGAGCTAACATCCCCCTCATCAGCCAACAGGGCAAACTTGTTGGGGGGTGCCTGCTCAGGGCTAGCCTCCCTGTAACTTTTACCCCTACCCTACCTTCTATTGTTATCCAGCTAGCTGCCTTATTTTCCTGCTTTTCCTGCCCCTCTATACTACCACCCTCCTCTCAGTGTTGCCAATCGCTTCTTTAGATCGTGAATGATGGCTTCCAAATCTGCAATACGCACACATCTGGAGCATAAGTATGCATCCTTGACCAATAGTTCAAGAAGTGCATACATAGCATAAGATGTACACTGGACAGCATTGTTAGGCATGGAGCCTATTGTATCAATTTGTTGGAACGCAAATCCCTTTATTAAGTGAAGAATTTACAAACACTTAGGGGTTTATTTATCAAGGGCTAGCGCCAGGTAGTGTCTGACGAGCGCCAGGTACCGCCAGCTAACGGCGGCTACCGACTCAAGTACGCCCGGCGGCGGTCACAATGACGCATTTATCACGCTAAGTGAGGCTAGCGCCGGCGAGAGCGTCAGCTAGCGCGGGATTCATCATGTAGCCGACTGCAACGAACAGCGCCGCTGATAATCCCATCACAGCGACAGGTATGACCTGGCGCTCCCTGGCGTTGTCCAATGCATTTCAATGGAGCAATCTTTAAATAATCATAATTAATTGCTTTTTTTATTTTTTTATTTTTTTTTAATGTCAAAAATTCTGTGACCACTTCTGCAATGTTAGGTTTTTTTTTTAAGTTAAAAAAAAAAAATTGTGCAGAATTGATATTACAGGTCTGATATTAATGTATTCATATTACAAAATGTTTAGAAAAACTTGTATAATTTTTACATTAAAAAAAAAGGTTGTTTGGGGGTTAAAAACTACTTTACACACATCGCCGCCAGCGCTCTGGGGTTTAAACAAGGAATTCACAGCGCGAGAAATTTTTGAGCGTGATTTGTTAATGAATCTGCAGCAAGCCGTTCGCTCTGGCCATTCGCTGTCAGGCGCACCCATACAACGCAGAACCTGTGAAACATCGACCCCTAACCCCGTATTCAACATTACCGCACACCGACTGAGTCGCTGTCAACAAGCAAACCCCGGCCAAGCACAGCGAATACTAGCTGGGGCTGTGAAAATCACGCTACTGGCGCTCATCTGTCGCTACCTGGCGCTATTAATGAATCGGCCTCTTAAATAACACCTTGGATTCCTACAGCTTCCGCACTTCTGCTTGTAACTTCTGCTTTTAACTCCTGCTTTAACTCGCCACTTACCAGCAGCACTTAACAGAGTCAGGCTTCCAGAGCCAGCTCCATAAGTTGTTGCCTCACTTATAAACCACCTGCATCAATTAGGCCTCAGCAGGAATCCAGGAGAGAGAGAGGAAAAGCATCTTTTTTTTGTTTAAATTTGTGCTAGCATTAACACACACTGCTTTACAAAAATAAACCTACTATAGTTTGTAATTTTTTACTTACCCAGTGAGCCCATTTTCCCACAGTTTGCCACGGGAGTTCCTGCTTTAACTCACCACTTACCAAGCAGCACTTAACAGAGTCAGCCTTCCTGAAGGCCAAGAAGGATGAGCAAGTCACCAACTCAGCAGGGGCAGACTTTGACTCGTATGGTGCATGACTACCTGTCCACGTGTCTCATGGTACTGAGCGACGGGTCCTCCCCAATCAATTTCTGGGTCACTAAATTGGACATTGGATATGTACAGTATATATATATATATATATATATATATATGTATATATATATATATGATTATTTATTTATTCATTTATGTATATATTTATTGTATTAATTTATTTGTTTTACGTTTATGTATGTAATGTAATTTTATATTTAATTTTTACATTTTGTGGGATTTTTTGGAGCTTATTCCCTACCCCATTTTGTGCAGGGCCAGGTGTTTCCCCCAGATTTGGTCTTAGACACTTTTTTATTTATTTACTTATTTACTTTCCCTAGCCAATTTTGTGCAGGGCAATCACCCTGGTGTTCCCCTCAATTTGCAGCCCTCTAGCCTTTGCTACCCCCATTTAACAGCCATTTTTGAGCCCCCCAGTTCGGATACCCATTAATATCAATGGGGTTCGGGTCAATGGATTTGGCAAACCCCAACTTCTACGGGTTCGCTCATCTCTACGCACAACAGATGGAAATAATTTTTACAGAAGTGTAAATACATGTTAAGTTAAGGCAACCCTTAATGCAGAGCAAAATTGTCCTGAGCCAAAACTCAGGAGGGCAAACAAATTTTAGTTTCCCAACTTTGACATTGCGGTGCATATTAATGCCCATAAATCTATTTTAAAAGAAAGGATTGCTTTTCTGCATTGTGCTGTCCCCTTCCCTCTGGCTCCAGAAGAAGGTGGGGGTGTGTGCATTAGATGTAAAAGGGCTGGAGACAGGGCTGAATTTAGTGTGGTGAAAGCCCCTGGGTACAAAATGAATGAATGGATGAACACCCTTACAAGAAACCTTGCTCATATGCATCCTGCACATAAACATGAATTTCCCTTTTGGGAACTCTTGTCACGGTCGAATTTCTACCCCCAATGGCATCCTATGGACCTACCAGTGGCTTGCAATGAAGAACTGTTGCTGGTTTTCCTGACGCTTTGCTTTGTGGGTTATGGCAGTTAAATCTGGGCGGCAGCAGGAAGAAACCTCCCGGGCGCTCCAAGGTGGCTCTGACCAGGAGAAAATTGGTGAAACGATGAACAGAAAAGAATGGCGCCTTTTGAGCTCTGACGAATCAGCAGGCTTTGAGCAAGTTACCCAGCCATTAGGCAGCCCAGTAGCCTTGTACTGCATGTATAACAAGGGCACATAGTACCTGCAAAGTACTCTGGAAATTTTAGTCCTTGTACAATTATGGTCCAGCAGCTAATCCAGGAGCATAGCAGGGGGCAGCCGACCCGGGCTTAGAGTTGTTAGTGAAGCCCCCCAACGCAAGTTAGATGGCAGGGCAGCAGCGCTGTGTGAGAGCAGCATGAAGGGCAAAGCCTGGCTGTCTATTGTGTGGTCACTGGGGCCGCACAAGCAAAGCTGCATAAAGAGTGTGTTTTCATATTTGAGCAGGCTCTGCCCCCCAGATGCATCATCACTCTGCTGCGTGGCCTCCTGGGCTGTGAGGAGTGAGGAGGAAGTTCTGTTGTAGCGCTGAGAAGCTTCATATGCCAACATGTGAGTCTGTCTGTGTGTGTGTGTCTCCATCTCTCTGTGAGAGTCTCTATCTCTCCCTATAAGTCTCTTTCTGTCATTCTGTGTGTGAGTCTCTCTCTCTCCGAGTCTCTGTCTGGGTCTGTTAGACTTTACATGTTTTTATAATTTAATAAAGCACTGACCAATCTGGCTATGGTTTGAATGAGGGAACCCTAATTAAAGTGGAACAAAACCCAGCAGTGGCTGGTCTGGAATCTCACAGATTCCAGGGTCAGCCGCTGGCTTTTCCCTGGGACATCCTGAATTGGGATGCCCCGCTGTGTGAAACCCCCCAAGGGCGCCCATAAAAAGTACTTATCCCTGCTCCAAGGACGCAAGCCCAAGCTCTCGTCCAAAGAGGGCCACCCGCTATGACTATGTTATTTGGCAGGCGACTCTTATTGTTTACAATGGAGAGCACCAGAATGGGAAGCTTGCGCTGCCACATCCCTGACTGTGCGGCAGTACAAGCTCTCCATTCTAGTAAATGAGAACCGCCTTACAAATTTCTTAATCACAACAGACGGCTCTCATTGGACGAGAATTCGCGCATGCGCTGTTGGAGTCTGGACAGATTAGGTTTTTTTGGATTCCTGGGGGGTTTCTCAGATCTAATCTAGGAAAGTAAAATTCTTAGGTTTGGTTCCACTTTAAATATTTATTTAGGATTAGTTTGGTAGAGGTTCTTTTATGGCATCCTGTCATGTCTTCATAGGGAGGAAGATAGTTCTATTCTGGATGGATTTTAGCTGTATTGGACTAAATATGGGTTTGGCAGTTTACCTTAAATCAGAACAAAACCACTTTCTAGGGTTTTGTTCCTCTCTGGTAGGGCATCCCTATTTGGGATGCCCCACTGTGTGTATCCCCACAAATTGCCCCAAACAGCACCTCTTCCTTGTTCCCATGTGGGTCACTCAGCCCAGCAGCGCTTGTTCCATTCAGATTTCCTTTGCTACACTGATGTCAGTGCAGATCTGAATGGAGCAAATGCTGTTGGCCACATCCCTGCTCACCTCTAGCTGCTGACATTCCATTTAGAAAGGCCTGGCATGGGTGCGCGCCCCAGAGATACGGTCACAGCAAGCGCTCCAGGAAGAGGTAAGTGAATCGGGTGGGTTTGACACAGTGGGGCATCTTAATTCTTATAGACTCTAGGTTGGATGTTTGCTACTCTTTAAAGTGAACCAAAACCCACCTGGCCCTGGAGTCTGAAAAACTTCATGGCGGGATAAAAGCCCTCTCCAATGGCATCCCAATTTGAAATGGCCAACTGTCCACCCCCCCCCCCCCCACCAGAATCACTGCAAATTGGCCCACCCCTTTATCCAGGAGTCAAACCCCTGCCAGGCATAACTGAATGGCCGGCGGGTGCGCACACAGCCAGCAGGAGATGCCCCAGAATAGACTGCATGGAAATCTATTCTGATTGGATGATTGAAGCATGTGTGCCGTGAGAGCATGGAATGAGATTTGTGGCTATCCAAGGGGTGTCACATGCAAGGGCATCTCAAATCAAGGTGCCCTTGTGAAGAAGACCAAAACCCAGCAGGGTGAAAATCAAGGCTTTTGGTACTGTATATGCTATACATATTGGTCATGTTGAAATTAATATATTGGCTATGTATTTTGCCATAGGATAAAGTAGTTTACTATGCCTAGGTGTACTTACCCCTCCTCCCCTGCATCTGCTTCAGCAATATCCAGAATTTTAACACTTACCCAATCCTAAGATTAGGTTCCCCAGCATCCACATACACTCCTTCCTTTGCAGTGAATGAGCAGTACATGTCACAAGTGGATGGGTGGAATCCCCGAGCACATGCACATTGTTAGATATTACTGAAGCAGCTGCTGAGGAGATTTTTTTTCTGGATCTTTTTCTGGATTTTCTCTTTAAAGTGTAACAAAACCCACCAGCGTCCAAAGATTTCAGGGCCGACCACTGGCTTTACCCCAGGGGATCCTGAATCAGGGCGCCCTGCTATGTAAAACCCCCCAGGGTGCTGGTAATAACTCACCTTTCCCTGGTCCAATGGCTCTGTTTGTTTACAGTGGGGAGCATGCACTGCCACATTCCCTGCATCCCCAGTGGCCTGCAAAATGCAATCAGAGCCCTTTGCCAAAGGATGTAAATATGGAAAAGGGCTCTGGGCATGGGGCAATTCATACCTCCTGTAGCGATAACCTTTATCGCCGGAGGGCTTCCCCGCCAGAGACGTCCTTTTCCCAATGGTGAGAGGTGCTGCAGGAATTCTGTGAGGAACCAGGAACAGCCCAAGGGCTAGTGAATTGTAATATAGCGTTTCCCCCAATAAGAGACAGAACTCAGTATTGAGGGTGAAGATGAACTGAACTTTATTAGTGCCTTATATGCAAGGCTCCATGCAAGGGGACCTCCCCCGTGGACCTGATGGAGAACTGCATGACAAACCCACAGACCAATGGGAGCAGGGCACACAATCCCTCAACTCTGCCGGTAACACAATCAGTAGAACAATAGCAGTCTGTAACACAATCAGTAGAACAATAGCAGTCTGTAACACAATCAGTAGAACAATAGCAGTCTGTAACACAATCAGTAGAACAATAGCCGTCTGTAGCACAATCAGTATAACAATAGCAGTCTGTAATACCATCAATAACACAATGGCAGTCTGTCTGGGACATGCTCAAGAAAATGAAAAAACAGTGCCTTTAAAATCCAATGGCAGAGTCTGTCACACCTCCTCTTAAATTTAAGGCTCTCCCTATAATCTACTCCCTTATAAAGGAGCAAAAGCCATTCAGAGAGGCCTCGTGCGCGTACGCACCCCAGGTATATGTATAATATTCAGTATTCTGGGGATGCGTCTGCTGAGTCTTGGGCACCGGGAAGAGGTAAGGAAATTCGAGGATCCAGGGAGGGGGCAGTGCGGTGGCACAGCAGGGCATCCACATTTGGGATGCCCCATAAAAAAGGACACCGCAGTCTTATAAACTCAAGGGGGTGGAGTGGCTGTGCCTCTCTAAACTAGGTTAGTCCTACAGTAACTTTTGCACAAAAAATATTTTAAAAAGATTTTTCACTTATTTTGGCTTTTAGATACACTGAAACCGTTTTTTTCCAAATGTACAGTCTGGAGGAAAGAAGGGAGAGGGGGGACATGATTGAGACCTTTAAATATGTGAAAGGATTGAATAAGGTTCAGGAGGGAAGTGTTTTTAAGAAGAAACTTAACGATAGAACAAGGGGGCACAACCTGAAGCTAGTCGGCGGGAAGATCAGGAGCAATGTTAGAAAATATTATTTTACAGAAAGAGTAGTAGGTGCTTGGAACAAACTTCCAGCAGAGGTAGTTGAAACATCAACAGTCACTGAATTTAAACATGCCTGGGATAAGCACACATCTATCCTAAGATAAAGAGTACATACAGTATACACATAAGGGCAGACTAGATGGACCGTATGGTCTCCTTCTGCCGTCAACCTTCTATGTTTCTATGTTTCTATGAAACAGTTATAAACACTGCCAGTAGACATGATGTGGTTTCCAAGACTATTGCACATCCCTCTATATGGTCGATTCAAAGAAACATGTAACAGCTTTGATTTTGGTGCCGATCATCCTATTTTTCCCGTACGCTCGTGCGCTCGTATGAACTTGCGAGTGATTCTATAAGCTAATACGTTTCTATCCTAAAATTTACGTCCGTTCGTATGGCAGTTCGGGAATCAGACCTATGTCAGTTTCCATCCTGAATTTTCCGTTTCATTTCTCAGGTTGCAACATTGGTTTTGCCCTTTTTCCTTTTTTGTCTGGACGTAAATCCTTCTGATCTTGCGGCTGCGCACTACAAACTTACCTCATTAAAGTGCATTCTAAATATTTGGTCTTATTTTTCTTTATTTCATTCATTTTGTAGTAACCAACCATTAATGAATGCATTTGCATAAGTAAATCTTACTTTGTTTAATTTTTAGTTAACTTGCATTTTTTACTTGTGGATTTAATTTTAATATTTTGGCTTCAAATGGTACAACTTAAAATTTTGTGTGTGGTTATCCACACCCTCTACATACAGATTGCTCTCAAAAATTAAAAAACACCCAGCAACTTCTGCATGTTATGAGTCTAGAAACAGCCAAGATGGCGGGTCAGGTATTATCGGGCAGCCTGCAAACAGAAAGGGCCTTGTGACTGTGTTGCTCTGCATTCTTTGATTTCTGACCTTTCCGTGCCCCCAGCTCTGCTGTGTCTGTGCAAAATACAGCAGTAACCCACATCCTGCACTTTATCCCGCTCTCCTCTCCTCAGTAAGTGTGATGCATCTGACCAAAGATGAGCTAAAATAATTAAACAAAGCAAAGGTAAACAACTACACCAATAAATTCAATCTAAAAATATTATTCTAGTACATCAATTTAAAAATAAATAACAAAGGACATAAGTTTCTTTAATTAACGCAAATATATGGATGTATTGCAAAATAAAGGTTTACATGCAAAGGACTAATTAAGGTCCACATTAAAATGCTTTTATAAGGCATACATGAATCAGGTATGCATTGCCATACAATTTATGGCCTCGGCCATGCTGATACATGCAGTTCATTGGAGCTCAAGACGCGCAGACTCCTCCACATAGCCAAAAACCTGTTCAAGAACAGCAATCCGACTGCTAAAAGGTGTCGGAAGTGGCTTTCTTTTAAAACGGATTTAGAGGTTGGAAAACTGCTCTCTGAATCACACCTAAACACATCCGATTATCCTAAGTTTTAGGATTTGATCCTAAGTTTTACGTTTTGATCCTAAGTTTTAGGTTTTGATCCTAAGTTTTAGGATTTGATCCTACAATTTAGGAACGAACTTCCGATGATCGTAAGAGCATATACGAAATCGTACGTAGGCTCGTGCAAGTCGGAAATGGCCAAAAAAACAGGAAAAAATGACAAACACCCACCCAAACTTAGGATTCTAGATCCGAAATCAATTAACTTTTGCTCTTTGAATCGAGGGGTATATGTCAAAAGTAGCAGAGGGGTGTAAGATAGCGATAGGTGAACTCCCCAAAGTTCGGGTATGGCCAAACTTTGAATAAATGTTCGGGTTTGGGGACAGGTTTGGCGGGCGCAAAGTGTGCAGCAGTAGCAGTAAGTGTGCTGCCTAACTCACCTTAGCCCAGATCCTCTTATTCAGCAGTGGCCCTAGAAGAGCCAGTGGCCATATTTTTGCAGCCCCAGCTGGGGCCAAATTAAATCGCTTTCGGGTGTTTGGGCCAGAAACTGACCTTGAACACGGACAAAAGCTCGAAACAAACTTTGTGGTTTGGGTTCGCCAATCTCCAGTGTTAGAGTTAGAGTATTCTCCTGTTGTACAACTGCAACACCCAGCATAAAACACTTCAAGCACTGGAAAATATTGTAATCATCACACATCTCCCTCCCCCAGACCAAAACGTAACTGCCCCACCGCAACTATCAGTGCCCAGACAGCCAGTCCCCAAGTTAATAAATTTGTTTGCAGTCATGCTTATCCCCAGTCCTCTGCAGTCTGCTTCCTGTTTTCTGTGGCTAAGATAAATTGCATAAGCTGTTATATGATGCCCATGTAACTTGCCTGAGCCTTGTGGGGACAGGGAGCCCATGCAGGAGCCCAGGGCTAAGTAAGATGTTCCCAGCCACACTCTGCATATGGCCTCCCTTCACAGCTACAGCAGGGCTTCCTCAAGGCATATCATGGTAGATGTGAGTTTTTTAGTGATTGTGGGTAGCACAATGCAGTGAGCTGGCATCTTGAGTGACCATACAGCGCATCTGGATCTAGAAATGGCCCTGAGAGACAACACAACACATCATGCTCAAAGAGGATTAGTGGGTTAGTGGATCTTCAGTCATTTTTAAGTAGTCCACTTTAAAGCTCACGAAAATGCATGTAATACAACTCTAAAGTCTAAAAGCTTACATAATTCCAGATTTGGATTACAGCTTGCCCCCTGGGGCATCCTGATTTGGGATGCCCTGCTTGTGTGACACCCCCTGGGATTGCCTGCGATTCCACGTATAGGCTCTGGCCGCATCCATAGCATCTCTCGGCTGAGGCCCTCTCCGGCACCCAATCATTCAGTTAAGCTGAGAGAGTTTGCATGCATGAGTTCTATGCATTGCACGGCACATCATGCAGCGGTGATTGTACGAGAGCCTGTGCATGTACCATAAGACTGCCAGAAAAGTAAGTTCTCATAGCCATTGGTGGGGGTTTTATTCAGCAGGGCATCCCAAATTGGGATACCCTAAAGAAAAACACAACACGGGAAAGTCAAAATAGTAGTAGTAGCATTCCTGTATATAACCCCCTCTTTTTTTAACCCTAACGGCGTCAGATGGTATAGTTGTAAATAAAAGTATAAGGTCTTTTTTATTATATTTACAGGTATTTTTTTTCTGCTGCAGATTGTAATATCCATACTGTGACCTCGGATACATGGTATGACATTATCAGCATGTCAGTTGTATCACACCAATCTGCTTGGCAGCTTTCCAAGTGGATTTTGTACATATGATGTATATCTATTAAAGGCATTCAACATCCAAATAAAAACACAAGTGTACCTTTTGTCCTCCACCCCTGATCGGAGCTTGTCTGAATCTGAGCCCCCGCTGCAGCCCAAACATGGGGTCAAGATTGATACCATTAGTCACAGGAGTGCTGCCACGCCCCTCAAAAAATACCCTGATGTCATCAACTAATATATGGCCTGCATCAAAGACTTTCCTCACAGGCCTGATGAAGTAGACCTTCCTCACATAATCTACCTTCCTAATGTAAATGAATAAAGACCTCACCCCATTACACAATATATAGTATAATCTGTGACGTGTATTATGCAGCATTTTAGTTAAGCACTAGTGTGAAATTATGTAATTTTAAAAATCCATATAAACACATAGGCTAATGAGAGAAGGGGTCACTTATACACCCAAACTGAATAAAACGCCCGCTAAGCTTGTACTTTATTTTACCCCACTTTTCCTACTTATGAAAGGTTAGGAATACCATTCAGGGTGACAAGTTTAGTGTATCAGATTTACTCTTCCTTTCATTAAAATAAAAAAATTTCCTGAAATAGACTTGAATAGAAATTGGACCACCAGCAGTACAAATGGAGTTATATTTATAGATCTATTGCAGGATAAATTTATAACAGAGTTTGCAGAGGCTCAAACTCGAAATTATGCTCGGCTGGATCTGGTTTCAAACAGTGCAGTGCTGATTGCTGATGTTAAAATTAGCACGCCCCATGGGGACAGTGACTACAATATGATTTTATTCAATATAGACTCTAGAAAAAAAGCACACTTGGAAAAGGCAAAAACCATTAAAGTGGAACAAAACCCAGCACTGGAGGCTAAAAGAACAGGATTCCCCACTGTATGAAACACCCCTGGGTCACCACAAAACTCACCTTTTCTAGCCTCTCGGTAGCAAGAGTGGTCACATTCCCAATATCTCTGGGTTGGGGCTCTCCCGTGATCAGCCCTCCAAATAATATGGCAATGTAAGTACACATGTGTCTGGGAATGTGCCCACTCTTGCTCCCGATGACTGTAAACAAAACCATATGTCGAGCATTAATATGCATTGAAAACAGCTCTGATTGGACGAGAGCCTGCGCATGCACCATCGGACCAGGGAAAGCTGAGTTTTTCGTGGGCTATCTTGGGGGTTTCACACAGGAGGCATACAAAACTGGGATGCCCCGGGGACAAGGAACAACAGCCTTGCAACACCCGATAGCCACCCCCATGTGGCTCTTGACACGGCTCCTGGACAACAGCAGTAGCTGAGCTGCGTGTCCTCCTGATGTCTATTAGGCATCTATTAGACTCCAGGACTGCCTGATTCCCTCCCCCTGGGCCATACAGATTCGGGTTGCCCTACTGTGTAATAACTCCCAGGTCATCCAGTAAACTCACCTTCTCCCTGATCCAAAGGCGCATGTGTGAGTTGCAGCTGCCATCTGCTATACATTTAGCACTCGGGCCAAACATTTGTGAATGGCCTGCGCAGGCACACACTATGTTAGAAGGTAGCAGAGATGCAGCTGCGGGCGCACTCGGTTCCGCTCAGCTCTTCTCGGCTAGACGTGGCCCTTGATTGGACGAGAGGCTGCGCATTCACCATAGGACCAGGGAAAGGTGAGTTTACTGGGCGACCTGGGGGGTTTCACAGAGCAAGAAGAAGAAAGGAAAATTGGGTGCACACTGGTAAACTAGGCTGCAGTGGGTGCAATGACCAGGGCATCCCACGCCCCATATACTCAAGGAAAAAAAGCTTTGAGGTCAGCACTCCTTAAAATATAGCTTTTAATAATGTCCTCATAAAAATACCGTACTCAATTACAAAAACAGCGGTAAAATGCAAAAAGTCAAGTCCCAACAGCAATCTTACGCGTTTCGGACGCCGTTCGGTCCTTAATCATAGATAAATAATCAATTGAATATGAACATTTATATACAAAAGATGAAATAGATGACACTAACCTCACGGAGACCGCATCGCAGGCCACTCCAGGGTGCAGAGCGAGGTGACGTCGTCGGCGGCGGCGGCGTCTTGGCCAATGGCAGACCAAAAGTGAGAGCCAATCAGGAGAGGGAAAAGACCATCTCCCATTGGCCAGACTGGAAGTCAGGCCATGGCGTCGCCACGGCAACGGCGAGGACGCCACACCGCAATAGAAAAAAACAGAGCGGCGTCTCCACCAGTGACCAGGGCACCCAGCCGACAGTGGGCAGAAATAAGGCTCCCATAGGGAAGGCACAACGACCCATACGAATGGCACTAAAGGGGCGGCTGGGACAACACTAAAGCAGTGGCGGAGACGCCGCTCCGGGCACCCAGAAGTGGCGTAAATAGCAATGCAAGAGAAGCCGGTCTCTGCAGGGAAAGCTCCAAAGCATAAATTGTGCACAGCAACTTCAAATGATAATCAAGTATAAATCTGATTTAAAATGTAAAAATGTTTCACAGAGCAAGGCATCCAATATAGTGGTGCCCCGGGGGCAAGGACCAAAACCCTGGATACTCAAAGTCATAGGTTTTGGTGCACTTTAAAGAGATGTAACCAGAGAGAGAGACCGTACCCGGAAATAATAAATGAATATTAATTAAAAAAAAAGTCTCCCCCAACAGTGCCCAAAATGCCCCCCCCCCTTTTTTTAAATAAGCATTTGCATAAATATTCACTGCAAAGTTCAGTCAGCAGTCCTACCACCAAAGTCTATCTGGATAGGCAGAGCAGTCAGAGAGCCTTTAACCGTCGTGATTGCTGACTGTAGTTTCTGGTAAGTATTTCAGTACATTACTGGGGTGGAACAACTCAAGTACATTGGCGCCTGGATACCGTGTGTGGCCATATTTTCATGTACTATTGATTGGTGGTCCACACAAGTCTTTACCCTCCAACATTACTGTCTATGATTAGAGTAGGCTGTGCAGCTCTTATTCTTTGAAGTGTTGTGTAGTAGTGAGTTGCATTTAGCCTCACAAATTGTTTTAAGCTTTGCATGCCATTATGCCCTTTAACCTATAATCAGTAGAAACAACCAGAAGCATAAATTACAGGATGATATAGGTACCACGTCTATTGAGGATCCGGTATCCCTTATCCAAGACATTTCAGAAGTTTATGTTTACATGTCAAGATTTTTTCCACTTGGAAACCTACTGAAGATTTTAGAAATGTCTGGGAGAAGATGTTAGATTGTTCCAAATTGATCAATAACTATTTACAGGCTGATTCATTACTAACGGCAGGTAATGTCAGATGAGCATCTGTAGAGCGGTTTTCAGAGCGCCCGCTAGTAGTCGCTGTGCTCGGCTATACTACGCTGTATGTGAGCGCACCGTAACGCCAGCTCAGTGCGACTGACTAACACCACATTCATCAAAAAAACAGCCACAAACCTCGCCGGCGCTCAAAATCATGTAATTGTAGCTCATAGCGCCAGAGGCTGTGTGATTAAAGGCTGTTTTTGAACATGTATCCACTAGTAACAAAGCAAAAACATATGGAATTACATTGTTATAACATTGTAACACGAACACTTTAATACCAGACCTGTAAGGACAATTCTGCATAAAAATATTATTAATCCAAAAAGTTTTCAAAAATGTCATTTTCTTGCCCAGAATACATGTCAGAAGGTTTGTGTTTTTTTGGAATCAGGAAAGGGATTTAAGACTCGTCCATAGAAATGTATGGGAGAGCGCCAGGTAACGACAGGTTAGACATAGCGCTCTGCAAGGATGAACGCCGGCGCTGTATGCTGAGGCTGGGATAATGATGAATCGGACGCTACATGGCGTTGTTCTAGTCGTCCCCAGATTCGGCTTCATAAATGTGTAATTGCGTGCCGTGTCCGGCGTTCACCTGACGCTACCTGACGCTGTACAGGCATTACCTGGCGCTATCCCTTCATGAATAAGGCCCTTAATAGACTATGATAAACGCCTTCACCTCCAGGAGGTGGCACTTACAAGTAACGTTGGAGGAGTTTGATAATGACAAGTATGTCATTCTGTTCTTTACTAATCAAAATAAAGAATTGCATTCATATAGCATGCCATTGTTGCATACAAGCACTGTCTCTATTTTTGAAGATGACACAAAGATATGTGTGAAACTAGAAAGAGATAAGATGGATCCACAGTGTAGCTGTGTTTTTAGGTGGAAGCACAATAGCATTACCAGGTGTCCCCACGATACTCAATCATCTAAGAATATGGGACAAGGCAGAAACTCTAACAAGGGTGCCTCCACACACCCTCAAACTAAGGGGGGGTCTTATGCACCCCAGGACACGTTTGGCTGACTCCCAGAGTAATCTTTTTTAATGTCGGACAGGGACATAGAAGACCCACCAGGCGGGGCAAACGCTGACTAGACATAAGCCTCGATTCAAAGACACATTCGTCCGGACTTTCGTAGCTGTCTGTGAAAGTTTGGGTGGGTGTTAGTCTTTTTTTTTTGCTTTTTTTCGTTAATTTTTCATTCTCACAAACGTTCGGGAAAATGCGTATATGCGCTTTCGATGAACGGAAGCAAATTGGATCATTTCCATTAGTTCGGATCATTTTCCAAACAAAATCTGATATTTTTCGTTCGTTCAGATAACTTACGTTGTTTGGATGGGCTTACGTCTGATTCAGAGAGCTGATTTCCGACGGATCACCACCCTATAAATCCGCTTCATTTCCCATCCACTTACGGGACCTTTGAGGGCTCGGATTGCTATTGTTGAACATGTTTTGCATGTATCAGCATGGCCGAGGCCATACATTGTATAGCAATGCATACCTAAATCAATACATTTCATGTATGCCTTATAGAAGCATTTTAATGCTGACCTTAATTAGTCCTTAGCATGTATTTCATGATTTTCCCACACATCCATATAATTGCTATATTTTTTTAGACTTATGTCCTTTGTCAATTATATTTGGATTGTTGAACTTGAATCTTAATTTTTTGTAGGAGTTATTGTTTTAGTTGTTTACCTTTGCTTTCTGTAATTATTTTATATTTGGTTGCAGGAACCGCAAGATGTGCCACTCACACAACATAAAAGCAGTGTTTGGTCCAGCTATGCGATTCCTCAGTGTTCTTGCAGGGCATCCAGGGTCGTCCCATGATGCTTATATATTGCAGAGCTCCGGCTTATTTCGTCAGTTTGAGTCAGGAGAATTATCTGGTGGATGGCTCCAGGGTAAGTTTGCTCACATTCCATCAATCCATTTTCACTGTATGGCAATGAATATAGTTGATGACTCATGTCTTAACCTATGGCTGTTTTTAGCCCTTGATGACATGTTAAACAATATTGTAGCTTAGAATGTGTATTTTATGTTAGTATTTTTAAAATCTTTCAGAGGATTCTGGATATCCACTCCTGCCCTTGCTCCTGATGCCCGTTCTTTGCCTGCAGAATGCGGGCCAGGGGTTCTCTAATCGGGCACTATGCAAAACCCGGGCCGTGGTGGCAAGGGCCCTCTGGCTTTTGAAGTCCAGATTTAGGTGTTTGGGGGGGGGGGGCACTGCAGTATGACCCCAACAAGGTTATACCAATATTTTAATTTACGTTTTTTAACAGGGACCACACGTGCCAGAGTGGTACAACTGAGTGTCAGGGTCTCCTTCAGTTGGTGGGCGAGATGCAGGAGCTGCGCAACTCATTGGGGACCACAGATGAAGAATAATGTTCTGTGGCCTGCCATTGCTATGCATTTTGTTTTTTATAGATGTAAAAATGTGAAATTTTTTAAATTTTTAAAATGTTTATATTTTATGATGTAATAAAAAAAAATGTTACAGTGTAATTTCATTTACAAAATACATTAACACAAAACTAATGGGCCCAGAAATATTTAAAGATGAATATTCACATGACCGAGAAGTGATTTAGGTAAGTTTTAGGGGGCTAAAATGGAAGAAGAACCTAACCGCGAAGTGGTTTGGGTGAGCTTTAAGGGTCCAAAAGGGAAGATGGAGGATAGTGCTAAGTGGTTTGGGTGAGCTTCAAGGGTCCAAAAGGGAAGATGGAGGATAGTGCTAAGTGATTTAGCTAAACATTGTAGTAGAAGTAAGGGTGGCAAATATGTAGGCGAGCACTTCAATGAGTTAAGTTTGTAGTGCGCAGGCGCAAGATCGTAAGGGTTTCCGTCTGGACGGATATTTATTGAAAAAGGGAAACAGAATCGAACGGGAAACGTAAAGGATTCCTGGGAGGAGACGATGGGAAAAGGGCAAAAACGAAAGCCTATGTTGTAACATGTGAAAATGAAATGGAAAAGTCACGCTGGAAAATGCCATCCTCGTATTCGTAATCTGCCATACGAACGGACGGAAACTTTACAGAAGGATTGCAATGCATGCATAGAATTGCTCGCACACTCATATGAGAACGGAAACATTTCACCAAAAAAACAGATCGGCACTAAAACGAAAGTTTTTTTTGGTCTCTCTGAATCGAGCCTATAGTGGGGTTACCAGACCAAATGTCAGAGGCTTGCAGTGATCTGCAAGATTTTAGTAATGTTGGAAATTTGAATACATTTGTTGCCTTTTAAGATCTAAAATAAATTCTGCATGAAATATTTTATGTTTGGTCAATCTAATGCAGCAGCTGGGTGTTCTAACTGTAATATATAATGATTTCTCCAATCTCCCCTGTCTTCATGTTGCCCCACAGCCCTTAGTTACAATGCCTGAAACTTACAGGTAGCAGGGGATGCAGCCGCTAGTGCGCTCGCATTAGAAGAGCTCCTGGAGCTCGAGCGGATCCGAGCGCTCTGATTGGACAAGCAGCCGTGCATGCATCATAAGACCGGGAAGAGGTGAGTTTGTTTGGGCAACCTGGGGGGTCCCAGGGAGCAAGAGCCAAAACCAAGGTTAGTCAAAATCCTGGGTTATGGTCCACTTTAAAGATACTGTATGGGTAGAAACAAAACAAATCTAAAAACAACTGCAGCACCCTCATGCAGGTCAGCTGTTCCTCCTCTACTGGCAGTGAGTCACCATCGGCTTCTCATGGCGGGACCCATGAAGCATTCATTGTTTATGACCCCACAAGCCTTTTCCATTCATTGCAAAGCAGGTTAAGCATGCCTGGTCTTGGCACGCCGCCTCCATTGCAATAGATAGAAGTAGGAGTGATAGAGAATGCAAAGCCATATTGATGGACGCCATCATGTCACCCAACAATGAACGATAGAATTGCTTGTTCTCCCTCATTGTGAAGTATAAAGATGCCAATGCAGCATGGAGGAGCTGTGGGGGACAAAAGTGAGTATAAATGTTTTTAAGTTATTGCCTGGACAGGAACTTTAAAGGTATATTCCATGCAAAGGGTCAAATTAGCCTGATGTTTGCTCTCTCCATGCTGAATGTGAGCGGCTGCATCTTACATTCAGCCTCCTTTATATTTCTTTAGAATACCTGGTGAACTCCTCCCCTTCTGCTGGAACTCCTCAGCAGCAGAGGTTGACACATCCATGCATGTTTTAGTGTGACAGTCCCCTCCGAAGTGAATTCATTTTGGGGACTGAGAAAGAGCTGTCAGAAGAAAGGAGCAAGTTCCGCGGGGGAATTCAAAGCACTGGTGAATGAAAGATGCTGTACCTGAAAGTCAGCATGGGGCAAGCAGAAAGCAGCTAATTCAACCCTTTACTTGGAATGTTCCTTCAAGTTATTTATTTAGAAATAGTATTACATTAAATAATATTAAATTATATTATATAATGTTGAGAAAAAGCCGGATGTTACCATATTCAGGTGAACGCCGGGCGCTGTACGCAATACCACATTTATGAAGGGGATTCTGGTGAGCGCTCTTACAGCGCCCCAGCCATTCAGATAGCTCCCCATTCAAGTCAATAAGAGCAGCCTGCCGAATGACGTAGTCACAGAAAGCGGCTCTCATTGAAGTGTGAAACCTCTGGTAGTGCCAAAAATGTTACCTCGCTCCCATGGCACATGTGCAGGCTTACAGTAATTCAGAAAAATTTGGAGTCACCTAGCTATCTATTCTGAATGAATAAAGTGCCAGAAACATCCCGGCTGTGCGTGGGATGCCACCTTTGGCTGCACGTTCACTATGGGAAAGATAAGATTCTTGGCTATCCCTGGTTTGACTATCCCTGGTTTGACTATCCCTGGTTTTACACAGTGGGGCATCCTGAAGGGGGAATCAGCTGGCCCTGGAGTTCTTCAGACTTTAGGGCTGTCCAAAACTGGTTTTAATTTGCTTTCACAATGTGTGTAGTTATTGGTGTTGTGTAGTGGGAGGGAGCAATAGAGTGTTTTGGAGGTAATGGGGGTAATAGTGTGTTAGTGTTTGTGTGTATGGGTGGGGGGTTGAAGTGGAAAAAAACCCAGCCAAGCCAGCCCTGGAAAGAAGCTGCTGGCCTTCCCTTAGGCATCCCTAACTGGGATGCCCCGCTGTGTGAAAATCCCTAGTGTGCCTGTAATCACTCACCTTTCCTGGGTCCAACGGCGCATGTGCCGACTCTCGTCCAATGAGAGCCATTTGCTGTGATGATGTCATGCGGCAAATGGCTCTCATTGTTTTCAAAGAGATAGGCTGGGGCAGGAGCACACACACAGCTGGGGATAGGGGCGCTTGCACTACCCAATGAGAGCCGTTTGTCAAATGACTTAGTCACAGCAAACTGCTCTCATTCGACCATGCGCTGTTGGACCCGGTAGGTGAGTGAATACTACCATCCTGGGGGGTTTCACACTGCGGGGCATCCCCATTCGGAATGCCCCCGGAGAATGGAACAAAATGGGGAAAATCAAATTCCTGGCTTTTGTTCTACTTTAACTGTATGTGTGGGAGGTTAAAACACGCCCTCTTTACTGAGGCATCCTAATTCAGTATAGATTTAATTGCCTGGCTACTTCTTATAAATGGAAGGTTTGGAACCACCTGCTGGCTGCTCCCCTCCTGCTGTGTGTGCCCGTACTGGCTATTAAGCCAGAAGGCCTCGTATGCGCTGTGGGATTAATGGAAAGATATGTTTTATAGCGATCCCAGGGGTTTAAAAAAGTGTGGGGTGTTTAACAGTGGTGTTAGGAGAGTGCTTCACCTGAGAGTGGCAGCAAAAATCAATGGAGAGGACAACTCTTTTGATGTCAAAAAAGCTTTCGACTCCATCTCTAGGACTGTGCGCCTCTCCCTCAGGTACTGGGGCTTTGGTAAGGACCTGATGGCCTGGGTTAAAGCATTCAATTTTAAGCAGCAGGCCTAGGTCAAATATGTAGGGTTTGAGTCCTCTCCGTTTGACATAGCCAGGAGAACAAGGCAGGGCTGCCCCCTGTCCTTGATTCTATTTATCCTAACCTTGGAACCCCTCAATACATGCAAATGTATATTTAAAAGGCCAAAGTTCAGCTACAATGCAACACAAGATCTTGTTTGCAGATAACATGTTGCTTATGGTGTCCTCCCCTCACATATCTCTCCCTAATATCTTCACCACCCTAAAGGCCTTTAGCAACCATTAGGGATAAACTCTGAATTAAGCCAAATTGTATATTTAGAGCTCTGCCGATAAAGAACTCCTCTCTGACTACAAAGTCCCGGCAGAAAGAAAACCTCTTTGGTATCCACACCATCCTAGAATCAAAACATCAACAATGATGGTGAACAAAGACAGTGGAGGACTGGCTCTGCCTAACCTTACCCATTATTACTTGTCAGCCCAACTTGCCACTTTGTCTGCCTTTTTTTTTCTCCAGAAAGAAACCTCACACTAGGTTTATATTGAAGGTCATGTTTGTAAGCCAGTAGGTTTGTCGGCTATCCCTCTAATACACACAGAATTAAGGCCGCCAGGCCTCCACCCAATTCTGAAAGTCACTCATATGGGACTCAGTAAAGATAGAGAGGAAGTTGGCCTCCCTTCATAACCCCTTATGCCACAAGTGGGAAACCCAACATTTCGCCCTGGGCTGCAAAACCCAACTGACTTTCACTGGTGGTTATCCAGCAGGTGCTAGATTTTCTTTCTAGCAGGGGAATGTTGCTCTTTAAAGATATCTCTCCAGCCAACCCCATTTCAGCAAACCAACTCTGGTTTTGATTTCTCCAAATCAACTACTGGCTCACTACCCTATTGAGAAATAGTAACCCAGTGTATACAATGACCCCCCTGGGAAAGATTTTGCCTGAAAAAATCTCTCTTATACCTTTTATATAAACCCTAATCCTAGACACTTGTACATGAAGGCATGGGAGGAGGACCTAAGCCAGACATTCTCTGAGGAGCAGTGGAGCAGCATGTGGTCCGCAATCCATAGAAGCTTCTGCAATATACTTGTCTTAGAAAATACGTATAAGGTGTTAATAAGATGGCACTTAAAGACGAACATCAGAGGCACATTAAAAGTGCCTAAACCCTCATCAGCCTGTTGCCCCCCCCCCCCTCAGGTTTGCATTTTGGGCATTCTTTACTCACCTTACTGGGACATCTGTATTTCCTGTCCCTCAGATTCTTTTGCTATGGGAGCTGAAGAAAGAGCCACAAGAGTTGAAGAGTGGCGTTTTTTCAGACCTGCTTCTGGACGAGGACGGCTAAAGATGCGGTTGTCTGTTTCAGATGGCTAAGCAGGTGGGGGAAGAGAAACGGCCCTGAAACAGCAGGATGTCGCCACCACCCAATTGTGGCAACATCCAAAAGGTATGCAGCGCCCAGCGAGGGAGATGGGAATTAGTTGTAAAGAAGTCTGATGTTCCTCTTTAACCCCAACAAAGCTCCAAAAATGTTATCCGTCTACATCCCCGAATTGTTTCCAGGGCTGCCTCCATCTAGGCATAACACTTCATATATGGTGGTCAGGCCCCGAGGCTCAAAGGGCCTGGGGAAGGAAGCTTCTCTCACAACTTTTTGATAAGAACCTGAAAATGCATCCCAAGGAAGCACCATTATAGCTTAAAGTGAACTCTCTAACATATCCACAATGGTGTCTGTCTATGCATGTATTTACGCCTATTAGACAAATGATTGAGATTCTGAGGAAAATCTCCGGCCATACAGACATATGGGTCAATGAAAAATGATGGCTATAGCACAGAACCGCTTGCCAGTGTTTTAAGAGATATGGGAGGTGTGGACAACTCATCGATTTCAAAAGCTACACATTTAGGCTCTAAGCCAACCCTTATTTGACTGGCGGACAGTGAGGCTTTACACCTATATTAGCTTATTTTCAAACCCGACCACCCTTCTCTCCCCCTTCCCCTCCTATCCCGCTCCCCCTTCATTATCTCCCCGCAACCCCCCTAAGGCTGACTCACCACCCCTGGCCATTACTTTTTTTGAAGATTTTTAAATTAATATTCCCTTAGATCCATGGATCACATCGATGCACCCCCTAACTACGTTGCTTCACACAGACTCTGTTATAGTATAGCTATTTAGCATCGCCTTTTACTTATTGTATGTATTGATTTAGAGGTTGATTCGATTTTTTTGCCACTCTCTCGTACTTTGCTCCACCCTTGATATGGGTAAATTAATGTATAAGTGCACTTGATCTTTGGTTGTCTGTACCGTATGAAGTGTTTTACTCTAAACACTCAATAAAAATTCTTGTAAAAGAAAACTTACAACACACACTGTATGTATTTAGGATGCCACACACACACTGCCTATATTTGGGATGCCACTCACACTGCCTGCATTTAGGATGCCACACACTGCCTATCTTTGGGATGCCACACACACACTGCCTATATTTGGGATGCCACACACACTGCCTATATTTGGGATGCCACACATACTGCCTGTATTTGGGATGCCACACACACTGCCTGTATTTGGGATGCCACTCACACTGCCTGTATTTGGGATGCCACTCACACTCATTACACTATGTAATTTGGGGTCTGTAATGGGGTGATTGGGGAGGGTATTTTAGCACAACATTTGGTTCAGAATATTATGTTTCTTATTTTCCTTCTCCATATTATCGAAAATATTGTAATTACCTTATGTATACTAAGCAAAGCAGCTTTCTTCACTTTTCTGAGTTGTGGTTGAACTGAGAAGGGAGTGTCATGGTGTATCTTTAAAGAGGAACACCACACAGGAATTTCAGTTTCCCATGTGTTGTTCTAGCATGCCTATTTGCTAAGTGGCTCAGCCAATCAGTGTGCTTGGTTTCACTTGGCTCCATTAAGCACTCCTAGCCGCCCAGTGGCTAAGGAGCCAAATGAAGCTGAGTGCCAGCCGCATCCCCCGCTCGCGCCACTGTCGGTGTGCCCGCACCTACCATTCGGAAAGGCCTAGCACAAGTACGCACACAGCTCGAGATGGGCAGGAATGCATCTCTGGCACCAAGACGTGGCAAGGATGCCGGGAGCAGGTGAGTGAAACGGGCGATCCGGGGGGTTTCACATAGCAGAGCATCTCAATCTGGGATGCCCAAGGGAGTGGGCAGTCTAAAAGTCCAAAGTTACTCTTTTAGAGTCATGAGCATGGTCTGCTGTGGTCAGAGACAACTGTGCTTGCCGTTCTCATGCTGGGAGCACCGAGGGAATAGGAATAGGAATCAGTTTTTTTGTGTGGTACAGGAGGAATGGAGTTGCTAGAGTTTCTACCCTGCCCTACTCTGGAATTGAGGAGATGCACATGGGACAGATAATCTTCGTAAAGTTTCTGTTGGGTTTACAGTCAATTTAACTATAGCCAGATTTGATAGCGACACAAACAAATAAAACAGGGTTTCCCCAACCAGTAGGACCAATGGTGCTACACAACCTATCCTCTATAAATTGGAAAAAGGAACAGTGGATTGAAAAAATCAGTCTAGTTACCGAAATGTTTGAAATACTAATATATATATTGCAATTTTAACTATATCAACATTTCCACCACTACTCCCACTGTCACTTTTGACATACATAAATTGCACATAATTTGGCAAGGAAAGGTCAATACTGCTTCAATACAAATGTCAGAGATGTAAAACTTGTCCTTATTAGGAGTCAATCCCACCCAGGCTCATTCATAAGGGATGTCCTGACTTCATTTTTGGTTCGGGGACTGGTTAGGTAACATGGGGTGTGATGGATGGAGGATAGCTCTTTAGGAATCAAGCACTTAAAGCTTTCTTTATTGTTCAAGAGGCGTCAGCAGCACGGGACGAGCGCCAATCGGCTGGTTCACCAGGGTACAAAGGGCTGACATCCTCTCTTCCTTCCTCCAATTTCCATCCTCAGCCATCCTCTGGCTAACTCTCCGTCCCATGAAGGATCAAGACAGGGGTGCGCAGGTTCCCCTACCTTCGTCCAAAGGCTCCTGCAATCTCCCCAGCTTGAAGCCTCTGGCTGTTGCCCCCAAGGTTTAGGCTCCAGACAGGCTGACCACATTTTGAGACAAGCCCAGCCTTTTATGCTCCTCACCAAGGGCAACAATGAGTGTGCTCTTCTGCACACTACACCCTTAATAAAACCCCAATGCTTTTAAAGAAACATTAGCAGTGTTTCTCTGCTCCAACCTTAAGGTCATCAGCCAATCACAGCCATCATCTCAGCAAGTGAACATCTTTCTAGGCTTAAATGAACATTTCAACTAAACCAAACCCTGCCTGTGTGTCTGTTTTTCCTGTTGGGAGCCTATAGCATTTTCTGTCCACTTATGAGTGCTGTGATCTAGTGCTGCTATCTGAGTCACAACAGCATTCCTGGGAGCATCTTCTGTTTTCAGTCACTAGCTGGGGTCTTTTTTTCTTACCTCTGTGAGGGTGAAGGCTCCCCACATGAAGGAGTAGCAGAAGATTAAATTTGTGAAGTCACTCTAGGTCCTCAACATCCAGGTATTGTAGCTGGTGACAAAGATTCATAATTTCTTCTGGGTACCTCATTTGCACAGTGCAGCCATTCCTTGCAGACTCTCCCTTCCCCTGAAGCACAAGCAATAGTGGACATTGTGCTCTTCCCTGTTACAGTTATCTCACGTACTTATATCTGATAGAGCACTATTGCTTATTGTTGCACATACTTTATCTCTGCCTTTAGTCCTAGGGAGAATGTTTTGCACCAAAGGTGAAAAAGCTGGTGACCCAGCGAAACACGTTAGGTGGAAGGTGAGGGGAATAATTTTGGAGACCAGAAGGACCTGATTTCTTTATCACTAGCGGACGCAGTGTGAGGGATTGGGGATACCTTCGTTTTTATTGGAGGCGTGTTTTAACAAAGAGTGTATTGTAAGTGCATTTTATGAAGTATTAAAGAGTGATTCCGCTGTACTTACAGAGTTGCACTAGATGTGTTTCTTTGTTTTTGCTTCCTATATGGCTTGTGCATGGACATTGGCAAGTAACTAAGAAGCAGCTCAAGCTCATTAAAATTTCGGGTGCACGTAATCATCAAGTAATCTGTCGGTAGTTTAAATACCCTGAAGTTGGTAAGAGTACCTTCAAGTGGTGGTGGGCACAGGAAAAAATGTTGGTGCATGCACAGTGGGACTCCATCTGGAAGCTCATTTTACCAATTGAATGGACTAGAAAAACTATTATTCTGCTCTGTGCCTTTCTGTTGTTGTTTAGTGTTAGGACTTTTTTGCAGAATAGAAAAGTCTGGCACGTTGTAGCATTCGTTCTGAGAGTCGTCCTTACCTAAGACCTAAGCGCTGTGTTTTTCTATTATTGTATCTATAAATAAATATATATATATATATATATATATATATATATATATATTACACTGAAATGGGGCTGGGTCACAGAGAGTTTAGGGTGCTGCGTAGAAGTGACCAAATCTGCTGAGATCTGATGCAGGTTTGTCTGAATCTGACTGTGAGATTCATTTAGGATTTTAATAGATTTAGTTGAATCAGCCATGTTAGTATCTTAAAAAAGGAGTCAAGTCTGACACTTTAAACCGGAACAACACCCATAACGAGGCCAACATAGGTCACTTGGTCACCGACGGCCGGATACCCAGGGGGGATCCTGGTGCTCTAATTGAAAAATTGTCTTTTCAGTCTAATGAGTTGAGCCAATAATAAACTTTGGACTTTTTGCTCCTCATCTACAGTATGGAAATAGGTATTAACCCATGGTGCAACATCAAATTATTAGTAATGTTTTTGTCATCACCAGGATCAGATCTTTTAAAGCAAGTCAAAACTAGCATTGCCAGGCCCTGGAATCTAAAAGATTCCAGGCCCATCCACTAGCCTACCCCCTGGGCATCCTACATCGGATGTCCCGCTTTGTGAAACCCTTCAGGGGTTTCTGTGCGGCTGCCCACGCTCCCACAACCAGTCTTTCAGCCGCCCGAACAGCGTGCCGGGATGCGGCCAGCTGGCTGCACCTCTTCACAATGGCAATTTTGAGAGAGGCATTCGGATAACAAGGGCATACACTAGAATTTTAGTGGTTTCAGGTGCAGGGAAGGGACGATGTGGTAGATATAGTTGAGTTGAAGGTGCCAGGAGGTGGCGATTGACTGAATGTGTGGTGCGAATGAAAGCAAGGAGTCTAGTATAACGCTGAGACAACATGCTAGGGGAAATGCAGTGATTGTGAGGTTACTGACAGATATTTTTATGTTAGAGATGGGAGAGAAATTGGATGGTGGGAAAATAACAAGCTCTCTTTTGTCCATGTTCAGCTTGAAGGAGTGTGAGTACATAAATGAGGAGATATCTGATAGACAGTCAGGGACCCGAGATAGAAGGGAAAAGATATCTAGGCCTAAAAGATCGATAGATTAAAGTTTTTTAGGCAAATAAAAAAGCTATACTTTTCTCCCACGCAGACCATCACTCCTAGTCAGGGTCAACAGCGCTCACTTGAAAGGCTGCATCCATGACCTTAGTTGCCCGGCATTTTGCTCAGCTCTACTCTGCTCGTCAGGCTTCTCTTCCTGTCTCTTCCTGTCTCCCAACGTGGTGATGCCCCCGCCATCAGTCGCAGTGAGCTACCACGCCCCCCTCTATTCACTGCAACCCTATGGACTATGCTAAAAAAATTGACAAATCATTCTGCATAGCCCATAGGCTGCAGTTTCCAAACTTTGAAAGAAAATGTCCTTACCCTATGAGAAAAATTATGAACCTCACCTGTAAAAATAGGGGTAGGGGATCTTATGGGAAATATTAAAACAGAAATGTCTTATAGAATATTTTTGTGTGTTCAAGTTAAAATGCTCAGTCAGATGTAAGCTTCAGTTCACACCTGAAAGCACAACGAAAGGTAAATTTGCTTGACCCAAACAGGCCAGATTCAGCACAGGCTTATAAAAAATATAACCTCACCCCATCCACAGGATTTAGCAAATCTTCAGCAAAGTACTCCAATTTTTTAAAGGTGTACAGATTGGATATATTTTCATTGCCTGCACATAAAGACATTTTACGACGACATTTGGCAGAAAAAAATGAAGGTATGCAATGACTGTGGTGTCGGCCGTTCAATCCCCTCTGCCCTTTCTGGTTATCCATTTCCCTTGGCACCCATGGAAGAACATCGGGCCCATGCACCCCCAATGCCCAAGAGGGGGGTGCAGGTCATTGGGCAGGGGCATGTCTGGTTGCTGGATTTTTGGACCCTATAATCTTTGCACTGCTATAAGGGGTCTATTGGACCCCGTTCAAGTTCACAAGGAGTAAAAGCGGACCAACAGTCAAGAATGATTTAAACCAGACCAACACAACAAATATTGCTCATATGCATTCCTCCCCATGGCAATTTAGATTGCTGCACATAAACATTAATTTTCCTTTTTCTATCTCTTGTTGTGGTAAATTTCAAAATCAAAATGGCAGGTCATGCATCTGAAGGCCACCTGCAAACAGGAAATGCTGCTGGGCTTCCTGTTATTATGCATTGTTAGTTATTTCAGTTGAATCCAGGTAGCAGCATGGCTGGGATGCTGGGAGAGGAAGATCCAAAATGGCCACTACTTTTCTTTTCCAACTGCTTTTTAACAGTGCCCCTTAAAGTGGAGCAAAACCCATATTATTCTCGTCAAGTGCTGGTAACTTGCCAGAGCCAAGAGTCCGCAATTTGACCTTCCAGCCCTGGTAAACCAGCCCCAATGCCTGCTGCATTGTACTGGTGGCATAAAGGACGGGGCTGAAAATGAATAGAAAACATGCCGGCAACTGGCCTTTGCTGAATTAGATCTTAACTTGACATTTTTGTTAAATACTGTAGTAGAAAACTTTTGATGAGAGTGAGGTCTGGATTTTATGAGAGATCACATTCATCTATGTTGTAGCCATTGTCAGGTGGAATGAGTGCTATGCAGCCAAGGGTCACTATGGAGGGCTGAGGTAAAGGGGGATGGGTCTTCTAAGAAGAAAGTGTCATGCAAAGATAAACAAAGATTGGATACATATGCAATAATGAGCAAATACCTGCTAGATGTAATTCCAGTCAATCTTGTATAGGGAGAATGTCATGTGTAAGAGATATCATATAAGTGTTTCAGAGTAGGGAATTAGTAGTGATTTGCCACTATTTAGACATTTGGAGGTAAAATCCATGTGAATAAGGCACTAACCTTTGATCATGTTGTGAGAGCTAACTGGTCTAGGTATTCTGGGTATATAGCCATGGTTAAAATAAGGATTAAAGGAGCAGTATCGTGAATTTTTCTTGGTGACTTACATTTAAATGGTACTTTGAATGTAGGTAAGTGTTGAAGTAAGAATTACAAATTTAGAAAAAAATGATGTCTGTGTTGTGCAGCTGGAGACTAATAGCTCATGTTTATGTCTGCTGAGTGTCGGGGCCTGACACTCTGGCCTGTTTCACGCTGAGGAGAGGGGGAAACAATGTAACAAAGTAATCAGCTGTTCAGTGCTGGCAGCTGTCCAGCATAAGATAATATTGCAACGTTGCCTGGCCCGAACTCATATATCTAACACAGAAAGAAAAGCTCTAGCAGTCATTTAGCTCATTGGTAAATTCAATGTCAGTTTGCACCAGAGAGTCATTGGTTCGAATCTCAGACTCACCAGTTTTTTGTTTTTTTGGGGGGGGTTATTTTATTTCAGAATTGGATTTTTATGTTTACATCCTGTTTTTTTGCGCTAAACATTTTTTATTTTGACAGTTTTCCCTTCATGTTGGCTCTGCTGCAGAATCTTTCAGTTTACCATTTTCTCTTTCATATTCTTATTTTTCATTTTTCCATATGATCTTTCTTTCAGCTTTGTGTGTTTTGAGCAAAGCCCAACCCAGGATCTGGAGTTTTGTTTTGTGCCCCTAGGGGCCCTGATATGTGAAATCCCCAAGTCCGCCTGTGAAAACGTACCTTTCCCTGTCCCACAGCGCATGCGCGGGCTCTCATCCAATCAGCTCTGTTTGCACGCAGATGGGGAGCCTGAGCAGTAACCTTTCTGGCCGCCCGGCCTGTCTAAATGACTATCTGCGTGAGCGCGCCAGAAAAATGGGGGGATCTGTGGCTATCCAGGGGTCGTTTCACATAGTGGGGCATCCCGATTTAGGATGCCCAAGGGGGAAGGTCAATGGCCGGGTCTTATAGACTTCAGGGTCGGCCACTCAGGGTTTTGTGCCACTTTAATATCTTTAGATTTTCCTGCACAGTTATTCAAAGAAGAATTTCAGTCAGTTTAGTTTATTTTGTATAGATTTTACAC
Organism: Gastrophryne carolinensis; assembly: GCA_027917425.1. Taxonomy (NCBI): domain Eukaryota; kingdom Metazoa; phylum Chordata; class Amphibia; order Anura; family Microhylidae; genus Gastrophryne; species Gastrophryne carolinensis. Next base: position 275,438,596 of record CM051234.1, read on the forward strand.
ATTTGAGTCACCTGGTCTCATAACAAAAGCAGCACCTCACACACACACACAGCCGTTACCACTGATTACAGTGTCAGCCTCTTAGGTAAAGTGTTGCTAGGAGACCAGTGGGCTAAATGAAGCAGCTCACTAAATACAACCCAGCAGATCCCCCTATTCAGCAAATGGACTGAGCTATTGTCATTATGCAATTTAAAAGAAAGGCAGATATTTTTTCCTTTTTCTATCGCCAGATTATTTATACACATGTTAGAAGCTATTGTGTGGCTATTTAATTATTTATCTTTTTTAATGCAAATTTTGCGATACTGCTCCTTTAACCCTTTAACTGCCAGCCTACCTGGAGTTTTTGTTATGCTTTGTTGCCAGACCATTTTTCACTATTTTGCACTATGCATGTTCAACTGTGATTTTTGAAGGGATTTCCAGGGATTTCCCAGGAAAATTATATATTGTTTTTCTCAACAGTGTCTGTGCTTTAACATAAATGTCTTGTTTCTCATTTGTCAAGTGTATTCTTAATATTTTGGGGTGAGATATGTGCAAAAAAAGAAAAAAAAATCTATTTTTTACAATTTGTAGTGTTTTTTTGTAATAAAAAATGTAAGTTTGTCAATAAAATCTTATTGCGTGTGAAATCCCAATTTCTCCCGGTTACAATAGTACCACATATGTATTGGTAAACACCCTTTCCTGCCCAGGAGACTCCCCCAAACTGAAACAGTTGAAATACCCCCCCCCCCCCACAAACTATATATTCACTGGAAATACACACTTCAAGCTTTCTAGGCTTTCTACCAGGCTTGTTGATGTTGCCACAGTTTTCTGGAAGTTCTCTCTCAATGTATTCTTCGGTTACACAGAGCTTCCCTAAAAAAGGATAAAAAAAAGCAGGATCAAAGCCACATTTTCCTAAAAAAAAAAACTATATGCAAACAAGAAAAAACAAGTTAATCTGAAAAAGCAACATCTCCCGAACAGAACGATACCCAACATGCATAGGTACTGTCAAAAGAAGAGTTGCCAAACACCAAAAAGTAAAGCATGTGCACAATGGTAATTTTGCTTGAAAATTTCAGCTCCGCAGACAAAGTGCGCACCTTGCGCTTTTTCTACCAAAACAACCCTTTACATTTAGAATACCCCCCACAAACCATACATTCCTTGAAAGTACACATGATAAGCTTTCTAAGCGTACCCATCATGTTGTAGTGGGCCCATCTTTCTGAAAGTAATCCCTCAAAGAATTATTTGGTCGCACAGGGTTCCCTAAAAAAATGTATAATAAAGCAGAATAAAAAATGAGTTTTCCTAAAATATCAATATGCAAACAAGAAAAAACAAGCTAAATCTAAAAGCGCAAGGTCCCCCGAGCAGAACAATACCCAACATGCATAGGTACTTTTAACTCTTTTAACTGCCAGCCTACTTGAGATTTTGTCACCCTCTCTTGACAGGTCATTTTTAACCATTTTGCGCTATGCTTAACTGATTTTTGCAGGTATTTCCAGGAAAATTATATATTTTATTTTTGCGGCAGAGTTTAGGCTTTAACATGAAATGTCTTGTTTGTATTTTTACTGTTTTTTTAAATATTTTTGAGTAAATTAAACAAAACAAAATAAAAAAAATATTTTTTTAGAAAATTGTCTCCTTTATTTCAAATAAAACTTTTTTTTTTTTTTTAAAGAAAACCATATTGCATGTGAAAGCCCCATTTCTCCCGATTACAACGGTACCACATATGTATCGGTAGCCCCCCGTTACTGTTCAGAAGACCCCCCCAAACTGAAAAGAACACTTTATAACATGTAAAAATAAAATACAACTACAATCCACACTATAAAGGGTTAAATCAAGAAAAAAATTGGCATGGGGTTCCCCTTCCAAGAGGGGGGGGGGGGGTAATCCCCATTTTTTTTTTAATTTTAAGGGTTGAAAACCCTTAAAAATTCCCATAAAAATGACATGGGGTCCCCCCTACCCAGCATAGCCAGCCCGGGGATCAGCTATGCAGGTTTGTAGAACAGGGCACAGGGGCCAGCTTTGGTGGCCCCCCGCCCTGCCAAGTACAAGCCCGCACCGCCTAAATCAGCCCGGGCCCTTCTGCCCTCCCTGGGCTTCAGGGAGGCAGGTAATAGGGGGGCCGGGGTAAATGGCAAGTCACCCGCTAGCCGCAGGTGACTTGACAGCCCCCCAGCCTTGTGAACTGGTATAGGGGTTTCATGGACTCCTTACAAGTTCACAATGGGTTAAAGTGGACCAACACCCAGGGCTGATCGGCCCGGGAATCTATAAGATTCCCAGACCGTTCTACTCCCTCCCCCCGGGGCATCCAAAATCGGGATGCCCCTCTGTGTGAAACCCCCCAGAACACCCGCTACCACTTACCTGAATCCCGGTCCTACGGCGCATGCGCGGGCCGCATCCCCGCTATCCCTCTAGCAGGGCGCGTGCCCGCGCTGGCTATTTATGAATGGCCGGCGCGGGCACGCTCCCTGTTAGAGGGAAGTGGGGGATGCGGTCTCCAGCACGCTCAGAGTGGCTGAGCTTAGACGTCCATAACTCAGCCGCTCTGAGCGCGCTGATTGGACAAGCGGCCGCGCATGCACCATAGGATCGGGGTGAGATGAGTTATTGTGGGCGATCGGGGGGGTTTCCCAGAGCGGGGCATCCCCGATCGTGATGCCCCGGGGGAAAGGACCAATACCCAGGATAGTCAAAATCCTGGGTGTTGGTCCACTTTAAATGTGAAAAAAAACACACCACACCACAAAATGCTGGAAGCATTTTATACCTGCTGTGTAACAGGACATAAGCGGTTAATTAAAAAAAAATTGACATAGTGTCCCCCCTCCCAGGGGGGGACCCCATTTTTGGGGGGAATATTAAGGGTTAAAAACCCTTAAAAATCCCCCCCAAAAAATGACGTAGGGTCCCCCCTACCCAGCGTTACCGACCCGAGCCAGCTATGGGGGCTTGTAGAACAGGGCGCAGGGGCAAGGGTTGGTGGCCCCTGGCCCTGCAGGCTACTAGCCCACATAGCCACTAAGTGGCCCGGGCCCTTCTGCCCCCCCCTGGCCGTTGGGGAAGCAGGTAATGGGGGGGCTGGGGGTTAATGGCAAGTCACCCACTAGCCGCAGGTGACTTGCCAGACCCAGAGCCTTGTGACCTGGTATAGGGGTCTCATAGACCCCTTACCAGCTCACAAAGGGTTAACTGTTCAAAAAAAACACCACACAAAAGTATTTTATAAAAAAAATTTTTTTACTGTACTTACCTCCGATTGTAAGCTCTTGTCCCTCGCCGCTGTGCTGACAGATGCTGGTGATTGGCATCCAGAGAAGGGGGCGGCAGGAGATCATAGGATCTCCTGCCACCTCCTTCCCCGGGCACCGATCACCGTCATCTGACAGCTGAGAGAGCTGAAGCCGGTGATCGGGGCCGGGATGGCGTCATTAGCCCCGCCCCCAAAGGGGTGGGGCTTAGTGACAAGATGGCGGCCGCCGTCGGAGGAGCAGAGGGGAGAGAGCCTCCCGGGCTGAATCAAACGAGGGGTCAGGTGAGTGTTTTTTTTTTGCCAGCTAGCAGGGGGGAAAGCCAGGTACATAAAATTTACGTAGCTGGCGTTTAAGGACAGGAGAGGCAGCTACGTGAATTTTACGTAGCTGGCAGTAAAAGGGTTAAGTGTGTCACAACTACACAATCAAGCAGTTCTTTGTGTGTGTTTGTATCACGTTAAAGGAAAATTTTTTGTTAGCTTTTTTGGTGTTCTGTCTTATTGTTTTCTTGGAGTGTAAAATAAACATTTTGGTAGGAAAGTACCCTCATACCTGTTACTTTCTTATCAGTATGCAGTTTCCATGTTTCTTATATCCTTGTGGCTCTCAGAAACACCAACCTGACCCATTCCTTCACTGTGATTTTTCTCCAGCCCTGCACTCAGCACTGACAATTTTCCAAAACCCACCTAGCTTCAGTTGATTAACTGGCTTGAATAAGAGTTCTAATAATTTTGTTCAGGGAGTTGAGGAAAATGGTAAGGACTGGAGGAAAATCACCCGCAGGAATGGGTCAGGTTATCATCCCTGGGCTCTGTGCTGCTAAAGTTGGAGTGACTCCTGCTTATGGGAAAAGCTCTAGTATAGTTTTTGACTACAAATCCCAGAGCCCTTCCACTGTAATAAGTGAGATCATCAGCAGCTTTGGCTCAGTCAAGCAGCAGTAATGACTTCATCAGGTGAGAATGCTGCCAGTGGCCCTTTAACTACTCACAAGATTGTAATCCTTGCATCCGAAGAGATTTAATTAGAGCAGGAGAGGTTAAACCTGTGACCTCAGGAATGTGGCGAGTCGACTTAGCCTCAGCCAATCAGATGATTAGCAAGCCAGAGTCTGAAAGTCTCTGCCTAGTACACCAAACACACCAGTTGGTGTATGTTGCTATAGTAAACACATTGTTGCTAGAGAAAACAGTTTTATTCTATAACACAGGGTTGCGACACAAATAGAAAATAAAAAAAAATCAACATATACTGTAAGCTCAGCACCTGCAATTTTTTTTATTGAGGAGTTCTTAATATTTTAACTGGATTCTGCAATGTTTGCCATTATTCACCCTATTCACCAAGATTGGTGAGATGGGAGGGTTTTTATCTTTAGTGAGCTATAAAGTGAGGTTCATATATGTTCACTCATGTTTGACCAAATGTGTTCTTGCTTTTGATGTGATGTGCCATATTTAAGTTAAAGTTTGGTAATCACAACTTTTGAGTGATATCTGTCGGAGGTGACTTAGAAGATGAATTGGAGACCTCACCATATTTACATTGATTTGGATGGGAAGTCTATGAGAACTGCAAGACATACATTTAATTGCACTGATGCTGTTTGCTTCAATTTAGGAAGTGCATTATAAAATGGAAGAGTCCCAAAACCTGCTCTGACCCCGCCATATTTGCCAGATGATATAGCCTCAGCATGGAATCTTGGTGGCTTAAATCACATAGATAGGAGGCTGGGAGCTTACCCTTTAAAAAGGATCCACTTAAAATGCATGGCTGTCTTAACGTGTTTTGAGCAAATTATGCCCTTAAACCTTTAACTGCCAGCCTACCTAGAGATTTTGTCACCCTCTGTTGCCAGACCATTTTTCACTATTTTGCGCAATACATGTTTTACCTAGGTATTTCCTAGGAAAATTATATAATTTTTTTTCAATAGAGTATTTCAGATAAAATATAACTGCTACCACAAACTATACATTCTCTGGAAGTACACACCTCAAGCATTCTAGTGTACCAGGCTTGTTGACGTATGCGCAGTTTTCTGAAAGTAATTTCTCAATTAATACGTTTGTTGTACAGGGTTTCCCTAAAAAAAGAATAAAAAAGCAGAATCAAAGCTGCATTTTTCTAAAAAAACAAGGTCCCTTAACAGAACAATACCCAACATGCATAGGTACTGTCAAGGGAAGAGTTGCTAAACACCCCAGAGTTAAGCCTGTGGGTAAGGGTAATTTTACTTGAACTTTTCAGCTTTGCAGACAAAGTGAGCACCTTGTGCTTTTTCAAACAGAAACACCCTTTACATTTGAAATACCCCCCTACAAACCATTTATTCCCTGAAATTACACACTTTCTAGACATACCCAATTTATTGTAGTGAGTTCATCTTTCTGGGAGTAATCCTTCAAAGAATTATTTGGTTGCACAGGGTTTTCCTAAAAAATTTATATAAAAGGAGACTAAAGGAGGTTATTTTAGAAATGCTAACGCAAGGTAGTGCCAAATAGCGCCATGTAGCATCAGGTAAATGCAGGACCCCCCCACCCACCATGCAGGCTACAAGCCCTCATAGCCTTCGTGGACCCCGGGCACTCGGGAGGCAAGTAATTGGGTGGCTGGGTGTTAATGGCATCCTTCAGCGCCATTGGCTGCTTAGCCATCCAGACACCTTAACTGTCAGTGGAGCTGAAGGGAGCTGAATGAAAGCAAGCGCGCTGATTGGTTGAAAGGGCTGCTCAGCAAATCAAAACGCTCGTTCTTGCCCTAGTCTGCATAGTGGGAGCGACAGGAAGGTGGGTGACCTAGGGGCATACACACAGCTGGCATACATCCCCACTGAGGGGAACAGCACCCCAAAAAGTGAAAATTAGGTGTGTTGTTCCTCTTTAAGACAAAATTAAAAAAACACTTGGCGCTCTACAAGAGGTTGCTACAAATGTAGTAGATCTCGCAGTAGCACCTGCAGATACATTGTACAGAGTGATACATTTTCCTCCTGTTATCACAGATAAAATAAATAATATAATAAGCTTTATCAATTGCAAGAGTATGTGAATCAATTGCAAGAGAATGTGGTGTATCTAATTCTGTGTACCATCTGCTCTCTTCAATATGTAGGCTGTATGTAGAACACATGACATATATCAAGAAATATTGGGAGGTGACATCAAAAGAAAAGCACTAAACTTCTAGGTGGATATTTTTACTACATACTAAAAAATACCCCAGGGTCTAAACAAATGTTTGAACTCGTAGAGTTATGGCTATTATATATATTTGCATGTATATGCTCTGTAGATCTACCTTTAGATCTGAGGGGCTTTGTTATATTTAATGCATATTTATTTCTAACTATATATATTTAAGAAATGTAAACATCAAACTTCAATGTTCTTGCTGTAGATACGTTGTTATATTGTTATGTTGTTAATAGATTGTGCCTCACAAGATTGTTACTGCTGTTACAGGTGAGTCCCTTCTTTTTCATTATTATTAATAATATAAATATAGATAATGTGTTGGGGCAACTTTAACTATGATTAAGGGTCAGTAAAGGACCCGAAACGCGTCAGGACCCCTCTGCATAAATTTCTGACCCGTGTCAACACGTTTTTATTGCTGTGGCAGTCTGCGTGGGAGACATGTATACTGATTTTACCTGGACTCAATAAAGAAGTGATTTTAGAGGAAGTGCGGATCCACCACCCTTTATTTCTATAGTTTGTTTATTTAGTCTGCATGCCCTATAGATTTGTTCAAGTTCAATAGCCATAGCTTAGCTCTGATGCCAGAATTTCCTACCAACAACATGCATCCAGCAATGTTTTATGCTGTAAAGCATTTCAATGTGACTGGTTTACTCTAAGCTCTGGCAAATGTCACCCCTTTTTACTTGCTACAAGAGTGTACATTACAAGATTTCTGCTCTAAAAAGATCATCAAGAACATTTATATGTACCTCTGCAGCCAAGTTTTTCACTTACAAGTAATCTGGGGTAAGATAAAGTTCAATACAGACGCAAACTATCTCCACACAGCCATTTGACGGAGCCAGAATATAAATAGCATCGAATAAGAGCCAGACTGCTATACAGAAACTGATATTTAACAGCAACCTAGGGGCTGATGCTAGGGAGCAGGGTGGGGGAAACCCCAGGAAATCCATGCTCTGGGGTATAAATGTACCTTCCTGCAGCAGAAAGTGCTTAGTCTCTGGCAGGCAGCAAGGGTTAAGATACAGGGGATCCCCACACGCCTGATAAAGAGATGCTTCAATCAAGCCCAGAAGACGCAGGACACCAGAAAACTTCAGGATCCAGAAAGAAGATGCTGTACATAAGAAAAAAATATTTTTCTAAAGTGATTTTTTTTTAAAAAAAAGTGCTAAGTGCACTGATTGGGCGAGCGCATGTGCCATAGGACCGGGAAGGGGTGAGTTCATTCAGGCGACCTGGGGGGTTTCACACAGCAGGTCACATGGCCAGAGTATGAGGTCTCTAGAATCATCCGCCTGGTACAATGGGGGGGGGGGGGGCTTAAGGATGCGTTGATCTTCTCAGCAGTTCTGATAATCCACTGGAGTCTGATATTGTCCTACTTACTTGTCCCAGCAAACCCAGAAAAACCCTGGAGCGAACTTTTGACAGTGTTGTAGAAATAAATAATAATCTTCCGGGAAATGCCTGCCCCTTTCAGAAATAAAAGCTTCTGTTGTGACTTTTTCATGAGAGTGTATATGCTTTTGTCAATATTATCTGACAATATAACTAAAAAGTTGTATCCTTGACCCTTTCTATCTCTACCCCACTGATGGGTACTGCCAGGGTAATGGCAGGGGAACACTAAAAGTCTAGAATAAGTGCAACTGTTTTTGCAGTTGATCACTAGGCCATTCTTGACACATCATCTGTCAGGTTCAACAACAAAACGCCTGTATGCCTCCTCTTCTACATTCCTAATCAGAAAGGTGACTGTAGTTTAGGATTTTGACCATAACTGCTGTCATGACATTGGTGTAAATGGAAAAGAGGATCAGAGAAAGGACGCAGCCCTGGAGGGAACCAACACTTCGCGCTGGAGATTAATGGACCAAGCTTGACCTGCATGTCAGGAAGTCGGGTCATCTTCTCTACAAACAGGTTCAGCCTATTGGTACTGAACGCTGACCTAAAATTCACAAATGGCTTAGGCATCTTTGTGATTTAGATGCACAACGTGTAAGGCCATGTTGACAGCATCTTCTGTGGATCTGTTAGGCTCGTGTGCAAACTGGAGTGGATCAAGTTACATAGTTAATACAGTTGAAATAAGACATATGTCCATTAAGCTCAACCAAGGGTGTTCATTTATATTTTTCTTTACTGTTAACAGCTGATAGTAACTGTTAATGCTATTTTCTTCTAAATAAGCATCTAATCCTTTTTTGAAGCTGACAGTGGTTGATGCTGTAACAAGCTTCTGTGGGAGGCTATTCCACAGATTTATAATTCTTATGGTAAAGAATCATTGTCACCTCCAGAGACTAAATTTCATTTTTTCCAGTCGAAGGAAGACCCCTTGTCTTTAGAGAGGATTTTACCTGAAATAGTGTTTCCCTATATTTTTTGTATTGGCCATTTATATATTTAATTAAATATTTATACAAGTTAATCATGTCCCCCCTCAGTTGTCTCCTCTCAAGACTAACCAAAATTAATTCCCATAATCTTTCCTCATAACTAAGATCTTTCATTCCTCTTATTAGTTTTGTGGCTCTGCACCCTTTCCTTTCCACAGTCCTTTCTGTGAATGGGTGCCCAGAACTGAACAGCATATTCCAGGTGAGGGCGCACCAGTGCCTTGTAAAGAGGCTAAATGACATCCCTATCCCGTGATTCCATGCCTCTTTTAAGGCATGATAGTATCACGGTGGCCTTGGAAGCAGCTGCTTGACATTGCATACTGTTATTTAGCCTGTGATCTACCAGTACCCCCAGATCCTTCTCAACAAGTGATTCTCCCAGTTTTACTCTCCTGAGGATATATGTGGCCTTCAAGTTATTAGACCCCAAGTGCATGACTTTACATTTCTCCACAACTTCATTTGCCAAGTGTCCAAGTCAGTCTGAAGCTTGTGAACATCTTCAATAGACTACATTGTGCTACATATCTTTGTGTCATCTGCAAAAATAGAGACAGTGCTTCTAATTCCATCTTCTATGTCTTTTATAAGTTGAATAAAAGTGGGCCCAGGACTGAACCCTGGGGTACACCACTTACAACTGGTAACCATTCAGAGTAGGTATCATTAACCACAACTCTCTGCACACAATCCTTCAGCCAGTTTTCAATCCAGTTACAAACTGTATTTTCTAAATTTCCCCAATAAGCATCTATGAGGGACAGTGTCAAATGCTTCTGCAAAATCCAGAAAAACTATATCTACAGCCGCCCCTCTGTCCAGACTTCTACTCACCTCCTCATAGAAGCCAATCAGGTTAGTCTGGCAGATTCTGTCCTTAGTAAAACTGTGCTGGTTGTCACTTATAATATTATGGATAGTTACATATTCTCGCATATAGTCCCTTAATAGCCTCTCAAGCAATTTTCACACACTGAATGTTAAACTTACTGGTCTGTAATTGCCCAGAGAAGACCTAGAGCCCTTTTTTAAAAAAAAACAAACATTTTCGGTGCGCCAATCTCTTGCCATTATACCAGTTGTTAGTGAGTCTTTAAATATCAAGAACAGGGGTGATGAGATAACTGAGCTGAGTTCTTTGAGAATTCTTAGGTGAAGTCCATCTGGTCCTGCAGTCTTATTCACATTTAAATTATTTAGTCTTTCTTGATGATATCCATGTCTTGCTTGTTAAGTATAATACTTGGGCTATTGCTATGAGTGGTAACCCCTGTGTTGGCTCTTTGCTCCTCTCTTGTGTACACAGAGCTAAGGTATACATTCAACAGCTCCCCCTTCTCTTAATCCCCAGTGACCATTTCCCCATTATCATCAATTAGGGCACCTATCTGTTCTGATTTAGTTTTCTTTGAGTTTATATATTTAAACAACTTTTAGGGTTTGTTTTGCATTCTTTGGCTACATCTCTTTCATTTTGTGCTTTCGCCAACCTTATTTCTTTCTTGCATGCTTTATTTACTAATTTATACTGTTCAGTTACAGCTGAGAGCTCAGCCTTGTAATGTTTACATGTCCTTTTCTTGTTTTTTATTTCCCTTTTAACCGCAGGTGTCAGCCATGAGGGGTTTAATTTTAGCTGCTTATATTTGTTACCCATAGGAATACATTTTCCAGCATTGGTACTCACAATTGATTTAAAGCACTCCCATTTGTCATCAGTATCTTTATTCCTGAACAGATGCTCCCAGTCTATATCCTGGAGTGCAGCTCTGAGCCTGGGGAAGTTGGCCTTCCTAAAATTCAGTGTTTTTGCCCTCCCTCCTGAAACTGATTCATATAATTATCTTGTAGCAAGCTGAAGAATTATTTCCCCCTTGTAGAAGCAGAACTGTGTCTCCAGTCGATTCCTGGGTAGTTGAAGTCCCCCATCACCACCACTGTACCAATCTGTGAAGCCCGATCTATCTGCTTGTGCAGTTGAGCCTCTATTTCCTCAGTTATGTTTTGGGGCCTATAGGTTACACCAAATTGTATTTTAACATTGTTTTCATCGACCCGCACTTCTACCCACAAGGATTCTACATCCTCACAGTCTTCGGCTAGTTTCCCCTCATTAATATATGCTTTAAATTATTGCTTTACATAGAGACACACGCCGCCTCCTTTCCTTTTTGCTCTGTCTTTCCTTAAGAGAGCAAACCCTTGAAGACAGACAGTCCAGTCATGTGTGGAATCCAGCCATGCCTCAGCCACACCAATAACATCAAGATTTTCCTCTAGTACCAGAGCCTCAAGCTCCCCCACTTTACTAGCCAGATTTCTGGCATTTGTGAACATACACTTTAAGTTCCCATTTAGTTTGACACATTGAGCTATTTTATTAGCTCCTGCAGTAATGTATCCGGCTAATTTTTCACTGTCCATTTGCAACACATGGATCTTTTTATCCATCATAGCAGTCCTTCCCTGGTCAGTGGTCATCTTCAGGTGGTGCAGTACCAGCTGGTTTAACATCTTCACTTATTAATGAATAACCAAAACCCCCACTCCTTAACAGAAGAACCAGTTGCCCATTGTCGTGTGCCAGGATGACACTTGAAAGAAACCCAGACCTGTGCAGGAGTTGATATGGGTTTATATATTTGCAGGGCTGGAGGCCTGCCGCTGGGCCTTTAACCCTTTTGGTGCCAAGCACGTAACACCTACGTGCTGGCTTGGCTGGGCCTTAAGTGCCAAGCCCGTAGGTGTTACGTGCTTGACTTTCCTCGCTTCTAGTTTAAAAAATAAAAATCAAAAATACTCACCTGACCCCTTGTTGGATCCGGCCGGGTCTCCTCTTTAATTTGGTGCCATCCGATCCCCCGTGGGGGGTCGGATGGCTCCAGGAGAGCCCCCGGAATAGGCCGCCCCCCCCCCCGCTTCTGCAGCAGCAGCTGCTAACTGTAAAAAAAAAAAAAAAATAAAAATGACATTCACTTACCTGTGTGTGCGCTGGCTCCCGCTGTCCCTCCTCTTCACCTGGGGGGCCTCCGATCCCCCCCCAGGACTTACCGTTCTTCAGGAGAGAGCCTGGGAGGCTCTCTCCTCTCTTCTTCAAGATGGCGGCCGCCATCTTGCCTCTAAGCCCCGCCCCCTTGGGGGCGGGGCTTATGACGTCATCCCGGTCCCGATCACCGGCTTCAGCTTTCTCAGCTTCTCAGATGCCGGTGATCGGTGCCCTGGAAGGAGGTGACAGGAGATCCTCTGATCTCCTGCCTTCTCCTTCTCTGGATGCCGATCACCGGCATCTGTCAGCTGAGCGGCGAGGGACAAGAGCTTGCAATCGAAGGTAAGTACAGTAAAAAAAAATTTTTTTTTTTTCTAATAAAATACTTTTTATTATTGTGTGGTGTTTTTTTTTCACATTAACCCTTTGTGAGCTGGTAAGGGGTCCATGAGACCCCTTATACCAGTTCACAAGGCTGGGGGGGTGGCAAGTCACCTGCCCTAGCGGGTGGCTTGCCATTAACCCCCGCACCCCCATTACCTGCCTCCCCAAAGGCCAGGGGGGGGCAGAAGAGCCCGGGCCCACATAGGCTATGTGGGCTCGTAGGCTGCAGGGTGGGGGGGCCACCAAAGCTGGCCCCCCCACTCTGTGCCTACAAGCCCCCATAGCTGGTCCCGGGCTGGTTACTTTGGGTAAGGGGGACCCCACGTCATTTTTTTTTTTGGATTTTTAAGGGTTTTTAACCCTTAAAAATCCAAAAAAAAATGGGGTCTCCCTCCCCGGGAAGGGGGACCCTATGTCATTTTTTTTTTTGAATTAACCATTTGTCATCCAGCAGCTATAAAAGGCTTCTGGGCAGGAAAGGGTGTCTACCTATACATATGTGGTATCGCTGTAACCGGGAGAAATTGGGGTTTCTCACGCAATAAGATTTTATTGACAAACTTACATTTTTTATTACAAAAAACTCGACAAATTGTAAAAAAATATATTTTTTTTAATTTTTTTCACACATTTCACCCAAAAATGTTGAGAATACACCTAAAAAATACAAACAAGACATTTCATGTTAAAGCCCAGACTCTGTTGAAAAAAACAATATATAATTTTCCTGGGAAATCCCTGGAAATCCTTTCAAAAATGACAGTTGAACATGTGTAGCGCGAAACAGTCAAACTCAGTCTGGCAACAGGGAGTGGCAAATGCTGCAGGTAGGCTGGCAGCGAAAGGGTTAAGCATTAAATTACCAACCACTATTCCTGGTACACCAGTTTTTTTCAGTGAAAAAAAATCACACCCTAATTAAGCATCAAAAATAATTATTATTCCAGCACAGGCTAGCTTTTGTTATTCCAGCACAGGCTAGCTCAGGGGACAAGCAGATAGAGTTCAAAAGATCTCCCCTGTAATCAAAAAAACAATTCACAGCCTCTTTTGCCTTCATTTACACATGAAAAAGCATTTGTATATATATTTTTTTTAATTTTTCTGCCATTTTCGAGTTTCTTGTGTCTTTTTTGTTCCTATTTGTGTTTTTGTAAGCTTGTGTAAGTGTTTGTGTATTCCAATCGTATTTTTTGTGAAGTGAAGTTTTGTCTTACATGCGTATAATTTGTGATTAGTATGTGCTTGTGCGCAATTCAGAGCCTTGATTATTGGTTCGAGTATGTCCAATGAAACGGGTTCTTTCATGCACAACTAATGTGCTCTATTTCCTGGTGAAAGTGTGCCATTGTGGTGTGAGTTCTAACATCATCTAGGCTGAATACCTAGAGGAATACGAGTGCCTGCAGCTTTGTGACATTCTATGCATTTGTTTGTCGGATTTTAGCTTGCATTGGCCATGTTTGGATGTTGATCACATGCATGATGTTGAGCTATTTGAGTTGACCTGCTTAACCGCATTTCCCTCGAGAAACTGTATAGTGAATTGCGGCCATGGTTGGCCCCCCACCACAAGCAAGGGGCATGCCTTTGGGGGTATGACCAGATTTATTTGCTGCCTTCAATTTCTAGCAAATGGCTCATCCCAGAGGCTGGGTGTCCTTTCTGTGGTCATGTCCCAGCCTACCCTGAGCCGCCCACTCCACAAGTTTCTCGATGGTATGGCTGCCATCTTTAAAAAATATGTGGTAGCCTGGAATGCAGTTAAGTTGGTATTTATGACATTGACGATATGCCCAACGTCATGGGTTCGATCAATGCACGCACGTAGCGCTGTGGTGCCTCCAGTTGCTGATGAGCATCCCTACAAGTATTTGTTTTTTTTGGTCCTTGCATTGTATAGTATCCTGTAAAAGAGACCTCAATCTCTCCTTTCAACTAGTAGCCCGGTTTTTCTGTATCTCCTTCACTGTAAAGTATCAGCTCCTTTTTGTCACACAAGTTATGGTCCTCCAATATAAAGCATGCCAGCCTTGTTATTACTCAGCAAAAGTAGGCAGTCTTACCAGTGCCAACTGCTGAGTCTGGGTTTAGGCAATCCCCAGAAAACATAGATATGCTTTTGACCAGGACCACACCATTTATTATTCCAAAATATATTTATTAAACATTGCTCATTAAAATAAATAGATTACAATATACATGCTCTTTAAGCTCTCAATTAATTATTTACATAGTATTTACAGTTTTGATCAATTTTATACATTGTGTTGAATAATTCATATTTTTCAGTGTATATACAATACGTTACTCCCTGCTGTCTTAGTGACCAACTGGGTTCACTGTCCCTTCATGGTTGGGCAGACATGTTTCACCTGTTATATTGGCTTCCTCCGTGCCCTTGTCTAAAAGAAGGGGAGTCACCATTACTTGAGAGCATTTATATTATCAAACTCCATCATTCTTACAATCTCACAATAATATGATTTTTTTACATATATACCTAATTAAGGAAATCTTGGGTGCTCTTTAACATTTCATCATCATCATATATCGTATAATTGTTCAATCTGTACATCATATTTATACGTCCTGTACCTCAGAGAAGTCTGGCTCATTCACCCTTATAATGCAGAATTGAAGCTTTCTGGTCATTTAGGGTTAGAAATACTTAATTACTTTGGGGGTTTTTTAATGTGCATATTAACCTGTATCTATCTGGTCTTATATACCTCCAGATTGTTTTATGCATACAATGAATATACCTGGTTGGTTTCTATGTTGTCCCTGCAGTCTTGTGGGTTCTGTCTATCCTTCAAGCTGCTCCCCAGTTGCATATTACTGAAATTTCAAACATTATAATTAGCCATATGCTCTATCCGCTGAACACCACTGTGAAAAAGGTAAGGACTAGCCCTTTCAATAAAAACCGCACTGTACCTTTAAGAGTGCGCTGTCATGTCAGCAAGCAGTTCGGGCGTCATGTGTGTTGCCCCTGTGTTGTTGTAGTGCGTGAGCCCTCCCGGGCCTTCCAGATCCTCACTGCTCGTTTGTCTAGGGGCGCACTGACGCCTCCCAGGGGCTCCGGGGCCTGGGGCACACGCGTCACTTCCGGCGGAAGCCGGTGTGGCGCGGCGCCCCGGGTCCCGGAGTGCGCAGCTTAAAAACGCCGCCCTAGGAGGCGTCAGTGCGCCCCTAGACAAACGAGCAGTGAGGATCTGGAAGGCCTGGGAGGGCTCACGCACTACAACAACACAGGCACTCTTAAAGGTACAGTGCGGTTTTTATTGAAAGGGCTAGTCCTTACCTTTCATGGAGGGTCATGTTCTCCTCCATGATAAATTTTGGGCCACAAGACTCCTGTCTTATTGACTTTTTTTTGCTTACCCTGTTGGGATGTTTGTGGGTGTCCCATTTCCCTAATTTCACAAAGCCTCCAAGGTCTGCCATGCAGCGGTGACCTGAATGCCACCAGGGGCTTGTTCTGCCTCAAGTGTTGAAACAGATGCCATGTTGGCACCTTGATCAGGAACTACAACTGGAGGGAGGCTCCCTGGTCTGCCCCGACATGAGTGTTATGGGCAATAGTTTCCCCTACAGGTCCAGGGGCTCCAATTTTAGGCAAACCACATCCTTGGCCGGACATCTTGATTTTCTCAGGCTCTCACACAATCCACAGGTCACAGTATCCAAATTGGGTAGCCATCCTACTGGAGCTTATCTCTAACTGTTCATTATATAGTGCCTTGCATGCACATGTCATGTGCATACGCATATGTCACTGTGATGTGCTAGCCGTCATTTTGTGTGCATGAGTACCTATTGGTTGGCTGTGCGTATGCGCAACAGTCACAACTTCGTCGGCGACCGTCTGTTCATGCTTTGGCACGTGTCAAAAACTACACAGAAAAGGACAGGTAGATACAAGGCGCAGCTGTCTTTAAGACTTGTGCACTTGTGACTTTGTTAAATGATATTTGTCATTATTGGTAGGCATTGTTAATTGTTCTGGTGCCTGATAGTTTGCATGTGAAGTGTTGCTGTTCTGGTGCCTGATAATTTGCATGTGAATTGTTGCTGTTCTGTGCTTGTTAGTTTGTGTCCAAAGGTGTGCTGGGTGTTGTTTAGCTGATTAAAAGATTAAGATTGTGTTGGTAGGATGAGTATCTCTAAGCAGAGAGATTTGAAATTGATGATGATGGCAATTTGGCTTCATAGTACCTCTTTTGCTATCCAGGCCATGGGGGAGGATGCCAAAGCTCATGCACGTCCCCATGAATGCGTTGAGAGATTATTTATGGTTTGAACTGATCTTGATCTGATGGACAATGAGCAGATCTGTGCTAGATTCCAATTGAACCACACAGACATTCTGGATTTGTATCAAAAGATCAGTTCAATCATCGATCCCATAACTGCTCAAAACCATGCAGTGCCCGGCATGGTTAGACTCTTGGCCACATTGTACATCCATGGGAGAGGGAGCTTTCAGACATCCTCCAGTCTTATTGGCCCAAGATATAAGCTTCCCAACAACTAGCAAATTGGCTTTCTATTGGCAGGCTGGTCTCCCTAATGTGCTTGTGTGTTTAGATGGGACACACATAGCATTGCAGCCACCCCGAAGGCAGGAACCAGAAACCATTCCACTCCCAGAACGTAATGTTGGTGTGCAATCATCAGCAAAAAATCAGGATCAAATCTGTTTTCCCGGCTCCTGTCATGATGCCCATGTGCTACGTCAGTTGACATTGTTCTGTAAATTTAAGGATCAGGAAACAGCTGCTAGGTAAGTAAGGAAGTACTCAAGAGCTTGCTCAATCTGCCAATAATTGCTCCAATATAATTGCAGTGTTCATGTTTGCATAAATAAAAGGTTTCACACAGCTGCAATTGAGGAGTGCCTGGCTTGTGGAGGGCTAGTGCTGAGCGGCCTCAACATACTGCACACATCAATTATGGTGCACTCGGCCAAAGTACAAGTGGTCCCTATGGGCGCTGGTTTGAAAAACAGCCTTAGTTAGGTAATGTTATTTATGCATAAGCACTGCATCCCCAAGGTAATGGCTGGTTTCACACAAGTCCAATTGTGGAGCACTTGTGCTTTCAGGCAAGCGCAATGCAATTGCTGCTGTCGGCATGCCGAGGGCGTTTAGTGCTTGTGCTCTCCACTCACATGGATGGAGATTGCGAATGCTGTGCCCTCAGGATGCTTGAGGCAGGGGTTTTGGCGAGCACTGCGATTGTTTGGCAAACAATGGAATGACATGTGAAAGCACCCACAGCATACTATGGGCAGATTTTCACAGGCAGCTGTGGGGCACTAGGCCATACGCAAAAGCACTCCACATCTACACTGGGGTTGAACCAGCCTATGTGCATGAATGGTGGGGGGAAAGCACTGACAGGCTTAATATGCAGGGATATACTATGTTAGCATTGCCAGTGGAGGCAGGAAGAGTGTTGTTCCACTAGGGACACAACCATCGCGGAATACAGATTTCACATGGCATGGGTGAAGAGCAGTGGGAGGTGCAGGAAATGATGTGTGGAAATGTTGTGGGTTTGGTTGTGCTTGAAGTGTTTACTTATTAAGATGATTTAGGATTACATTTTAAGTTGACTCTTCTCCTTTCTAGCTGATTGTGGCTATGGGCAAATGCCATGGTAAATGACCCCTTTTCAGCGGCCTGTCTCCGAATCCCAGAAGCATTACAACACTGCTCACAGAAGAAGCAGACTAGAATCAAACAAACCATTGGACTTAAATTACAAAGGGCATTTTTTTTTATAAATTAAGACTTATTAGCATACATTTAACAAGACTATTAAATATGTTTATTGGGCATCTTATCAGTAATAATCAAGTGACACGCATCTCCATTTTGTTATATGCTGTGGGACAAAATGACAACCTATTTGCGGGCGATCTGGGGGGGGTTCACACAGTGGGGCATCCCGAAACATGATATCCCAGGGGCACCTAGTCGGCCAGGTCTGGAGACTTTTAGACTCCAGGGCTCACCCAGTCTCCGGTGCAATTTAAATGTTCCCTCCAATAAAAATAAACAAGCAGTAAAAAGTTAGGCGTAGGTCCAGGTTAGTGAGGTTTTGGTTTTACTAAAGTGGACCAAAACCCACTATTCCTGGACCCAGCGTGTAAAAGAATCCTGAGCTGGGTGAAAGTGCTTGCCAGAGGAATCCCAATGCCGATTACTTATCTTGAGCTGTGACCCCGCGATGCCACTTAATGGCTGCCAGTGGGTGTGTGCAATGGGTGGAACACAGCAATGATTGATCAAATTGATCAATGCACATTGAGATCACTGGTTTAGGGTAAGTAACTGGCAAAAAAAGGGTGTTCCACACAGCAGGCTAAACCCCTGGTAGTGCACGAGTGCTCCCATCCCAGCTATTCAGATCAGCTGGGATGGGAGCGCGCATGCCACCAGGGATACGTCAGCACGCGCTCCCCATTAAAAACAATGAGAGCCGTTTGCCGAATAACATAGTCACGGCAGGCGGCAATCATTGGACGAGAGCTTGTGCTGTAGGATCGAGGAAGAGGTTAGCAAATAGCGGGGAAAGGAACAAAACTCGTCAAATTCCCAGGTTTTGTTCCGCTTTAATGGGGACTTGTGGTGTTTCACACAGTGTGGATGCCCTAGGGAGTGGGCATTTTTTTGATTCCGGTGCCTACCCACATGGGTTTTGTTGTTTAGTGAAGGGGGTGTGAGCAGTGAAGGGATGACTGTCTGGGGAGGTGCGAAGCCAGCAGCAGAAGCATTAGTTCTGTTGCCCCTTCCTCCCAGGCACTGAAAGGGTTACACAGGCAAACTTGGGTGTTTACACATTTTGATCTCCTCAGGGCTGTTCAGGGATCATGTTGCTGGCAAGATGCAGAGAAGATACAGACAGAGAGAGCTGTACTGTATGCAAGTGTGTTTCTCCTCTGCACTCGTCTGCAAACAACATGAAGTCACGTGCAACACACAGCCCGAGGGGGAAGGAGGAACAATGAGCGTCAAGAGTTAGTTCCTGTACCTTTCCCTGTACAGGCAGGGGTGCTGTTTTACAACCAAGCTCTGTCCCGACCAGCTCCATGCTGCCCTACTAACCAACCAACTGTTATTGATGCAGTGAGAGGCTTCAGGAGATAACCAGCATCATGTCGCAATCTCTGCGGGCACTGCATGGCTCATTATAGGAAGAAGCCGGAACCTGCCGGAGGGGGCGGGGCTGCTGAGCCACCAATTAATCATTCTTTAAACAGAATAATAGTAAGGGCCGCACCGAGTCTCTGCTCATCGAGGGAGGGGAGGGGCAGCACCAGTTAATGTTCTGCAGGCAGGGCTTCAAGTTCAGGAAACGTTTTTTCCCTGATTTTTGCAACCCCACGCTGCACACTGTCACATGCCGAACACCCTGGGCAAAGACCCAGGTGATCTTATCGCCTGCCCGCTCTGCTCCCTGCGAAGCCCGCCTCACTTGGCCTCATGCCACCTGTGGCCCTGCCTTGCAAAGGTTATCAGGCAAGAACCAAAAAGCTCTGAAATTAACTGTTCTGACCAAGAGCACAAGATCTGTTTGTTTGCAACCTTTGTCAACCTCCCTAATTTGCTGTCAGTTTGGGGGAAATGTGGGATGCTCTCTCAGGTCTTAAAAGCCAGTACCACCAAGTATTATGCTTTAAATTATTCAGCAACAAAATATTCTGCAACAATATTTACTTGAGGAGGAACGCCAAGCTTTTTGTAACCCAGCAGCCACAGTCCCTTCACCTGTGCTAAGCCCTATTTGGGTGTTAATATAGATAAACAACTCACTTGTTCACCGCAATCCTTCCCTGATTCCAGTGGGGAAGGGGATTCTGAATGGCAGCCATAGGCCCGAGTGACAGTTGGACTTGAGTGCAGTCACACTGCTGTACAGGATTGGGTGTCAGACTATTTTAATTATTCATTTTAATAATTTTTTAAATAATGTATTACATTTTAATCATTCCCATTAAAAACATTATAATTAGAGATGAGCGAACTTTTGAAAAATTCGATTCGACTGATTCGCCGAATTTTCCGACAAAAATCGTTTCGACCCGAATAAATTCGCGACGAATCGCTATTAAAAACGGCTATTTCTGAGCCTCCTAGAGCCTCAATAGGCTGCAACACGCACAGGATGCGTGCTGGGTTAGTTAAATAATACTTTGAAGAAATATCACATGCAGATCAGAGGCATCGCTAATAGAATCGCAGAGCGGCACAATTGCAGAGAGTTGAAGTGGCATCACTATGAGGGGCAGAAGGAGCCCAAACATTGCTTTAAAGAGACACTGGAGTTGGCAGCAGCAGGAGCCCAAAAATTGGATGAATCACACCCTGGAGTTGGCAGCAGCAGCAGCAGGAGCCCAAACATTACTTTAAAGAGACCCTGGGGTTGGCTTCAGGAGCCCAAAAATTGGATGAATCACACCCTGGAGTTGGCAGAAGTTGGCAGCAGCAGCAGCAGGAGCCCAAATATTACTTTAAAGAGACACTGGAGTTGGCTTCAGGAGCCCAAAAATTGGATGAATCACACCCTGGAGTTGGCAGCAGCAGCAGGAGCCCAAATATTACTTTAAAGAGACCCTGGGGTTGGCTTCAGGAGCCCAAAAATTGGATGAATCACACCCTGGAGTTGGCAGCAGCAGCAGGAGCCCAAACATTACTTTAAAGAGACCCTGGGGTTGGCTTCAGGAGCCCAAAAATTGGATGAATCACACCCTGGAGTTGGCAGAAGTTGGCAGCAGCAGCAGCAGGAGCCCAAATATTACTTTAAAGAGACACTGGAGTTGGCTTCAGGAGCCCAAAAATTGGATGAATCACACCCTGGAGTTGGCAGCAGCAGCAGGAGCCCAAATATTACTTTAAAGAGACCCTGGGGTTGGCTTCAGGAGCCCAAAAATTGGATGAATCACACCATGGAGTTGGCAGCAGCAGCAGGAGCCCAAACATTACTTTAAAGAGACCCTGGGGTTGGCTTCAGGAGCCCAAAAATTGGATGAATCACACCCTGGAGTTGGCAGAAGTTGGCAGCAGCAGCAGCAGGAGCCCAAATATTACTTTAAAGAGACACTGGAGTTGGCTTCAGGAGCCCAAAAATTGGATGAATCACACCCTGGAGTTGGCAGCAGCAGCAGGAGCCCAAATATTACTTTAAAGAGACCCTGGGGTTGGCTTCAGGAGCCCAAAAATTGGATGAATCACACCCTGGAGTTGGCAGCAGCAGCAGTAGCCCAAACATTACTTTAAAGAGACCCTGGGGTTGGCTTCAGGAGCCCAAAAATTGGATGAATCACACCCTGGAGTTGGCAGAAGTTGGCAGCAGCAGCAGCAGGAGCCCAAATATTACTTTAAAGAGACACTGGAGTTGGCTTCAGGAGCCCAAAAATTGGATTAATCACACCCTGGAGTTGGCAGCAGCAGCAGGAGCCCAAATATTACTTTAAAGAGACCCTGGGGTTGGCTTCAGGAGCCCAAAAATTGGATGAATCACACCCTGGAGTTGGCAGCAGCAGCAGGAGCCCAAACATTACTTTAAAGAGACCCTGGGGTTGGCTTCAGGAGCCCAAAAATTGGATGAATCACACCCTGGAGTTGGCAGAAGTTGGCAGCAGCAGCAGCAGGAGCCCAAATATTACTTTAAAGAGACACTGGAGTTGGCTTCAGGAGCCCAAAAATTGGATGAATCACACCCTGGAGTTGGCAGCAGCAGCAGGAGCCCAAATATTACTTTAAAGAGACCCTGGGGTTGGCTTCAGGAGCCCAAAAATTGGATGAATCACACCCTGGAGTTGGCAGCAGCAGCAGGAGCCCAAACATTACTTTAAAGAGACCCTGGGGTTGGCTTCAGGAGCCCAAAAATTGGATGAATCACACCCTGGAGTTGGCAGAAGTTGGCAGCAGCAGCAGCAGGAGCCCAAATATTACTTTAAAGAGACACTGGAGTTGGCTTCAGGAGCCCAAAAATTGGATGAATCACACCCTGGAGTTGGCAGCAGCAGCAGGAGCCCAAATATTACTTTAAAGAGACCCTGGGGTTGGCTTCAGGAGCCCAAAAATTGGATGAATCACACCCTGGAGTTGGCAGCAGCAGCAGGAGCCCAAACATTACTTTAAAGAGACCCTGGAGTTGGCTTCAGGAGCCCAAAAATTGGATGAATCACACCCTGGAGTTGGCAGAAGTTGGCAGCAGCAGCAGCAGGAGCCCAAATATTACTTTAAAGAGACACTGGAGTTGGCTTCAGGAGCCCAAAAATTGGATGAATCACACCCTGGAGTTGGCAGCAGCAGCAGGAGCCCAAATATTACTTTAAAGAGACCCTGGGGTTGGCTTCAGGAGCCCAAAAATTGGATGAATCACACCCTGGAGTTGGCAGCAGCAGCAGGAGCCCAAACATTACTTTAAAGAGACCCTGGGGTTGGCTTCAGGAGCCCAAAAATTGGATGAATCACACCCTGGAGTTGGCAGAAGTTGGCAGCAGCAGCAGCAGGAGCCCAAATATTACTTTAAAGAGACACTGGAGTTGGCTTCAGGAGCCCAAAAATTGGATGAATCACACCCTGGAGTTGGCAGCAGCAGCAGGAGCCCAAATATTACTTTAAAGAGACCCTGGGGTTGGCTTCAGGAGCCCAAAAATTGGATGAATCACACCCTGGAGTTGGCAGCAGCAGCAGGAGCCCAAACATTACTTTAAACAGACCCTGGGGTTGGCTTCAGGAGCCCAAAAATTGGATGAATCACACCCTGGAGTTGGCAGAAGTTGGCAGCAGCAGCAGCAGGAGCCCAAATATTACTTTAAAGAGACACTGGAGTTGGCTTCAGGAGCCCAAAAATTGGATGAATCACACCCTGGAGTTGGCAGCAGCAGCAGGAGCCCAAATATTACTTTAAAGAGACCCTGGGGTTGGCTTCAGGAGCCCAAAAATTGGATGAATCCCACCCTGGAGTTGGCAGAAGTTGGCAGTAGCAGCAGCAGGAGCCCAAATATTACTTTAAAGAGACCCTGGGGTTGGCTTCAGGAGCCCAAAAATTGGATGAATCACACCCTGGAGTTGGCAGAAGTTGGCAGCAGCAGCAGCAGGAGCCCAAATATTACTTTAAAGAGACACTGGAGTTGGCTTCAGGAGCCCAAAAATTGGATGAATCACACCCTGGAGTTGGCAGCAGCAGCAGGAGCCCAAATATTACTTTAAAGAGACCCTGGGGTTGGCTTCAGGAGCCCAAAAATTGGATGAATCACACCCTGGAGTTGGCAGAAGTTGGCAGTAGCAGCAGCAGGAGCCCAAATATTACTTTAAAGAGACCCTGGGGTTGGCTTCAGGAGCCCAAAAATTGGATGAATCACACCCTGGAGTTGGCAGGAGTTGACAGCAGCAGCAGGAGCCCAAATATTACTTTAAAGAGACCCTGGGGTTGGCTTCAGGAGCCCAAAAATTGGATGAATCACACCCTGGAGTTGGCAGAAGTTGGCAGCAGCAGCAGCAGGAGCCCAAATATTACTTTAAAGAGACACTGGAGTTGGCTTCAGGAGCCCAAAAATTGGATGAATCACACCCTGGAGTTGGCAGAAGTTGGCAGCAGCAGCAGCAGGAGCCCAAATATTACTTTAAAGAGACCCTGGGGTTGGCTTCAGGAGCCCAAAAATTGGATGAATCACACCCTGGAGTTGGCAGGAGTTGACAGCAGCAGCAGCAGGAGCCCAAATATTACTTTAAACAGACCCTGGGGTTGGCTTCAGGAGCCCAAAAATTGGATGAATCACACCCTGGAGTTGGCAGGAGTTGGCAGCAGCAGCAACAGGAGCCCAAATATTACTTTAAAGAGACACTGGAGTTGGCTTCAGGAGCCCAAAAATTGGATGAATCACACCCTGGAGTTGGCAGAAGTTGGCAGCAGCAGCAGCAGGAGCCCAAATATTACTTTAAAGAGACCCTGGGGTTGGCCTCAGGAGCCCAAAAATTGGATGAATCACACCCTGGAGTTGGCAGGAGTTGACAGCAGCAGCAGCAGGAGCCCAAATATTACTTTAAACAGACCCTGGGGTTGGCTTCAGGAGCCCAAAAATTGGATGAATCACACCCTGGAGTTGGCAGCAGCAGCAGCAGGAGCCCAAATATTACTTTAAAGAGACACTGGGGTTGGCTTCAGGAGCCCAAAAATTGGATGAATCACACCCTGGAGTTGGCAGGAGTTGGCAGCAGCAGCAACAGGAACCCAAATATTACTTTAAAGAGACCCTGGGGTTGGCTTCAGGAGCCCAAAAATTGGATGAATCACACCCTGGAGTTGGCAGGAGTTGACAGCAGCAGCAGCAGGAGCCCAAATATTACTTTAAACAGACCCTGGGGTTGGCTTCAGGAGCCCAAAAATTGGATGAATCACACCCTGGAGTTGGCAGGAGTTGGCAGCAGCAGCAACAGGAGCCCAAATATTACTTTAAAGAGACATTGGAGTTGGCTTCAGGAGCCCAAAAATTGGATGAATCACACCCTGGAGTTGGCAGAAGTTGGCAGCAGCAGCAGCAGGAGCCCAAATATTACTTTAAAGAGACCCTGGGGTTGGCTTCAGGAGCCCAAAAATTGGATGACTCACACCCTGGAGTTGGCAGGAGTTGACAGCAGCAGCAGCAGGAGCCCAAATATTACTTTAAACAGACCCTGGGGTTGGATTCAGGAGCCCAAAAATTGGATGAATCACACCCTGGATTTGGCAGGAGTTGGCAGCAGCAGCAGCAGGAGCCCAAATATTACTTTAAAGAGACACTGGGGTTGGCTTCAGGAGCCCAAAAATTGGATGAATCACACCCTGGAGTTGGCAGGAGTTGACAGCAGCAGCAGCAGGAGCCCAAATATTACTTTAAAGAGACACTGGAGTTGGCTTCAGGAGCCCAAAAATTGGATGAATCACACCCTGGAGTTGGCAGCAGCAGCAGGAGCCCAAATATTACTTTAAAGAGACCCTGGGGTTGGCTTCAGGAGCCCAAAAATTGGATGAATCACACCCTGGAGTTGGCAGCAGCAGCAGCAGGAGCCCAAACATTACTTTAAAGAGACCCTGGGGTTGGCTTCAGGAGCCCAAAAATTGGATGAATCACACCCTGGAGTTGGCAGAAGTTGGCAGCAGCAGCAGCAGGAGCCCAAATATTACTTTAAAGAGACACTGGAGTTGGCTTCAGGAGCCCAAAAATTGGATGAATCACACCCTGGAGTTGGCAGCAGCAGCAGGAGCCCAAATATTACTTTAAAGAGACCCTGGGGTTGGCTTCAGGAGCCCAAAAATTGGATGAATCACACCATGGAGTTGGCAGCAGCAGCAGGAGCCCAAACATTACTTTAAAGAGACCCTGGGGTTGGCTTCAGGAGCCCAAAAATTGGATGAATCACACCCTGGAGTTGGCAGAAGTTGGCAGCAGCAGCAGCAGGAGCCCAAATATTACTTTAAAGAGACACTGGAGTTGGCTTCAGGAGCCCAAAAATTGGATGAATCACACCCTGGAGTTGGCAGCAGCAGCAGGAGCCCAAATATTACTTTAAAGAGACCCTGGGGTTGGCTTCAGGAGCCCAAAAATTGGATGAATCACACCCTGGAGTTGGCAGCAGCAGCAGGAGCCCAAACATTACTTTAAACAGACCCTGGGGTTGGCTTCAGGAGCCCAAAAATTGGATGAATCACACCCTGGAGTTGGCAGAAGTTGGCAGCAGCAGCAGCAGCAGCAGGAGCCCAAATATTACTTTAAAGAGACACTGGAGTTGGCTTCAGGAGCCCAAAAATTGGATGAATCACACCCTGGAGTTGGCAGCAGCAGCAGGAGCCCAAATATTACTTTAAAGAGACCCTGGGGTTGGCTTCAGGAGCCCAAAAATTGGATGAATCCCACCCTGGAGTTGGCAGCAGCAGCAGGAGCCCAAACATTACTTTAAAGAGACCCTGGGATTGGCTTCAGGAGCCCAAAAATTGGATGAATCACACCCTGGAGTTGGCAGAAGTTGGCAGCAGCAGCAGCAGGAGCCCAAATATTACTTTGAAGAGACACTGGAGTTGGCTTCAGGAGCCCAAAAATTGGATGAATCACACCCTGGAGTTGGCAGCAGCAGCAGGAGCCCAAATATTACTTTAAAGAGAACCTGGGGTTGGCTTCAGGAGCCCAAAAATTGGATGAATCACACCCTGGAGTTGGCAGCAGCAGCAGGAGCCCAAACATTACTTTAAAGAGACCCTGGGGTTGGCTTCAGGAGCCCAAAAATTGGATGAATCACACCCTGGAGTTGGCAGAAGTTGGCAGCAGCAGCAGCAGGAGCCCAAATATTACTTTAAAGAGACACTGGAGTTGGCTTCAGGAGCCCAAAAATTGGATGAATCACACCCTGGAGTTGGCAGCAGCAGCAGGAGCCCAAATATTACTTTAAAGAGACCCTGGGGTTGGCTTCAGGAGCCCAAAAATTGGATGAATCACACCCTGGAGTTGGCAGCAGCAGCAGGAGCCCAAACATTACTTTAAAGAGACCCTGGGGTTGGCTTCAGGAGCCCAAAAATTGGATGAATCACACCCTGGAGTTGGCAGAAGTTGGCAGCAGCAGCAGCAGGAGCCCAAATATTACTTTAAAGAGACACTGGAGTTGGCTTCAGGAGCCCAAAAATTGGATGAATCACACCCTGGAGTTGGCAGCAGCAGCAGGAGCCCAAATATTACTTTAAAGAGACCCTGGGGTTGGCTTCAGGAGCCCAAAAATTGGATGAATCACACCCTGGAGTTGGCAGCAGCAGCAGGAGCCCAAACATTACTTTAAAGAGACCCTGGGGTTGGCTTCAGGAGCCCAAAAATTGGATGAATCACACCCTGGAGTTGGCAGAAGTTGGCAGCAGCAGCAGCAGGAGCCCAAATATTACTTTAAAGAGACACTGGAGTTGGCTTCAGGAGCCCAAAAATTGGATGAATCACACCCTGGAGTTGGCAGCAGCAGCAGGAGCCCAAATATTACTTTAAAGAGACCCTGGGATTGGCTTCAGGAGCCCAAAAATTGGATGAATCACACCCTGGAGTTGGCAGCAGCAGCAGGAGCCCAAACATTACTTTAAACAGACCCTGGGGTTGGCTTCAGGAGCCCAAAAATTGGATGAATCACACCCTGGAGTTGGCAGAAGTTGGCAGCAGCAGCAGCAGGAGCCCAAATATTACTTTAAAGAGACACTGGAGTTGGCTTCAGGAGCCCAAAAATTGGATGAATCACACCCTGGAGTTGGCAGCAGCAGCAGGAGCCCAAATATTACTTTAAAGAGACCCTGGGGTTGGCTTCAGGAGCCCAAAAATTGGATGAATCACACCCTGGAGTTGGCAGAAGTTGGCAGTAGCAGCAGCAGGAGCCCAAATATTACTTTAAAGAGACCCTGGGGTTGGCTTCAGGAGCCCAAAAATTGGATGAATCACACCCTGGAGTTGGCAGAAGTTGGCAGCAGCAGCAGCAGGAGCCCAAATATTACTTTAAAGAGACACTGGAGTTGGCTTCAGGAGCCCAAAAATTGGATGAATCACACCCTGGAGTTGGCAGCAGCAGCAGGAGCCCAAATATTACTTTAAAGAGACCCTGGGGTTGGCTTCAGGAGCCCAAAAATTGGATGAATCACACCCTGGAGTTGGCAGAAGTTGGCAGTAGCAGCAGCAGGAGCCCAAATATTACTTTAAAGAGACCCTGGGGTTGGCTTCAGGAGCCCAAAAATTGGATGAATCACACCCTGGAGTTGGCAGGAGTTGACAGCAGCAGCAGCAGGAGCCCAAATATTACTTTAAAGAGACCCTGGGGTTGGCTTCAGGAGCCCAAAAATTGGATGAATCACACCCTGGAGTTGGCAGAAGTTGGCAGCAGCAGCAGCAGGAGCCCAAATATTACTTTAAAGAGACACTGGAGTTGGCTTCAGGAGCCCAAAAATTGGATGAATCACACCCTGGAGTTGGCAGAAGTTGGCAGCAGCAGCAGCAGGAGCCCAAATATTACTTTAAAGAGACCCTGGGGTTGGCTTCAGGAGCCCAAAAATTGGATGAATCACACCCTGGAGTTGGCAGGAGTTGACAGCAGCAGCAGCAGGAGCCCAAATATTACTTTAAACAGACCCTGGGGTTGGCTTCAGGAGCCCAAAAATTGGATGAATTACACCCTGGAGTTGGCAGGAGTTGGCAGCAGCAGCAACAGGAGCCCAAATATTACTTTAAAGAGACACTGGAGTTGGCTTCAGGAGCCCAAAAATTGGATGAATCACACCCTGGAGTTGGCAGAAGTTGGCAGCAGCAGCAGCAGGAGCCCAAATATTACTTTAAAGAGACCCTGGGGTTGGCCTCAGGAGCCCAAAAATTGGATGAATCACACCCTGGAGTTGGCAGGAGTTGACAGCAGCAGCAGCAGGAGCCCAAATATTACTTTAAACAGACCCTGGGGTTGGCTTCAGGAGCCCAAAAATTGGATGAATCACACCCTGGAGTTGGCAGCAGCAGCAGCAGGAGCCCAAATATTACTTTAAAGAGACACTGGGGTTGGCTTCAGGAGCCCAAAAATTGGATGAATCACACCCTGGAGTTGGCAGGAGTTGGCAGCAGCAGCAACAGGAGCCCAAATATTACTTTAAAGAGACCCTGGGGTTGGCTTCAGGAGCCCAAAAATTGGATGAATCACACCCTGGAGTTGGCAGGAGTTGACAGCAGCAGCAGCAGCAGGAGCCCAAATATTACTTTAAACAGACCCTGGGGTTGGCTTCAGGAGCCCAAAAATTGGATGAATCACACCCTGGAGTTGGCAGGAGTTGGCAGCAGCAGCAACAGGAGCCCAAATATTACTTTAAAGAGACACTGGAGTTGGCTTCAGGAGCCCAAAAATTGGATGAATCACACCCTGGAGTTGGCAGGAGTTGACAGCAGCAGCAGCAGGAGCCCAAATATTACTTTAAACAGACCCTGGGGTTGGCTTCAGGAGCCCAAAAATTGGATGAATCACACCCTGGAGTTGGCAGGAGTTGGCAGCAGCAGCAACAGGAGCCCAAATATTACTTTAAAGAGACCCTGGGGTTGGCTTCAGGAGCCCAAAAATTGGATGAATCACACCCTGGAGTTGGCAGGAGTTGACAGCAGCAGCAGCAGGAGCCCAAATATTACTTTAAACAGACCCTGGGGTTGGCTTCAGGAGCCCAAAAATTGGATGAATCACACCCTGGAGTTGGCAGGAGTTGGCAGCAGCAGCAACAGGAGCCCAAATATTACTTTAAAGAGACACTGGAGTTGGCTTCAGGAGCCCAAAAATTGGATGAATCACACCCTGGAGTTGGCAGAAGTTGGCAGCAGCAGCAGCAGGAGCCCAAATATTACTTTAAAGAGACCCTGGGGTTGGCTTCAGGAGCCCAAAAATTGGATGACTCACACCCTGGAATTGGCAGGAGTTGACAGCAGCAGCAGCAGGAGCCCAAATATTACTTTAAACAGACCCTGGGGTTGGATTCAGGAGCTCAAAAATTGG
The DNA here is from genome assembly GCA_027917425.1 of Gastrophryne carolinensis. Classification (NCBI taxonomy): domain Eukaryota; kingdom Metazoa; phylum Chordata; class Amphibia; order Anura; family Microhylidae; genus Gastrophryne; species Gastrophryne carolinensis. The sequence goes on from CM051234.1 coordinate 275,468,410, forward strand.
ATGAATCACACCCTGGAGTTGGCAGGAGTTGGCAGCAGCAGCAGCAGGAGCCCAAATATTACTTTAAAGAGACACTGGGGTTGGCTTCAGGAGCCCAAAAATTGGATGAATCACACCCTGGAGTTGGCAGGAGTTGGCAGCAGCAGCAGCAGGAGCCCAAATATTACTTTAAAGAGACCCTGGGGTTGGCTTCAGGAGCCCAAAAATTGGATGACTCACACCCTGGAATTGGCAGGAGTTGACAGCAGCAGCAGCAGGAGCCCAAATATTACTTTAAACAGACCCTGGGGTTGGCTTCAGGAGCCCAAAAATTGGATGAATCACACCTTGGAGTTGGCAGGAGTTGGCAGCAGCAGCAACAGGAGCCCAAATATTACTTTAAAGAGACACTGGAGTTGGCTTCAGGAGCCCAAAAATTGGATGAATCACACCCTGGAGTTGGCAGAAGTTGGCAGCAGCAGCAGCAGGAGCCCAAATATTACTTTAAAGAGACACTGGAGTTGGCTTCAGGAGCCCAAAAATTGGATGAATCACACCCTGGAGTTGGCAGAAGTTGGCAGCAGCAGCAGCAGGAGCCCAAATATTACTTTAAAGAGACCCTGGGGTTGGCTTCAGGAGCCCAAAAATTGGATGAATCACACCCTGGAGTTGGCAGGAGTTGGCAGCAGCAGCAGGAGCCCAAATATTACTTTAAAGAGACACTGGGGTTGGCTTCAGGAGCCCAAAAATTGGATGAATCACACCCTGGAGTTGGCAGGAGTTGACAGCAGCAGCAGCAGGAGCCCAAATATTACTTTAAACAGACCCTGGGGTTGGCTTCAGGAGCCCAAAAATTGGATGAATCACACCCTGGAGTTGGCAGGAGTTGGCAGCAGCAGCAACAGGAGCCCAAATATTACTTTAAAGAGACCCTGGGGTTGGCTTCAGGAGCCCAAAAATTGGATGAATCACACCCTGGAGTTGGCAGGAGTTGACAGCAGCAGCAGCAGGAGCCCAAATATTACTTTAAACAGACCCTAGGGTTGGCTTCAGGAGCCCAAAAATTGGATGAATCACACCCTGGAGTTGGCAGGAGTTGGCAGCAGCAGCAGCAGGAGCCCAAATATTACTTTAAAGAGACACTGGAGTTGGCTTCAGGAGCCCAAAAATTGGATGAATCACACCCTGGAGTTGGCAGAAGTTGGCAGCAGCAGCAGCAGGAGCCCAAATATTACTTTAAAGAGACCCTGGGGTTGGCTTCAGGAGCCCAAAAATTGGATGAATCACACCCTGGAGTTGGCAGGAGTTGACAGCAGCAGCAGGAGCCCAAATATTACTTTAAACAGACCCTGGGGTTGGCTTCAGGAGCCCAAAAATTGAATGAATCACACCCTGGAGTTGGCAGGAGTTGGCAGCAGCAGCAGCAGGAGCCCAAATATTACTTTAAAGAGACACTGGGGTTGGCTTCAGGAGCCCAAAAATTGGATGAATCACACCCTGGAGTTGGCAGGAGTTGACAGCAGCAGCAGCAGGAGCCCAAATATTACTTTAAAGAGACCCTGGGGTTGGCTTCAGGAGCCCAAAAATTGGATGAATCACACCCTGGAGTTGGCAGGAGTTGGCAGCAGCAGCAACAGGAGCCCAAATATTACTTTAAAGAGACCCTGGGGTTGGCTTCAGGAGCCCAAAAATTGGATGAATCACACCCTGGAGTTGGCAGCAGCAGCAGCAGGAGCCCAAATATTACTTTAAAGAGACCCTGGGGTTGGCTTCAGGAGCCCAAAAATTGGATGAATCACACCCTGGAGTTGGCAGAAGTTGGCAGTAGCAGCAGCAGGAGCCCAAATATTACTTTAAAGAGACCCTGGGGTTGGCTTCAGGAGCCCAAAAATTGGATGAATCACACCCTGGAGTTGGCAGAAGTTGGCAGCAGCAGGAGCCCAAAAAATGGCCTAAAGACATAAATATGTTTTGCACCATTTGGAAAGTGTAAAACGTGGCACCATGCTGAATCTAGTCGCATGCATCAGGCATTGGTGGGTGGAAATCCTGGCTGATCCATCCCTGATTCATTTTGACAAAGGTGAGTCTCTCCACATTTTTAGTTGACAGACGAGTTCTCCTCGCCGTAACTATGGCCCCCGCCGCACTAAACACCCGCTCAGATGGCACGCTACTTGCCGGGCAGGACAGCTTTTCCAGGGCAAACTCTGCTAGTTGCGGCCACAAATCAAGTTTGGCTGCCCAGAAGTCCAGCGGATCCTCAAGGTGTGTTGGCATGGTCATGTCAAAGTATGACATGACCTGCTGGTTGAGGTCCTGCTCCAGGTCTTCCTGCTGCTCATGAGTAGCCTCACTATGCGGGTGTAGAAAGCTACTCATTAGCGACTGAAGACTGAGGCTGCTGCTGATGGAGCTTCTGCTGCTGCTGCTGCCAACCCCCCCAGCGGCCATGGCAGTGGAAGGTGAGCGCAGAGGTCCCCTCGAGTCAGACCTGCGAGAGTATGGACCATGGCGCAGATAGGCATCGGCCAACTGCCTACGTAGAATGTCTTTGTAGTAGTTGAGTTTGTCCTCCCTCTCGGTGGGTTTAAAAAATGCCCCCATTTTGTGCCGGAAGCGAGGGTCCAATAAGGTGGACAGCCAGAAGTCATCCCGCCGACAGATGGAAACAATTCTGGGGTCACTACGCAAGCACGTGAGCATGCTTCGTGCCATTTGCGCAAGTGACTCGGATGGACTACCTGTCTCCATCTCCACTGCATACTGCCACGGTGTGCCCGGGTCCTCTGTCTCGCCTTCCTCAAAAACCTCTAGCTCCTCTGGCTGCTCCTACTCCTCCTCTCCTGTCCGCTGACTAGATAAACCAGCCATTTCGCCAAGCCTAAACTGTGTTTCGCTGGGCAACTCCTCCTCCTCCTCTTCCTCCTCCTCCAGTTCAGCTCCAGCGGGGTTCATGTGGCCGTAAGATGTAAACGCCATGTCTCCAGTGCCCTGACCAGCCATGGTTTCCAACATGTGCTGTAGTACATGAAGCAGTGGAATCACGTCGTTCATCCCGTAATCCTGCCGACTGACAAATAAAGTGGCATCCTCAAAGGGCCTGAGCAAACGGCAGGTGTCACGTATGAGCTGCCACTGGTTGACATTGAAGTTACACAGGGGAGTCCCCCTATCTGCTTGGATCATCAGGAAATCCGTGATGGCTTTTCTCTGTTCATATAATCGGTCCAACATGTGAAGGGTGGAATTCCAACGGGTGGAAACATCGCAAATCAGACTATGTTGGGGGATACCATTCTGACGCTGTAGCTCAAGAAGGGTGTGTTTGGCGGTGTAGGAGTGGCTGAAGTGCATGCAAAGTTTCCTTGAAGTTGTTAGGATGTCTTGCAGATGGGGGGAACACTTCAGAAACCGCTTGACAACCAGATTGAAGACGTGAGCCATGCAGGGGGCATGGGTCAGGCTTCCTTGGCGCAGCGCAGACAAAATGTTCTTCCCATTGTCGGTAACCATGATTCCCATTTTAAGTTTTCTCGGAGTAAGCCATGTTTGGATTTCCTGATGAATACATTTAAGCAGTTCCTCCCCTGTGTGACTCCGTTCGCCAAGACAAACCATGTGAAGCACTGCGTGACACCTCCGTGCCCTGCACACATGGTAGACTGGAGGGGCACTGAGACTTGAGCCTACAGTGGAGGGTGAGGAGATGGTGGAGGATGAGGAGGCCGAGTCGCACGGTGTCACAGGCCCAATGGGCAGAGAGCGCGGAGGCCGAAGCGGCGTGACCTGTCCAAGTTGCTGCTGCTGCTGCAAAGGGACCACATTCACCCAGTGGGCCGTAAACGACATGTACTGCCCCTGACCGTAGTTACAGCTCCAGATGTCGGCGCTGCCATGTATTTTGCTACACACCGACAGGCTCAAGGACTGGCCCACCTTCTGTTCAACAAAAGTGTGCAGCGCTGGTACTGCCTTCTTGGCAAAGAAATGACGGCTTGGGACTCTCCACCTCGGCTCGGCACAAGCCATCAGTTCTCTGAAAGGTGCAGATTCCACCACCTGAAAAGGGAGCGACTGCAGCACCAGCAACTTGGACAGGAGCACATTCAGCTTCTGCGCCGTAGGATGAGTGGGCGCATACTGCTGTCTCTTGGACATGGCTTCGCTGATGGATTGCTGGCGGGATGCATGACTTGGAGGAGGAGGAGCAGGAGCGACAGAGGATGGGTATGACGCACAGCTGCCTTCGGCTGAGGTGCTGGAGCCTTGGCTGGCAGAAATTGGGAGCTCACTTGGTGAGGAAGCAGACTGGACCACCCCTTGGGAGCCTCGGTTCTCCCAGGTCGCTTTATGGTGACGCATCATATGTTGACGCAGGGCCGTGGTGCCAACATTTGGACCCTGGCCACGCTTCACCTTTTGCCTACATATCTTGCATGTGGCCATGTTACCCTCCTGCGGATGCCTCAGGAAAAACTGCCACACTGCCGAGTAGCTACTTTTCCCACCCCCTGGCCTCACTGATTCACTGCTGCTGTTGCCAACTCCAGGAACCCCTGCTCCACTACCTCCTGATAAGGTAGACTGCCGCACAGCAGGTGCTCTACCCCGACCCCGGCCCCGGCCGGCTCCAGCCTTTGGAATTGTGCCCCCATGCTGACTGCTACCACCTTGCTGCCTCAGCTGCTGACTCCGGGGCAACCTGCGCCCCTCTTCTCCTGATGATGACGATGAAGCCCCTTCCTCACCCGGCTCCCAAGTGCGATCGGCTTCATCGTCATCATCATCATCACCGAGTTGTGGCTGTACGTCACTGATGTTCGTGGATTCGTCAACAGTGTCTGGCGCAGAAGCTGGAACGCTCGCAGCACCCATGACACTGTCCACATCACTATTTGTCTGCCTAGCTAAAGAAGCCACCTCCATTTCTTGGCTGGGCAGTAGCTGCTGACTGTCCTCCTGTATCTGATCGTCCTCCTCACTAAAGAGTGGAGTTGAACCCAAAGCATAGGATACGTCGCTGGGGGAGGGAACGGCGTAGGACAGAGGCAATGGGAGGACAGGGACTGCTCTCGGGGCATGCCAACTCAGGGTTGTGTCAGAGGAACCTACCGACCCTAGACTGGGGGTCTCAGATGTAAGTTGTGATGATGTTGTTGATGAGCGCGTCAGCCAATCTACCACGGCAGATGCGTTACTGGTGGAGACCCGACCGCTAGCAGATACTGGCAGATTAGGTCTCTCAGCGTGACTCCTGCTGCTACTGGCCCCCAGTCTGATGCGAGCTCTGCCTGCGGAATCTTGGCCTCTGCCACTCCTCTTTTCACTTCCAGGCACTTGTCTGCCCGACATAGTCTAACTGGCGTGGTAGTAGGTGATATTTAAAAAAACCCCGGGCAGCGGTGGGTCTATATGAAACAGAATATAATGCACACCAAAAGTGAGCAGTAACACTCAGCCTCCAACAGGCCTGCTTAGTGTAAATAAGAGAGCTGCTTAGTGTAAATAAAGAGGGGTATGCTATGTTACAGAATGGGATGCCTCAACAGAAGTGCACCTGGCAGGCAGCAGTAAGCCTATGCCCAGCAAAAGTGTCTTTATCAGGGCTAATTTCAATTATAATAAGTGCAAATGGTTATATGGTCTTAAACAGAGGCTGCTGTAGTCACAGAATGGGATGCCCCAAAAAAAGATCCAGTAGTGCTATGCCCAGCAAAAGTGTCTTTATCAGGCCTAATTTCAAAAATAATAAGAGCAAATGGTTATATGGTCTTAAACAGAGGCTGCTGTAGTCACAGAATGGGATGCCCCAAAAAAAGATCCAGTAGTGCTATGCCCAGCAAAAGTGTCTTTATCAGGCTAATTTCAAATATAATAAGAGCAAATGGTTATATGGTCTTTAACAGACGCTGCTATAGTCACAGAATGGGATGCCCTTGCAGGGTCCAGTAGTGCTATGCCCAGCAAAAGTGTCTTTATCAGGCTAATTTCAAATATAATAAGAGCAAATGGTTATATGGTCTTTAACAGAGGCTGCTATAGTCACAGAATGGGATGCCCTTGCAGGGTCCAGTAGTGCTATGCCCAGCAAAAGTGTCTTTATCAGGCTAATTTCAAATATAATAAGAGCAAATGGTTATATGGTCTTTAACAGAGGCTGCTATAGTCACAGAATGGGATGCCCTTGACAGTAGTGCTATGCCCAGCAAAAGTGTCTTTATCAGGCTAATTTCAAATATAATAAGAGCAAATGGTTATATGGTCTTTAACAGAGGCTGCTATAGTCACAGAATGGGATGCCCTTGCAGGGTCCAGTAGTGCTATGCCCAGCAAAAGTGTCTTTATCAGGCCTAATTTCTATGAGAATAAGTGCAAATGGTTATTATGCTATTAAATAGAGGCTGGTGTTGTCACAGAATGGGATGCCACAAAAACCAGAGAGCATGCACAGCAAAAGTGTCTTTATCAGGCCTAATTTCTATGAGAATAAGTGCAAATGGTTATTATGCTATTAAATAGAGGCTGGTGTTGTCACAGAATGGGATGCCACAAAAACCAGAGAGCATGCACAGCAAAAGTGTCTTTATCAGGCCTAATTTCTATGAGAATAAGTGCAAATGGTTATTATGCTATTAAATAGAGGCTGGTGTTGTCACAGAATGGGATGCCACAAAAACCAGAGAGCATGCACAGCAAAAGTGTCTTTATCAGGCCTGATTTCTATGAGAATAAGTGCAAATGGTTATTATGCTATTAAATAGAGGCTGGTGTTGTCACAGAATGGGATGCCACAAAAACCAGAGAGCATGCACAGCAAAAGTGTCTTTATCAGGCCTAATTTCTATGAGAATAAGTGCAAATGGTTATTATGCTATTAAATAGAGGCTGGTGTTGTCACAGAATGGGATGCCACAAAAACCAGAGAGCATGCACAGCAAAAGTGTCTTTATCAGGCCTAATTTCTATGAGAATAAGTGCAAATGGTTATTATGCTATTAAATAGAGGCTGGTGTTGTCACAGAATGGGATGCCACAAAAACCAGAGAGCATACACAGCAAAAGTGTCTTTATCAGGCCTAATTTCTATGAGAATAAGTGCAAATGGTTATTATGCTATTAAATAGAGGCTGGTGTTGTCACAGAATGGGATGCCACAAAAACCAGAGAGCATGCACAGCAAACGTGTCTTTATCAGGCCTAATTTCTATGAGAATAAGTGCAAATGGTTATTATGCTATTAAATAGAGGCTGGTGTTGTCACAGAATGGGATGCCACAAAAACCAGAGAGCATGCACAGCAAAAGTGTCTTTATCAGGCCTGATTTCTATGAGAATAAGTGCAAATGGTTATTATGCTATTAAATAGAGGCTGGTGTAGTCACAGAATGGGATGCCACAAAAACCAGAGAGCATGCACAGCAAAAGTGTCTTTATCAGGCCTGATTTCTATGAGAATAAGTGCAAATGGTTATTATGCTATTAAATAGAGGCTGGTGTTGTCACAGAATGGGATGCCACAAAAACCAGAGAGCATGCACAGCAAAAGTGTCTTTATCAGGCCTAATTTCTATGAGAATAAGTGCAAATGGTTATTATGCTATTAAATAGAGGCTGGTGTAGTCACAGAATGGGATGCCACAAAAACCAGAGAGCATGCACAGCAAAAGTGTCTTTATCAGGCCTGATTTCTATGAGAATAAGTGCAAATGGTTATTATGCTATTAAATAGAGGCTGGTGTAGTCACAGAATGGGATGCCACAAAAACCAGAGAGCATGCACAGCAAAAGTGTCTTTATCAGGCCTGATTTCTATGAGAATAGGTGCAAATGGTTATTATGCTATTAAATAGAGGCTGGTGTTGTCACAGAATGGGATGCCACAAAAACCAGAGAGCATGCACAGCAAAAGTGTCTTTATCAGGCCTAATTTCTATGAGAATAAGTGCAAATGGTTATTATGCTATTAAATAGAGGCTGGTGTTGTCACAGAATGGGATGCCACAAAAACCAGAGAGCATGCACAGCAAAAGTGTCTTTATCAGGCCTAATTTCTATGAGAATAAGTGCAAATGGTTATTATGCTATTAAATAGAGGCTGGTGTTGTCACAGAATGGGATGCCACAAAAACCAGAGAGCATGCACAGCAAAAGTGTCTTTATCAGGCCTGATTTCTATGAGAATAAGTGCAAATGGTTATTATGCTATTAAATAGAGGCTGGTGTTGTCACAGAATGGGATGCCACAAAAACCAGAGAGCATGCACAGCAAAAGTGTCTTTATCAGGCCTAATTTCTATGAGAATAAGTGCAAATGGTTATTATGCTATTAAATAGAGGCTGGTGTTGTCACAGAATGGGATGCCACAAAAACCAGAGAGCATGCACAGCAAAAGTGTCTTTATCAGGCCTAATTTCTATGAGAATAAGTGCAAATGGTTATTATGCTATTAAATAGAGGCTGGTGTTGTCACAGAATGGGATGCCACAAAAACCAGAGAGCATACACAGCAAAAGTGTCTTTATCAGGCCTAATTTCTATGAGAATAAGTGCAAATGGTTATTATGCTATTAAATAGAGGCTGGTGTTGTCACAGAATGGGATGCCACAAAAACCAGAGAGCATGCACAGCAAACGTGTCTTTATCAGGCCTAATTTCTATGAGAATAAGTGCAAATGGTTATTATGCTATTAAATAGAGGCTGGTGTTGTCACAGAATGGGATGCCACAAAAACCAGAGAGCATGCACAGCAAAAGTGTCTTTATCAGGCCTGATTTCTATGAGAATAAGTGCAAATGGTTATTATGCTATTAAATAGAGGCTGGTGTAGTCACAGAATGGGATGCCACAAAAACCAGAGAGCATGCACAGCAAAAGTGTCTTTATCAGGCCTGATTTCTATGAGAATAAGTGCAAATGGTTATTATGCTATTAAATAGAGGCTGGTGTTGTCACAGAATGGGATGCCACAAAAACCAGAGAGCATGCACAGCAAAAGTGTCTTTATCAGGCCTAATTTCTATGAGAATAAGTGCAAATGGTTATTATGCTATTAAATAGAGGCTGGTGTAGTCACAGAATGGGATGCCACAAAAACCAGAGAGCATGCACAGCAAAAGTGTCTTTATCAGGCCTGATTTCTATGAGAATAAGTGCAAATGGTTATTATGCTATTAAATAGAGGCTGGTGTTGTCACAGAATGGGATGCCACAAAAACCAGAGAGCATGCACAGCAAAAGTGTCTTTATCAGGCCTAATTTCTATGAGAATAAGTGCAAATGGTTATTATGCTATTAAATAGAGGCTGGTGTTGTCACAGAATGGGATGCCACAAAAACCAGAGAGCATGCACAGCAAAAGTGTCTTTATCAGGCCTAATTTCTATGAGAATAAGTGCAAATGGTTATTATGCTATTAAATAGAGGCTGGTGTTGTCACAGAATGGGATGCCACAAAAACCAGAGAGCATGCACAGCAAAAGTGTCTTTATCAGGCCTAATTTCTATGAGAATAAGTGCAAATGGTTATTATGCTATTAAATAGAGGCTGGTGTAGTCACAGAATGGGATGCCACAAAAACCAGAGAGCATGCACAGCAAAAGTGTCTTTATCAGGCCTGATTTCTATGAGAATAAGTGCAAATGGTTATTATGCTATTAAATAGAGGCTGGTGTTGTCACAGAATGGGATGCCACAAAAACCAGAGAGCATGCACAGCAAAAGTGTCTTTATCAGGCCAAATTTCTATGAGAATAAGTGCAAATGGTTATTATGCTATTAAATAGAGGCTGGTGTAGTCACAGAATGGGATGCCACAAAAACCAGAGAGCATGCACAGCAAAAGTGTCTTTATCAGGCCTAATTTCTATGAGAATAAGTGCAAATGGTTATTATGCTATTAAATAGAGGCTGGTGTAGTCACAGAATGGGATGCCACAAAAACCAGAGAGCATGCACAGCAAAAGTGTCTTTATCAGGCCTGATTTCTATGAGAATAAGTGCAAATGGTTATTATGCTATTAAATAGAGGCTGGTGTTGTCACAGAATGGGATGCCACAAAAACCAGAGAGCATGCACAGCAAAAGTGTCTTTATCAGGCCTAATTTCTATGAGAATAAGTGCAAATGGTTATTATGCTATTAAATAGAGGCTGGTGTTGTCACAGAATGGGATGCCACAAAAACCAGAGAGCATGCACAGCAAAAGTGTCTTTATCAGGCCTAATTTCTATGAGAATAAGTGCAAATGGTTATTATGCTATTAAATAGAGGCTGGTGTTGTCACAGAATGGGATGCCACAAAAACCAGAGAGCATGCACAGCAAAAGTGTCTTTATCAGGCCTGATTTCTATGAGAATAAGTGCAAATGGTTATTATGCTATTAAATAGAGGCTGGTGTAGTCACAGAATGGGATGCCACAAAAACCAGAGAGCATGCACAGCAAAAGTGTCTTTATCAGGCCTGATTTCTATGAGAATAAGTGCAAATGGTTATTATGCTATTAAATAGAGGCTGGTGTTGTCACAGAATGGGATGCCACAAAAACCAGAGAGCATGCACAGCAAAAGTGTCTTTATCAGGCCTAATTTCTATGAGAATAAGTGCAAATGGTTATTATGCTATTAAATAGAGGCTGGTGTAGTCACAGAATGGGATGCCACAAGAACCAGAGAGCATGCACAGCAAAAGTGTCTTTATCAGGCCTGATTTCTATGAGAATAAGTGCAAATGGTTATTATGCTATTAAATAGAGGCTGGTGTTGTCACAGAATGGGATGCCACAAAAACCAGAGAGCATGCACAGCAAAAGTGTCTTTATCAGGCCTAATTTCTATGAGAATAAGTGCAAATGGTTATTATGCTATTAAATAGAGGCTGGTGTTGTCACAGAATGGGATGCCACAAAAACCAGAGAGCATGCACAGCAAAAGTGTCTTTATCAGGCCTAATTTCTATGAGAATAAGTGCAAATGGTTATTATGCTATTAAATAGAGGCTGGTGTTGTCACAGAATGGGATGCCACAAAAACCAGAGAGCATGCACAGCAAAAGTGTCTTTATCAGGCCTAATTTCTATGAGAATAAGTGCAAATGGTTATTATGCTATTAAATAGAGGCTGGTGTAGTCACAGAATGGGATGCCACAAAAACCAGAGAGCATGCACAGCAAAAGTGTCTTTATCAGGCCTGATTTCTATGAGAATAAGTGCAAATGGTTATTATGCTATTAAATAGAGGCTGGTGTAGTCACAGAATGGGATGCCACAAAAACCAGAGAGCATGCACAGCAAAAGTGTCTTTATCAGGCCTGATTTCTATGAGAATAAGTGCAAATGGTTATTATGCTATTAAATAGAGGCTGGTGTAGTCACAGAATGGGATGCCTCACAGCAGACTTAAGATCAGTTCAGTATATATGCACAGTTAGTTAGTATAAGCAGCCTGAAAACGCCAACAAAGCAGGCTGGATGAAAAAAAAAAAAACTGACAGCCTCCGATTTTCCCTTCCTTTCCCTGTTTTTCGCTTACTTTCTGTCTGTCACCTGTCTGTCTCCTGCCTGTCTCCAGCCTGTCCCTGTCTGTCCCTGCCTGTCTAACTGTCTGTCTCTCCCTCAGCTACACAGCGTTCTGTCTCTCACGAATGCAATAGAGAAATGAGGCTGGAAAGCAAGATGGCCGACCTTAAATACCGCTGTGACGTCACCGGGCTTGCTGGCTGCTGATAGGCTGCATGTGACTGTCCCAGCTTGCACTGGCGCGGGGTTGATGTCTGGACATGTCCCGTCCGCCATCTTAGAATGCCTGTAATGTAAATGAATGGATGTTAAAGGAAAACTTCGAGCGATCGAATCGCGGGGAAATTCGGATTCGATCCGAATCGAATTTTTCCTGAAATTCGGATCGAATCCGGGTTCGTCCGGATCGATTCGCTCATCCCTAATTATAATTCTTAATGAGTTAATTTGTATTAAGTATATTGGTAATATCACCATGAAAATGATGTATTGATTGCTAACCTTTCTCTATTAAGGCCTTTTCCAAATGGATTTTTGAAGTACATAACTCTAAGCACTCGCATCTTACTTCTGAGAGATTTTTCCATAGATAGATTATTTTAATTTAGTTTAGCTTGAGGATTGTAGCACTTTTAAGTTTTCCTAAATTGCTATTTAATTCTATTTTGATGTAGTTTTTATACCCTGCCCATATTATTTCAGATTTCGCTGCTGTAGGGCCAGTGGGATTCTGGGAAGTGTGGTTCATTTAAACTACAAAATACTTAACTTGACTTCCTCTGCATGCCTGTAATCTGGAGCTATCCAATTGCGCCTGACTATTAGAGGCTGATGGGGTTTGGGGTCCAAAGGGCGGCCTAATCCCTGTCAGGCTCCACATTGCATGGTGGATCTAATACATCGAATGTGCTGTCGCTGTCCATTCCTTGTTTAAACCCCAGAGCGCTGGCGGCGATCTGTATTAACTAGTTTTTAACCCCTAAACAACCATATTTTTGAATGTAACATTATACATGTTTTTAGAATCATTTAGTTATATGAATACATTAATCTCAGACCTGTTAGATCAATTCTGCACATTTTTTTTTTTTTTTTTTTACTTAAAAATAAATCCTAACATTGCAGAAGTGTTCTCCGATTTTTTGACATTAAAAAAATAAAAAAAAAAAATTATTACCAATTAATCATGAATTATTATAGATTGCTCCATTGAAATGCATTGGACATCGCCAGGGAGCGACAGCTCATACCTGGCGCTGTGAGGGAATTTGCAGCGGCGCTGTTCGGTCCAGGCGGCTTCATGATGAATGCCGCGCTAGCCGTCGCTCTCGCCGGCGCTAGCCTCATTTTGCTTGATAAATGCGTCATTGTGACCGCCGCCGGGCGTACTTGAGTCGGTAGTCGCCGTTAGCTGCCGCTACCTGGCGCTCGTCGGACACTACCTGGCGCTATCGCTTGATGAATAAGGGCCTAACATTTTTTCTGGTATAGGAGTCTGCACATTCAATACGGACAAAGGAGACAGTGTCTCAGGGTGTCACCCTGTACATTGTACATTATGATAAGCCTCTTGCCCTTTGCTGCTTTTATGTCGATTGGATTGGAGGCAAATCCCAGGTGTTATTCTCCTATTACCTGAAGGCCGTAGGTTGGAGGAAAGGAGCAGTTGTTAGCTGTTTTTGGATATACTTATAAGCTGTTTCTCTGGCAAAGGAGTTTGTGAGTGCATTTTAAATAAACATTTTTATTAAACCGGACCAACAGCCTGATACAGTTGGAAAAGAAAGGTAGCGGCCATTTTGGATCTTCCTCTCCCAGCATCTCAGCCATGCTGTTATCTGGATTCAACTGACATAACTGACGATGCACAGTAACAGGAAGCCCAGCAGCAGTTCCTGTTTGCAGGTGGCCTGCAAATGCATGAGCCGCCATCTTGTTTCTAAAATTTACTACAGCAGGAGTTAAAAAAAGGTAAAAAAATGTTTTATGTGCAGCAATCTAAATTGCCCCAGGAGGGGTGCATATGCGCACTGCTTGTTGTGTTGGTCTGGTTTAAGTCATTTTTGACTGTTGGTCCACTTTAATTTATTACTGTATTATGCTATGAGCACTTTGTTTCTCTTTTTTAGCTCAAAACTAAACAGATTTGCTCGTAATCTTTTTTCTTAACTAAGATCCTTCATTCCCCTTATTAGTTTGGTGGCTCCCCCTGCACCCTTTCCAAAGTCAGGGTGTCCTTTCTATGAATCTCTTTCCATGCCTCTTTGAATGCATGATAATATCTTGGTGGCCTTGGAAGCAGCTGCTTGACATTGCATACTGTTATTTAGCCTGTGGTCTACCAGTTCCCCCAGATCCTTCTCAGCTAGTGACTCTCCCAGTTTTACTCCCCCAAAGACATATGTGTCCTTCAGGTTATTTGACCCCAAGTGCATCACTTTACACTTATCCACATTGAACTTCATTTGCCAAGTGGATGCCCAGACACTCAAAGTGTCCAAGTCATCCTGAATCTGCAATAGACTGCACTGTGCTACATATCTTGGTGTCATGCACAGACAGTGCTCCTATGACATCTTTTATATCATTTATAAACAAATTGAATTATAGAGGGCCCAGCACTGAACCTTGGGGTATACGGCTTACAATCAGGGAACCATTCAGAGTAGGTATCATTAACCACAACTATGTTGTGTTCTGCACACGATTCTTCAGCCAGTTTTAATACATAATACTGTATGTAGTCTCTTAGGAGTCCCTCAAGCAATTTTCCCACAATCTATGTTAAGCTTATAGGTCTATAATTACCCGGAGAAGACCTAGAACCCTTTTAAAAATGGGCACCACATTTGCTTTGCACCAATCCCTTGGTACTATACCAGTCATCAGTGAGTCTTGAAAGGTCAAAAGCAGATGCGCTGCAATAACTGAGCTGAGTTCTTTAAGAACTCTTGGGTGAAGTCCATCTGGTCCTGGAGTCCTATTCACATTTAAATTGCTTAGTCTTTCTTGGATGATATTCATGTTTAGCCAGTTAAGACTTATGCTTGGGGTATTGTTTGCAGTGGCAATGCCTTAATTGGTACCTTGTGCCTCATTTGTGTAAACAGAGCGATAGAGCCCATTTAGCAACTCCACCTTTGCTTGGTCCCCAGTGACAAACTCTGATTTTGGTTTCTTTGACTTTATATATTTAAAGAAAGTTTACGGTTGGTTTTGCTTTCTTTGGCCAAATCTCTTTCATTTTGTGCTTTTGCCAGATTTATTACTTGTTCACATCATTTATTTACAGCTTTATACCTTTCAAAGGTAATTGCTGAGAGGTCAGATTTGTAATATTTAAATATCCTTTTCTTGTTTTTTATTGTTCATTTAACTGCAGGGGTTAGCCAGGAGGGATTTAATTTGAATCGCTTATGCTTACCTATAGGAATACATTTTGGAATTTCGGTACTCACAACTGATTTAAAGCACTCCCATTTGGCATCTGTATCATTATTCCTTAACACATGCTCCCAGTCTGTCCTGGAGGGCCACCTTGAACCTGGAGAAGGTGGTCTTTCTAAAATTTAGTGTTTTTGCCCTCCCAGTCAGAGAATTCTTTTTACAGTTTACTTTAAACTGTAATTAATTAGTCAATACAACTATATTGTGGTCACTTTTACCAAGACTTTTATGAACTGTTACAGTACATACCAGGTCATCATCATTTGATATTACCAGATCCAATAGAGCTTAATCCCTAGTAAGTGCCTCCACCAAGTGGCTGCAAGTTATCTTGCAGCAAGTTGAGGAATGCTCTCCCTCTTGCAGATCCGTGGCTCCAGTCAATAATTGGAGCTGCCTGCTCTATGTGTTTATGCAGTTGACCCTCAATTTCCTCTGTTATGTTGGGGGGTTTATAGATTACATCAAGATGTATTTTAACATGGTTTTCATCCCCCTGCACTTCTACCCACAAGGATTGTACAACTTCAAAATCCTCAGCTAGTATCCCCTCATTAATATATGCTTTGAAATCTTGTTTTACATAAGGACACTCTCCACCTCTTTCCTATTTGCTCTGTCGTCCTAAAAGAGGGTAAACCCTTGAAGATTAACAGCCCAATCATGTGTGGTGTCCATCCATGTATCAGGTACACTAATAACATCAATGTTTTCTTCTAGTACCAGGGCCTCAAGCTCCCCCACTTTACTTGCCAGACTTCTGGCATTTGTGAATATGCACTTCAAGTTGCCTTCCAGTTTAACACATTTGGCTTTAGCGTCATTCACTCTTGCAGTGTTGTGTCCATGTACTTTTTCATTGCTGTTTTTTTACACATGGATCTGCTTATCCAACACAGCAGCCCCCTCCTATTTCTCCACCCACCATCAAATGCTGTTCCCTAAGTAGCCTGTCTTCCCCTTTGCTTTTACTTTTGCCCCCTCATCTCTAGTTTAAAAACTCTCCCACCCCTCCAGTATCCTCTAACCTTGCAGACCAGCCCTCCTTTCATTTAGGTGCAAATTATCTGTAGAATACAGTTTGTACCCCAGTGAAAAGTCAGCCCAGTGCTCTAGAAACCCAACAATTCCCAGTGTGCAACATGCTCACATTTATCACAGCGGTATTCATTTTGGATGTGTTGTTCCAGTAGTGTATACATCTGTGCACTGAAGTAGACCTCCAATGTTGTTAGCCATTATCCTAGTTACAAAGCAGCACGTAACACAAAAGTTAAGTACTGTTAAGTACAGTTGCAACTTCTTCTCTTAACTTAGACTTAACTTCTGATTTAAACTGACTTTACCTTACTTTGTTAACCCAATAACACTTATAAAGCCACACTTATTCCAAGCACAGCTTTCTGAGCAAAGATCTATGAGTTGTACCTTTGGATTGAAACCACCTGAACCAAGTTAGCCCCTCTTACTCAGCAGGGGTGCAGGAGAGAAATAAAAAACACTTTGGGGGATATTTAAGAAATGCTAGAGCCAGGTACATTTAAGGGAGCGCCTTTAACAGCGCCATGTAGCCTTACATGTATTACTAGAGGCGGCTCAGCGTGTAGAGCTGGCGTTCTAGGCTCAAGAGAGCCACATATTACCTTTCACTCAGTGTCGCTCTCCAATACATTTCAATGGGCTTTCATTTGGTTGTTTTAAAATAGCGTGTTTGGCTATTTTTTTGTTCAAATCATTGTGTGACCTCTCCTGGCTGCAAACAAACACACACATTTTTTTTACTTTTTATATTTTTATGCAGAATTGAATTTACAGGTCTGGCACTAAAGTGTTATTGTCACAGTGTTAAAACAATGTAATTCCATGTGTTTTCGCTTTGCTACTGGTGTATGTGTGTTCAGAAACAGACTTTGATCACACGGCATCTGGAACTCTATGCTAGAGCGCCCGGCTTTAGAGCGCAGATGCTGTGTGTAGCTTTTTCTTAAGTATGGTGTTGAGCGCCGAGTGCCAGACGCACTGAGCTGGCGCTGCCTATCGCTCGCTGCAGCGTCGTTAGAGCGCCCAACATATATCATATTCATCAATGCCGGCCAGGTTACTACAGCGACTGAGGCGCTCTGTTACAGTGCCCGATACCCGCTTACAGCATCTACTAGTGGTCGCTCTAAGTGCAGCTATGCAGACGCTCATCTGGCAATACGTGGTGCTACTAGTGAATCAGCCTCTTAAAATCTTATTCATATGAAGCGTCAGCGCGACTCAGAACCCATTTTTTGCCTCAGCAGCACTCAGTGTTGGATTTAAGAAACAAAAAGCAGGCTGCACTGATTCAACCACCATTAAGCGTCTTATTTATCATCAACAGCCAAAAAGTTGCAGCGTCGAGCGCTCTGCGGTTGAAGCTGTGCCAGTTTATAGTGGCACTGTGGGTCAAGGTCCCATAGAGCACAATAGGCAGAACTGCACTGAAGTGTTTTACGTTTACGAATAAAATTGCACACATTTTTTTGGACAGCGCCGGAAAAAAACAGCACTAAACCAAGTGGAAAAAAATCCAGAATACACTGTGCAGCACTGAAAAGATGGTGGTATGAAGTGGAACTCACCGGCGCAGGTATAATCTGTGAAAATCAAAGCAAATTAGCTAGCATCAGGTGCTGCGACTTCCAGCGCTGCTGTAGACATCAGAGCGGAGACCTAAAAAAGAAAACAATCCTGGTGCTTCCAATATGGCCACCAGAAAGATGCTAAACAGCATTGTCCATAAATAAACCCTTAAATTCAATGATGCAAAGAAAAATACAGGAAAAGCTAGACAGTCGCATTAAAATGAGGCAGTCCAGACAGAATCATTCTTTATAATTGTTTTTTCTTTTTAATAATTCTTTTTTATAATAACATATAAAATAATTGTTAGGAAAAACAAAGTACATTTGCAGACAGCAAGGCTCTTTTAAGATAAACATTTACTTTTTATTAACCTTGTGTTATTGCTGTAGTTACAGGAACAATTTTTTACAATAACCCTGACAAACCAAGCCAAAATATCTATTTACCATTGTCAGTGATTGGGGCGGCAGTGACTCAGATGACAGTTCTCCTTCAAATCAATCAGGTAATTTATTGAAAATAAAAATTCAACAGCCAAAGCATCTCTTAACACCAGAGATGGTTGCAGCACAAAACGCAGTATATCAAGCAGTTACCTCACCGGCTCTTAGTAAAGTCCAGTGTAGGAAAATGCAGCAAGCTGAAAAAGTCCTTATTGTACAAGGTCCACTTTCAGGGCATACGAGCCCACGCTGTTAATCCCCACGTCCAAGTCCAAGTTTGGGGTGACACAAGCAAAGTCCTTCGGCTTTAGTCCAGTTCTCTCATTCACATTGAGCAGTACGGGCTGGGCTCCTTACTACAGGCCGGTCAACAGCAAACTGACAGGCTCAGCAGCTCCTTTTATTTAGGCTTCCCCTGCAATCAGCCTCATCACCTGTGCGAGGCCTGGGATCAGGGAACAAACCTGTAGAGGACTGGAGAATGTGAATTGGGTCCTGAAAACCCTGCATGGATCGTGCCTGATACAGCATAGCAGGGGAAAAATAGACACCATTTAATACTTTCCCATACACCTTACCACATATCCCCCCCTCTTCTTCAGACCCGAGGTCTGACATTTTCACCGACCATACAGTAGACTCTAGACAAAGCATCTGCATTCCCTTGTAATTTCCCCGACCTATGTTCCACTTTAAACTTAAAGTTTTGCGAGAAGAGAAACCATCTGGTCACCCTTGCATTTCGCTCCTTATTTTGTTTCATCCAGGCCAGCGGAGGATCTGTCATCAAGACAAATTCTCGACCCAACAGGTAATATTTTAGGGCTTCTAACACCCACTTAATGGCGAGACACTCTCTTTCCACTATCGCGTAATTCCTTTCTGCCAGGGTCAGCTTCCTGCTCAGGTACAATACTGGGTGTTCTTCCCCATTCACCTCTTGTGATAGAACTGCACCCAAACCTGAATCAGACGCATCTGTCTGTACCAAAAAATGTTTGCTGAAATCCGGGGACACCAGGACAGGCTGTTTACACAGGGCAGTTTTTAGGCTTTGAAAAGCCTTTTCTGCCTCTGGGGTCCATTCCACTATTACTGACTTACTACCCTTTGTTAATCTGGGGTTTAACCAACCCTCTACCAATGACATAGCCCAGGTATTTTGCCTCCTCCAGCCCCAGTGCACACTTCTCAGGGTTTATGGTTAAGCCGGCAGTACTGATAGAGTCTAGGACGGCCTGTACCTTACAGAGGTGACTCTGTAACCTGACCACATCGTCCAGGTAAGCAGCGGCATAATTATGATGCGGTCTCAAGATCATGTCCATCAACCTCTGGGGCCCCATGTAACCCAAACGGCATTACCAGATAGTGAAACAGACCTTCTGGGGTGGCAAACTCGTTTTTTTTTAGCGTACCCAGACAAAGGTATCTGCCAATACCCCTTTGTGAGATCCAGGGTTGTGATGTATCTTGCCCTCCCGAGCTTCTCAATCAATTCATCTACCCGGGGCATGGGATACGCATCAAATTTTGAGACCTCATTGAGTTTTCTGAAATCGTTACAGAATCTCCAGGTCCCATTGGGCTTTGGTATTAGGACAATGGGACTGGAACAGGCACTAGAAGACTCCTCAATGACGCCCAACTATAACATGCGCTTTATTTCCAAGGAGATCGCCTTTCTATGTGCTTCCGGTATCCTGTATGGTTTAAGGTTTACCTTAGTGCAGGGTTCAGTTTTGATATGATGCTTTATTAAGTGAGTTTGGCCCTGCAGGTCAGAAAACTTATCTCTACTTCTCTGTAGAAACTCCCTGACTTCCTGCGTTTGGTGTCCTGACAAGGACTCACCTATTTTGACTGGGGGAACGGTCTGCCGCCTCTTTAACTCTAGCCGGGGTAACTACCAAGACTTCACGATCCTCCACAGCTTGATCAGATTTATATGGTATATCTGTTAGGGCTTTCTTCTACCAGGTTGATGAACCTTGTAGTTCACCTCACTCACCTTCTCTACGACCTCATAGGGACCCTGCCACTTTGCAGGAAATTTACTTTCAACCGTGGGCACTAATGCCAGGACCCGGTTCCCAGGATTAAAGGCCCTCACCCTGGCAAATCTATTGTATATTTTGCTCTGGGCCGCCTGAGCCCTTTGCATATGCTCTTTACCTGTCTGCATTATATTGTATAGTGGTGAATCCAGCAATTCACCCTAAATAGTTCCCAAAATACAGCACCTCCTCCACAGCAATAAAAAGTATACAACTAAATTTGTATCATAAATTCATAGGTACATTTTATTTTTGATTGTTTACCCACATAAATCACATTACAGACAATTAAAAAACATAAAAAACTGGACCGTACACTCCCAGGGGCATCCCAATTTCACCCACATCCCATCCCATAATAACAAAATTATCAGTGCCAATTTTACAATAAGCCAAAGTGCATAAGTGCTACTGTGCAAAAATCTATTTAAAAACACAATGTGGCAAGAAGAAAAAGGAAAACAAACTCCATTGAAAAATACAACAATCAATTTAAGAAACCAAACACATCACCCGAATGTATGACCCCAAGTAGCCCCCAGGTTTATACAGGTCAAATAGCGATCCCCAACGCGTTTCGTGTCGGCATTACCTTTTTTATTCGGTCCTGCATCTGGGCCACATGTTCAATTATACTTTTGTATGAGGTGGCCTCAGTCTCCCAAGTTTCCTTGGCGATATCTAACAAACCCCGGGGGTGCCTACTATACACTAGCTCAAAAGGCGAAAACCCTGTAGACACCTGGGGTACCTTCCGGATGGAAAACATGAGATACAGCAATAAACAGTCCCAATCACAGCCATCCCGTTCTACCTCTTTCTTTCAGCAAACTGAGCTATGGTATGGGGGCTAAATATTTGGTAAAGCCAGTGTGCATTGCGGTGTGCATTGCGGTGTGCATTGCAACCTGCATCTCGGTGACCTATTTTAGTGTTAACACAAAAAAACTGCAGAAAATGTCCTATATTCCCCCCCAAAAAATCACATGTACCTGTGATGGGGCATTTTTACAGGTGAGGTACATCATGTACCCAATAGGGTAAGGATAAGTTTGGAAATAACAATACCCTATGGGCTATGCTAAAGATTTTTTGTGCATAGCCCATAGGGTGCTGCTGTTTCCAAACTTTTAAGTGGACCAAAACCCTGACCATCATTGGCCCTGGAATCTATAAGATTACTTAGATTACCTCCCCCCAGGGTATGCAGTTGGGCCACATACCCACTATCCCTTTAGCAGGGCACATGTCCATGCCAGGCATTTGAATGGGCGACGCAGGCACACTCCCTGTTAGGGATGCGACCACCAGCATGCTCTGAGCTGCTCGCCTCAGACAAGCTCTTGATAGTTGAAGGAATGGGAGCAAATCTGAAAGCTGATTGGACAAGAGGCTGTGCATGCCAGGGAAGGGTGAGTCAGATCGGGTGACCTGGGGGACCAGGGTGCCCCAGGAGACCAAAACCCAGGATAGTTAAAATAGTCAAAACACCCATACCTTGTATCTCACCTGTAAAAAAAGCCCCATCACAGGTGCAGGTCATTTTTTGGCGAAAAAAAGGCAGAAAACACATTCTATTGCCAATTTTTATAGTCTGAATGCTAAAAAGTTCATGGGAATGTAGGTGGCAATTCATATCACAATGCACACTGCAGTCACACTGACTTTACCAAATTATTAGCATGACCCCCTCTGATTCAAGCAGCAAACTTAGGGACAAACGATTAGTATCTAGATATTTGCTGGTTTCTGCTGCATTTTTGGAATTCTCTGTACTCTGATGAAATGCTGTGGTGATATGAGGTTTATCCCTTTAAGTGCCAGCCTACCTGGAGTTTTTGTCACACTCTGTTGCCAGACCATTTTGCACTATTTTGCACTCCCCATGTTCAAATGTGATTTTTTAAGGGATTTCCAGGGATTTCCCAGGAAAATGATATATTGTTTTTTTCAGCAGAGTCTGAGCTTTAACATGAAATGTCTTGTTTGTCATTTTTTAGGTGTATTCTCAATATTTTTTGGCGAAATATGTGCAAAAAAATTTAAAAAAATAATTTTTTTACAATTTGTAGTGTTTTTTTGTAATAAAAAATGTAAGTTTGTCAATAAAATCTTATTGCGTGTGAAACCCCAATTTCTCCCGGTTACAGCGGTACCACATATGTATAGGTAGACACCTTTTCCTGCCCAGGAGACTCCCCCAAACTGAAACAGAGCTTTAGGGGATTTTCTGAAAAAATACAACTGTGATATGCGCTATGCGCACCTTGCAGTTTTTCCAGAAAAACAACCCTTTATATTTGAAATACCCCCCACAAACTATATATTCTCTGGAAGTACACACCTCAGGCTTTCTGTTTGTACCAGGCTTGTTGATGTGGCCACAGTTTTCTAGAAGTAATCCCTCAATGTATTCTTTGGTTGCAAAGAGTTTCCCTAAAAAAACGATAAAAAAGCAGAATCAAAGCCACATTTTCCTAAAAAAACTATATACAAACAAGAAAAAACAAGTATGATCTGAAAAAGCAACATCCCCCGAACAGAACGATACCCAACATGCATAGGTTCTGTCAAGGAAAGAGTTGCCAAACACCCCAAAGTAAAGCATGCGCATAACGGTAATTTTTCTTGAAAATTTCAGCTCTGCAGACAAAGTGCGCACCTTGAGATTTTTCAACCAAAACAACCCTTTACATTTGGAATATCCCCCATAAACCATATATTCCCTGAAAGTACACATGTTAAGCTTTCTAAGCGTACCCAGCTTGTTGTAGTGGGCTCATCTTTCTGGAATTAATCCCTCAAAGAACTCTTTGGTTGCGCAGAGTTTCCCTAAAAAATGTATAAAAAAGCTGAATAAAAAACACCTTTTACTAAAATATAAATATGCAAACAAGAAAAAACAAGCTAAGTCTGAAAGCGCAAGGTCCCCCGAACAGAACAATACCCAACATGCAGAGGTACTATTAACCCTTTTAATTGCCAGCTTACTTGAGATTTTGTCACCCTCTGTTGACAGGTCATTTTTCCCCATTTTGCGCCATGTTTTGCGCCATGTTTTGTGTCATTTTTGCTGGAATTTTCAGGAAAATTATATATATATTTTTTGCAGCAGAGTTTAGGCTTTAACATGAAATGTCTTGTTTGTAAATTTTATTTATTATTAATTTTATTTATTATTAAGTAAAAAAAAAAAATAAATACAATTTTTTTTTAGAAAATTGACTCCTTTATTTTACATAAAAAATTTATTTTATTAAAGAAAACCATATTGCATGTGAAAGCCCCATTTCTACCGATTAGAACGCTACCACATATTTATCGGTAGCCCCCTGTTCCTGCCCAGGAGACCCCCCTAACTGAAACAAGTAATTTTTAACATTTACAAATAAAATACAACTACCATCCACACTACAAAGGGTTAAATCGAGAAAAAAAAATGACATAGGGTCCCCCCTCCCGGGAGGGGGGGCCCATTTTTTGGGGGGATTTTTAAGGGTTAAAAATCCTTAAAAATAAAAAAAAATGACATGGGGTCCCCCTTACCCAAAGTAACCAGCCCGGGACCAGCTATGCAGGGCTTGGAGGAACGGGGCGCAGGGGCCAGCTTTTGTGGCCCCTGGCCCTGCAGGCTACAAGCCCGCATAGCCAGTGGGCCCGGGCTCTTCTGCCCCCCCCGGGCTTTGGGGAGGCAGGTAATGGGGGTGCCGGGGGTTAATGGCAAGTCACCGGCTAGCGCAGGTGACTTGCCACCTCCCCCAGCCTTGTGAACTGGTATAGGGGTCATGGACCCCTTACCAGTTCACAAGGGGTTAAATGTAAAAATAAAACACAGACACACAAAGAGAAAAAATATTTTATTTTTTTTTTTTTTTTAATACTTACCTCCCATCCATAGTGGAGCACTCTTTCAGCCTTTTATAGCTGCTGGATGACAGAAAACAAAAGGGTTAATTAAAAAAAAAAATGACATAGGGTTCCCCCTCCTAGGGGGGGAGACCCCATTTTTTTTTTGGAATTTTAAGGGTTAAAAACCCTTAAAAATCCCCCCAAAAAAATGACGTAGGGTCCCCCCTACCCAGCATTACCGACCCGGGCCAGCTATGGGGGCTTGTAGAACAGGGCGCAGGGGCCAGCGTTGGTGGCCCCTGGCCCTGCAGGCTACTAGCCCACATAGCCACTAAGTGGCCCGGGCCCTTCTGCCCCCCCCTGGCCGTTGGGGAGGCAGGTAATGGGGGGCTGGGGGTTAATGGCAAGCCACCCACTAGCTGCAGGTGACTTGCCATACCCAGAGCCTTGTGAACTGGTATAAGGGGTCTCATGGACCCCTTACCAGTTCACAAAGGGTTAAATGAAAAAAAAAACGCCACACAAAAGTATTTTATTAAAAAAAAAAAAAAAATTTTTTTTACTGTACTTACCTCCGATTGTAAGCTCCTTTGTCCCGCGCCGCTCTGCTGACAGATGCCGGTGATCGGCATCAGAGAAGGGGGAGGCAGGAGATCAGAGGATCTCCTGCCACCTCCTTCCCCGTTCCTTCCACCTTCCACCTCCTTCCCCCACCAAGGGGGCGGGGCTTAGCGGCAAGATGGCGGCCGCCATCGAAGAGGAGAGAGGAGAGAGCCTTCCGGGCTCTCTCCTGAAGATCGGTAAGTCCTGGGGGGGATCGGAGGCCCCCCAGGTGAAGAGGAGGGACAGCGGGAGCCAGCGCACACACAGGTAAGTGAATGTCATTTTTATTTTTTATTTTTTTTACAGTTAGCAGCTGCTGCTGCCAAACGGGGGGGGGGGGCCTATTCCGGGGGCTCTCCTGGAGCCATCCGACCCCCCACGGGGGATCGGATGGCACCAAATTAAAGAGGAGACCCGGCCGGATCCAACGAGGGGTCAGGTGAGTATTTTTGACTTTTATTTTTTTTACTAGCAGGGGGGAAAGTCAAGCCCGTAGATACTACGTGCTTGGCACTTAAGTGGAGTGGAAGCAAGCACGTAGTATCTACGTGCTTGGCACTGAAAGGGTTAAAATAAAAGAAATCTTACTGAAAGCAAATGTTAAAAGCTTACTGCCGTATTGTATGGGTTTAAAAATATATGTGTAGTGCAGAGGAGTAGCTAGGCTTTCTGGCACCCGGGGCAAAGATCTGAAATGGTGCCCCTACCTGTTCTCATGCCCCCTTTTGGTGCACCCTGGACCTGCTGCACCCAGCAAGTGCCCCCCCCCGCTCCCCCATAGCTACGCCCCTGTGTAGTGTGTCAGGAGTTTTAAAAAAAATGTGAAAAGTAATGAAAACAGTTATATTAGTTGTTTTTCCAATACTAGTCAGCTATCTGATGTTTATGCTCAAAATATTAGTGAAAGATGCAAGAATGACCTAAAGAAACAATCTCGCCTAAAAAAACATTCAGGCAAATGTTAAGGATCTAGTTAAGCAAGTTTACCCTTGGGTGTGCTTTCGGGTGTGAACTGAAGCTTACGTCTGAGTGAGTTTTTTACTTGAACACACAAAACAATTATATCAAACATGTGTGTTTAAATTTTCCCCACAGAATACACCTACCCCTGTGACATTTGTACAGGCCCTTACACCATAGAAAAAATGCTTGTGATTTTGGAGGAAAAAATGAAAAAAGCTCATTAAGATGTAGGTCACACCTGAAAGCACACCCAAGGGTAAACTAGCCTCATCAGATCTTTATCATGACTCTGCTTGATGCCTATGGGGTTTGCTGCAAAAAGCTGTAGAAGGATGTGTGCGGGGCACCGGGCATTCAAGATACCTCCTGGCCTATCATTTTGGTGGCGGTCCCAGCGGCGGCCGGCGCTCTCAATGCGGAGGTTGGTCCGCTTTGACAAGCATGGTCCAGGAAGCTGACTGAAGGAGAGCCTTGTTTGTATCATGGGAACGCCTGTGAGGTATGTGAATCAGTGGATCGGCGGGAAGTTGACCAAAAGCCAGGATAGTGAAAATCCCTGGTTTTGGTCTAGTCATTTCTGGGTTGCCCCAAGTAATGGGCATCAGCCGCAAAACAAAGTTTTGACCTTATGCTTAAGGGGACTGTAAACTTGACTTACCTTCTTTCCTCCACGGTATCTCCCGACCAGTCTACCACCCAGGAAACTCAGTTTTGTGTGAACGAGGGATGCCACAAGCATGTGGAGTAACCCCCTGGGGATAGCCTATGGAGTACACTTGTCACGGTGTATGGCTCGAGGGTTTGGTGGCTGGTAGTCTTGACCCCAGGGCTAGTTAACCATTGCAGTTCCCGCTGTATCCTAGTCAAGGCACCCACTGAAGAAAGCAATGCCAGGGTTCGGATAAACAACATTGCTTTTATTGCTGGAACAAGTGTCAAAGTAAATGTCCTTTCCTCTGGATGCAACCAGGGTAACTTTAGTAACTTTAAACAGGACTTTAGTGGTTACTGATGCAGAGTGAGAGAGTCTATGCTGAAGCCTTAGGGCTGTAGAGGTGCTGGGAATAGTAATACTAGCTTGGGATAATGTTAGAAGACTTTAGAAGAGTTTACAGACCTGATCCTGGAGTCTGAGGCTTTAGCTGGAAGGACACGTCTGAGAGACAGCTGGAATTGAAGGAGACGCTGCCATGTGCTCTGAGGATCAGGCAATGGCGCAGTGGAGCTGACTTGGAAGTCAGTGTAGCTATGGTGGACCGGGGTGACCCTCTAACTTCTAGTTCCACCAGACAATGGGCGCAGACTGTAAGAAGATTGTCCCACTGGAGTAGGTAGCTGACGTGGGGGGGACTCCTCCAGCTCGCAGGGGGTCTGGATGAGGAGACAGGGCCTCAGGCCTAGCAGGATGGCCGAGGTGAAGAAACAGAGGAGCAGAGATGCTCACACTTCTGGTGCCAACACCAGACTCCCTAGGTACAGGACTTCCTGCCTGACCATGCAAGGATGGTAGGAGGAGCTGGCTTCCTCTGCCCTGCCCTTGGTCGGTATGGTCAGGTGACAGAGGAGTCATAGACGATACTCTGCATCAGCTTAAATGACAGGTAGAAGAGCAAATAAACACTTTACAATATGTGGTGTAGGTCTAACATGTAATGACAATTATGTGACCACTAGGGGCAAACTTGAGACAATACTTACAATTGCATGACACATGTACCTCAAGCACTGTGGTGAAGCTGTGACAAACCCTCAGCTGTGAAGCAGCTGTTGCAGCATTCAGTGCGGGCCACTACACATGCATCCCAGGATTCTTTGGGCCATGGTCAGTGCTCGCTGTTGGTCATAGCCTGGCACTCCCTGGCATTCACAGTACCTGTGCACAGCCCTCTCCATTCATTGCAATGGGGGCATTCCAGGCACTGCCTGGAGGGAGTGTACAGAGTCACCGGACACAGCATGCAAGGACATTGGGATTCCTAAGTGCCCCTTCGTTTTAACTTTCAAATGGAATGCAATGAACAAAAAACTCTGCTAGGCCCTCTTTTATTCTTTATAGAGAACTGCGTATGAGCCCAAGTTTTACACTCACAATAAAGAACTCCAGATATATTACACGGTGACTGGAAGGGGGAGAAGGGGGGGAAGGGGAAACGCTGAGATGATTTGTCAATAACAATGTTACTCAAAACTATGTGGCTGCTAAGCAGCAAAACAACCCCAACCAAAGAAAAGAAAAAAAAGAAAAGCTGTACAACCGAATATATGTTCAGCAGAATTTGCCAAGCTACAATGATCTAGACATAAATACAGCAAACATGTACCTTGCCTGGTGATCATGCCAGATTTTGCTCAGTAAATGCATCAAACTAGCCAAAACCAAAGAATGGCTGGTAAGGATGGATAAATTGGTTCATATATTACCCCCAAAATACATTTTATCCTATTGGAATTGAGAGCCTTGCACATGTAAGACGCAGATATCCTTTACACTACAGTTTAGTAAATGTTAGTTTTACAGTATGCTAGTGTGCTGGAATGCGCTAATGTGAGAAAATATTGATAAATCTGTTTTTCACAACTCATGTGGCGCACACCGCCATAATGCTTGATAAATCCGGTCCTAAATGTATTATACAGCAACTACTTCACATCATGTATTCCCAGTACAGAAGTAGCACTTAAAAGGTTAAATCGACAAAAGGGTCAGTCTCTGCTTTTACATTTTTATGGGAATGGGAATCTTGAAGTTTCCAGATTCTGAATATGTTTGATGTGACTGTGTATATTTGTCCAGATGATATAAATAGCACAACCACATTAACCCTGTTTTTGCCAAAGGTAAATGTCCTGTCTCTATAATTCATAGAGGAAAAAACACAGTTGTTCTGCTCATTTGAGGTACAGTATGTTTGCACTGTGCTTTTCCAGAAATCCTTGCCATTTTCACGCTATTTGCCATTTGTCTATAGCGGCTGTCCTTGCACTTTTCATATGCCTTTTTTTTCTTTACACCACTTTTCTGGATCTTGCCCCATTTGGCTATGTTCAAATAAGGCCAAAACCTTTTTAAACCCCCACATGTCCCTCATTTTCCCCCCTCCCGAGTGCCTTGGTCAATGCTGCTGAAATTATGATTTGTTTTAAAATCTGCCGGGTGACATTACAAGCCCAATGGCCACATCCTCAACACACCTCTAGTCTAAGGTGCACTCCCACCTCCAACCTATCTGAATGGCTGGGCACTGTTGCCCACCTCAGCAAGGGCCATGATAATGTTGTGGCTGTCCTGGAAAACATGAGTGTTTTGGGGAAATCCTAGGGGTTTCATATAGTGGGGCTACCGAAATCGGGATGCCCCAAGGGGTAGGTACAGTAGACCAGGTCTGGCGGCAAAGGGACCACTTTAAGTAATTTCATCCATTGTCACCTGGAGAAAAATCTGCTATTTTACCCGTTACCCACCCACCGCCTGTCTGACCACTAGCACACAAGGAAGGACAAAAATGTACTGCTCCTCAAGGCTAAAATGAGGTCGGTTATTAAGGGGTAAAAAAGCATTCAGAAACTGGAGATATCTACCACCTTTATTCACATAAGACACACATTTCAGATCTGCAATAAAAAATGTGACATTTTTGAGACCTCTTCTTCATTTTTTTTATGTATCAGTTAAGGGGCTAAGAGCTATTTTTGACCAAGAGTTTAGCTTGAATACCCCCCATTATTGGGCTAGGAAAACATTAAAGCAGAAGTCCAGTCTCCTGTACCCCCCTGCCCTGCCACCATTCCTGTTCTGTGCCCGGCCCTGTCTGCCCATTCTCTTGAATGGGCAGATGAGAGCACGCACAATGCAGGGGATACAGCTGCTGCATGTGCCAGGGGGAACAGTGCAGCATCTGGAAGAGGTAAGGGTTTTTTTTAGTTGTCATCGCTGTCCTGCCTCAGCAACAGGGCAGGGTTGCAGGAGACTGGACTTCTGCTTAGCATGCTTCCATTGCACTTCCATGTGCTTACATTACTCCACAATTAATATGCAGTATAGAGGTATTGCCTTATCAACTGGAGGCATTTACATGCTAGAAAATAGTAAATTGCCCTAAATTTAAAAATTAAATTAAATTTAGAGAAGGAAAATCTGCCCAAATTCTGGAGTTCTGCTTCCTGCTACCCTAAATAAACCACAGGACCACAGAGCAAAGTGTAGTTTACAAATTAGTGATGTGCATGAAATGGGGATTTATAAGTAGAAAATTAAATTACAAATGCTTCAGCAAATAGTGCATCTATCCATAAATCAGTCTTAGGCTATGTGCATATGTCAAGTTATGTGCTGCATTTGTTATGCGTTTGTAATGTGTCTGTGTTTTGCATTTTTAAAACATAAGGTAAGACCTTTTGGAGGCTAACTGAGTAAATTGATGAGCTTTCAAGAATAGCTAGTTAAAAAAAAAAATCTTAAAAAAGCATTCAAGCGTTGCAACCTTTTCCCATTGTGTTTTGCTCATCGCAGTGCATATATGTGACTAGACCATTAAAAATAATGGGAAGAATTTTCCCTTGCATTGTTACTGCATTTGCTATATAAAATTCCAACTCCTGTACTAAATATCCTAAAGGGACTGAATGGTGCTAGAACCACCCCAAATGACCTGTGCCACCTCTGAAGGGCTCTCTGATTGAGTGGCGTGTGCACAGCTAGAGGCAGGGGCAGTGATGTAGCTAGCAGAGCTTGCTCTATTCAGATTTCCTGTGACGCACTGTTCAGTGGCTGAGCAGTCCTCGTGGGGACCAGGAAGGTGTCATCCCAAAGAAGAGGAAGAACAGCAATCAAGGAAGTCGTTTTTTGAAGTGTTGTTCCCCTTTAACTTTTTTTTTAATGCAATGGTATATACTGTAATAACATTCCATAATGTTACATAACAATTACAAGTTTTGTATCCAGTTAGATTTGATTATTTAAATACATAACCTGTATGCATGTTTTTCTGAGAAAAATGTTCTGTTACAAATACCTATGGTAAGGCAGTATTGTTTATAAACAGCTGGCAAGCATAAGATTGCTCCAGCTATAAAAGAAAAATTCTCCCTAACACTTTAAACAGAAGTTCCCTATCCAAACGCTGCTGCTTAGCTTCTAGTATAATCTCTTTGTAATTGTGTCTGCCAACCCATACAAAGCCATGTTATTAAGGTGCCATGATCTAAAGTCCACCTCTTTTCTAACGTGCGTCACATTCAGGAATTCCACAGTCCATTTAAAGAGTTGCAGCTTGACAAGTTAAGCATTTAATTTGGCAAACAGTCTAAAATAGGCAGGTGCCATCTATAAATAGGACTCATAGTTTAACCAGTATATATAAACACTGCAGCAATACATGACAGGATAAACAAGGAAAACATAGTGGAGAAAAAAAGTAGAGGTTTAAACAGAAGTACAGAACAGAAAAAAAGTGGAGATTTTAACAGTACAGAACAGAGCATTCGGTAAGGGGTTTATTCATCAAGGGATAGCGCCAGGTAGTGCTTCGTAGCGGCAGGCAGCGTCTGGTGAATGCTGGGCGCTGTACGCAAAACCACATTTATGAAAGCGATTCTGGTGAGCGACTCTAACAGCGCCATATAGCGTACAATTCATCATTACAGGTGGCTCAGCGTATAGCGCCGGGGCTCTAGCTTCCAGAGTGCCAGGTATTACCTGTCGCTACCTGTCGCTCTCCCATACATTTCAATGGACGTTCCATTTCTTCTGTTTAAACAGGGTTTTTTGTTTTTAATAATTTTTTTTTCTCTCAAATAATTGTGTCACTTCTCCTGGCCTAGAAAGAGTCATTTTTGAAAACGTTTTTCATTTTTTATATTTTTATGCAGAATTGTCATTACAGGTCTGGCATGAAAGTATCAATGTCACAATGTTACAACAATGTAATTCCATGTGTTTTTGCTTTGTTACTGGTGGATATGTGTTCAAAAACAGCTACGTAGCCCATCGGCGGGGATACTGTTCGGATTCCTACTTCACTGCATTGATCTGGCTGCGGACGCCATCTTGCTGTAATCTTGCAGTAGCCCATCGGCGGGGATACTGTTCGAATTCCCACTTCACTGCATTGATCTGGCTGCGGACGCCATCTTGCGGTAGCCCATTGCCGGGGACATCGTCTGGATCCTTGCTGCACTTCATTGACTTTGCTGCGGATGCCATTTTGCTGTAGTCCGTGCGTTATGACACCGTTTAGATTTTTTCCTTCTTAACATCTTTTTTTCTTTTTGACCACCATCAGAACGGCCCCCACACCCTGCCCCGTGCGCCATTTTCACCACGTGGTATATTTCTTTACCCGGAGGTGGGATGGTCGGGACTCGGGACAGGAAGTGGACGCCGATGATGATGTCATGACACGTGTGCACCCCATGTGACGCCATCTCAGAGCATTGGAGACACATTTAAGGCACGGTTAGGAACTGTAGGATACCGCTTCTCTTGATAAAGATCTTCCGATCGAAACGTTGAGTTGTCATTCTCAGCGGTCAGCCTGTAAGCGCAATCTTTCTTTGTATGCTATGTATATCTCGCTATGCCATCTCTCTGCTTGATATTTGTGACTGCTACTTTTGGGTACAATTATGGACCATGCATATGATAACTTCCTTAAATGCTATATATTGTCATTTATTTGCTTATGTATACTGTGAGGTTCAATTATTGTACCCTGGCATGATTTTGCTGTATCTAGTTTGCTTCATATACTGACCCCTGGTGGTCGCATTAGTATCTACATAGTGTTTAAACTAGTTACTGGACATACCTTGTATATATATATGTGTTTGTTTAACAAATTAAATCACTTTTGATTGATGCATAGCTATTCTGAGTGGGTGTTCACTTACTCCATTTTCTATTTACATGGTTATTATATGTGCATATAGGGTTGGTGCACAGGATTAGGTTGAACCCCTCATTGGTCTGCTCTTCCTTATCAGGATTTCTTGTAGGTGTGCTCTGATCTCTCGCTAAGGATTATTAATTACCCAGTAGCCAGCCAGGTGGCATTTCATTGTTCTCAAACTTCTGGCACATGACTGATTGCTGGAGCACGTAAGAATCATGGCATGAGCCGGGGAAGCCAGATCTCACGGCCCGCAGCTTCATGTCATGGTCACATACCACCATGACGTTCATGGAATGGAAATGTTTCCTGTTCCTATAATGCAGCTCCTGTGCGTGGGGAG
The DNA here is from genome assembly GCA_027917425.1 of Gastrophryne carolinensis. Classification (NCBI taxonomy): domain Eukaryota; kingdom Metazoa; phylum Chordata; class Amphibia; order Anura; family Microhylidae; genus Gastrophryne; species Gastrophryne carolinensis. The sequence goes on from CM051234.1 coordinate 275,501,116, forward strand.
GGCGGAAAGGGATATGTGTACCATCCACGCACCCTAGCACATTAGGGATCCTCCTCATCCTCAGGAAATTTTATATAAACAGGGATAAGGTCGCAAATAGCCAGGACTACCTTGTAAAATATGCGGCTCATTGTAGACTGGCTGATCCCGCTGAGGAGGGCAGAGGTTGTCTGGAAATTCCCCCGTGCCACTATATTTAACATGGCACATAGGCGAACTATGCCAGGGATGGATTGGGTGTGTCTGGTGGATGGATCGATTTTGGTCTTAATCTGATCATATAGGGACTGTAGTGCTGCACGATTCAGACGAAATCGACTTCTGATCTGCTTGTCACTTAAATCCCATACAGAGAGGCGGATACCAAAGGATCGGGGTGCCCTAAGCCTCACAGCACCCTCTTCCCTTGACTCCTGACCTTCCTCTGCGCTGCCACCCTCACATCCATCTCACACTCAATGGCCATAGCTCATGCACTGGCCAAAAAAAACACAATCTCAACACACACACAACCAGTCCACATACACAATCACAATCCTCACACAATCACACAAATGCAGCTCACCACAAAACCAGAAGTATAGCGCTTAGAACCATCACCCTGCTGAAAGTATGCTTTTAAAGTTTGGCACAACCAAAAGGGGAGTTGCTGCACAACACACAAAAGGTCCCCAAAACACTCCACACTAGCTGTATCCTACACAATATTTCCAGATGCCACCAAAGCAAATCTCACAAAGAAACAGCACTGATTCCAGAAAAGCTCAACAAAGCCACAGACAGTAATCAATAAACACAGCAAGCCAGTTTGTGCCAGCTATGGCAAAGTAACAACAAACAAACACCACAGCCTTTGCCACAGTGTATCAAGATAAGAATGAATAAAGTATTTTGAATTTATACTTAACTTATCCAAAGGACTGATCCGCTTAGCCGCCTCTTGCGTTTGTTAGCTGTTTCCGGTCTGTAATTAGCTTACCACAGGTGTGGGGGAAACGCCTAGCGCTTCCATAATAGCATACTTGTGCAGATCTGGTTGCACAGACATCTGTTGGCCAATCCAAAGTAACCTTTTCAAATTTCAAATAGCCGTTTTTTGCACACCATTTCCAATGTTGTTAAGAGACATGGATCCTAGTCATTCCTAATGTCTATATGGCTTGGTAAATAGATAATTAAAGTGGACCAACACCCAGGATTTTGACTATCCTGGGTTTTGGTCCACTTCAGGGGGGCACCCCGATTAGGGGTGCCCCGCTGTGTAAAACCCCCCAGAAACACCCCAATACTCACCTCAAAACGCTCCCACATGGCCGGGTGACAGCGACGGACAAGCGCTGACAGCGACGGACAAGCCAGCGCGTCCGCCGCCGCCTCCCGCACGTCCCTCTGACAGCGCGCGCGCCCGCGCCGGCCATTCACAAACGGCCGGCGCAGGCGCGCGCACGGCTAGAGGGGCGAGCGGGAGGCGGCGGCGGCTTTTTTGGGGGGTTTTCGGGGGGGTTCCTCACCGCGGGACATCCCGATCTCGGATGTCCCGCGGTGAGGGGGGTGATCGGCGGAGTTTTTGGGGGGGTTTCGGGGGGGTTCCTCACCGCGGGACATCCCGATCTCGGATGTCCCGCGGTGAGGGGGGTGATCGGCCCGGGAATCTTATAGATTCCCGGGCCGATCACCCCAGGGTGTTGGTCCACTTTAATTAGTTTATTGACTGCAACACATGTTTGGCTGAGACATCATTCATTGTAGTCAAGATGTATCTCCAAACACCTGTATAGTATGTGTCGATCAATTAACTGGGCCTGTTTGTGATTGGGTAATAAAGCACAAACATACTGGCAGACACATTCAGCAGTTGTTGCCATTCTGTAGTTTGCATGCGTCCTTGTGTGTTTGTTGTTTGGTGGTGTGTGCAGCTACAGGATGGACATCTGCCGGCCACTGCTGTGTCTCCTGGTGGTCCCAGTACCAGTGGTGTGCGTCGTGGCCGCAGACCTTCCTCAAGGAAAAGGCCACAGGCTGAAGGTGAAGCCCCACCCAAGCCCAAGCGTGCCTATACCAGAAAGGAGCCAGAATTTAATTTGGCGGATAATAATACTCTTGTGCGTCTGATGAGTTATTATTTGGCTCCCAAAGTCAGTGTTTAGGCAAACAAGAAAGGAGCAAATTGTGGGATGCCATTGGTGAGCAGCTTACTAGCACTGCTCAATACCCACATAGTGGCCCAGCCTGCAAGAAAAGCTTCTACACTTTGCAAAGGGCCCTTATGGTTAAGATGAAGAATGATCTACTTGTAGACAGTGGGACGAAGCAGGGTCCAAAGAGTAAATACAGGCCATATGAGGAGATGCTGAAGTGCAAGATTCCACTCTGTTGGCTGCAGGGTGTGGATGCTGGGGATAACACCACAAGTTGGGGTGAAGGTACATTGTTTTAACCTTGTAAATTATTGTTGATAATCATGTTGACCCATTTCTGTAACTAAACTCTTTATCATACTAAAAGGAGGTCAGGGTAAGTATCATATTATAGCTATGTAATTTTTAAATAAAATTTCTCTTGGTTTATGCATAGTGGCACATGAGGACTCGCAGGAGTCGGGTGATGAGGGGTCCCAGAATCCTGCCCTTCCCCCAGCCTCAACATTAACCCAGTCTGAGGTTGAAGGTAAAGTCTTGTTAATGTGATTTTATTGTATTGTTGTGGATGTTTCTTTTTTCTAGCGCACATTAACAATGCCTAATTCTTTGAATTTGTTTTACATAGATGCCCTCAGAATTGCACCAGAATCTCCTCATGAGTCTAGATACTCTTTGGATGCCAGTAAGTGCATGCGGCAAGGTGGCTTTTGGTAAAGTAATTTAAATGTGGGAATGTATCTCAAGCATGCTTTTCCTTTGTAGGCCAAGTCCCTGCTTCATCTTAGGACCCCACTTCCTGTGTTGCAGGCCTACAGGACCCTGTTGGTGTGTATTGCAAAGCACACTGTATCCTTTGTGTATTTTGTTTTAGAATGTGTAGATTTTACTATGTCAAAATGGCAAACCATGAGACCTCACATTCCAAGCTGGATAGTTGGTTATGTTTGTGCAGCAAACGGATACTAGTTCAGAGTTAACAAACCAGGAAAATGTAAAATACATGTTTTCAGATTTGAGTGATGTTCTAATAGATTTACGTTAACAATACTATGGCAGCTTAAAGTAATACCAATTCTGCTTTATGTTAGGCTCGAATACAGGAAGTGCTGGTCCTGAAAGGGCCCTTCAACATGCGGCTGCTAGGGATGAGGGTAAGAATGTGTTTGAATTTGTTAACGTAAGTATGTTGTTCTTAATTAAATGTTGTGTGCCTCTTGACATTTGGTATGAACCATGTTTTTTTAGGGCAAAGCTCTAGTGATGGGCTAAGTCTGGACATCTCCGATGTGGTGGGTATGTGTGTTTTTAGATATATGATTATGATCTGTGGAAACACAATGGGTTTACCTTGTTTGTTTGACAGAGATCTTTCTTCCTAAAATCTACTAAATGTAAAGGGTGTGTGTATTGGCCAATGGGTAACTTTTTACAGGTATTGATTCTATACTTGTTTGACAAAGTTGACACACAATACCAACAACAAAACAAATAACACTCCTTTTCTCTTTAGCATATGTGATGTTGCCGCCACTCTCGGATGATGATTTGCCCCTTTCTGGCAGCCAGACACCTGTACTATTTGAGGAGGAGCACACTCAGGTACCCTTGATGAATTGGTTATCATTGAGCAACGTTTACATATTTATGGGACACTCAGGTAAACCCATGTAACATACAACATACTTTGATCTTAGCAGGAATCCTTGGCGCCAACCCTGAATGTGCCCTCCTCACAAGTCCCATGTGGTCAGGCTACAGAGGCAGCACCAACGGTACATGTTAAGCTAATCATAGACGTGTTTGTTCGTGTTTTATCTGCTAAATACATTCTTGAAACTAATATCTTGCTTCTTTTAGCCTGCGCAACAACCAACTGCCAGAGCTGCCCCCACAAGTGCCGACCTGTATGAGTTAGGGAGCAGGATGCTGGAGGCCTAGAGTCGCCAACAGCCGCATGATGGAACTCAGGAGCGCATTGCGGCATTGGAAACCCAATCGCTGGTGGACCAACAACAAATTCGGGAACTGAGGCAAGAAGTTTGTGATTTGCAGAATCAACCCCAGGCAGAATTGATGCATGCCATCCAACAATCTATTGAGCGCCAGGACGAAACTTTGTTGTTGTTACATCAGCAAATACAGCAGCAGTCTATTTTTTTTACTGCACTGTTGGCCCCCAACACCGCCCCTACAAATGAGTCGGCACCAACCAGGCCACCCAGTGACTAAAATTCTCATTTTTATTTTTGTCAAATCAAAAGATGTTCTAATTTGGTTTGACTTTATTAAATGTAATACGTGTTTGTATATCTCGACTAATTTGTGTTTGTTGCCTAATTACAGAGATAGTAACCCATACATTAAGACCTCTCTATATCTATATATGTGAATGCGTAAAAATTACAACAGTACAAATTTGGGAGACATTAGAATGCTTGAAGAATGTAAGGGATAACAATGTGTTTCACAATCTAATACCTAATGGGTTAATGTTAACTTTAAGTATGGTTTCAAGGTCACAACACAATTAAAGGTAAAAAAGCTTAAAAAATGTATTATTTAAAAAGAAAAGGCCAACATGGCAAATGACAAATTCCGCAGAGTGGCAAACACCATACCTCCCACCCTACGGCTGTTTTTCCCAGCAGCAGATATCGGGTCCGGCAGACGTATTGCCACAGTCTGCGATGCTCATTATTGCAAGCTGTAGTGAGAAAAAAAGGTCATTATTGTTTGTAAATGGATCAAAACGTAAGCAATTTATTGACAAGTTAAGAGTTGAAACTCATTATGTTGCAACATATTTCACATTATGCTAAACTGTGTGAATATATGGTTACATTACTTTAGGTTTTTGGCCTTCCATGTGCAATTTTCCTCCCTAACCTATATGTTTACATTACCTGTTTTCTGAATTGAAGGTCTACGTAAGATTTGGAACAGTGTACTTCCGGTTTTCCTAAAGTACTCATGTCCATAGTACTAACTAAACAAATCCATCCTTCTGCTATTACAATTATAGCTAGCAAAGTTACTATTGAAGGAGTTTGTTAATGAACAAACACACTCACAGGCCAAATGTATTATGTGTTTACGTTTAAACAAAGGGGAGGCAACAATCTAGCATGCATACATGCATTTCTCATTGTGGCTCGGCCAAATGTCATCTACATGTCTGCTACTTAACCCCATAATGACATTAACCCTTATGCGTGTTCATTTCTCAAGACATATGTTGTAAAAGTATGTTTGCCAAACAAGTAATTGTACTCACCATCGCAGCTGTGGCTAGGGACCATGCTGCTGGGGGTTCCTGGAGCTGGGGTGGGGAGTATGGTGACGGGGTCTGTCTGGCTGGAAACATCTCTGCAGACAAAAACACAACAGAAAACGTCATAAGCTTGGTCCCTGAATATTATTCTTCCACATCCACCTGTTTTTGGTCTGATATAAATCGTGCAAACAAGGTTTTACACATGTTTCGAAGACATTAGCATGGTATTTAGTGGTTCATGAGGTCAGCTGTATAATTTAGGTAGGCCACATGGACCACTCAATGCCATTGTCCGGTTTTTACAGACATTTTTGCTACACATTGCCAGTGCAATGCAAATTACAGAATTTAAATTGACATTAACATATATTGGTAGCAAAACAAAGTGCACATTTGCTAACACATTTGCAATGCAGCATCATGCTGTAATCACTAAGAATTCTATTTGTGCTTGCTTGCATTTGTATTGAACTGGAGTTGTGTTACAGAAGTGGCTGAAAATTAAAACACAATATAATATGCTGTGTAGCATAAAACATGTGTATGTATTTTCCAATTTCATTACATACACTATGAATGAGAATCCCCAACACTTACCACTACTATGCCCGAGTGCAAGCTCTGCTGTATAGCTGCTGGAGGTGCCGGGTCTATGATGCCCTGAAAAACAGATAATGATGGCACAGGATATTTAACACAGCACAGATTCAACCTGGAACAGACAAGCAACAATTAGAAATGCACTCACCAGGGGATGAGCTGCCGTTGGTATCCCAGGGAGGACTCTGAGGTGGAGGCGTGGAGCCTCTACTCCTCACAATCGGCCCAGAAGATCCCAAAGCCGATGGGCCACCCTCCTCCCTCTCACTCACTGTCACTCACTCTCCCCCGCAGACTCATCCGAGTCCACCACTCTTGTGAGGGGGAGGTATCCCTTCCTGCGTTTCCCCAGGGGAGGACGCTTATCTGTGTAGAGATAAAAAATAAAAAATACCTGAACTACAACTACATTATCTTTAGTACAAACATGTAATGATGTTACACTTACCTGAGGCGTAGGCATCATAGAGCCTATAAACGCCCTCATTGTCCCGGCGCTTGAAATCAGACCACTTCTGTATGATGGAATGGACGGTCAAATGCGTCTTAAAGTGCCGGGACACGGTGGCTTGCACCTCCAACACTATGCGGCTTTTTGCACTACGGGCATAGTCGTATTCCTTGACACAAAAGTCCAAAAAAAACAATAAAAATAAAAATCAATACATGTACATATCTGTGAGAACACATATAAAAAGCAACATTATCCCATACAAAAAATATATAAAATATTCACTTTAACAACTTGACCATTCACCTGAGGATCCATCCTCTTTTGGGACTTCTTGGGGCATACGGGGGGAACAGGGGATGTTGAAGGGCCAGGGGGGACAGGGGGGGGGAGGGGGGGCTCAGAATCTGAGGAATAGCTGGGGAGAGGTCTGGCAGGGCGTCTGGGCCGCATGATGGATCCTCGTAGGTGGAAACCGGAAGTAGCTAAAACGAAAGTGAAAGCAAAAAATCTGACATTCCTTGCATTAATAATACGCTAACATACGCCTATGATATTGCTAGGATATGCAAAGGTTAAAATAGTTTAACATAACAAGGTCAGCCGCTCCATACACACACGCTAACATTTTTTTGAAATACATTTTTTTTATCTTGCCTAATTTGTGTTTGGTACGTAATTACAGAGATAGTAACCCATACATTAACACCTCTTTATATATAGATATGTGAATGTGTTATAAAAATGACTACAGAAATAGGTTGGGATACATTTGAATGCTTCAAGAAGGTAAGGGGGAACAATGTGTTTCACAATCTAATAACTAATGGGTTAATATTAACTTTAACTATGGTTTCAAGGTCATGCTAGTTCACTCAGATGCGCGAAAATGTTTGCCGCTTATTCAACAACAGCGACTCTTGTCGTTACAAGGAATTTCATGGCAAAAAAAAACAGCGCCACAGCCAGCGACAGGTAGCGACTGGGCATAGCGACTGGCCCTCGCCGCACTAAACCAGATTCAACAAGAAATTTCTAGGAAAGAGCGTGGGCGCTGTTTTTTGGCTGACTGCGGCATAGAGCGCCAGACACGGTTAGATTAAAGTGATTTTTTGTGGTGGAAACAAAAATTAAAAACTGGAAAACTGGAAAAATAACGGGAATGATATTGGGGCAGGGGTGTGAGTTTAACATTTAAGTGGCACACTACAAATTAACTTTTCAAACCAAAAAATAAAAACATTAGGAAACATTACATACACTTCAGGAATAATGTCTAACACATTTGTATTTTGAAAACTAAAAAAAAAAAAAATGCACTTTGAGCCTTAGAAATGTATGGGAGAGCGCCAGGTAGCGAGAGGTAATACCTGGCGCTCAGCAAGGCTGAACGCAGGCGCTGTTCGCTGAGGCTGGGATCATGTTGAATCTAACGCTGCATGGCGCTCTCCCAGTCGCTACACACGATTGGCTTCATAAATGTGTAACTGCGTATTTGAGCCGGCGTTCTCGAGCCGATACCTCTTGCTACCTGTCGCTAAAGAGTCACTACCTGGCGTTATCCCTTCATGAATAAGGGCCTAGGTAATGTTGAATGTCCCTGATCTATGGCAGGAGAGCACAGGTTATCCACTCATGAACAATGCAGTTAGTTTCAATGTCTGTGTGCAAGAGCACTAAAAATAAGCCAGTAATATTTTCATGTAAGGTGTGCCCCCAGAGTCTGATCTCCTGGTGGACCCCAGTCCGACACAGTCAGAAACTGTGGTCTGATTGGAGTTCTAGGTAGTGTTGGCACACCAGCATTGGTGGGGACTGATATGTATTATTTCTTCCTGGGGTGCTTGTTTCCCTGAGTGTCCTATAAAAAGTGTTCCAGGGAGAAACAATACACCCTACAGAACCTCTGGTGCTCCGTGTAGACAGTGCTCCAACATTGCCTACTGCTGTGGACCCAGTCCGATGCTGTTGCCACAGGTGCTGCAAAGTGGGAGTGGCAGCTTGCATTGGGCCCCCTTCCACCATGGGCCCAGTAGCAGTTGCCTTCCTTGCCTCTATGGTATGTACACCCATGAAGGCAGCGCCAATGCGGCTGCCAGCTAGCGTCTTATTATACACTAGTGCCGAAAATGATGCAGCGCCAGACGGTCTGGTTGAAGTTGCTCCAGATGAGGTGCTGTAGCCCAAAATCCTATAGAGCACAAAGGGCAGAACTGGATTGTAGTGCTTAATGCTTATCATTAATATTACACATTTTTTATACTTGTATTGGGACAAGTCAATAATTGAAACACAGGACTTAGATGGGCCAAAATGTTTTTCTGGTGTTATAAAAAGTTATTTTAATGCCTCCTTTTGATAACTATGTGTAATTTGGACACCAACAACTAAAATGCAGCCTAAACGCACTGTAATGATCACATGCCGAAAAGCACCAGGACAATACAGCGGCAAAGATTTCAAGAAGGAAAAAAATCTTAAATATGCTGAGGCGCACCGGAAAAACGTCAATATCAAGTAGCGCTCACTGGCGCTGGTATAATCGGCTGGCAGGTCCCATAGGTGCTGACATATATAGGCCAATACCTCAGTGCAACTATCACAGCTAATTAGTAGCGTTCGGCACAGTGACTGCTAGCGCCAATGTAGTACACAGCGCCAGATCAGACGGGAATGCTGGTGTTATGAAACTGGCGCTATAACCACAAAAATTATGCTAAATGGCAGACATCATAAATAAGGCCTTTAGTGTGTCTTCTTAAGGCCCTTAGTGTGCCCTTAGTGTGCCAATGCAAGTACTTTAGAAATAAATGTTGGATATTATTTATACACATAAAACACTTCAATGCAGTCCTGCTCATAGTGGTGTGTGCTACTGTTTCGCAAGCAGCAGTACATGCATGGGGGGGTACTAAGCAACTTTCAAGGGTACACCAACAGTGCCGCTCTGATAGGTCTGGTATATTATTTTAACAGTAAAACATTACTCTTTCTTGCTTCGAGGCCAGTGACCTACTTATTTTGGTAATATTAGTCATACTGCTTGTCGCTAGGGAGTATTTGGCAAAAAAGGGTTGATAACAGCTAGTCTATAGGATCTTAATGTTCAGAGCTATACAATGGCACAGCATAAACAAGAGTAGAGATGAGCGAACTTTTGAAAAATTCGATTCGACTGATTCGCCGAATTTTCCGACAAAAATCGTTTCGACCCGAATAAATTCGCGACGAATCGCTATTAAAAACGGCTATTTCTGAGCCTCCTACAGCCTCAATAGGGTTGTAAACCATTCAGCCTTGCTGTAACACGCACAGGATGCGTGCTGGGTTTGTTAAATAATACTTTGAAGAAATATCACATGCAGATCAGAGGCATCGCTAATAGAATCGCAGAGCGGCACAATTGCAGAGAGTTGAAGTGGCATCACTATGAGGGGCAGAAGGAGCCCAAATATACACTGGAGTTGGCCTCAGGAGCCCAAAAATTGGATGAATCACACCCTGGAGTTGGCAGAAGTTGGCAGCAGCAGCAGGAGCCCAAATATACACTGGAGTTGGCTTCAGGAGCCCAAAAATTGGATGAATCACACCCTGGAGTTGGCAGAAGTTGGCAGCAGCAGGAGCAGGAGCCCAAATATACACTGGAGTTGGCCTCAGGAGCCCAAAAATTGGATGAATCACACCCTGGAGTTGGCAGAAGTTGGCAGCAGCAGCAGCAGGAGCCCAAATATACACTGGAGTTGGCCTCAGGAGCCCAAAAATTGGATGAATCACACCCTGGAGTTGGCAGGAGTTGACAGTAGTAGCAGCAGGAGCCCAAATATACACTGGAGTTGGCCTCAGGAGCCCAAAAATTGGATGAATCACACCCTGGAGTTGGCAGAAGTTGGCAGCAGCAGCAGGAGCCCAAATATACACTGGAGTTGGCTTCAGGAGCCCAAAAATTGGATGAATCACACCCTGGAGTTGGCAGAAGTTGGCAGCAGCAGGAGCAGGAGCCCAAATATACACTGGAGTTGGCCTCAGGAGCCCAAAAATTGGATGAATCACACCCTGGAGTTGGCAGAAGTTGGCAGCAGCAGCAGCAGGAGCCCAAATATACACTGGAGTTGGCCTCAGGAGCCCAAAAATTGGATGAATCACACCCTGGAGTTGGCAGGAGTTGGCAGCAGCAGCAGCAGGAGCCCAAATATACACTGGAGTTGGCTTCAGGAGCCCAAAAATTGGATGAATCACACCCTGGAGTTGGCAGAAGTTGGCAGCAGCAGCAGCAGGAGCCCAAATATACACTGGAGTTGGCTTCAGGAGCCCAAAAATTGGATGAATCACACCCTGGAGTTGGCAGCAGCAGCAGCAGGAGCCCAAATATACACTGGAGTTGGCTTCAGGAGCCCAAAAATTGGATGAATCACACCCTGGAGTTGGCAGAAGTTGGCAGCAGCAGCAGGAGCCCAAACATTACTTTAAAGAGACCCTGGAGTTGGCTTCAGGAGCCCAAAAATTGGATGATTCACACCCTGGAGTTGGCAGCAGCAGCAGCAGGAGCCCAAATATACACTGGGGTTGGCTTCAGGAGCCCAAAAATTGGATGAATCACACCCTGGAGTTGGCAGCAGCAGCAGCAGGAGCCCAAATATTACTATAAAGAGACACTGGGGTTGGCTTCAGGAGCCCAAAAATTTGATGAATCACACCCTGGAGTTGGCAGCAGCAGGAGCCCAAATATTACTTTAAAGAGACACTGGGGTTGGCTTCAGGAGCCCAAAAATTGGATGAATCACACCCTGTGGAGAGTCATGTGGAGAAAAAGTAGCTTAGTTAGTAATATCTACATAAAATTATGAATAAACAAATGCAAAAGTATTGCCAAAGTGAAGTTTTGTTTGAGGGTGTGTTTCCACCTTTTAATTAAATCAGAAACAAGAAGGTATCATTGCCTCTGACTAATTAGCCCTCAAAAATTCTTGGAATTTTTAATCTGGAATCATGTCTGATCCGTCTTATCCGAAGAATATTAATAAAAAGTAAGAGTAACGGAAAGGATTTTTTATCAATACTTACTTGTGGTCCGATGCGGAGGAATGTCTGTAACTGGAGAGCAGCGCCTTAAATCTGTTTTGCACGATCCATCTTTCTTTAGTGTAGGTCTGGCCCCGTCATCAATCTACTGGAATACATCAGGCATTGTTGGGAGGAAAGCTTGGATGATCCAAGCGCCATTCATTTCCACGCAGGGCAGTCTCTGGAAAAAAAAAGTCTGTATAAACCAGGGTCTTTTTCATATAAAAACAAATGGTTATTCTTGCTTGTAAACCATATGTTCCACAGATTTACCAGTCATTGTGTCAGCCAATGAAGCAACTTTGTCTCGAAGTGCTGCAAAAGCAGTCCACTGCATCACAAGTGGCATCTGACACCCCCAGTCAACTGTCTGTCTGTTATGCTTTGGGTTCAGCTCCACTATCCATTGATGAAGATCTGATAATCATAAAATTCAGCAGCTACTGCCCAGCCAAGAAGTGGAGGAGACACTCGCCTCTTCTTCCACTAGCCGGCAATTAGTGATGAGGAGAGTGTCGTGGGAGGAGGTGTTGCAAGCCGAGGTAGTGGAAGAGGGTCCCTGGAGTCTGCGGCGGAGGCGGCGGCAGCAGCAGCAGATTATTGCGGACTGTTGTTCGGAAAAATCAGCTACTCAGCGATGTGGCAGTGTTTCATGCAGCATCCTGGGGAGAAAAAGTAGGTTAGTTAGTGTATATACATAAAATTATGAATAGACAAATGCAATAGTATTGCCAAAGTGAAGTTTTGTTTGAGGGTGTGTTTCCACCTTGTAATTAAATCAGAAACAACTAGCTATCATTTGCCTCTGAATAATTAGCCCTCAAAAATTCTTGGAATTTTTAATCTTGATGTCTGAGGGATTTCTCCTCTCAGACAGCGTCACCATAAGTCCAGCCTGCTGCATTACACTTGGAAGAACATCTTGTTTGCGCTGCGACAAGGAAGCCAAAGTCATGCGTCCTCACATGGCACACGTGTTCAGTCTAGTTTTTAAGTCTTGCCCCCATCTGAAAGAACAACAGGAAAGAAAGTTAGCATGCACTTCTGGCACTCCTACACCACGAAGCACAACCCTATTGAGCCTCAGCGTCACAACGGTGTACCCCACCATAGTCTGATTTGCGATGTTTCCACCCGTTGGAATTCCACCCTCCATATGCAGGATCCACTATAGCAGTGGTCCCCAACCCTGTCCTCAAGGCCCACCAACAGGCCAGGTTTTGCAGATCTCCACAAAGATGCACAGGTGGAGTAATTAGTGCAGCTGCAGAGCAATAGAGCTGGCTATTTGGAGATCCAAAAAACATGACTTGTTGGTGGGCCTTGAGGACAGGGTTGAGGACCACTGCACTATAGGAACAGAGAAAAGCCATCACGGATTTCTGGATGATCCAAACGGATAGGGGGACACCTGTGTAAATTCAATGTAAACCATTGGCAGCTCATACGTGACACCGACCGTTTGCTCAGGCCCTTTGAGGAAGCTACGTTATTAGTCAGTTGCCAGGACTATGAGATGAACGATGAGATTCCACTGCTTCATGTACTACAACACATGTTGGAAACCATGGCTGGTCAGGGCACTGGAGACATGGCACATACATTTCACAGCCACATGAAGCCTGTGGGGGCTGAAGTGGAGGAGGAGGAGGGGGTGGGGCAAAGCAAACCACAGTTTAGGTTTCACAAAATGACCATTTTATCTAGTCATCTGACAGAAGAGGAGGAGCAGGAGCAGCCACAGGAGCTAGAGGGTTGTGAGTAAGGTGAGACAGAGGACCCAGACACACCGTGGCAGTTTACAGTGGAGATGGAGACAGGTAGTCCCTCCGAGTCATTTGCACAAATGGCACGATGCATGCTCACATGCTTGCGTACTAGTGAGCGCAGAATTGTCTCCATTTGTCAGCGGGAAGACTTCTGGCTCTCCAACTTATTGGACCCTCGCTTCCGGCACAAAATGGGGGCATTTTTTACGCCCACTGAGAGGGAGGACAAACTGACCTACTACAGAGACATCCCACGTAGTCAGTTGGGCGATGTCTATCTGCGCCATGGCCCATACTCCCGCAGGTCTGACTCGGGGGGACCTCTGCGATCACCTTCCACTGCCATGGCTGCTGGGGGGGTGGAAGGAGCAGCAGCAGCAGCTCCATCAGCAGCAGCCTCAGTCTTCAGTCGCTAGTGAGTAGCTTTCTACACCCGCATAGTGAGTCTACTCATGAGCAGCAGGAAGACCTGGAGCTGGACCTTAAACAGCAGGTCATGTCATACCTTGACATGACCATGCCAACACACCTTCAAGATCCACTGGATTTGCTGGGAAGCCAAACTTGACTTGTGCCCGCAACTAGCAGAGTTTGCCCTGGAAAAGCTGTACTGGCCGGACAGTAGTTGATTTAGATGGCAACTGGGCTGCTCTATATAACGAAGCAAAATGGCAAATTTACCTCACTATATGAGCTATTTCCCCTCAGATTTACACAGGGGCTGCTCTATATTATGCTGCAAAGTGGCAAATTTACCTCACAATATAAGCTATTGCCCCTCAGATTTACACAGGGGCTGCTCTATATTATGCTGCAAAATGGCAAATTTACCTCACAATATAAGCTATTGCCCCTCAGATTTACACAGGGCCTGCTCTATATAACGAAGCAAAATGGCAAATTTACCTCACTATATAAGCTATTGCCCCTCAGATTTACACAGGGGCTGCTCTATATTATGCTGCAAAATGGCAAATTAACCTCACAATATAAGCTATTGCAGCTCTATATAAATAAAAATAAATAAATAAAAAAAGGGCCTGTAGAAGCTTATTTAGTATAACAGATAGGGTGACATGTGCTGGTTTGGGATGCCCATATGGGCTAGTGTTTTGGCAGCAGTACAAAAACCAATGCAAAATGCAATAGCTTAATAAAGCTGATGCTGATCAACGCTTATTTAGTATAACAGATGGGGTGCAACATGCAGGTTTGGGATGCCCTGCGGCCTGGTGTATTTAAAGCAGACCAAAACCAATTCAAAATGCAATAACTTAATAAAGCTGAGGCTGTAGATGCTTATTTAGTATAAACAGGTAGGGTGCAAGGTGCAGCTTTGGGGTGCCCTGCGGCCTGGTTAAATGAAAGCAGTCAAAAAGGAAGTGCAAACTGAAGTAGCTTAATGAAGCTGATGCTGATCAACGCTTATGTTGTATACCAGATAGGGTGCAAGGTGCAGCTTTGGGGTGCCCTGCGGCCTGGTTTATTAAAATCAGTCAAAAACAAGTGCAAACTGAAGTAGCCTGATCAACGCTTATGTTGTATAACAGATAGGTTTAAAATAGCATGTGCCTTGGGATGCCCGTGTGGCCTGTTATATTTCAAGCTGAACAAAAAGTAACAATAATCCAAGTATGAGACATCATTTTGACCTTCTTCACAGCGCCATACTTTGAAAAAAAAAAATTAATTTCATGCCGATCAATCCAAAGGTCAATGCCCCTAACAAAAATAGTGTTCGGCATAAGTTTTCCTTCTGGAAGGACGTAACCTTTAGTTTACATGGTTGGGGTAGGTTATCTTACAAATTGGGATACCCCAGGCAGCAGTGTCATTGAAAGAGACAGATTGTAATGCAGGCCATACGCAAGCAGAGAAACTCAGGCTGCAACAGGCCTATTTAGTTTACATGGTTGGGGTAGGTTATCTTACAAATTGGGATACCCCACTGTATATGAAACCGAATATAAATGCACACCCAAAAGTGGACACTCAGCCTCCAAGAGGCCTGCTTAGTTTAAATAAGAGAGCTGCTTAGTATGGTAGGTAGGTTATGTTATGTTACAGAATGGGATGCCCCAAGCAGACTTGAGATCAGTATATATGCACACAGCAGCAGTGTGTTAGCAGGCTCATACAGGCCAAATTTCTTTAAATAACTGTGCAGCTTACAGTTAATGCAGAGGCTAATGGTATGTTACAGAATGGGATGCCCCAAGCTGACTTGAGATCAGTATATATGCACACAGCAGCAGTGTGTTAGCAGGCTCATACAGGCCAAATTTCTTTAAATAAATGTGCAGCTTACAGTAAATGCAGAGGCTAATGGTATGTTACAGAATGGGATGCCCCAAAGCAGACTTGAGATCAGTATATATGCACACAGCAGCAGTGTGTTAGCAGGCTCATACAGGCCAAATTTCTTTAAATAACTGTGCAGCTTACAGTTAATGCAGAGGCTAATGGTATGTTACAGAATGGGATGCCCCAAGCAGACTTGAGATCAGTATATATGCACACAGCAGCAGTGTGTTAGCAGGCTCATACAGGCCAAATTTCTTTAAATAACTGTGCAGCTTACAGTTAATGCAGAGGCTAATGGTATGTTACAGAATGGGATGCCCCAAAGCAGACTTGAGATCAGTATATATGCACACAGCAGCAGTGTGTTAGCAGGCTCATACAGGCCAAATTTCTTTAAATAACTGTGCAGCTTACAGTTAATGCAGAGGCTAATGGTATGTTACAGAATGGGATGCCCCAAGCTGACTTGAGATCAGTATATATGCACACAGCAGCAGTGTGTTAGCAGGCTCATACAGGCCAAATTTCTTTAAATAACTGTGCAGCTTACAGTTAATGCAGAGGCTAATGGTATGTTACAGAATGGGATGCCCCAAAGCAGACTTGAGATCAGTATATATGCACACAGCAGCAGTGTGTTAGCAGGCTCATACAGGCCAAATTTCTTTAAATAACTGTGCAGCTTACAGTTAATGCAGAGGCTAATGGTATGTTACAGAATGGGATGTCCCAAAAACCAGAGAGCACCTGGCAGGCAGCAGTAAGACTATGCACAGCAAAAGTGTCTTTATCATGCCTAATTTCAATTAGAATAGGTGCAAATGGTTAGGTTCTTAAATAGAGGCTGGTGTAGTCACAGAATGGGATGCCCTAAAAACCAGCAGTAAGTACACCTGGCAGGGACAAGTTGTGCTATGCCCAGCAAAAGTGTCTTTATCAGGCCTAATTTCAAATATGATAAGAGCAAATGCTTATATGGTCTTAAACAGAGGCTGCTTTAGTCACAGAATGGGATGCCCCGGGCAGGAATCGAGCTGGCAGGGTACAGTAGTGCTTTGGCCAGCAAAAGTGTCTTTATCAGGCCTAATTTCAAATATGATAAGAGCAAATGCTTATATGGTCTTAAACAGAGGCTGCTGTAGTCACAGAATGGGATGCCCCGGGCAGGAATCGAGCTGGCAGGGTACAGTAGTGCTTTGGCCAGCAAAAGTGTCTTTATCAGGCCTAATTTCAAATATGATAAGAGCAAATGCTTATATGGTCTTAAACAGAGGCTGCTGTAGTCACAGAATGGGATGCCCCGGGCAGGAATCGAGCTGGCAGGGTACAGTAGTGCTTTGGCCAGCAAAAGTGTCTTTATCAGGCCTAATTTCAAATATGATAAGAGCAAATGCTTATATGGTCTTAAACAGAGGCTGCTTTAGTCACAGAATGGGATGCCCCGGGCAGGAATCGAGCTGGCAGGGTACAGGAGTGCTTTGGCCAGCAAAAGTGTCTTTATCAGGCCTAATTTCAAATATGATAAGAGCAAATGCTTATATGGTCTTAAACAGAGGCTGCTTTAGTCACAGAATGGGATGCCCCGGGCAGGAATCGAGCTGGCAGGGTACAGGAGTGCTTTGGCCAGCAAAAGTGTCTTTATCAGGCCTAATTTCAAATATGATAAGAGCAAATGCTTATATGGTCTTAAACAGAGGCTGCTTTAGTCACAGAATGGGATGCCCCGGGCAGGAATCGAGCTGGCAGGGTACAGGAGTGCTTTGGCCAGCAAAAGTGTCTTTATCAGGCCTAATTTCAAATATGATAAGAGCAAATGCTTATATGGTCTTAAACAGAGGCTGCTTTAGTCACAGAATGGGATGCCCCGGGCAGGAATCGAGCTGGCAGGGTACAGGAGTGCTTTGGCCAGCAAAAGTGTCTTTATCAGGCCTGATTTCTATGAGAATAAGTGCAAATGTTTATTATGCTATTAAATAGAGGCTGCTTTAGTCACAGAATGGGATGCCAGTGCCACAAAAACCAGAGAGCATGCACAGCAAAAGTGTCTTTATCAGGCCTGATTTCTATGAGAATAAGTGCAAATGTTTATTATGCTATTAAATAGAGGCTGCTTTAGTCACAGAATGGGATGCCAGTGCCACAAAAACCAGAGAGCATGCACAGCAAAAGTGTCTTTATCAGGCCTGATTTCTATGAGAATAAGTGCAAATGTTTATTATGCTATTAAATAGAGGCTGCTTTAGTCACAGAATGGGATGCCAGTGCCACAAAAACCAGAGAGCATGCCCAGCAAAAGTGTCTTTATCAGGCCTGATTTCTATGAGAATAAGTGCAAATGGTTATTATGCTATTAAATAGAGGCTGCTTTAGTCACAGAATGGGATGCCAGTGCCACAAAAACCAGAGAGCATGCACAGCAAAAGTGTCTTTATCAGGCCTGATTTCTATGAGAATAAGTGCAAATGTTTATTATGCTATTAAATAGAGGCTGCTTTAGTCACAGAATGGGATGCCAGTGCCACAAAAACCAGAGAGCATGCACAGCAAAAGTGTCTTTATCAGGCCTGATTTCTATGAGAATAAGTGCAAATGGTTATTATGCTATTAAATAGAGGCTGCTTTAGTCACAGAATGGGATGCCAGTGCCACAAAAACCAGAGAGCATGCACAGCAAAAGTGTCTTTATCAGGCCTGATTTCTATGAGAATAAGTGCAAATGGTTATTATGCTATTAAATAGAGGCTGCTTTAGTCACAGAATGGGATGCCAGTGCCACAAAAACCAGAGAGCATGCACAGCAAAAGTGTCTTTATCAGGCCTGATTTCTATGAGAATAAGTGCAAATGGTTATTATGCTATTAAATAGAGGCTGCTTTAGTCACAGAATGGGATGCCAGTGCCACAAAAACCAGAGAGCATGCACAGCAAAAGTGTCTTTATCAGGCCTGATTTCTATGAGAATAAGTGCAAATGTTTATTATGCTATTAAATAGAGGCTGCTTTAGTCACAGAATGGGATGCCAGTGCCACAAAAACCAGAGAGCATGCACAGCAAAAGTGTCTTTATCAGGCCTGATTTCTATGAGAATAAGTGCAAATGTTTATTATGCTATTAAATAGAGGCTGCTTTAGTCACAGAATGGGATGCCAGTGCCACAAAAACCAGAGAGCATGCACAGCAAAAGTGTCTTTATCAGGCCTGATTTCTATGAGAATAAGTGCAAATGTTTATTATGCTATTAAATAGAGGCTGCTTTAGTCACAGAATGGGATGCCAGTGCCACAAAAACCAGAGAGCATGCACAGCAAAAGTGTCTTTATCAGGCCTGATTTCTATGAGAATAAGTGCAAATGGTTATTATGCTATTAAATAGAGGCTGCTTTAGTCACAGAATGGGATGCCAGTGCCACAAAAACCAGAGAGCATGCACAGCAAAAGTGTCTTTATCAGGCCTGATTTCTATGAGAATAAGTGCAAATGTTTATTATGCTATTAAATAGAGGCTGCTTTAGTCACAGAATGGGATGCCAGTGCCACAAAAACCAGAGAGCATGCACAGCAAAAGTGTCTTTATCAGGCCTGATTTCTATGAGAATAAGTGCAAATGGTTATTATGCTATTAAATAGAGGCTGCTTTAGTCACAGAATGGGATGCCAGTGCCACAAAAACCAGAGAGCATGCACAGCAAAAGTGTCTTTATCAGGCCTGATTTCTATGAGAATAAGTGCAAATGTTTATTATGCTATTAAATAGAGGCTGCTTTAGTCACAGAATGGGATGCCAGTGCCACAAAAACCAGAGAGCATGCACAGCAAAAGTGTCTTTATCAGGCCTGATTTCTATGAGAATAAGTGCAAATGTTTATTATGCTATTAAATAGAGGCTGCTTTAGTCACAGAATGGGATGCCAGTGCCACAAAAACCAGAGAGCATGCACAGCAAAAGTGTCTTTATCAGGCCTGATTTCTATGAGAATAAGTGCAAATGTTTATTATGCTATTAAATAGAGGCTGCTTTAGTCACAGAATGGGATGCCAGTGCCACAAAAACCAGAGAGCATGCACAGCAAAAGTGTCTTTATCAGGCCTGATTTCTATGAGAATAAGTGCAAATGTTTATTATGCTATTAAATAGAGGCTGCTTTAGTCACAGAATGGGATGCCAGTGCCACAAAAACCAGAGAGCATGCACAGCAAAAGTGTCTTTATCAGGCCTGATTTCTATGAGAATAAGTGCAAATGTTTATTATGCTATTAAATAGAGGCTGCTTTAGTCACAGAATGGGATGCCAGTGCCACAAAAACCAGAGAGCATGCACAGCAAAAGTGTCTTTATCAGGCCTGATTTCTATGAGAATAAGTGCAAATGTTTATTATGCTATTAAATAGAGGCTGCTTTAGTCACAGAATGGGATGCCAGTGCCACAAAAACCAGAGAGCATGCACAGCAAAAGTGTCTTTATCAGGCCTGATTTCTATGAGAATAAGTGCAAATGTTTATTATGCTATTAAATAGAGGCTGCTTTAGTCACAGAATGGGATGCCAGTGCCACAAAAACCAGAGAGCATGCACAGCAAAAGTGTCTTTATCAGGCCTGATTTCTATGAGAATAAGTGCAAATGTTTATTATGCTATTAAATAGAGGCTGCTTTAGTCACAGAATGGGATGCCAGTGCCACAAAAACCAGAGAGCATGCACAGCAAAAGTGTCTTTATCAGGCCTGATTTCTATGAGAATAAGTGCAAATGTTTATTATGCTATTAAATAGAGGCTGCTTTAGTCACAGAATGGGATGCCAGTGCCACAAAAACCAGAGAGCATGCACAGCAAAAGTGTCTTTATCAGGCCTGATTTCTATGAGAATAAGTGCAAATGTTTATTATGCTATTAAATAGAGGCTGCTTTAGTCACAGAATGGGATGCCAGTGCCACAAAAACCAGAGAGCATGCACAGCAAAAGTGTCTTTATCAGGCCTGATTTCTATGAGAATAAGTGCAAATGTTTATTATGCTATTAAATAGAGGCTGCTTTAGTCACAGAATGGGATGCCAGTGCCACAAAAACCAGAGAGCATGCACAGCAAAAGTGTCTTTATCAGGCCTGATTTCTATGAGAATAAGTGCAAATGGTTATTATGCTATTAAATAGAGGCTGCTTTAGTCACAGAATGGGATGCCAGTGCCACAAAAACCAGAGAGCATGCACAGCAAAAGTGTCTTTATCAGGCCTGATTTCTATGAGAATAAGTGCAAATGTTTATTATGCTATTAAATAGAGGCTGCTTTAGTCACAGAATGGGATGCCAGTGCCACAAAAACCAGAGAGCATGCACAGCAAAAGTGTCTTTATCAGGCCTGATTTCTATGAGAATAAGTGCAAATGTTTATTATGCTATTAAATAGAGGCTGCTTTAGTCACAGAATGGGATGCCTCACAGCAGACTTAAGATCAGTTCAGTATATATGCACAGTTAGTTACTATAAGCAGCCTGAAAACGCTAACAAAGGCTGGATGAAAAAAAAAAAATCTCCCTGTCAGCCAGCTCCGTTTTTCCTGGCTTTCTGTCTGTCTCCTGTCTGTCTCCTGTCTGTCTCCTGTCTGTCTCCTGCCTGTCTCCAGCCTGTCCCTGTCTGTCCCTGCCTGTCTAACTGCCTCAGCTACACAGCGTTCTGTCTGTCACGAATGCAATAGAGAAATGAGGAAAAGCAAGATGGCCGCCGTTAAATACCGCTGTGTGACGTCACCGGGCTTGCTGGCTGCTGATAGGCTGCATGTGACTGCCCCAGCTTGCACTGGCGCGGGATACATGTCCAGACATGTCCCGCCCGCCATCTTAGAATGCCTGTAATGTAAATGAATGGATGTTAAAGGAAAACTTCGAGTGATCGAATCGCGGGGAAATTCGGATTCGATCCGAATCGAATTTTTCCTGAAATTCGGATCGAATCCGGGTTCGTCCGGATCGATTCGCTCATCCCTAAACAAGAGCACTGGTCATCATGAACTATGTGGCGTTAGTGCTAAATTAGACATATGCTGGTGGTTGCATAGGAGCTGTTTACTTCTTGTTTAATAAAGAGCATACCGAGTGCCGCTAAGGCTAAAACATTGGCACTGAATGTTATTAACAGGCGCTCACACTTGATAAATTCAGTGTCGCCACCACAGAAAATGCCACAGGATAAGACAATATTTCTAAATAAATATTTTTGTTACTATGCTCACTTCAAAATTGGAGACAGGAAAACAGTAACAATAAGTAAATAAATCACCTAATGTGTAAGGTTGAAGCAGACAGTGTGGCATTTATAACCCTCTGAATTTTTATATAAATTATAATATTTTAGGAATTGCAAAGGCCAATAAGCACACATTGCTGCCAGCTTATCTCTCTGTATAAGTGGAAATGTCACCTTTGTCTAAAAGAAAAAATACCTTCAAATCTACATTCAGACCATAAACTGCTTGGCCTTTTCTTTTCTTATTTTGGATAATTACATTTTTGAGTTCAGAAGTTTACATCTCAAATTTAAATCTCAAGAAAGATAATGAGTACGTTTCTCAGTTTGTGTAATTTTTTTTACTGTATTTAAATTACACCAAAACCTGGAATTTTCACTATCCTGGTTTTTGGTCCATACCTTTGGGGCATCTCGATTTGGGCCCCATTTAAAACTCCGCCAGTTACCCAATATACTTACCGTGCTAGCATTCCCACATGGTGCAGGTGCTGCTCAGTTTCTAAGGACGCACATATTAATGTGTGTAGAACAAAAATGGGGCTGCACTAGCAAAAGGATGTATATTGATGTGTGCACACAGGGGGTTACATTTGCTAAAGAAAAGACCACCAAAGTGAGAAATCCACAATTTCCTCAAAACCACCAAGAAATGTGGCACCACACAATCCAATATGAGAATAAAATTGATTTTATTAAGCCAAAGGAACTTTACACACATGTAACGCATTAAAAAACATATACTACAGGACAGATACCAGGGGGCTCTGCTATGGAGTGTCTATTCAAATTGATAATAAAGCTGATGGGGCATATACAATTAAATACCATATATATAGTTTCCAGTAGTGAAACCAATACATATATAAAAGATAATTCTGTGCAAAAATGGCAATATCTAATAATCACAACCTGTGCAAAAATCCTGAGATATATAATCTAAAGTGCTAAGTGCTAAGGTGCTAAATACTAAGGACAAGCCGAGTGTAGAATAAAAAATGCAATCAAAAATAGCCCCATAAAAAATCTCACATGTCCATGATAACGTGGGCACCCTGCAAGCAGACACCCCCACCTCCAGCCAACCCAGGGACACCTTAAATACTCACCGACCCCGCTCCCACGCCCCGCGCGTACCCACACGTCCGGGAACGCCGTCCGCACTCTGGCCGGAATTGCGTCAGGCGGTCCCGGTGCACGTGACATGGCCGGGAACCACCTGACGCACCCCGGCCGGAAGTGCGTCAGCGGTCCAAGCCGCGTCCCACAGTGTGAAAGTGAGGAGATGGTGTGCATGCGCCGCCGGGTTCCCCCTGCGGCCGCCGCACCGCTGTGTCAGGCGTGCGCAGGGAGAGGGAACGAGGCCAGGTGAGCATCTCCCCGGGCTGCGAGGGTGAAACAAATGGCGGACAAAATGTAACACAACATAGAATGGCATAATATGTACATTCTATTGATAACCTATCATACAATGTATTAGTACTCCAAATGATTCTCCAAACTTCTTACTATGTATTGCGTACATGATATGCACAGGCCTAACATAGTACAACCACTGGATGAAATGTCCAAAATGAATGGAATCTATGTAGTTGCTTGGACAATCCCTTTAAAGGGGAACATCAGGGGCCTCTCACCTCCATCCTCTCAGTGTTTGATCCTCACATTTTTCAGACTGGGTCTTTATCAAATACAGAGCTGCAATACACCCTGCAGCAATCAGTGCCTTTTACTGAAATTGATGTTTAGATTACAATATTTTGTACAATAGGTTTTAGTCCCCTGTCACGCCCAGCCTGGAATACTTGAGTACCATTCAATACAGGGATGGGGTTGACCGCAGGAAGTGCCCTCAAGGAAGGAGGGTCCCCCTGTTCCGCAGGTGTAGGTCTGCTTTGGAGAGGGCCTACACTGAAAGACTAGCCTTTGGCCCAGTCTCCTCTTCCTGCTTATTTAAAGTGGAACAAACCCTATTTTAGCCTCCTTCGTGCCCCCCACCCGCTCTCCCTTGTGGCTTGGTGGCAGCCTGGATCTTTTTTAAATGGGTTTTTGTACCACTGAAGCAAGATCCTCTGGCAGAAGGCTGACAGATGACGTGCACCAGCCAGCTGGCCCCACCCCCGGTTTCCCTATGAAGTATCTGAATAGCTAGGCACAGGAGCTGCAAAGAAGTCGGGGTGCGGCCATGGGAGAACACAGCGTTGTGACAGCCATGGGTAAATGTTTATTGGCGGTGAGGAGCTGGAGTGATGAGTGAACTCAGGGGGAGTCGTCTGGTGCGTGTGTTCTTGTTCCTGGTGGTTGGTGTTGCGCGGGGGATTTCCGGAGCGCTGGTGGTGTGGTTTCATATTTGAGCTTTGAGAGTGGTGCAGATTGACTATTACAACCCCCACGGAATGTTTTTAGCATAGGCTTTTTATTGTATACTGTTGGAACTGGACTGACACAGTTTTATTGATTCCCTGCGCTTGGCAAATAATGTTTGATTTTTCATTGTTTTTAATTTGAATTGTTCTCTATTGCTATAAATTTTTGTGGATCATAAAAAAAAAAAAAGGAGTGCTGGTCCTTCCTGCTTTATTGGCGATCCTGGTGGTTTTACACAGCGGGGCATCCTGGGAAAGGAAGCCCTGGGGCAGGATAGTGGCCAGCCCTAGAGTCTTTTCCATTCCAGGGTTGGCCCTGTAGGGTTTTGAGCCGCTTTAAGTTGCACTCCTTTTGGTTCATCTTTTTATAGAAAAAACCTGGTCCCAGGGCACAAGCTCTCCGAGCTCTCCTGCCTTGACGGCTGCATCCCAAGATGCTGCACACAGGTGCTCCCCCAAAATGATATGCCTCATGGTCATGGCATCAGCATCTAGAGAGGCCAGTGTTGCCTATCCTTTGGGCTGTGTGGAGAAAATACAGTATTCGTCTCTTTTAATGGGGACCTATACCCTACCAGATAAGTATGTATTAGGTGGCAATTGATATATTTAGGAGGTTATTTAAGAAACGCTAATGCCACATAAGGCACAATATGTGAAAAACCATATATATGAAAGTCAATCTGGTGAGAGCCTCTAATAGCGACATGTAGCATGGAATGTATTACTAGAAGTGGCTCAGTGTAAAGCGCCAGTGCTGTATGTTCAGCAGCGCCATGTAGCTCCTGTTGCTCAGCAGCATTATCTTATACATTTCAATGGTGTTTTTTTGCTTGTGTATAATTTTCATTATTAATTTTTCTCAATTTTAGGATCAAATTATTGTGTGACCTCTCCTGCCCAGCAACCAAACACCTATATTGTTAAATTATGTTTTTTTTAATGTGTAGAATTGTATGTGCAGGTCATTCCATATGTTTTGTCTCTGGTGCTGGTGTATATGTGTTGAGAAACAGACTTTTTTCTTATAATGTGCTCGATGCTAGACAACCGGTTGCAGCGTCCACTAGCGGACGCTCTAAGCGCCGCTACATAGATGCTGAAATGGCAATACATTGCGCTAGTCACCACTTCATATGGGGGAAGCATTTTGGGAAATATTTCCACTACCTGTAGAATCAAATACAATTACAATATAAAGCCCTTGGGGTTGAGGTATCTGCTTACTTTATCAAAAGCTAGACTAGTTTCAATTTGCTTTCTTACTCTTAAAATCTCTTGAAAATTCTTTGAAGAAGGCTCTATCAGTGGTGTCCATCAGCATTGGTGAAAAAAGTTATTGGGATCTAATGACAACTGGGAGACTTAGGCCCTTATTTATCACGGGCTAGCGGCAGGTAGTGTCTGACGAGCGCCAGGTAGCGGCAGCTAACGGCGACTACCGACTCAAGTACGCCCGGCGGCGGTCACAATGACGCATTTATCAAGCAAAATGAGGCTAGCGCCGGCGAGAGCGACGGCTAGCGCGGCATTCATCATGAAGCCGCCTGGACCGAACAGCGCCGCTGCAAATTCCCTCACAGCGCCAGGTATGAGCTGTCGCTCCCTGGCGATGTCCAATGCATTTCAATGGAGCAATCTATAATAAATCATAATTAATTGGTATTATTTTTTTTTTTTTTTTTTTTTTAATGTCAAAAATTCGGAGACCACTTCTGCAATGTTAGGATTTATTTTTAAGTAAAAAAAAAAATTAAAAAAAAATTTGTGCAGAATTGATCTAACAGGTCTGAGATTAATGTATTCATATTACAAAATGATTATAAAAACATGTATAATGTTACATTCAAAAAATATGGTTGTTTAGGGGTTAAAAACTAGTTAATACCCATCGCCGCCAGCGCTCTGGGGTTTAAACAAGGAATGGACAGCGACAGCACATTCGGAGCGTCATTTTTTAATGAATATGAAGCTAGCCGTTCGCTCTGGCCATTCGTTGTCAGGCGCTCACATACAACGCTGAACCTGTGAAACAGCGACCCCCCAGCCCGTATTCAACATTACCGCACACCGACTGAGTCGCTGTCATCAAGCTAACGCCGGCCAAGCACAGCGAATACTGGCTGGCGCTGAAAAAAATCACGCTACAGTCGCTCATCTGGCGCTACCTGGCGCTATTAATGAATCGGCCTCTTATTTAAGAAGCGTCAGCGCCACACAGCACCACTTGTTTGGCCTCAGTGTACGATTTAACAACTCAAAAAACGCTAATGCCAACATGGCAGCCGCCTAGCGTCCTATTTAACAGCATTGGGCGCTCTGGTTGAAGTTGTGCCAAATGAAACCTGTCGCTGTTGCACAAGATTCCATAGAGAACAATAGGCAGAACTGAACTGAAGTGTTTAAAGAGAACCAAAACCCACTCTGTCATAAATGCTCCCCATGGTACACCCGGATTGGGGGTGTCCTGCTGTGTGAAACCCCCACAGGTCGCTCGAGAACTCACCTTCATTCCTGGTCCAATGGTGCATGCGCGAGCAGCTATCCCTTTAGCAGGGTAGCGGGGATGCAGCCACCAGCGTGCTCGGATCCGCTCTCATTAGACATGCTCCTGGACGAAGGGGCTTGAGCGGATGCGAGCGCGCTGATTGGACAAGCGCCCACACATGCGTCGTTTGTTGAGTTTGTTTGGGTGACCTAAGGGGGTTTCACTCAGCGATCGTAATGCCCCGGGGGCAAGAACCAAAGTCCAGGATAGTCAAAATCTTGGGTTTTGGTCCACTTTAATGCTTATAAATAATATTACACACATTTATTTTTACAGAACTTGCATTGTGAATTAATTGAAACACAGGACCATCAAACACAGATGGACAAAAATGTTTTTTTTTTGTTTTGGGTTATTAAAATTGAATTTAATTTAATTTTGCTAAACTGTGTAATTTGGACACCAAAAACTGAAACACAACCGATTTGCACTGTAAAGTATGTCCTCTTTGTCCCCAGCAGTGATTTCTTGTAACTGTAATGAAGAAGCGCTGACCAGGGCCGTAAAAATACAGTGTCAAAGATTTCAAGGAGGAAAAAATTCATAAATATGCTTGGGAGCATCGGAAAAATGGCAGTACAGAGTGGCACTTACTGCTGGGCTAATCGGCCGAAGGGTCCAACAGGGGCAGACATAGGCCGGCCAAAACCAAAAAGCAACAATCAAAGCTAATCAGTTAATGTTTGGTGCAGCAACTGCTAACACCAATGTAATAAACAGCGCAGCGCCAGATTAGACGGGAATGCAGCAAAAATGATGCTAAAGGCCATGCATCATAAATGAGGCCCTAAGTGTAGTGCTTTTAAAACACCTTTATATTTTTAAGTACATGGAGGGCTGATTCACTACTAACGCACATATTGCCAGATGAGCGTCTGTATAGCGGTGGTTAGAGCGACCGCTAGTAGACGCTGTAAGCGGGTATCGGGTGCAGTAACAGAGCGTCTCGGTCACTGTAGTAACCTGTCTGGCATTGATGAATATGATTTGTGTTGGGCCCTCTAACAACAGTATAGCCCTGCAGCGAGCGACAGGTAGTGCCAGCTCAGTGCACACGGGTATAAAAGTGTTTGTTTGCAGCCAGGAGAGGTCACACAATGATTTGAGCAAAAAAAAAAAAAGTAAATTGCCAAACGCGCTATTTATACACAACTAATGAAGCCCCATTAAAATGTAAGGGAGAGCGCTACAGAGCGACAGGTACTACATGGCGCTCCTGAGCCTAAAGCGTCGGTGCTATACGCTGAGCCGCCTGTATTAATACATGTTACGCTACATGGTGCTGTTAGAGTTGCTCACCAGATTCTTAACTGTGGTTTTGCGTACAGCGCCCGTCGTTCACCAGTCGCTGCCTGCCGCTACAAAGCACTAACTGGTGCTATCCATTCCTAAATAACCCCCTTTGTGTGGTACTTGAAATAGGGATCTATATCATCTTTCAGACAATTTTTAGGAGGGTGGGGAAAGACGCAGTAAAAACAGGAGTAAGTATACAAGTAAACAATTCTTGTCACCAACTAGTTATTATTTGTTTAAAAAAAATTATGTTACAACTGCTGTTCTTACAGCTGACTATTCTATTTTAATTTTTAAAGTTTATCACAGTGAAATTGTAAATACTCTACAAGGAAAAGGAGCTACACCTCTGAGTATACAGAAGTTTGCACTGTTGATTTATACTGTGGTGCCTTAATTTAAAGCATATCTTTAATTCAAGGGTTCTGTTTAAATATTATGAAAAGTGAGCAGATTGACATTATAAACACATCTTATTTCCTTTTTTTCCAGACCTGTTTTGCCTGTGTGTTGCAGTAGGTTACAAACAGACGTGCTCTTAATTCAAACTAATAATTTGTTTACAACCCATCACTGTCAACTGCAGAAAGATAGAATGCAAGTATGCTTTCAGTATGACAGGCTTTACATTCTAAATTATTTGTTGCTTTTTCCTGGCTTGTGCGGTACAGTACTATTTACATATGCTATGGTGATAAGAGTCCTAATTACAGGAGAAAACAAAAGGTTGGTCCTAGGAGGCACTATTGTTCAGCTTTCTGAAGTATATTAAAGTCCCAAACCTGGATTTTAGTATACAGACTTGATTAAATCACAGGTTTGTTAATGCTCCCCTGATCACATCAAGTAAACAAATATATCATCTATATTTACTGGATAAATACAGAATAGAGGTACAGTATCAATAGGTTTACTAGTTCAGATGGTGCTCTGAAAGTAAATCCATAAATCATATAATAGCTGCATATTTTCAAAACAATTACTTCTAAGAATATTTACCAGGGTGCATGTGCAACTGTAAATCGCCTTTGCATGCGGTTATTCCGGCTCATAAGCAGTTTCCGAAGTAGAAGCGGTGAGTTTCGAGGTGAGTTACGTGGGGAGCTCAGAGGTGAACTCCGTGGAGAGCTTCGGGGGGACCCCTTAGGGGAGATGCGGATAGCATTCCACTGTAGAGGTGATTCACTGCTTGGAGGTACCTGCATTTTTATGAACTACAGTAAGTCAGATTTTGTGCAAGGATGGCAGGTTTGCGGAGTGTGTTTCCAGCGTACTTTTCCTGGAATGAAAAAGAGTTTTTTATACTTAGGTTTCCATAGGCTATGCATATATAATAAACATATGTTGCACATCCAGTAAGCAGGTTTCTTGCTTAGTCCTCAAAGTAGTTCCACTTTAGAAGCAGCAGTGCATCTTGCTGTTACGTCCTGGTCTTTAAAATGAGAAGAATACCGGTATATTTTGCCCTGACATATCCCATGTAGCAGGATATTCAATACATCAGCAATAGTTTCTGATATCAAGTGAAATTAAAACTTCACACTCTGATGCGGTTGATTCTTTCAAATAATGTCTGCTTCGTAGTATAATGTAGACAGAACACAGTCTTCCTTTGCTGCAGCTGTAAAGCTAAAAGTACAGAAGGCAGATCCTGTTGCAGTTTTGTTTATCCACACTGACTCCAACAGTCTCAGCCAACCTACTTCACTCACCAGTGCTCTTCCTTCCTCATAAACCCCCAGCACTGGCTGGCAGACCTTCGGGAAACCAAGAGAGGTCAAAGGGACCTGTAAAAAACTAAATAGGATCAAATTGATATAAAATAATAACATATTTGGCTACTTTAGGACAAATACAGTGAACATGTATTATTACACAATCACACAACCAAATCATGATAAAATCAATACTTTTCCAGTATTTAAAAAAGTATACCTCCAAAATGAAAGGTACATATATAGATTATTAGAAAACTAAAATGCATGAGAACAAGTTCAGCAACAATCTGACAAACAGTTCATAGAATTTCCCTAAAAAGGCCAGTAAACTGAAAAAATAATAAAAATAATAATTTATGTAATCAATATTTGGCGTTATCCACTCCCCATGCCTTTGCCATGCCAGAAATTCCGCCTTTTTACCTGAACATTCTGTGGGCAGTTACATGGAATAATGTTACAAACATCCTGGCTCGCTCATAAGCATAAAAGCAGAAATCTAATGTTTGATCATTTATTCCCCAATCCAGCAAAAAAACATATAAAGTGCTTCACTGTTGCCTGGAACTGAAAGAAAAAAATCTACAGACCATAATTATAAGCTCAGGCCTGAGTGTTCTTTGCAGAAACCTTGATCAAACAGTATAATGTGACCAAATTGTTGATGCATGGAACACCATGCAGTTTTAATTGTTTTAATAATGACCGTGTATATATAAAATCAACAAGCTAATTGATTTGTCTGGCCTAACAGACACCCCTGCTACTGGCTACAGGATATTGAGGAGGATGAGCCACTGGATCAGCCTCGACCACAACAGCAGCATCAACACCCTTTGCAGCACCAGTTGCCTCCCCAGCACCCTCACACACAACAGCTGCCACTGCAGCACCAGCTGCCGCTACAGATGTAGCATCAACAGATGCTACTGCAGCAGCAGTCTCTCCCACCCCCTCACAGCTCCATCATGACCAGCAGGTGGAGCATGAGGAGCAGCTGCATCCATCACCTCCATGGGGCAGCTCGGTTGCAGAGGATTTGGCTTCACCCACATCAAGCAATACCCATGTGGAAGGGCCAAGTACTACTCCAGCTGCAAGTACCTGGGGAAGAGGACGACGGGCTCAGGCATGTCTTCCCACTGGTGAAGCGGGTGCAGATGATAAAGGGAGATTGGGGTGCTGATGGCCGAGCCTTCAGGCAAAACAGTGCTCAGTTCTGCCAAACCATAGAGTGAAATTTAAGTCAGATCCACCAAGAGGTCCATTCAATGGTGGAGGAAATGAATAACAGCTACCGTCAGAGGGAGGCAATGCTAAAACAGTGGCAGATGTTAAATGATAACCTGCCACAGCTGATGGCACTACAGCAAGCAACCACCATACTTTGCATGCAACCCACACTACCAAAGATTATACAGACTTTTTGTTTGAAAATTTGTTAAAAAGTTAAATTCTGAGTTGCCTAAGATTATTGGGCCACAGTGTTCACAATATACTATAATGTAATAGTTTAGTGACAACAATAAACCCATAAACAATTAAATGACTTTCTCTTTCAGTTTAATCTCACTGAATAAATGAAAAGAGGATTTGAAGCCTACAGAACAAACCTTAAAGGCCTTGCATCAAATCCAAATGAACATATAGACATATAAACATAGAGACACCACAAAAATGACACTGGGAAAACAAAAAAATAGACAGAAATGAACTAAAATGAATGAACAGCGCTGGTCTTCCTATGTGTCCAGTTGTAGGCGGGATGTGGCTGAGTTTGTGGCCTGTGGCTGAATAGGGGTCATGAGCCATGGTAGCAAGGGGTAGCCAGAATCACTTACAATAAAATAAGAAAAATACATTATGAGACACATACATCATTCTAACATTATTACCTGAAATAACCCCCCGCCCCCTAAAAAAGGGGGGGAGAGACAGAGGATGCATTGACAAATTCACTAGTTAGATATGAGGCAAACATACTAGAATATAGGACTAATAATAATGTTAAGACTTACCAAGTAGCCACTCTCCAGACAACTCACCAGACTCAAAACGGCCACAGAGACTGGAATTCCTCAGGATATAGGCATCATGGGTGGAGCCCGGAAATCCTGCCATCACACTCATAAACCTAAAGTCAGGAGCCGCAACACATTGGACATTGATAGAATGGCCCTTCTTACAATTCCTGCACAAAAGACACAAAGCACACCAGTCAAAAGCAACGCTACATTCAAACACACCTACACTGACAGAACAGCTGAACCACTGGTAAGACTGGCTTCTTTGTCTGAGTATTAAAAAGACTGATTGTGTAAGGTGGGGGGCCATAACATTGAGCTCCACTTTAGAGAAGACAATACATTGCAAGGTTAAAATCTGCATTTAATATGGTGAAGCTAGCGCAGCCTCTGGAACGAGCCGTTCACCAGAAATTGAAGACAGCCAACCTATTAGGTCATGCCTGCAATTGCATGTCCCTTGCTTGTGGTGGGGGCAAACCATGGCCACCACTCGCAATACAGTTTCTCGAGGGAAACTCGGTTAAGTTGGGTCAACTCAAAAAGCTTAACATCATGCATGCAATCAACATCCACACGTGGCCAAAGCAATCCAAAGTCTGATATACACACATGAAAGCAAGGTGCGACTATGCAGATGTCCATACTAGGCATAATAATCGTTGGAGGACTCCATTACATTTTCCCGCACACAACAGCACAAACTCACCAGGAAATAGAGCCCGTAAGTGGAGCGTGAAAGATCTCATTTTGTTTGCCCCTCTCGAAGGCTTAATGAGTTCTCTTCGGATAACCGAAGGTGCGTTTTGACATCAGCACTCTCCAGGACCCCTAATGATACTACTATACAGTGACACAAACCAAAATTCTGAATCCATTTGTGGGCACGCTGCTTACGTCACCATAGCTTGGCCTTCCCCATCATCGGCTAACCCCAACGCTCGTTCCACTCCTGTAGGCCATGTACTACAACCATTGTGGTCATCTCCTCCAGCGTGTAACTCAATGCTCGATCTGCTCCTCCACAGAACCGTTCTTCGTGTCAAAACAGTGGATACTAACATCCGATGATCATAACCACACAATCCTTCAAAAACCTTCAAAAACGTAATTGTATTGTGAGCGCTAAATTCACTTCCTCATAGGCCATGTACTCCCCCAAATGATTCCAGCCTTCTTCATTTGCCATAATGCAAGCCCCGAGCAGCTCCTCACTCCCACTCTCCTGGTCACAAGAATGATGATAATATCCGATGATCAGCCCTGAATCCTGCAACACCATCATATTGCAAGTATGCAGATCACTTCACCAGACCATAGGCCATGTCCTCCAAGACATTTTTTGTTGCATTGCCCGTCCTTCGGGAAACCAAATGCCCAAGCTGCTCCCCCACAGTAGCGCTCTCCAGGGGGCGCAAGCGTTACCACCTTCGACGATCAAATCCACCCCTTCCTATTATCTTATCCTGTGGACACTCAGCTCACTTCCCCATAGTCATTCGCCCCCATCCCTTCTGACCTTCCTCACCTTGAAGTAACCCAAGACCCAGGCCGCTCATCCCCATTGGTGTTCAGACCATAATAATCCTGTCTGTCAATCAGGGCCGAACCCTCAGATTCTATCATCTTGTGGCATGCAGCTAACTTCTCCATAGCCCATGTGCTCCAACTCTGTTCTGCCTTTCAGGCAATCCCAGACCCAAACCATTCCCTTCTATTGCTTATGACCTGATTGATGTGAGCATCTGAAGATCCGTACCAAAACCCACCAAGTCCCACCAGATATGAAGTCAACCCCATCCAACCATCCTTCTATCCTTCCCTGCCCTGTGTGCTCGGTTCTTAATGAATTAGTCTAGCACAACCCAGTCAATTCCCACTCCACCATGCTTTACCAATTTTCTTAGATAGACACTGACCCAGTCACCTCCCTGTTCATTTCCATAATCCGAAAATCAACTATGAACCCTGTTACCCATTCTCACACTTCCTAAACCAGCCCTTCCATGCAGGACTTACAACTACCATATACACTTATCGTATTATATGCTAAGGAGTGGCCAACCTCCCCCCTGAACCTTTTTCCTCCACTGCAATGTCCGTTTTGCTCAAACTAACCAACTCTATATCAAAGCCATGCCCCCCAGAATGCCACCTACACCAAAACTGACAAGAGACGCCCAAATTTTACCAGTCCCAGACATAGAACCACGCAGCATAGGAAGACAACAACCGCTGGTATACTATCAGTAAGGAATGTGACCTACTCTATATATCCTGCTGATCGAAATGGTCCGACACAGCAGTTGCCAAAGCCATACATTGTGCATCAATAAATCTCCCACTCAGAGTGCCCCGCAGCAGGTGTCGGCCAACAAAGGTTTGCCCATCTTCTCCCTAGATACTTTGTGGAATGGGGAACATTTGGCATAGAGGTGTTTTGGATGATTCATAGTGGGTAGATTGTTGACTGGCGTGGTGTGTGCCTTAGCCCTCTTGCTTGAGGAGCTCTTGGCTGGACGTGCACTATTGCTAGGACTACCTTAGCTTGCCCTAGTGGTTGGCCTGCCACTGCTCTGCTTTGCCTTTAACCTATCTAGTGTTGGGTTATGTAGTTGAAATAATAGTAAAGTTGCACAAAACTGCAACAGTAACAACACAGCAATGCCATCAGAGTTCCATGGGGGAACCGACCGGCTGCCCTGTCATAGTGACCGTCACCTACCTCACACTGGCTGCCTGCCCTTTAGTTTAATGCCAGCTCCAGCTTCTAGACAGGGGCTGGGTGAATGGGAGCCACCGCTGGCCACCGGATGCTCTGGGCAGCCCGCAGCAGCTCCCATTCACCCTGCCCACCGCAAGAAGCCGGAGCCTGCACTTAACTAGGGAACTGGCAGTCAGCCAGTGCAGGGGAGCTGGAGGCCTACCGGGCATTGCCCTGGTATGCTCTATGGCCAGTCCGCCCCTGGAGACAAGTATTTGGAGTCCAGGTTTTTGGGCTATGAAGCATGGGGGCCACATAACCAATCCGGATAACCCCCCAAACACAAGAAGCGTCCCTGCACCACCCTGCATGATGTGGGACTGCTTCAGGTTATTTAAAGGGCAACACAATTCTGGATCTTGGTGGGATTCCCCATTGTGAGTATCCCCCTCAAAACATAACTTTTTTTCTGTCCCCACTGTGCATGCCTGGCCTGCTCAGCCATTCAGTGGCCTGCGTTCCATTCATGGAAAGCAGAATGGACCACATGCCACATTCCTGCTCACTGTGGGGTAATTCAGAAATGACTAATTTGTTTACTTGCCCAGTTAAAATGCACTTTTTCATTTACATTACTGTGAAGAATTCAATGTCCAGTGACGTCCTACTAGTTCCCTTTAGAAAAGAGCTGTTTTCTCCCTCAATTTAGCATTTTCATTTTTTGGATGCATTACCGCAATGTGTACACATACACTGGCTTGTGCGCATATGCGAACCTCTCATTTTTAGTGTTTTCTCTTCTTCAGCCCCTGGCATTCAATTACTTACTTATCGCTGTGCCAGGTGTCTTCTGCTCTTAAGTGCTTACCTGTACCCATCCTTCTCTACAGTGTTGCTCCTTTTCCTTGCTTGGTCTTAGTTTAGAATGTCTCATCCAGTGCCTTTCTTTCTCCTAGCTACTTACCTGTACCACTTTCTGTATTGCCATCCAGTGTCTTTTCTTGTCCTAAATGCTTACCTGTACCACTTTCTGTATTGCCATCCAGTGCCTTTTCCTCTCTTAAATGCTTCCCTGTACCACTTTCTGTATTGCCATCCAGTGTCTTTTCTTGTCCTAAATGCTTACCTGTACCACTTTCTGTATTGCCATCCAGTGTCTTTTCTTGTCCTAAATGCTTACCTGTACCACTTTCTGTATTGCCATCCAGTGCCTTTTCCTCTCTTAAATGCTTACCTGTACCACTTTCTGTATTGCCATCCAGTGCCTTTTGTTCTCCTAACTGCTTACCTGTAACACTTTCTGTATTGCCATCCAGTGCCTTTTCTTCTTCTTCTAAATGCTTACCTGTACCACTTTCTGTATTGCCATCCAGTGCCTTTTCTTCTTCTTCTAAATGCTTACCTGTACCACTTTCTGTATTGCCATCCAGTGCCTTTTCTTCTTCTTCTAAATGCTTACCTGTACCACTTTCTGTATTGCCATCCAGTGCCTTTTCTTCTTCTTCTAAATGCTTACCTGTACCACTTTCTGTATTGCCATCCAGTGCCTTTTCTTCTTCTTCTAAATGCTTACCTGTACCACTTTCTGTATTGCCATCCAGTGCCTTTTCTTCTTCTTCTAAATGCTTACCTGTACCACTTTCTGTATTGCCATCCAGTGCCTTTTCTTCTTCTTCTAAATGCTTACCTGTACCACTTTCTGTATTGCCATCCAGTGCCTTTTCTTCTTCTTCTAAATGCTTACCTGTACCACTTTCTGTATTGCCATCCAGTGCCTTTTCTTCTTCTTCTAAATGCTTACCTGTACCACTTTCTGTATTGCCATCCAGTGCCTTTTCTTCTTCTTCTAAATGCTTACCTGTACCACTTTCTGTATTGCCATCCAGTGCCTTTTTTTCTCCTAAATGCTTACTTGTACGACTTGCATCTCTCCAGTGAAGCTCCTGCTCCTTGCTTGTTGTATTTTTGGGATACCCCCATGTATATAATGTACACATTACTAGCGGCAAAAATTTCAGTAAAACAAAAACACAACAATGTTTTAGAAGTATGAATCTTAACATTTTTATTGTAGTGTTGATTTATTATTTTCGTTGTAGCCTAATGGCCAAATCTGTAATTTTTATTATTGTTAGCTTTTTTTTTTAAATATTAAAGTTTATAAAAAAGATAACATTTATAAAAGAAACAAGGCTCCTGGTGTCTTAAGGTGGGTGGTGTGAAGCCAGGTGATCAGAGGTACGCGGTATCCAAAGGGTCAGACAGAGTTTGAGGTCGGGCAGGCAAAGGTTCGGTTCAGGCAGCAAACTGGGAAGGTCAGACGAAGCCGGGTCAATCACAAGTAAAGCACACACTCAGTCACACCCTAAGCAATGCTATAACGGGCAAGGGGGATCAGGGCTGGACTTTATTTAAAAGGATGACCAATAGGAGTTCAGGGAATATAGTGTAGTGATTGGTGCAACTGTGATACACTATGTAATTGGAACTGATTCCAGGGGCTGGACTGCCCTGACCAGTCAGGCTGTCCAGCCCCCGAGACCCTTAGATGTGTACTTTTTACTAGACAGAGTTGCACCTGCTGCAAGCCGCTCTGTCAAAGAGCAGGGTGCGCGCGGGCACGTGCCCATATGACTACAGGGGAGCGAGGAAGGGAGGCATGGCAGGTCGCTGCGTACTCCAACTTCCAGGAGCTGCGAGCACGCCCTGCTCCAGACAGTCGGGGAACGCCATGCCAGCTGGCAGACGCTCGTCGCAGGTCCCCGAGGCAGGTAAGTTCCTTACATTACCCTCCCCCTGAGGAGGGGCCCCAGGACCCTCCACCCTGGGTGTAAGGGGATTCTCCCTATGGAACTTCCTGACTAGCTTCTCCACATGAACGTCTCTGGCAGGAACCCAACTCGTCTCTTCAGGACCATAGCCCTTCCAGTCTACCAGATATTGAAGAGAATTCCAGAGAAAACGTGAATCTAGAATTCGGGCGACCCCGAATACTTACTGACCATCAACTATAATGGCAGGAGGAGATTCCCTTAGCAGACTTAAGGAGGGGGACATGAAAAGAGTTGCAAATTCTTAAAGATGGTGGGACTTCGAGTCAGTATGTTACCTGATTTATTTTTGTAGGATAGGAAAAGGCAACCCCAGTAGATGTATGAATAGCGTTATTAAAGGCAAACTAAAGATATTGCGATCATTCTGATTGAATATCAGAGACATTCAATCAGAGGCATTGTTCCAAAGGACTGTAATCTTACAGTGCCCCCCAGTTGTTATTTATGTTATGTGTTTTTTAAGGGTATTTTAATGTGTCTATATGTACTTTATAAGAATAAATTAGTGATTGTTTGATTAGAATTCAGTTGTGATGGTGCCATATTTATTCAGTTTTTTTGGGGGGTGTGTGGGACCCTCTATTTGTTTCAAGACACAGTTGCAAGGCACCAAACAGTCGGGAAACCTTGCGTCGGCTGGCAGACGCTCGTCGTGGGTCCCCCGAGGCAGGTAAGTTCCTTACAGGTAGCTTCCCATGGCTTTGGCCAGCTTTGCAATCTCTCCCACCAGCCTATGTACAGCAGAAGAGAGCTCCTGCAGGCACTGCTGTGCATCTTCTCTGTATACTGTAAAATTAAAAAAAAAGAGAAGATGAGTGCCTACAAACCTCTTGAAGAAGGGGAGCCACCCTTCTCACTGGGACCTGCCATACCTCTTGGTCTGAGTCTGTAGCAGAAACAAAATAAATCTGTTAGTAAGATTGTCAGTGGTTGATGTGTGAATTGGCTTGTGTTGTGTGTGAGACATCATTCACCTTCTTCTGGATTATCCAGGATCCCAGCACCTCCATGGCCTGGCTGCTCATCCGCCGGAACATCTTGGTCATCTAGAAGTAAATATCCCAAAAATCCACATAACAACACATATGCATGAGTGTTTAGTCTGTGCCTTCCTGTGTGTATTTGTGTGTGATGGTCATACTTGAATCATCATGGCCATCAACATCAGACTCCCTGCCTGACATCTGGGCCACCTCCTCCACAGGTTGGTCCAGGTGAGCTTGGGGCTCACCTGCAGAGGAGGATGAGGAGATTGGCACCCGTGCGTCTCCACCTATACGTCCCACAGGTCTTGCCAGCATTGGCCAGCATCGACGCCTCAGGGTGGGCCTCACTCTCCTCTTGTACTCTGACACTAGAAGAGAATAGCATTCTTTTACACACAGCCCTGCCTAGTGTGATTGTAGTAGTGATTGTTTAGCAAAGAAATGCCACTTACTTGGAAAGTGCAGGCGGAAAAACCTCCTCACCAGGGCTTCGTTCTCCTTTTCATGTCCGACCGATGCTGAATGACCTGTGTGAACATGTAGGTTGTGTCGCTCTCCTCCACCATCTCGAGTGCCAATGTCCTCTTTGCATAGATGTCGGGAAGGAAGTCATAATGGTGGGTCATCATCATCCAAAATGTGGATAAAGGGCAGAGAAATATCAAAGTAAGCAAGTTGTTAACAGCAACCCCCGAACACTTTAGCTCTGCATGAATGTATCTGTGCTGCCTTGTTTAGAGATCTTTGTGGTCAGTGTTAGTACCACATGGGCTGCCCCCTGGTATTTGTCTGCCACACTCAGCTAGGTCCCAATAGATCCACCTTGGCCCAAACAGTTCTGGCATGCTGCCCATGTGTGTACTAGCTTTTGTCTGTGTAATGGCTGCAAATGGCAGCGTTATTTCAACCCTGCCTTCCTAGCCACTTGCGCACCCGAATTGCTAACCACGATTGGCCGGACTGCCGGATATACACTTGCAAATCTGAAAAGCTATACCTATTCCTTTTAGCGTGCAAACGCGGGCATGTGTACTCACAAGCATGATTGTTTCCTGCTGGTTGCGGGTGCCACATTTCTCTGGTGGTCTCTACTTCAGCCGATGGGCCCCAGCGCTTCTCGGAAGTTAGTATATATCTGAACTTTAAGTCGGAGCTAACGCTTGCATTGGAATACGCATTTAGGTATCAGGGAAGCATAAATTTCACAAGAAACACAATGACATGCTAAGAAGTTAACACACGGTATGAGATAGGTCAAGATGAGAGAAAAAAAAGCCCACACAGGAGCAGGATAGCTAAACCAAGCCATGCCCTGCATGATGTTCACCAATGACCATGTCGCCACAGCCCTCTTTCAATCGCACGCCTACACATAATCAGCCAAAGCCAGCACCGCCATAATTTCAGAGCAGTGCTGGGGCAACCCACACAAGTTACAGCCATAGTGCTAGGGCGACCCATACCAGTGGGGATGTGGGGAATCGAATCTGACAAATCTGAATTTGTTACGAATTTCAGGAAAAATTTGTTTCTAAATTAATCCGAATATCGCAGCGACTCAATCGCTCAAATCGCTTCCTTAAACTCCATTTAGTGCAGTCCAGGCCATCTAAAATGGTGGATCCCCATATCAGGACATGTCCCATGGGGCAATGAATCCTGGGTAGGCATCATATGCACCCTATCAGCAGCCAGGCACCCCGGTGATGTCACAGCCCTATATAAGCGGCGGCCATCTTAAGGGTGCTCATTTCAGCGGTGTATTGCGGCGTGAACGGGTCAGGAAGAGATAGAGCCAGGGACAGATAGAGCCAGGGAGAGTAAAACACAGTAAAAGAAAGAGACAGGGCGAGAAAGAGACAGGACGAGAAAGAGATAGAGAAAGAAACAGAGAGAGAGAGTGTACAGCGTGATTGCATTTGGTTTATGCCCAGGTCTTTCAAGCCTATTTAGTGTTACTACAGGTCACACACACCTGCACATATTGCTCTTGCTTTTCTACCAAAACCATGTTTTAAAGCTTGCTGTAGTGCATTTTACTCTGACTCTGGCATCCCATTTAAGGCCATCTGACAGTGTCTTTGCATTTGGTTTTATGCCCAGGCCTTGCAAACCTAGTTAGTGTTACAGATCACACAAACCTGCATATATTGCTCTTGCTTTTCTACACACCTGCTGCTGTTCCAAAAATACTCTTTTAAGTGTAGTGTAGCATATTGTTTTCCCCTCCTAAACACAGTAAGTATGTCAGGCAGAGAAGTGCCAGGATGTGCACAGAGGAGTGGCAGTGGCCTAGATTCATCAGGCAGAGGTTGCAGCAGACTAGTGAGTGGCTGTAGGAGTCGTGGTGAGAAGCCTGATCTCCCAGTATCAGCTAGCGGTTGTGTCTCAACCAGCATCTGCCATCATAGATTGGTTAAATGTATCCACTTTATCACAAGTGACATCTGACACCCTTAGTCTACAGTTGGTAGGTTCCTTGGACACAACCCTCAGTTGGCATGGCCCGGGAGCAGTCCCTGTCCTCCCATTGCCTCTGTCCTATGCCTCCCCCAGCAACGTATCTTATGCTTTGGGTTCAGCTCCACTATTCAGTGAGGATGATCTGATAGAGGACAGTCAGCAGCTACTGCCCAGCCAAGAAATGGAGGAAACATCCGCTGCTTCCTTCACTAGGCAGCCAACTACTGATGAGGAGAGTGGTCTGAAAGGTGGTGTTGCGATTGTCCTGGCTCCTGCAGCAGACATTGTTGAGGAACCCGAGGAGGACATCAGTGACGTGCAGACACAACTCGATGATGCCGATCGTACTTGGGAGCCGGGTGCAAAAAGGACTTCCTCATCATCAGGAGAAGAGGGTCGCAGGTTGCCCGTGAGTCAGCAGCTGAGGCAGCAAGGTGGTTGCATGGTTGGCAGTCAGCATGGTGGCAGAATTGGAAAGTCTGGAGCCAAATGTGGCCGGCGCTGAAGTAGACCACCTGCTGCATGGCAGGCTACTTTCCCTGGAGGTAGTGAAATGGGTTCCTGGAGTCACTAGCAGTGAATTAGTGCGGACTGTTGGTGGGAAAATCAGCTACTCGGCACTGTGGCAGTTTTTCACCAAGCATCCACAGGAGGGTAACATGGTCACATGCAAGATGTGTAAGCAGAAGGTCAAGTGTGGCCAGGACCCCAATGTTGGCACCATAGCCCTGTGGCAACAAATGGAGCGTCACCATAAAGCGGCGTGGGAGAACCCAGGCTCCAAAGTGGTGATCCAGCCTGCTGCATCACCCAGTGGCACGCTGCTCCCAGTTTCAGCCAGCTCCAGCACCTCAGACGAAGGTAGCTGTGTGTCATACCCATCCTCTGTCGCTACAGATGCTCCTGCTTCTCCTACTACGAGTTAGTCATTCCGCTAGTAATCCATCAGCCCACTCATCCTATGGAGCAGAAGCTAAATGTGCTCTTGTCCAAGTTGCTGGTGCTGCAGTCCCTCCCTTTTCAGGAGGTGGACTCTGCACCTTTCAGAGAACTGATGGCTTGTGCTGAGCCGAGGTGGAGAGTCCCAAGCCATCATATATTTGCTAAGACGGCAATACCAGCCTGTGCACAATTTTGTTGAACAGAAGGTGAGCCAGTCCTTGAGCCTGTCGGTGTGTACCAAAGTGCACGGCCGCACGGACGTCTGGAACTGGATCTACGGTCAGGGACAATACATATCCTTTACAGCCCCCTGGGTGAATGTGGTTTATTCAGTCACCAGGATTACAGGATGAACAACGTGATTCCACTGCTTCATGTACTACAACACATGTTGGAAACCATGGCT
Organism: Gastrophryne carolinensis; assembly: GCA_027917425.1. Classification (NCBI taxonomy): domain Eukaryota; kingdom Metazoa; phylum Chordata; class Amphibia; order Anura; family Microhylidae; genus Gastrophryne; species Gastrophryne carolinensis. Next base: position 275,543,246 of record CM051234.1, read on the forward strand.
GGTCAGGGCACAGGAGACGTGGCGCCTACATCTCAAGGCCACATGAACCCTGTGGGGGTTGAATTGGAGGAGGAGGAAGGGTAGGGGTACAGTGAAGCACAGTTTGGGTTTGGTGAAATGGGACAAGGGAGGAGGAGCAGGAGCAGACAGAGGAGCTAGAGGGTCATGAGGAAGGCGAGACAGAGGACCAAGACACAATGCATGCTCACGTGCTTGAGTAGTGAAAAGCCAAATTGTCACCATTGTCACCATTGGCAGTGGGATGACTTCTGGCTCTCCACCTTATTGGACCCTTGCTAATTTTTACACCCACTGAGAGGAAAGACAAACTGACCTACTACAGATACATCCTACGTAGTCAGTTGGCCGATGCCTATCTGCGCCATCGTCCATCCTCTCACAGGTCTGACTCAGGGGGCCCTCTGTGCTTACCTTCCACTGCCATGGCTGCTGGGGAGGGGTGGCAAGAGCAGTACCAGCTCCATCAGCAGCAGTCTGAGTCTACAGTCGCTAATGAGTAGCTTAATTCACCCGCATAGTGAGGCAACTCATGAGCAGCAGCTAGACCTGGAGCAGGATCTGAACATACCTTGACATGACCATGCCAACACAGCTTGAGGATTTGCTGGACTTCTGGGCAGCCAAACTTGATTTGTGGCCACAACTAGAGAAGTTTGCCCTGGGAAAGCTGTCCTGCCCGGCCAGTAGTGTGCCATCATGTGAGTAGATTGATCATGGTGTCACACCAACACTTCACAAATAGTGCAAAACAGATTTACGTCGCTGCTCTCCAGTTACAGACATTCCCCTGCATCAGACCACAAGTAATTATTGAGGAAATGCATTACGTAAAACTTAACTTTTAATTATATTCTTAGGATAACATATATGTGCCCCAAATTTTTGTATGTTCTCCTCATGCTGCTGCTAACTCCAGGGTGTGTCTTTTGGGCAATGTATGTTCTCCTCATGCTGCTGCCAACTCCAGGGTGTCTTTCATGCAATATATGGTCTACTCATGCTGCTGCCAACTCTAGGGTGTCTTTCAGGCAATATATGGTCTCTCCATGCTGCTGCCAACTCCAGAGTGTGTATTTCAGGCTTTATATCTTCTCCTTGTGCTGCTGCTAACTCCATTGTGTCTTTCAGGAAATATATGGGCTCCTCATGCTTCAGCCAACTCCGGGTGTGTATTTCAGGCAATATATGTTCTCCTCATGCTGCTGCCAACTCCAGGGTGTGTATTTCAGGCAATATTTTGTCTCCCCATGCCGCTGCCAACTCCAGAGTTTCTTTCAGGTGATGTATGGGCTCCTTATGCTGCTGCCATCTCCAGGGTGTGTCTTTCAGGCAATATATGGTCTCCCCATGCTGCTACTGCCAACTCCAGGGTGTGTGTTTCAGGCTTTATATTTTCTTCATGTACTGCTGCCAACTCCAGGGTGTGTCTTTCAGGCAATATATGTTCTCCTCATGCTGCTGCCAACTCTATTGTGTCTTTCAGGCAATAAATGGTTTCCTCATGCTGCTTCCAACTCCAGGGTGTGTATTTCAGGCAATGTATGTGTAAGGACTATACCGGACACCAGTCTGTCTTGAGCTGATAATCCCCAATCTCCACCGCCTCTTCTGCCTATAGACAAGTCCCCGCTTGTAGGAGACGCGGGTAATGCCTCTCCTACTCGGTTACCCCCAGGACTTACAGGGCGCAAAGATTATCAGCTTAAGGTGGAGACTGATGAACGGCAGGGAGTCCCAAGCGAGGATGCCGGATGGCGGAAGTCGATTACAAGCCGAGGTCAGAGCCGGGAGGTCACGGGGCGAGGTATCAAAGGGTTCAGGCGAAAATCGTGGTCAGGCAGGCAAAAGGTCGGTTCAGGCTGAGGTCGACAACAGGAATCAAACGAGCTTCAATGCTTGGTACTAGGCGCTATAACAGGCAATGACACACTGCAGTGGAAATCCCTTTATAGTGGGAAAACCGGCAGGATTGGACAGGGAGACAGTGGCTGGGATTGGTGCACTTAGGATCTGACGGCAGATTGGAGCACTGGCCCTGTGGTCTGATTGGTGAGCTCTGGGCTGATTGCTCCAGCTGAGTTTCCCAGGCAAACTGCTCAGAGCTGCACCTTCTAGACTTCGTTCTTTTAAACAGCCTCCGGTGGCCATTCTGAGTATTGCACCACCGGAGGACATGAGCTGATTGTATAGGCCAGCAAGCACAAACTGAGTGACAATGGGCAAGGGGGGAGGACTTACTCGGCGACACACGTGCCGCTGGGGATGGCACCGGAGGCATAAGCGGCTCCTGGGCAGGAGGAACCCGAGCCCGTTGCCTAGGGACACCACGGGCACGGGTAGAAGGTAAGTCATTCGTGACACTACCCCCCCCTTCACGAGGGGCCTCCGGACCCTCACCAGACTCCACAGGGCAAACGCCCCGAATTGTTCTGACAGACTTCAACGAAGATACACGAGGTCCCCTCCTGGATGGAGAGGCAGGCGGACAAACAAATTCTGAGACCAGGGTTGTCCCAACAGTGATACTATAGCAATGTTCTGCACAGTGCGGGCTCCATCCTGTCAATTCCCCAGTTTCCCAATCAAAGGTAGGGTTGTGCACCTTTAACCAGGGGAACCCTAAGACAACCGGGGCTTCAGGGCTGTCTAAGACAAAAAATTCAAGGTTCTCAGAATGGGAAGGTCCCACAACTAGGTTAATTAAAGGGGTTTTGGAGGTGACAGTTCCTCTAGGAACAGGAGTATTGTTTACTGCCAAAATCTGAAGGGGCTTCCCAAGGGGAATTAAGGGAATGCCTAAGGCGGCTACTATGGATTTATCCAAGAAGTTGCCAACTGCTCCGCTATCGACAAAAGCAGAGACGGATTTCCTGGACAACTCCCAACCCACAGTAGCAGGTAACAACATTTTATTTCTATGAAGGGAAGTTACCTGACCGTCCTGACAAGCTTTCTCTATCTTGTCAGGACGTTGCAATCCCGCCAAAGGTCTTTTATTGGGGCAGGTCCTAACCAGGTGACCTGAAACCCCGCAGTACATGCATAGGCCTAAGGTGCGACGTCTACTCTTTTCAGCCGGGGAAAGGTGAGTAGCACCAAGTTGCATAGGCTCTTCTGGGGGCGAAGATGAGACAACACCCATAGAGGATGACTCCTGGTGGGAAGATTCCCAGAAGTGAGAGTGATTCTTCTCTATATGTCTCTCCCGTAGCCGTCTGTCAATTTTAATGGCCATAAGCATGAGTTCATCCAGGCTTTTAGGGTAAGGAAAATTTGTTAGAACATCCTTAACACCTTCTGAAAGACCAATTCTATACTGACTACAGAGAGCAGGATCATTCCAACGGGATTCAATCGCCCAGCGGCGGAATTTGGCACTATATTCCTCTGCTGAACGTTTCCCCTGTTTCAGGCTTCGAAGCCTGGCATCAGCGGTCGAAGTCCTGTCAGGGTCCGAATATAGGATCTCCATAGCGGAGAACAAGGCTGAGACAGATTGCAAGGGCTCATCTGTGGGCGCTAAGCCAAACGCCCAGGACTGTGGATCACCCTGGAGCAGAGAGATAACCAGGCCCACCCTCTGCATTTCTGTGCCTGAAGAGTAGGGCCGTAGTCTGAAATAAAGTTCACAGGAGTTCTTGAAGTTGGAGAATCTTGTACGATCCCCATCAAATTTCTCAGGAAGGGGAACCTTCGGTTCAACAGGAGGTGAGGATACAGGTGGTGCAGGCAGCTGGCGATTTTCTTGATCAGCCACACGTTGGGCCAGCTGGTTAATGGCGGTAGCCATGGCCTGCACTTGTTGTACAAGTTCTTCCATATCAATTTTTGGGCCTGTTATAATGTAAGGACTATACCGGACACCAGTCTGTCTTGAGCTGATAATCCCCAATCTCCACCGCCTCTTCTGCCTATAGACAAGTCCCCGCTTGTAGGAGACGCGGGTAATGCCTCTCCTACTCGGTTACCCCCAGGACTTACACGGCGCAAAGATTATCAGCTTAAGGTGGAGACTGATGAACGGCAGGGAGTCCCAAGCGAGGATGCCGGATGGCGGAAGTCGATTACAAGCCGAGGTCAGAGCCGGGAGGTCACGGGGCGAGGTATCAAAGGGTTCAGGCGAAAATCGTGGTCAGGCAGGCAAAAGGTCGGTTCAGGCTGAGGTCGACAACAGGAATCAAACGAGCTTCAATGCTTGGTACTAGGCGCTATAACAGGCAATGACACACTGCAGTGGAAATCCCTTTATAGTGGGAAAACCGGCAGGATTGGACAGGGAGACAGTGGCTGGGATTGGTGCACTTAGGATCTGACGGCAGATTGGAGCACTGGCCCTGTGGTCTGATTGGTGAGCTCTGGGCTGATTGCTCCAGCTGAGTTTCCCAGGCAAACTGCTCAGAGCTGCACCTTCTAGACTTCGTTCTTTTAAACAGCCTCCGGTGGCCATTCTGAGTATTGCACCACCGGAGGACATGAGCTGATTGTATAGGCCAGCAAGCACAAACTGAGTGACAATGGGCAAGGGGGGAGGACTTACTCGGCGACACACGTGCCGCTGGGGATGGCACCGGAGGCATAAGCGGCTCCTGGGCAGGAGGAACCCGAGCCCGTTGCCTAGGGACACCACAGGCACGGGTAGAAGGTAAGTCATTCGTGACAGTATGTTCTCCTCATGCTGCTGCCAACTCTAGGGTGTCTTTCAGGCAATATATGCTCTTCTCATGCTGCTGCCAACTCCAGGGTGTGTCTTTCAGGCGATATATGTTCTCCTCATGCTGATGCCAACTCCAGAGTGTCTTTTAGGCAATATATGGGTTCCTCATGCTGCTGCCAACTACACGGTGTCTTTCAGGCATTATGTGGGCTCCCCATGCCACTGCCAACTCCAGGGTGTGTCTTTCAGGCTTTATATAGTCTCCTCATGCTGCTGCCAACTCTAGGTTTTTTTTCAGGCGATGTTCTCCTCATGCTGCTGCCAAGTCCACGGTGAGTATTTCAGGCAATTTATGGTCTCCTCATTCTGCTGCCAATTCCAGTGTTTCTTTTTCGGCGATATATGGGCTTCTCATGTTGATGCCAACTCAGGGTGTGTCTTTCAGGCAATATATGGTCTCGTCATGCTGCTGCCAACTCCACTGTGTCTTTCAGGCAATATATTTGCTCCCCATGATGCTGCCAACTCCAAAGTGTGTGTTTCAGGCTTTATATGGTCTCCTTGTGCCGCTGCCAACTCCATGGTGTGTATTTCAGGCAATATATGGGCTCCTCATGCTAATGCCACCTCAAGGATCTGTCATTGTGGCGCTCTGTGCCAGAAATTCTAATAGCGATGTCCAACCTGTGGGACACCATCACTAGGCAGATTAAAAGTGCTAGACCAGAGCAAAAGGATGTGGATCAAGTGCAAAGAAGTTTGCTGACTCAACAAAAGAAGGCAACACGGATAAGGGACTATGTGCCCTGACTTTTGCATGGCTACATCCTTTCTGTATGTTTTCCAGCTTGCAAACCAGAGGCGGAATAGCCAAATTCAAATCCAAATTCAAATCTAAATTTTAATGCAGCAAAAGAACTGGTGTAGGCCTGTTGAACCCAGCAACAGTCCAGGGGACCATGAACTTAGATGTGCATGCTGGAATAGGTAAGTTGTGGCATAGTTTGGGTAGTTGTGTTATTTTGTGTGTAAATTTCATTGGGCAGGTTCATGACACCAGCAGGGCCTTAAAAGCCAATTACTGACATTTTAATGCATGTGTATGTGCCAAACCTTACTTTTAAAACATAGAAGCAAATGGGTTAGCCATTGCTTAGATACACAAGGTATGGGGCTTGACTAAGTGTATGACCTATTCACATTGAAGAAAAAAAGCAGCAAATAAACATGGCCACCCAATTACACCAACAAACAAGTACTGGGGCTACGCCATCAAGGCATCTTCAAGGACAGCATGGAAGACCTGATCTGGTGTCATGTGGCCAAAGTGGGGAACACTGGATCCCCACACAGCCCTATTTTTGTGTACTGCATGTGTATCAAACAGCAGTGAGCTAACTCATTTGTCTGGCCCTACAGATACCCCCGCTACTGGCTGCCATACAGGATCTGGAGGAGGAGGATCCACTGCATCTGCCTCTACAACAACAGTAGCATCAGAACACTCTGCAACACCAGTTGCCTCCCCAACACCCTCAGACACAACATCTGTGAGCAGCAGCTGCCTCCCCCAAATCCTTCTGCAGCAGCAGCTGCCTCCCCCAATCCCTCTGCAACAGCAGCAGAAGCTGCCTCCCCCAATCCATCAGAAACAGCAGCAGCTGCCTCCCCAATCCCTAAGCAACAGAAACAGCTGCCTCCTCCAATCCCTCTGCAACAGCAGCAGCTGCCTCCTCCAATCCTCCCTCTGAAGCAGGTGCCTCCCCCACCCCCTCTGCTGCCACAGCTGGATCCACAGCTCCAATGTGACCAACAGCTGGAGTGTGAGGAGCAGCTGCAGCCATTACCTCTGTGGGTCAGCTCTGGAGCCAAGAAGTTCCCATTATCAACATCAAGCACAACACATGTGGAAAGGACAAGTACAGCTCCAGCTGCAAGTGTTCCTACCCATCTTATGGTAAGGCTTGTGCAGGTGATGGTGAGCAGATAGCAGAGCCTTTAGGCAAAACAGTGCCCATTTCTACTAAACCATGGAGAGAGACTTACAGTGCAGTTCCATAAACCTTCAAGCAATGGTGAGGGAGCAACTTAACAACAAGCGGCACATGGGGCACAGATATCATCATTGCTGCTGATAAATGACAACCTGGCACTCCTGGTGGAACTCCGAGAAGCCAGAGAACCACCAGATGTTGCAGCCCACCCACCCACAGTGTTATAAATATAGTAGTATGCCAGAGTTTGGTGACAACAATAAACAAAACAAGCATAAGTGAGTGTGTAATTCAGTTTAATCTGCAAGCTCCTGTTGCAGTCAAAAGTCCAAAAGATACATGCAAATCAAGCTGTGACACTGCAGAGCCTCATACTCTTGGAGGGCTCCATCATGCTTTCTCGCACAACACATCACTACACTCCTGCCAGAAAATAGAGCCCGTATGTGGAGCGCGAAAAGTCAAAAGCTCAAAAATGGAGCAAAATATATATTTTTTCATGCATAAGTGCATTTAAGAAAGGCTGTGAATCAACCTTAATGTGAGTGTTCACCGGAATTTCACACAGCAGGGCATGCTGATTTGGGATGACCAATAAAAAGGGAGACGACAATAACAGGGGAGCAAAAAGTGCTCCATGTGTGACATCTATTTATTGCAATGAAGGGCCAGCACTTTGCACAGGCCCAGTGACATGAGGGGCAGGACAGCGCACAATGCACTGGGAGACCCGTCCTCAGAGGGCGGAGGGTTTCTGAGCGACAGACCAACCTGGACCTGCTGCATGGGAGAGAAGTTTATTTTTAATTTCCTTTTTAGTAACCCTTTAATGTGGACCTATCACCGGGATATCACCGGTCCTTGTCCTTTGAGTGTGACCGCTTAGGGGCCCGGAAGGTCAAGGGGACACCATCATTGTTGTCTACTTTATTATATTTGTGCAGCTCACATGGCAGCATTTAGATAAAGGAAGCAGCATTTGTGCCTAGTGTTTCTAGTCTGACTTTAGTCACCTAGCTGAATGCAATTGCTCTAAAAACAGAAAAAAGTTTACTGTAAGAGTTGTGAAAGAGCCCCATTTCTTTGTTCGCACCAGGGCCCCGTCATATTTACGCCACTGTAGATCACTTTTGTACACGCTTGGGGGGAGATGTTGTGCGATTAGGGATTTTTTTTCATTTAATGGCATGAAACTCTCAAGCACAAATATTACCCCACACAGGCCTCAGATCAGTTGACCAAGGCAGGCCAAGTTTAGGCTGGATGAAAGGAAGAAGAGAGGAATCAGGTCAGATCACAGACAGCAACACAATCAGAACAATGGGAGCTGATCAGCTTGGAGCTGGAACTGCATGCCCTTCAATTTTCATTCTTCAAGTGCTGCCTGAGACTGAAGCCGCAGCCTGTCAGGCCAATTGCAGCCGCCAGCCAGTCAATTATGGCCTCCCTCCAGGAAATCACAGCTGCCTGCTAGTAAATCGTGGTCATGATGCAACCCCTGCTGATCGGCGTCAGACTGACAGCCATTGATAGACATTGGCAGAGGCCCCCTATCAACTCTAAGAGTTGGTAGGTCTGGAGCAACAGCGCCATAGCGCCATTTAGGATCCGACCCTGGCAGGTGCGATCAGCACGTACGATTGCTTCTGCACATGTATAGTCAGTCAGATAATAGTTAAGACACAAATGCACCTGTCAGCTGACATCAGTTTCTAACTCCCTTGTCATCTGATGCCTCTATTATGTCAGCTGATGTGACCATCCATCTGCCTTGTAAGCTTATGCATCTACCATGTCAGCTTACAATAACATCCACCAGCCTTGTCAGCTGATGCATCTGTCATGTCAGCTGACGTTAACATCCAATCAAGGCACAACAAGGCTTTTTTAAGGAAATCCAAGCCAGCAAGATGGTACCAGGAAATCCTCTCCAGTATTGACTGTGCCACCTTCATATCTTTGATCTTGGATTACCTCAGCTCTCTTCTGGTTTATGCCTCTTGAATCAACCCTTTGGTTTTAGATCCATTTAGGATTAACCCTTGGACTGCTCTTTTCGTCTATTACCCCGGCTTCATTTACTACTGCACCTCTTCCAGATACACTGACCTTCTGGCTCCACTTTTGGACTTTGCCTCAGTGCCTGAGGCCCCCAACCTCGGCTTATCTCTGACCATGCCCATTGCCATCTCTTCTCAGACTACCACTGCTTCCCTGCTGAGATCCTTAATTGCTCCCCAGCCCCTCAAGCAGCCAAACCTAACCACCCTTGCAAAAGGCTCTAGTGAAGACCAGGTGCCCTTAGGTTCCAGCCCACGAGAGTGTCTTGGGTTCTGGGCAGTAGGTTCCATGGCTTCATTGGAGGCAGTGTGGACCCAGGGGATCTCTGCACATTGGTGCTCAGTCTCCAGTTACAGACCGACCAGAGTGCATGTATTTATGCTTACCTTAGTTAGTTAAAGGATCTTTAAAAATACATAAAAAAATACATCAATACGTCAAGCAAAATATGTGGATGTTTTACTATAGTTAACAAGAGATTCTTCTTCCACTCTAAAAACACATAATCCAGTGACCAGAAAATGCATCCATAAATTTATCCATATAAATTTTAATATGAATGGAATACAGTTTGGTCCGAATTGTGTTAATTCAGTTCCTTTTGGTCTCTCCTCATAAATTAGCCCATCCATGCCCCTTGTTTTAGACTTATTTTTACAAACATAAATTACCTATTATAGGTTAGGTCCGATTTGTACAGGCTTAACATGCATTATAAGAAGATGATACAGATACGGTTGTGGGCAACAAGAAGTTAAACCACTCAGTAGTATACGATTTAATTAAAGTGTAGACCAGTGAAGACATAGCTTGTGGCTTTAATTTCAGGGGACTCTGGAGTGTATTGAAGTGAATTGATTTTGTCAATGGCAGGCCCATTGATCATCAATTTAAATTTGGATCACTTTTAATCATTTCTGACAACTTTGGTGGATGTGGCAGACAAACTGCTTTGTTTTAAGACGATGGTCTCATTAGGAAGTGTAATGAAAAAAATACTTTACCACTGTACTCTACATCTTTTCCAGAGCAAAATATGTTATTAGACAAATACAATAGTATACCATGGTACTATAGCATGTTTTGTTGTTGTTTTTAATACTGCAATACAAATTTAATACAATTCAAAGTTCAAGACAGCTTAAAAGGATTATATCAATTAAAACGTGTCTAACCATTAAAGCCATGTGCCTATTCTACTGTATTTTTCATTGAATGTGTAATTAAAACAATTTTTTTTCTGTTTGCTTTCAAGTATGATTTGTTATATTAGTTATTCTGAATAAGAATTATATTGGCAATAAGTACAGCTGATTATATTCATCCATCAGGTCATTATGACCATTTTCAAAAACCAAATTATTAAGATAATGTATGAGGCACAGTTGCTCAAACATCAGATCTGTGGAAAGAGCAAGTGATCTTTTTTTCAGAATTATATGCCCTGAGTGAAGGGACTAATAAAAAGCAGTTATATGTGTAACTTTATTTGATGAAGCAAAGAATAAATATAAACACATTTAATTTGGAGCGGAATAAAAGTACAGTTGCATGCAAAAGTAATGCTCATCATATAGGCCAATTTCACTGTTAAATATGGATCATAAAATGACACTTCTAGCAATGAGGCTCCAAACAGTTATCCTGGAAGTAATTAATCCAGATCAGACGGGGTACCTGTCTGAAAAGACAACATCTGTAAACTTCAGAAGGGTTCTGGTATCTCGGTATCCTTAGATGTGCCATGCGTGTTTGATTCAATAGAAAGATAATTTTTTGTGGACTTGCATGCAAAAGTTTGGGTTTGGTCCAAACTATAAGGCTGATTCAGTGCCTCCACGTAAAATCTGATAAGGTAACTCACACGGCGTAAATTTCTGAATGCTTGTGTGCTCGTGTGATTTAAAGCCGCCTTTGAGATTAGTTTGCCTGTGCAAACGACAGCACAAGTGTTTGGTATAAGCTTTTGTTCAAGACAAGACTTTAGGATCTTTGCCTGTGAAAGTGCATCTTAAGGCAAGTTTTTCCTGTGTTTAATTTGTTCCTGCTGCAGGTAACTGACAACATTTTATTTTGGTCACTTTCTTCTGTCATCTATGTGTATTTTTCATTAGATACAATTTTTATATAATGGAAAATAATCTTACTTTTTAGTTCTATTTTTTCAGTGACGCTTTTACCGGCATCCAATTTAACATTGAAACGGACAGTGGCTTTTTTTATTTAAATCTTGGGTGTGTTTTTAGGGCTTAACCACCCTTGGGGAAGGCTCTAGTGAAGACCGGGCCCCCTTAGGTTTCAGGCCACGGGAATGTCTTGGGTTCTGGCCATGTAGCTTCCATGGCTTCATCGGAGTCCCAATTGGACAAGGTAAGTATAAGTTAGCTGAGAATATTAAAAACATTTTGCAAAAACTTTTGGACCTCTTGATTAGTTCATAAGCCCGGAGGATGCTGGGAACCGGACCAGTGCTATAGGGCATAAGGGCTTGTAATGGTCAGGGCCAGGGGCTGGCTGGGTGGCTCTTGAGCCCTTGAGCCCTTGTATTACAAGCCTTCTTTGCCAGATCAGCTACATATTTTTTGTGAATTTTTGAAACATGTTTGTAGCGGGGTTACATTTTAAAAAACACAAACTAAGAAAAGCAAGGATGAAGGAAGGGGGAACCTATGTACCCCCTTCATCCATATAAAGGTGCCAACAAAGAGTCCTGAAGACCAGAGGAGATCCACAGCAGGACAGATAAAGACCCTCCGGACTAGAGGAAGTGCCTGGCGGACCCTTTGGACCCCTTACCAGTTCCCCCCAAGTGACAAACAAGTACGTCACTGCAAAAAATGTTACTTCTATTGTTCTTAATTTAACTTATACTCACCCATCCCTGTCTTTCATCTTCTGTCTGAAGAAGGCGGCATTCGGCGGGTCTTTTTTGTCCTGTGCCATCTCCTCTTTGTTCTTAGGGGCTCTTTGGGGGGCTCCAGCGTGTACATGTGGCTGCCAGCCACCATTTGGATGAGGGGGGAACATAGGTTCCCCCTTCTTTCATCCTCGCTACCCAGCGAGGAACTAAAGTGAGGAGCTGGCTTTTATAATTGGATGCATGGGCTTCATGGAATCTCTCTGATGTCATTGCTGATGTCACAGAAGGGGCGAGACCTAGTGGAGATTTTTCTGTGTTGTTCCCCCTCTAGACCCCTCCCCCTTTTGGGACATCATGGGTGACATTAGAGAGACGTCAGCCAGGAGCCAGGATGAACAGGAGGGGAACCGTGTTGCCCTCCTTGCTAAATGCCGCCGGAGTGTCCTTAGACGTAGAAGGCATACATTTAAAAGAGTCTGCACAGGGGCCTAAATGGAGCAGGAAAGTATAAGTTAATTAAGATTAATGCTTTTTTTTCACTACATTTTGTCTTTTGAACTAGTAAGGGGTCCCATGGACTAAGCATTACCCCTCTGAGCATTACCAACTGGCAGAACAGGGGCTTGGAATTCCAGGGGACAGAAGATCGAAGATAGGGGTTGGGTGAGCCCTTTGCTCCCTGTGATTTTGTTAGTCCGTTCTATTTTGTATTTTGGTTGTAAGCCATTTTATGTTTTTTTAAAAAGACACAGAGTATTAATAAAAGTATTTTCTCAGCGTATGTATCATACGCATGTATCATTATCTTTACATTTCACAAATACTTGCTACTTTTGTGTTCATTCACAATGAGCCAAGACATCTGCACAAGGTTTTCAATGAATAAAACCCATTTACTAACATTTTTCCCTTACACCTTTTTTTGTTGCACTATTTTTCTTAAGTATATTTTCGCAAGAAACCAGATCTCACATGGAAATGGGCTAAAAAATATAAAGGTAAATGCTGACTTCACAAACTGACTTTTTTATTGAAAAAATCTATGCCACAATCGCCGGCATGTTTTTTCAATGAATATGACAACCGGCATTTTAGTTCGAATTTTTTCATTCCTCCGGTCCAGCGTGGTCTTCCTAATCTGCTGGCCATTCTCCTCTTCAACTTCAGGGCTCTTCGGTGACCCTCCGCTGTCTTTTAGGTGAAGAAGGGTGTCAAATGCTGATGCCCACACCATCATTTGTAGAACAGGGGTGTCATGTTATTTTTTTTAAAACATTCAAGCATCGGTTGAATGAACTAGTGAACCCATGAACTAGTAGAAAAAAAAATGGGTCCAGTGATAACTGCTTTCTTCTAGATGGTTTTGCCTGAGGCAGCTGCCTCCCCTGGCCTCATTAAATGTGAACCCCTGCCCGCCACCTAACGAAGATGGTGGAGGGGCACCAAAGAGCCATGAATATGGATGGAAGACCCCACACTTAACATGGAACACTCCACTGGACCACAGGAAGACAACACCTGGTTGTGTACAGAAGAAAGAAGGTGCGGACTGCTATGAAGCAAAATTTAGAATAATGCACTTGTTTGTGTCTGTGTGTTTTATTTTGTAATTCTTTAGAACATAATAATATAATACAGAACATAATAACAATGTAGCAAAATATAATTGCAGTACAAATGTGCATAAATGCTGTCAGGAATAGAAAAAGTGCAAACATTCCAAGAAGATTCAGAGAGGGCTTCAAGTACAATAACAATTCAGATGAACTACTGAGATGGATAGTGGTAGAAGCTAACCACAGCTGGAAACTAAGCTGCTTGATATCGTTCAAGGATGGGGTATGTCATCTCAGAGTTGGTAATCAGATTGAGCGTCATCTCGTAGTTGCAGAACTAATAATATCCCCAAAAAGGCAAAATATAGAAAAAGAAGAGAGGAAGGGGTAGAAGGGGATGTAAAGAGAGGGTAGGAGGCTATGGGTGTATCTCTGTATAGATACCATGGTGTAGAATTGCACCTCATCCATTATGAGATGACTTTCTTCTATCCAGTCCACCATGGAGGGGGTGGAGTCAGATTTCCAAAGCTTTTGTATAACCATTTTGTCGGCGTTTTTCAGATGTCTCAGTAGCGATTTGTCAGCGACATGTCAATAAGATGGAGGAGGAAGTATATGTAAGGTATATGTAATATTTCTGAAGAGATTGAAGATGCAAAATTCCAAAAATTTACATTTTGATGATATTAATCCTTCCCAATCAAGAAAAGGTGGAAAGGTCCCAATTTACCAGATCAGATTTGATTTGGTTGAGTAGTAGTTTAGGGAGTAGGAGTTTTCTATGGATGTGAAATCTTCGTGCCCTGACCACTTAAAGGGAAAAGATGATTTCAAAAGGTTCTCCATGTTTTTGTGGATGTTAATGCCAAGAGCCTCTGTTTTGTTGTAAGGAAAGAAAGCTTGCCAAAATAATCAAATTCTTTCATTTGATTTACCAGACTAGCCATAGAATGACACTGGTGAAGGGAAATATTGCTATGCTAAAAATAAGATTGTTTTAAAGCTAGTTTAGGAGCTTTTGCGAGTTCTGATTGTATTTTCAAGTGAGGTTGTTTTTTAAGCAGTGTTTCCTCTAAGCCTTGGCAGCTGCTGAGCGGGTTTGTTGGGGAACTGGGCAGTACTCAATGAAAGCCGAACAAAACACAATATTTTGACTAATCCAGGATTTTGTATCATGCCCCGTGGGCATCCAGATTTGAGATGCCCCACTGTGTGAAACTCTACAGAATGCCCTCTAAAACGCACCTCTTCCTGGTCCAATAGCGCAAGTGCGGGCACTCGTCTAATCATTTCCATTTGCCATGCATATTTACTCACAGCAATATGTCTATTGTTTATGGCAATTGGCAAGAAGAAATAGGTGAGCTTTGCACCCCCCTGGGGGGTGCCACACAGCAGGGCATCCCAAATTGGGTTGCCATGGGGGTAGCCATACTGGGGTTTGTTTCACTTTTCAAAGAGGCAATGGCCTTTTAAAAGGCTGATTTCCCCATGCAATCTCAAATCGGGATGCCCCGCTGTGTAGAGCCACTGGGATCGCCTGCTATACTCACGACGCATGCACATGCTAAATCACACCTACCCTCCAGCTTGGGTGCACGCGCGTGGCAGGCATTTCTCAGTGATGAGTAAGCAAAATAGCATTCACAGGTGTCTATTCTAAGTAAATGGAGAAAGAACCGCTGATTGGTTGACGGCCTGTGTTTGCACCATGGGATTGCCAGGAACAGGAGTTTTTACAGCCCAAGAGATACATGATACATACAGAGATGGGATGCCCCAGTGGAGAGGAACAATACATTTAAAAGAGGAGCAACAACTGGTCTAGAGTCTACAGAAGTTTAAGGCTGGTGGTCTCTCTCTTCATGGGGCATCCCAAATTAGAATGCTCTGCTGTGTGTATTCCTGGGGTTTACTTTTTACACCCACATGATCAGTGATCCCCTGTCAAATCCCCGCTATACCTTTAACCTATGTGCTTACCTGCACCAGGTATTTTTGAAAGACTACGCTAAGCAGGGGTGCAGCCAATGGCACACACACTATTCAGCTTATCTTGCTGCTCAAGCTCAGGTAGGCAAGAAAAAGTCACAGATTGGCTAAGTGGCCCATGCACATGCAAAAAAGGGGAGTTTATGGGTGATCTGAGGGGCTTCACACAGTGGGGCATTCCAAATTGGGATGCCAGAGGCAGGTGGAACATGTATTAAATAGCCAACTTAGTCCTGTTAAAAGAAAAAACATAGCTTGAGACAGGTAGAAAGCATAAATAAAAATAAGTTGAGTGTATATGTGGCAGAGATATAAATAAAATAAAAAATAGGTAGATAAAAGTAACTAAGTTATTAGAAGATTTAAATAAGTAGATACTGTAAGACTAGAGAGAGCAAGACAAAATGAATGAATGATTTACATAGAAACGAAAGAGATAGATAGATAGATAGATAGATAGATAGATAGATAGATAGATACATGTTCTGAGCAGGAAATGGTTAAAACCAGGAGGGCTAACAGGCCAAGTGTAATACTATCCACATGCTAGGTTCATTAGCCCCAGACAACAGAAAGCAGCCTCTCCTCCTAGAACTCCTAAACATTATCACTAGCTTTTACCAAAATAATCACCTCACCTAGACTACATAAACATGCATCTTGTGCCTTGTGTGGGTAGGGAAGCAGCTTTCTGCACACACAAGTGACATGGCACAGGACAGCCTAGACAGGGAATGCTGCATTCATATCTCTTATTGTGGGAAGCAGCACAGTAGCTCTCTTCTACATGCCTCCATCGCTCCGTGCACACACTCATAAGGCTGGAGAATGAAGCAAGAACTGCCAACCCCAGCCATTTATGCACTGTTATTTTAGACACCCCCCAGAACACACTAACATCTCTTTAGTTCCGGCCCACTCCCATTAATACTGCATGTAGCTCTGGCAGTGCTAGCACTACACACTGATTCTTCCCAGTTGCCCGAACCCGTTGCCATTTTAACTGAGAACAGCCACTTGAATCCCACCCTTGCCTATAGGGGCAGAGAAGCACACAGCCAGCATTGTTGTTCCGTGCATCCTCCTCCCCTTTCTTGTCACTTACTTGCCAGCCCTGCATGGTCAAACTTGTTTGCTGAGCGAAAGCATAAACAGATAGAGCAAGCGGCACAGGTTGGTACAGTGGTAGTGATGGGTGACTTCAACTAGTCAGGTATCCACTGGAGACATGGTTCTGCTTCTACTATAAGGGGGAAAGCAGGGCTTGATTAGGAGAGGGGCGCAAGGGGCTCTAGCCCTGGGGCCTCCACCACTTGCCCTGCAAAGCGGGCCTCCACCAACCTTTGGGTTTCTCCTGGTCCAGGAGGCTTTTCTTGGTCCAGCAACAAAGCTATCGCCATATTTTTTTAAATATTAAATGTAATGAAAATGTAATCAGAACAGGTAGGTGCCCTAATTAATGATAACGGGGAAATGGTCACAGGGATGAAGAGAAGGCAGAGCTGTTAAATGGATTATTTAGCTCTGTGTACACAAGAGAGGAGCAAGGAGCCAACACAGGAGATGACACTGATAGCAATAGCGATATCATCCAAGAAAGACTAAATAATTTAAATTTGAATAAGACTGCAGGACCAGATGAACTTCATCCAAGCGTTCTTAAAGAACTCAGCTCATCACTCCTGTTCTTTATCTTTCAAGACTCACTAACAACTGGTATAGTGCCAAGGGACTGGCACAAGGCAAATATGGTGCCCATTTTTAAAAAGGGCTCTAGGTCTTCTCCGGGCAATTACAGACCAACAGACCAACTTTAACATCTATTGTGGAGAAAATGCTTGAGGGGCTATTAAAGGACCACATACACGACTTTGTAACTATGCATAATATTATAAGTGACAACCAGCATGGTTTAACTAAGGAAAGAAGCTGTCAGACTAACCTGATTGGCTTCTATGAAGTGAACCTTGGACAGAGGGGCGGCTGTAGATATAGTTTTCTGGATTTTACAAAAGCATTTGACACTGTCGTCCCATAGACGCTTATTGGAGAAATTGAATCTTCAGGATTAGAAAACACAGTTTGTAACTGGATTGAAAACTGTCTGAAGGATCGTGTGCAGAGAGTTGTGGTTAATGATACCTACTCTGAATGGTTACCGGTTGTAAGTGGCGTACCCCAGGGTTTAGTGCTGGGCCCACTATTAAATGCACTATTAAATTAAATGCACTGTCTCTATTTTTGCAGACGGCACAAAGATATGTAGCACAGTGCAGTCTATTGAAGATGTTCACAAGCTTCAAGCTGACTTGGACAATTTGAGTGTCTGGGCATCCACTTGGCAAATGAAGTTCCATGTGGAGAAATGAAATGCACTTGGGATCAAATAATTTGAAGGCCACATATGTCTTCTTGGGAGTAAAACTGGGAGAATTACTTGTTGAAAAGGATCTGGGGGTACTGGTAGACCACAAGTTAAATAACAGCATGCAATGTCAAGCAGCTGCTTTCAAGGCCACCCAAATATTATCATGCATTAAAAGAGGCATGGAATCTCAGGATAGGGATGTAAATTTGCCTCTTTACCTGGAATATGCCATCCAGTTCTGGGCACCAGCTCATAGAGAGGAGGCTCTGTCTATGGAAAGGGAGCAGATGAGAGCCACCAAACTAATATTGGGAATGAATTATGAGGAAAGATTATAAGCATTAAATCAGTATAGTCTGATTTAGGAGAAAACTGAGGGGGGACATGGTTAATTTGTATAAATATATAACTGGGCAATACAAAAAATATGGGGAAACACTATTTCAGGTAAAATACAAGGGGGCACTGCCTTCAACTGGAAAAAAGAAATTCAATCTTCAGTGGCAACTAGGGATGAGCGAACCGGTTCGGTCAAAACCGGAATTCCTCCGAATTAGACAGCGCAGCCGGCCTGCCCGCTCCCACCATGCCGGCATTTTTTTAAAAAACAAACACTTACCTGCATGGTCGGAGCGTGGAGGCCGGCGCCGCTCTCAGGCGCCCTCTGATGACGTGCCCTCTGATGACAGCTGAGAGCGGCGCCGGAGCGTGGAGGCCGGCGCCGCTCTCAGCTGTCATCAGAGGACGCGTCATCAGAGGGCGCCTGAGAGCGGCGCCGGCCTCCACGCTCCGACCATGCAGGTAAGTGTTTGCTTTTTAAACAAATGCCGGCATGGTGGGAGCGGACAGGCCGGCTGCGCTGTCAGCAGGCCGGCGGCGGCCCGCTGACAGCGTAGCCGGCCTGCCCACTGCCACCATGTCGGCATTTTTTTTTTCAGATGAGCGATTCGTGAAAGTTCGATTCGGGCTAACCCGAATTTCTTGGGGAAATTCGGCGAATCGCCCGAATCGAACTTTCAAGAAGTTTGCTCATCTCTAGTGGCAACAATCATTTTTTTACCATAAGAACTAATGAGGAAATCCAAGGTTAAGGTAATACCATTTATTGGCTAACTCAATAAGATTGAAAATGCAAGCTTTCAAAGCTGTTCAAGCTTCTTCCTCAGGCATAAAGAACCATAAGAACCATAAATCTGTGAAATAGCCTTCCACAGACGATTGCCATGGCATCAACCGCTGCCATCTTCAAAAAGGATTAGATGCTTATTTAGAAGAAAATAACATTAACAGTTATTATTAGCTGTTATCAGTAAAAACAAAAAACTTGATGGACATATGTCTTTTTTCAACTGTATTAACAATGTAACTATGTAGCTTAATGCGCACTGGGATGTCAACAGATGGATTGGATAGAAAAAAGAGAAGGTCATCAGCATAAGCTGAGATCTTGTGAGAAGAGGACCCCACCATGTTACCCTGGATATCCACCTGTTCCCTAATTCTGCAGAAAAACGAGTATGGGCGTACAATCACATGGTGCATGGAGCCGCGGGGCACTTGCCATTCTTCTTACTATTTGGGAGATACAGCAGATTGCCATTGGATGTTTTACTGGACATACTGGCTGAGAATGTTGTCCAGACTCCAGATTAGTGGTTACAGGAACATCACAAAATACATCGCCAAACTAGGGGCCATGTGCTGGCCTGTCAGGAACGCAGTAGAGAAAGCACACCTGATACTCTTGTTCTGAGGCAAGTTGAAGCCATGCTGGAAGTCCCAGTCCTACATTGTCATTGGACAGCCTTCTGAACACTTGCTCGTATATGACATTGAACTGGAAGGGGTTGCTGGCAGAACAAAAATGGGTTGCACCACAATCTGCTTCAGACATGTGCATTTTTTAAAGAGACAGATATACCCATTGGAGTCCCAGAACCAGCAGAACAGATACAGGACACCACTGAAGTGCGGTACGCTCGAATTACTGAGATTCATCTTGTGACTGAATGGAAGGATACACGAGTACCCTCACCTTGCTTACTGCTGCTCTCTACCAGGGGTAGACTCACCAGCAGATTTGATGAATATGTTCTATACCAGAGGAATGCTATTAAAGCAAAGATAACATGTGGGGGCTGTGACACCCTGAAAGCCAGGATTTATAGCTTCTATATCCAGGATAGCTAAGGCCCCATAATAATTGATATAAGGGAAAGCTGGATGCATATCTGAGAGCAATCATCTTCAGTTTACAAAGTGTCTGTAAGTCTGTAATTCTATTATCCCCCCTGAGAAGAAATCCCCAGGACAGAGAAGTGAGGAAAGCACTGTGGAGTCCACAACATAACTGATCTTGCAGCATCTGACTGCTCTAAAGCGGTGGCATAAATTAAAAGAGGAGCTGTGCTGATAAGTTTATTCATCTGGACTCTGGCAAAGTTGCAAAGTTACTAGAAGTATACAACATTCTGATTTGTGAGGTTTGAGCAGCACCTAGAAGACCCTGATGAAAATGACATATTTTCTGAAAGCTATTATACATTATGTATGTGGACTTTTCCTGCAGTTTTATATGTATTAAGTTATACTAATAGGCAAGCCCAATTGTTGTCCCATTGTTTCGAGTTACATGTTGCACTGTCCCAAAAGTTTGCCAGCACATAAAGTGACCAGAGAGGAGGGCGGGGTTTAAAAGCTGCAGAGAGAGGCCGCTAATCAGGAAGGCTGGCAAGGGAGTGGGGGGGGGGGGTTCCATTCTCAGCCCATTGATGGTTGATTGAAGGACCAGGTCAGCGGGGTAGAGACTGAATGAGGAAGTGATTTACTTAAGTAGACCGACACAGCAGGAAGGAGAGTGCTGGAGGAACTCAATGTAAGGTAAGCGACTGATATTTGTTTTTTAACTTTTGACTTGTGAAATGATCTCTACAGTAACGCACACCACTCAAGGAGAATGATGCCAAAAGAAGTTTATAAAAATATTCAAGAAATAATGATCTATTTACATGACTTTCTTGCATACATCTGAGCTCGTATACAGTGTAATACAATGCATATGATTGTTAGCTTTAATACTGTAACGCAACAATTTGAAGATATGGAGAGTGTCAGAAAGATATAGTAAGGCAATGTCCCAAATGATTAAGGTACTGAGTATGCCTTGTTACAGTATATCAGGCAAAGATGCCTAATAAAGCCTCTGAGTAATGCTGCCTCCTGGTGGTCAAAAGAGATTATTGGTGCTCTAATGCATTGTCATGGTCAGACTGAAAAGAATTCCAATATAATATCATGGCATCACAGAAAAAGCAGTGTGGGGAATAATGCACCAACTAATCACTAATTTGTCCACCTAGGAGCTTATGCAGGTGCCACAAATATAAAAACCTGTTTGTACATCCAAGCAGACTGAATTGATGTAGCTCAGTAAATGAACAGAACAAGCATAACAATATCACAAACACAGGCAAAGGAAAATATGTGCATGGAAAGTTACACTCAGTTTGTAGCAATAGTGACCAGAACAGTGATCGCTCGAGGAACGTTTCGAGGCAGTTAAGCCTCTTCTTCAGCTGAGCGATAGTATACTGTGTAGCCTGCACTCCTTATTTATGCAAGCTTCCTCACTTGCCGGCCAGTCAGGGACATCCAGCTGGACCAGGCACGTGCTGACATCACTTCTGCACCTCGCCGCCCGACCAGCCGCACATCTAGTGGTGTAACCCACCAACATGATGGCGGCAGCGCAACGGGGCGGTGACATGCAGAGCCTCTGCAACTTTACTGACAAACGCAATTGAACAGTGCCTAAAAGAAGCAAAAACAAAGACGCAAGGCATATCGTGGGGGAATCTTCTGAGGGGGGAGGCAGGAGGCCTAACAGCAAGACGCTCACAGCAAGAAGAGCTAGCTGCAGAACATGTACATAATGTAATAACAGTGATTTAATGAATCTGCATATTTGTTATATAAAGAGCCAGTGTATGTCAATCAAATGGACTCTGGTCCATATGGAGCTAACTCAGGGAGTCATGACACCTGTTGAAAGGGGACCTACAGCAGAATAAACAGAATTAGTGAAAAATAAAACTTGACACAAAGAAAATAGATAGGAAAAGGAGCCAATGTACAGAAGTGGGAAAATCATAGATAAGTTAAAGATCTCTGGTTATCACTACCCAAAAAACTGGGTAGAATTGGTTTCTTGATTAAGGCCAAGTGTGGCACTTGTATCTAACAGATAGATCCATTGTAGTTCCCCCTGGAGTAGCAATTTGTCCCGATCACACTCCGACTGGGTGTATCAACTTGATCAATCACTATAAACCTAAGCTGATTGATCTGATGATCATTCTCCAAAAAGTGGTGTGCAATTGATGAAGTGAAATTACCACGTCTGTTACTGCTGCGGTGTTAGCTAATGCGGGTACGTATTTCTCTGGTGGTTTTGCCCACATATCCAAGTCTGCACGGGGATTTGATTAGATACACCACATAAGTGCTGGAGCAATTAAAGAATCTTTTGATCCTGTATCTCTTACCATAGTAAGGGTGTGTAAATGTCTTGCCCTTTAATATGTATCCGCATTGGCTACAATGCCCACAGCTAAACATACCTAAAGGTTGCTGTCTCTCAGTGAGCCAGCAGGAGCCATAAGAGGGGTGTAGCCCTGTGTCTGGTGATCTAGAGTCAGCTTTAATGAGATGAGTATACAAATTAGGGGGTCTCTTCTTGACAAAGAGTGGGGGTTGTAAAAAAAACTGGTGTAAATTAGGGTCAGCGCTCAAGACATGCCAATGGCGCTTGATGACATGTTCAACCTGAGGACAATGTAAGGAATATACCAATGGTACAGGAAAGTGTTACTGTGGGGAACGCGGCTTGTGACCAAGAAGAGACTGTCTACTGCCTGTTTTTGGCCTGTTCAATGACTGTGTGGTCGTAACCTCTCCTTAGAAAAACTTGGGCCATTTCATCTGCCCGTTTAAGATACGTTTCATTGTCATGAGTCATCTAATTCTAACAAACTGACTGTATGGAAGTCCTGCTTTGAGACGTCTTGGGGGAAAATGATCAGCCCTCAGATATGTATTGCGGTTGGTCGGTTTCTTGAACAAGTCAGCCGCTATCTGCCCATTTTTATTGAGAAACAAATCATCCAAGAAATTTACCTGCAAGGAGCTATGTTCCAGAGTGAATGAGATGGTCGGGATCTTATTGTTACCTTTGGCTGGAGGATTCGGTCTAGGAAAGATACAACAGGTCGAAAAACCGAATTGGTGCCTGCCACGATTGGTCTCCCAGGGGGGTGAGATGTGGATGCTGGGAAATTTCTAGAATACAGATATTAGTGAATACGTTGAAATCGAATATTTTTGAATTTTTGCATTGATAATACCCACGTCAACAACTGACTGTACAAGCTCATTGAGTTCAAATTTTATCTCAGGTAAGGCGTCCCCTGGTAATCTTCTGTAAACTGTGGAATAATTTAGTTGTTCCATAACTAAATTATGATACATATCTGCATCCATAATTAATCATATTGGTACATTACCCTCTAATGTTATCCTATGCAGTATGGATGTCACATCCCTTTACACCTCAACCCCACATTTGGCAGGTATGGGCGTCATCCATGACACCTTAACTACTATGGATAGTACACCTGAATTCAATATTTTCTGTATGCACCTCTCAGAATTGGTTTTGACTAAAAACTACTTTGCAATCGCAAGGACTTCTTCCTACAGCTTCAAGGAACGGCAATGGAGTCCATTGTGGCCCCAAGCCTACGCAAATTTGTTAATGGTGGATTTTTAGGCCAAACATGTCTATACCAATCACGACTTCATTGATGATGTTTTCATTTGATATTGATACATTGATGATGTTTTCTTCAATGGCAGGGCATAGAGACAGATCTCCTCACCTTCAAAACTTGACTTGACAATAAGATCCCGATCATCTCGTTCACTCTGGAACATAGCTCCTTGCAGGTACATTTCTTGGACATTGCTACTGACTTGTACAAGAAACGGACCAACCGCAATACATATCTGAGGGCTGATTTTTCACCCAAGACATCTCAAAGCAGGACTTCCATAAAGTCAGTTTATTAGAATTAGGTGCATCACTCATGACAATGAAATGTTTCTTAAACGGGCAAATGAAATGGCCCAAGATTTTCTAAGGAGAGATTACGACTATAAGGTAATTGAACAGGCCAAAAACAGGCCCTTTTCACAAAGTAGACAGTCTCTTCTTGGTAAGCAATTCTTCCCTGTACTACTGGTATATTCCTTACATTCTCCTCAGGTTGAACATGTCATCGAGTGCCATCGGCATGTCTTGAGCGCTGACCCCAATTTACATCAGATTTTTTCACAATCCCCACTCTTTGTCAAGAAGAGACCCCCTAATCTGCATACTCATCTCATTAAAACTGACTCTAGATCACGAGACCCAGGGCTACACCCCTCTTATGGCTCCTGCTGGCTCACTGAGAGACAGCAACCCCTAGGTATGTTTAGCTGTGGGCATTGTAGCCAATGCAGATATGTAAGAGATACAGGATCAATAGATTTTTTAATTGCTCCAGCATAAATGTGGTGTATCTAATCAAATACCCATGCGGACTTGGTTATGTGGCAAAACCACCAGAGAAATACATACCTGTATTAGTGAACACCGCAGCAGAATCAGACATTTCACTTCATCAGCTGCACACCACTTTTTGGAAAAATGATCATCAGATCAGTCAGCTTAGGTTTACAGTGATTGATCAAGTTGATACACCCCGCCGGGAGGGGTGATCGGGACAAATTGCTACTCCAGGGAACTACAATAGATCTATCCATTAGATACAAGGGCTCCACGTGGCCTTAATGAAGAAACCGTTTTTTTGAGTAGAGATAACTAGATTTCTTTTACTTATCTATGATTTTACCATTTCTGTACATTGGCTCATTTTCCTATCTAATTTCTCTGTGTCCTGTTTTATTTTTCACCAATTCAGTTCATGCTGAAGTCAGCTCCATGTGGACCAGAGTCCATTTGAGTGACATACACTGGCTCTTTATATAACAAATATGCAGATTAATTAAATCGATGATGTTACATTATGTACATGTTATGCAGCTAGCTCTTCTTGCTGTGAGTGTCATTCTGTCATGGTATTCTATGTTAATCTATATATACATTAACATGCCGTCCTTTATTCTGTCACAGGTCCAGTGTGAGCAGCCCGGAAATTATGAGACACCAGCCTCCTGCCTTCCCCCTCAGAAGATTCCCCCACACTATGCCTTGCATCTTTGTTTTTGCTTCTTTTGTGCACTGTTCAGTTGTGTTTGTCAATAAAGTTGTGGAGGCTCCGCATGTCGCCGCCCCATGCACCGTCGCCATCATGTCATGTAAATTGTTTGTTGAATATTTTTAGAAACTTCTTTTGGCATCATACTCCTTGAGTGGTGTGCATTACTGTAGAGATAATTTCACAGAGATTTATGATCCCATTGGGTATAGGGATCTGGTAACAGCACCCGTGAGTAACATTTATTGTTGTACATTGAATCTAGAGTGTGCTTCTTCCTTAAGCTTTTGTGTTTGATTTTACTTTTGACTTGCCAATCACTTTAATTCTGTTTTGCTGGATACCTGCTGAAATTAAATAAGTAATCAATCTGAATTTTGGCCTAAAATAATTCAAGAAGGGTATTCCTAGTTAGTTAGTTATGCAACATCTTAAGAACCATCACTTTATCAAGATGTTCTCACTTTATCAAGATGTTTTTGGAGCTCTAGCCCATGTTCCTTTTTGCTTCGCAGTGGCATGTTTGACGATGATGATGTTTGTTGAAGGAAGAGGTTTTTATAGGGGCCCCCTTAAATCTCTTCAGTGTAATTTAGGTAAGGGATTTTCCAGCGGAAAAGTCTAATAATGGGTCGAGAGTAAAGAATAGGTCTCCCCCCAGGATGATAGGGACGTCCTGAACTGATATAAGTTGATTTATTTTATAACTTTTGTATAGAAGCCAATTGGCGCGAGTTAAAAGCGTATACTGCTACAAGTGTGTAAGGGTGGCTAAAAATTGTACCTTTCAGGGTTAAGTATCTGCCCAGGTCATTAGAGATCCTTTCATATACTTTGAAGAGCGTATTTTTGGCAAATAGAATTGTTACCCCTCTAGTCTTGGCGTCTGAAACATTGGTTGTGAAAGACTGAGAGAAAGATTTAGAGGTTAACTTAGGGGCATTGCTATTTTTGAAGTGTGTCTCTTGTATGAAAGCAATATTGGCTTTGAGCCTGACTAGTTCTTGTTTAAGTTTAAATCACTTAAGAGGTGAATTTAGGCCCCGGACATTAAGGAAGATTATCTTCATCCTCTTTGAGGTTATGAGGAGGTCCATGGGTAAAGGTTGAGAGCAAGGCCTGGGAGTTGATAGGGGTAACCAAAGGAAGTAAGGTAGGTCAAAATTGAAAAGGGGGAAGGGGTATGAAGAGCGAGAGGAAGGGTCTAGAAAGTAACATAGTGTGATAGAGAAGAGGGACAGAGAGATGTCTAGAAATATAAATAGAAGATTCCAAGAACATCACAGCCACACTCCCTGGAAAGAATTGGGAGGGGGTCGTAATGAGTAGTATACTGGGTCAAACTAAGCATCCAAGACCAGAATCAAATAGGGGGTAAAATAACCCCAGTTGCCCAGAGCCCCCAACCAGATGGTGACAAACCAGCAGGGCCTGCCCCTACTATCAGGAGAGGACCAAGAGGCTAGCTACCATTGACAACAGGGAAAGTAATACAAAGAGTAGATAGATTGCAAAAAGAAATGTGTGATGAGACAAACTGTGCCTGGTTGAATGAGAATAAACAAGAAATGGCAAACAAGTGGGGAGACAGCTCCTGAGAGGTATGATTACAGTCAGGTGTGTGTGAACATGTGAGGGAATGTTCTGGAAACCCCTGGAAGTGTAAAGAGACCCTGTAGCCAGTGTTCTATACCACTTGAATTGTGAAAGAGCAGTACGAAGAGACAGCAGCTAATAAGGATTATTTAGATCCAAGTAGCAAGTAAGCAGTGGCCACCAATAGAACCTCAGTGGAGGATATCCTGGGAATCTGGAAGTAAGGCCAGTACTTGACATTGGAAAAGACAGGAAATGGACAGGAAGTTAATAAAGAGGGACTTTGCTTTTATCTATTGGATTGTCTATTCTCTAATTGAGCCGCACAATGAGTACCAACATTCCTTGTGGTAGAGCACCTGCACCCCACCCACACAGGCTGGAGCACCCTGGGCCCAGAAAAACCTGCTCCCTGCCATACTCCCCAAATACCAGGTACATGAGAACAACAAATGGTCCCCATGGTTCAGAATAGGAGGGGGCACGATGGAAGAGTTGGGGCAATTTAGTCCCTGCTCTGCTGTCCAAGTTATGGTGCATGCTTACAAATACGGGACCAGCTTGGGCTGAAAGGGTTGGCTATAAAGAGGGTAGAGTCAAGGGTATCCCCTTTTTGAGGGGGAGAGGAAGTGTGCCTGGGATTGAGAAACCAGGAACCTGGAACCCTAAGTGCGTTTAAAAGTGGGGGGTGGCCACATGAAGGTAACAAGCAGGGAAGCTAATGTAAACTGTAACAGGCACACCAGGTGCTTTAAAAATTCAGGACATGAGGAAGTTCTACAAATGTAAACAAGACTGTAAGCCTTGAGGAGAGAACAGCAGAGAGATGGATATAAGACATCATCTATAAAACATATGAGATGGTGCAAATAGAAGAAGTAGACTTCTTCATAGTAGCAGAACTAAGAGTCCGGGACCGAGGAGCTGTTGATAGGGACAGTTCGAAGGCTGAAGTGCATGGCTTTATCTTGGGATGCAGTGTTAGAAGTAAACATTATTCTTGTGCTTGTGTGCAGACAGCCCTCCTCCTCCAAGGTTACCTGCCATTTTCTCTCCAAAAATCCCCCAACCAATCTCAGCAGTTTCCTTTTGTTCAGCAAATGTATCTTATGCATCCACAGTTATTATTCTGAGAGCCTGAAATAATTTTTTTTTCATTTGTCTTGATTCAACAAAGCAAGAAAAAAAATGTTTTCCTCAAAAAATTGGATCGCATGCATGAATTTGTAACTTTTCGTGCGATTCAGCAAATTAGTCGAATGAAATACATGCTCTCGAATTTGTGCGAAAATGCGATTGTAAAATTTTCGAAGTGCTTATAAAAAGGAGTAGCAAGCGAAAACTATTGGAAAATGTGCTCGAATTTTCCAGTAAGCATTCTTAAAGTGGACCAAAACCCAGGAGATTTTGACTATCCTGGGTTTTGCTCCTTTCCCCCAGGGCACCCCGATTAGGGGTGCCCCGCTGTGTAAAAACCCCAGATCGCTCAAACTCACTACCTCTTCCCGGTCCTATGGCACATGCGCGGCCACTCGTCCAATCAGTTCGGAGCCGCTGGCCTTAGACGCCAAAGTCAGCGGCTCCGAGCGCACTGGCAGGCGCATCCCCCACTTCCATCTAACGGGGAGCGTGCCTGCGCCCTGAGAGTTGTTCAGGCCCTAACATTGTAACAGACAAACCCTGACAAAGCTCGAGGCATTGAGTTGAGTTACGGAGGCATGCTGGTCCCTTGGTAAGCTGACTACAGCAGAGGTGTCTTCTGACACTGAGTCCTTGATCATTGGCTTGTGCTGCTGCTCGCACTAGCGCTTCCACCGCTGCTGTAAACTACAACGTTATTTACCCCTACATCTTCCTCCACAAGGACTGAGTACTTTGTTGTCCACTGCCATCTGTGTTTATCCCAAGGATTGCTGCCCACTTCTGCAAGCAAAAAAAGAAGCAGGCCTCCCTGAACCTTCTTATCCCCAAGACCGTGCTCTGCAATATTAAAATAACATAATTTTATGTCTGATATTTAAAACCAACTAAAAATGCCATATTATTTTATGATGCACAATTCAATATTTAAAAATCCCTATATATCAGCAATATAGAGTTACCACATTGGTGGTATATGTATTCTATTAGCAAGTGTCCATATAGGTGCACTATACAAGTTGTCCACAAGATGGCATATATAACCATATTTCATTTCAATTTCGTTTCAATTTCCTCAGTACCAACTGTGGATTGCACTGTGGAATACAGTTATTGATAAAACCATTGTGCACTTTATAATCATATAATATTGCTTTCCTTCAAATTCTGGAACACCTCATTTACAGTTGTTATACAGTAGATTTCTGCTCTAGGTAGTCACAGAGGCTCAATATCAAGTGATATATTAAAATTGCTGCACAGTTTCAGCTCGCACTGCAAAACATATTGCCATAGGCTCTGTTAGTGCTTAGGTAAGTTTCATCTGCCCTGTAGTATATAAAGTAGTAAACTGTGCCATCATGCATTTACCTGGTGCTGTATGCTGCTCCCTCAGTGATTCAGTGTGGATGTTTGTTAAGAACTGCCTGCTGTGACGCCCTCCTAGGGCTGTGCTTCATCTGCCCCCCAGCACCAGAGGGTCTGGAGGCCAAATGGAATTGTCACCCTTCCCCCCCTTATGGCGCAGCCCAAAGTCACCGCTCCCCCCCCCCCTCGGGCGCATCACCATTGGCCTCCCCAACCCCCTCACAATTGGGCGCTGTACTGCATCTTCACAGGCTAGGCGCCTGCGCCCCCAGGATTTGAGCCCAATTAGCTCCTGGGCTGAAACTAAGGTCCAATTGCAGGCAGCATTAATCTGCATTAAACCAGACCATTAGCCTGGAACAGTTGGAAAAGAAAGGTAGGGGCCATTTTGGAGCTTCTTCTTCCAACTGACATAAATGCACAGTAACAGGAAGCCCAGCATGACTTTCTGTTTGCAGTTGGCCTGCAAGCCCATGAGCGGCCATCTTGTTTTTAAAATTCATCCCAGTAGGCGTTAGAAAAAGGTAAAATATTTTTAATGTGCAGCAATCTAAATTGCCATGTAGAGGGATGCATATGAGCACTGTTTGTCGTGTTGGTATGATTTAATTCATTTTTGACTGTTGGTCTGCTTTAAACCCCTCAGCCCTTATGTTGACCACCGATCACTGTATCAGCACTACAGTGCTAAGTGCACGCCGTCAGAGATAATGCTGTCTTTCAAGATGAATGCATATTTCAAGATGAATGCAGACTAGTATTGACATGCAGCCATAAAAGGTATTTTGGCTAAAAGAAGTTAGTAATAATTATAATAATCGCTGTGAAAAGCAGTTACAATAGAAATACTTTTTGTTCTATACAAATCATGATACAATCATTTAGTATACATATTACTCATAAATACTATAATCATCACTATAAGGTTACTTTGTCCTTGGACTAGATGGAACATTAGGTTCTTAAGTAGCCCCTATCTCTAAACTTTTTGTGGGGCTGGAAACAGGACCTTATTCTGCAAATTACACATGCAAGACCTCAAAAAGAGGGGGCCATCAGATTATTAAAGGAATGGGACGTAGCTGACCATTTCATTGAGACCAGGACAAGTCAGCTGCAACCTATCCAGGCTTTGTATACTTAGAACTTTAGGATCTTTATCATGTGTCACAAAGAAATGTCTGCATTTGGGAGTTTTTATATTCCCTGTCTTGATAAAGTACTGGTGCTCATATATAATTTGCTTTAATTTCCTATTAGTCATTCCCACATAGTATCTCCCACATGGACATATCAAAAGATATACCACATGTGGGGTACTACAGTTCATAAAGTGTTTATCTGGAATAGTCAATCCCCCTGGTAATTTGATATTCCTGCCTTTATCTATATATATCGCTGGAAGGAGACACTCGTAAAGCTATACTAGGGTTGCCTCAATCTCAAAGAACCAGCCTGGATATGATTATAAAAAGACTAGAGTCACAGTATGGAGAGACAACTGAGGAAGCAGAATGCAAGACTCGTTTTTATGGTTGCAAACGGGTGGAGGGAGAGTCAATTCAGAAGTTTGCTGTGACATAACAAAAACTTTGGAAAAAAAATTCCAAAAGTGTGGGGAGTGAGGATGATCAGACCCCTGCAACGGACTGATTTATAAGGGATCAATTTATTAATGGAATAAGAAACCCTGTTCTGAAAAGGTCCTTGAGAGATATTGTCAGGGTTGATGAGTATGTAGAATTCAATCACATTACTGGAAGTGTTAGATCAAAATCGAGATAAGGGAAATATGAATCTCTATAGGACTCAACCAATACAAACCAAACAAAAGGAGAAAGAAAGTGAAGCAAAATGGAAGAAACAAAGGTTTTGACAGAAGCTATCAGCTAGGAGAAACCCTAACTACAGTTTAAAAAAAAAAGATTTAGCCCCATTAAGAGAGCCCGTTAATGGTAGAGTGGTGGGAGGACGGGAATATGGAAGAGAAGAATATGACTCTAGAGAACCTGCCCAAGTTGATGTTGGAGATGTGGTCAACCTGGACATCTAGCAAGACAGTGTTCAGGAGGTTTTACTTCCGGGTCATCGGGGTCACTCCTCATCCTCAACCTATAAACTAGAGAATCCTATAGCTGAGGGGCAAGCTGTAGGAGGCGATGGCACAAAGACTTCAGAGTTATTTCTGGCTGTAGTGGGCAATAACCCAGTGATGAAAGCAAAAATTAATTGATACTGGTTTGGTGCCAACCTGGACAAGTTGGATGAGATTGACAATGCTGCCAGTGACCAACCTTTACCCATGCTGGGGATGACTGGGTGAAAATTAAACTATTTGATAAAACTATTGGTCAAAAATGGTCAAAAACACTGATTTGCCATCTGCTCCAGTAATATTGGGAATGAATGTTCTCCGGGAACTGAATGGTCTAATGTTTAATGAATTTGAACCAACATGTTTGTCCCAAATCTCTGAAAAATGAAATGATCAAAAATGGTTGCTCAAGTTAAAAAGAGTATGTAGCAAACATTACACATTCAGTAAAAACAGAGGAAGAATGGGAGTGATCCACACACTCCCTAAGAAAAAAATTGTCCTCCCCCTAGAAAAGAGGTAGTCATACCCTTGAGGGTGGGTGGTCATCAGAGAGTTCAAGGTATTCCTGTGCTAGTGGAACCAGTTAGAGAATTTGGAGTGAATGGAGAATGGTTGGTAGGATGTGCTCTCTCCCATGTCACACAAGGGGTAGTTTCTGTCAGACTCATCAATCTGGGACAGAAACACGTAACATTGCCCCATTGTTTCCTGCTAGCTGAAGTACATGCAGTAGAGTCCACTGTTAATTCTGTCCTAGAGAAAACCCAACAGAAAAACATTACCACACAGCTTGGGGAGTTATGGACACAGTTGGGATTGGTGATTCATTTCTGACTCCTGACCAATTAGAAGAACTTCTAGAAGTGCTGCGACGCAACATAACAGATTTTGCCAGAACAAAAGATGGCGCAGGACACACTTTGGCTATAGTGACAGCTGAGGACAAACCAAGTCGTGAATGGTTTAGAAATATTCCCCTAATTTTTATCAAGAAGTAAAGGACATATTGGATAAAATGGAAGAAGATGAGATGCTTTTGCAAGAAAAAACATCTGTGGATAGAGAGCAAGATAAACCAAACACAGCATTCATTACACCCACACGGGACTGAATGAGTTTAACCAGATGCCATTCGGACTGACAAATGCCCAGCGTACTTTCCGAAGATTCATGGAATAATGTCTAGGAGATTTAAACTTTCAAACCATTCTGATCTACCAGGATGAAGTGATAATTTTTTCTCAAATTTTCCAGAAACATTTCGAACATATTGAACAAGTGTTACAAAGAATTATTGCGTTTGGACTCAAACTACAACGTAGCAAGTGCAAATTCGCTCAAAAAAAAAAAATAATCTTGGACATATAGTTGCAGAATCGGGGAAAAGCACCCGAAAAGAGAAAATGGAGGCCGTGAAAAATTGGTCTTGGCCAAATACCGTGAAGGAAGTAAGAGCTTTCCTGGTATTAGTTGGCTATTACAGGTGGTATATCAGAAGATTTGCTCAAAGTGCAGAACCTCTCCATCAACTACCTAGAGGGAAACCGCAAGTTATAATCAAATGCGTGGCTGGAAAGATCCAGTCTGTATGGAAAGAGGAAAAGTAAAAAATAATCAATTAACTAAAACAAAAACATTTAGAGGTTACAGTTTTGGGGTACGTGGATTACAAGATTAAATTAACTAAAACAAAAACATCTAGAGGCTACAGTTTTGGGGTACGTGGATTACAGTAAGCCATCTATATTACACACTGATGACAGTCTCCAGGGATTAGGCACAATTCTGGCACAGAAACAAGAAGGAAGAGAAAGAGTCCTTGTGTATACCAGTCGTTCTTTCAGACCAACCAAAAGAAATCCTGGTAACTACAGTTCATTTTGTCTCAAACACCTAGCAATTGTATGGGATGTAACTGAAAATTTTGTGAATAGCTAACCAGGGGTTGAGTGGATATCATTACTGATAACAACCCTTTGATATACCTCAATACAAGTTCTAAGCTCTCAAACATAGGTGGGTAGCTTGATTAGCCTAATTTGATTATCATATTCACTATAGGCCAGGACAGATGTTAGAAGAAGTGGAAATTCCTCCCTTATGAGTTTGGTTATTGGAAGCCATAGAAGAAGAGATTGAGGAGGTTCAGATAAATGCTACAATGGCAGAAATATGTGACAAAGGGGGATGGCAGAAATGACAGCCTGAAAACTCAGATTTGTTGAAAATTTTGACTCACCTTCAAAATAGTTAGAAACCCTTTTTCCGAGAGAGAAAATTGTTGGCCAATAGAGAAAGAGCCATTTGTCGACAATGGGACAAGTTGTTAATCAAAGAAGGAGTACTGTATCGCCATGCATCGGAAACTGGAGAAGAGTGTTTGGCAGTTTGTAGTGCGATTGAAATGGTGGAAGGCATTAGTTCAATTCTACACCAAATGGGTGGTCACTTCCAAGGTGATACATTGGAGGCTTTAGGAAAATGTTACTTCTATTTACCATGAATGAGACAACACCTAGACCAAGCATGTAAAAGTTGTAAAGAATGCAATATCCATACAGACGAACATACCTAACCTATGACTATAGTTGCTAACAAGCCTTTTGAGCTGTTGACTTCATCAAGATTGCCGAATCATCTTCTGAACATCAATTTGTCATGGTCTGTGTAGACCATTTTACAAAATTTGCAATAATGATACCCACTCATAAACCAAGAGCCCATACCACAGATTGTCTAATATGGAAAAATGTATATAGACCTTATGACTGCCCACATAGACTACTTTTTGATCAAGGCATTAATTTCGAAGCACAAATAATTAAGGAACTGTGCCAACTTCATGGAATTCATAAAGTACATACTAGTCCCTACCATCATCAGGGAAATAGGGTTTGTGAAAGATTTAATCGAACCCCGTTGGAATTAATCAGAACCTTGGGAAGTGAAAAAGTTGAACAATGGCCTGACCATGTTGATGATGTGGTTTGGATTTACAACCATATTTTACACTCATCCACAGGATTTACACCATATTACTTAATGTTCGGGTGACGAGGAAGAATACCCTGGGACTTCGTGTTGGGGAACCCAAGAAGGGGTGCAACCTAGAGCTACTGATCAATGGGTGAAGTAACATAGACGGCGCTTATTACGAAGTAAAGAAATGGTCCATGAAAGGTTACAAACCAAGAAAATCCTACCCAGCAGTTCCCATTACTGCAAACTGGAGACAGAGTGTTGGTCCAACAGACCTTTGCACAAAGAAAAAAATACAAAATTGGAAACTGATCCTTATGTTGTAATATAGCAACATTTTGTCTGTATATGACATGAAAAGAGAAGATGGAGGTTACATCTGAACTTGCCTAGATCATGTGGATTTATAGTGACTTTCAAAGAAGAGTTGGTAGAGACGTCTGTAGATGGCCCAAATAACAAGAACGATTGGTTAGAGGAGGATGACTGGTGGGTCACCCAACCCCAACTTTCTGCAGGGTCAAACAATGATATGAGGGCTCCCATGGCAAGGGAACTACATTTTTAACTGAGGAACAGGTGGGAGGGATAGAACTGGGAATGGAGCTTTTCTCTGTCCGCTGAGGTGGTTTGCGTGGGCGTAGGAGGTGCAGTGACACACTGCTCACGTGGCGCCGCTCTCTCCATTTTGGAGATGGGCGGACAGATGGCGGCAGTGGCGTCAACTATACATGCGCTGGTGCAATGACATGCTATCTTGGGGGAGGGAAAGGGCTTCTGGAAAATTCTGGGCTTCTGGAAAATTCTGCTGTGTGTGGGTGGGCAGGGCCAGCCATAAGTGAGAGGCCGGTGCAATCCTTCTAGCAGGCTATAAAAGGCACAGGACAGCTCTGAGAGAGCAGAGTTTGTGAGGCAAATCAATGGGAGCACTTCTGTGTTTGGATGTGTTTCTGAGGCCGCATAAATTATAGGGACACAGTGAAGTTTTGGGTTGAAACAAATGCTCTGCTTAATCACCTGTGGTAAATTGTACAAAAATGTTATAAATGGTGTGTATTTCTCCCTTGCTAGGCTGTATCAGGCACGATCCGTGCCAGGTTTTCAGGACCCAGGTCACTTTCCACAATCCCTTTCAGGTTTGTTCCATGATCTTAGGCCGTGCACAGGTGTTCAGGCTGATTAAAGGGGAAGCCTGAATAAAAAGGAGACACACAGCCTGTCAGTTTGTTTTTGACCATCCTGTAGGAGTGAGCCCAGGCTGAGGTGCACGTGTGGTGAAGAAAAAGACTGTATGCAAGCCGAAGGACTTGGCTTTTGCGCCCCCTAACTGTGGACTTGTGGGGATGAGCAGCGGAGGGCTGATACGCCCTGCAAAGTGGATTTGGACTTACCTTGAAGTTACAGCTTGCTGGAGTACCCAGCCCTAAACTTATATTGATTTGGGTGAAGTAACCACTTTTGTTTTACTGCGTTTATGCTGCAATCTCTGGACTGAGTGATAATTTGCGTTTGAACACTTTATTTGCTAAATAAAGCCGTTTTTGCTGTTTAAAAACTGATGTCCGTGTCACTGCTGATCGTCCAACCGCTCACACACCTCACTGCTGAACTGTGTTAGGGGTGTAAAGACTTATATTTTTTAGTTTCTTATTCACTGTGTGAAGTCTCCCACGGAGTGCAAAGAAAGGGAATTTGGAGAACGCTCTTGTTTTTTTAAGAGAGTTTTAGATATCCTTGCCCGGTTGAAGAAAGAAATATCGGGAAATTATTCTGTTCTTTTCCACCAAGATTGTTTGATCTAAAGATAAGTGAACTCTTCTCAGTTCTCTTCACTATTTATAGTGTATTTTCAAATTTAGAGTATCATCTACCAAGTTCTACCAAGTTCTACCATTCTACCAAGTTTATTGTATAGAGTATATTTTACATTTTAAACAGATTGTGTAAGTATTGATTGTTGAACTACACAGAGCATACAGTATGTATGCAAACAGCCATGTATCTTAGGCACAAGTTTAACCTTTAAGATATCCCCCCCCCCATTTTTTAAAAGTTAAAAATCCACTAGATTATTCTACAGTCATTTATTGGTTTTATCTAGTGGCTACATGTATTTTCCACCAACTATTGTATTCAATACTTTGCCTAATATTCAACTACCGGTAAGTCAATTCTAAATTGGTTCTAATTTATCTGGTGTGGTGTGTTTCATTCCTTTATTACGTTCTACCCCATATGTATATGGATTTAGCATGTGCACATGCTCCTTATTCTATGAAAAAACTTTATTTTAACTAGAGTAGTTTGGTTTCCCCCCAATTGGTTGTTGGGCAGTGCTGCCACATACTGCATTAGCTGCGGTGCACTCTTTTAAGGAACAGACAAAGCTTGGCTGTAATACTGATATATTCCCTTGTGTTATATCCCTCTACACACAACACAGTAGAGGGAATCACATAAAAATCAAAGTCAAGGTAACGTCCCCCCCATTCTCTGTCCCCTCCCTGGTGCTGAGACAGGACAGAGGTTAACCAAAAACATTTTACCTTGGTCCAGCGCTGTCTTCATCATCTCCTGCTCTGTATGTGGTCCCAGGGCCCTTTTCAAGCTAATAAGAAGGCTTCGGCACTTCAGCTATCTTTTATTTTAGCTATATAAAACTGTATGTTGCACATATTATATTGCAGCCAATAAAAGCAAATATTTTACCACAAATTGAAGATTTATTGTTGGATCTAATAGATTAGACACAATAGAGTTGATTAAGCGCCATGAGAATTTTTGTTTCTTACATTTTTTGTGAGAATTTTTTATAATGATTTTTTTATTGGTTCAATTCAGCAGCATTTTAACAAAGTATTACAAAAATGCACAGCTAAAATAGTGCTGAATTGCACTAAGAAAAAAAATCATTAGAAATACATTCTCGGGGGTGCTGAATCAGCCCTCATAACTTTCGAATGTTTTGTAGAATCATATTGTTTCTATTTTGATTATTATGTGTTTTTTTTACTTTGTCATTATAATATATTTCAGGTTGTTTTATGTGTGAATTTATCTTATAAAAATCAATAATTGATCTTGACCAGCTCTACTTATAAATTCACAACTGGAGTAAATGGTATGTTTTGTTTAGTACATTATATACATAACAGTGGCAAGCATGTGTCTGCAATACAGTCTTCTAAAACCATTAGGGTTGAATTTGCAGTTCACTTCTTTAAATATGGAGTATTACAGTTGTAAGCTAATATAATCTATACCAAGGTTATTATAACAGCTTTTATTGGAATTATTAATATTTGTGACTGGCACTTTGGACTGGCACAAGCAAACTCATGATTTATTCCCAGTTCCACATATACACTCATTACTATGAGTTCTAGGTCATGCAGTGTAAGCTGCAATGACCTTATTCAATTATATTTACACACCATATTGTATTGCACACATATAAATAAAAAACAAAAAACTTTTTCTTTGTTTTTTCTTCTCCTTCTTCCCTTTAAGACTTTTTCACACTGACTTCATTCCTTTGCAAGATTTGGCAAAGAAGAAGCCTAGTCAGGCGAAACTAGTACGCCAATACTCAAATTTATTATAATGTGAATCATTTTCAAAATTTGTTTGATATATCATGTTTACCAGTACTCAAATTTATTACAATGAGGAAATGTGAATCATGTCCAAAATCTGTTTGATAAATCATGTTTTTGGTAATGATCAAATATAGCATTGACAATGATTTATGATTGTTTTAATGTGTAAGAATTGTGTATTCTTTAAAAAATTCTGTTTTAATAATATCTACAATAAATGTTTGTTGTATTTTTATAATAATCACAGTATTGTGACTAAATAGGGTGGGTTCGAACTCAAAGGATATAGTTCTATGGTTGGGTATTGCCTATACCCGACATTAACCTTGGTTCCAAATTAGATTGTTGAGCCTTGAGATCGTACCAGCATATTAGATAGGGCAGGGTCACGGCAACAGGAGGTGCCGCCCCCTTTTCTTGTAAATGTGGGCTGACACACCCTAACTATGTTTGCTAGCTAATGTCATTATACTGTAGTTTACTACTTGTATAGGGGGAGAGGTCCCACCTTTTTAATAATAATAATAATAATAATAATAAAGGCATTTGGTTGTTTTTTCCCTCCCTAGAGTTTAACTGTATTTAGCATTTGGGTGTACCAAGTGCCTGATACTGAGGACTATTCGTCCAGAGGGCCTACAAACCGAATAGTCTCTTGTCTGGCTCATCTTTTATTCACTAATTGACATTACAAGGTTAAAAGGAGGTAATGACTGCTCACACCAAGCTGCAGTCTGTCTGCGCAGATCAAGATAAACACTCTTCCTATCACTCACCAGCTCCAGTTGTAACTCGTGCCCCCTAAAGCTTGTTCATACACATTCATTATTAATTCTTTTAGTAGTAGTAGACCAATTTACTTAATTTACACAATGAAGACTATGTTATCCAGTTTGGCTGAAAAAAAAATAATGAAAAAAAGGTGAGGGAGTGAATGCGGGTTGGGGGGGGGGCTCACATAGCAGAGCATCCCAAATTGATATACCCCAAGGGGACTGTAACTTTCATCCCTGGTATCTTTTAGACTCCATGGCTGCAGTGCACAGTGGTTGTGCACTTTAAAGAGGACTTAGTATCACTTACACTGGTCCTTGTCCCTCTATGGAGGTAATTTTCTAACATCTATCATTAGAGGCCAACGGATCAGAATAACCTTTTTTTTAAAAAATTATATATATATATATATATATATATATATATATATATATATATATATTAAATGAGTCTTTGATGAACCCTCCTATTGGTTGTTCTTTTTTTGTCGAGGAGAACCCTTAGCGTCATCTTATGTGCAAACAAATGGGTGTAAATTTACCAATGCTGGTGTCAGGAAAAAAATGTAGTCCTAAAGAAAGGAGAGAAATTTGGTCTTTTGTCAACAGATGCGTTGAAAAATTTATTATTGAAAGTTTGTTGTGGGTAGCTGGGGAGGTAGTTTATATTTAGGAGGCTTTTTGGTTGGTGGTGTGAAGTACTCCCTGACTGTTGGCAATTTTGGTTTTGTGCTTAGTTGAGCGGTGTTGGGCCTGTTTTGGATTCTATAGCTATTCTACTCTATACTCTTGATGAGGGGTTTGTTTGTCCTTGTGGATTTCTGGGGCGCCTCTGGTGATCCTGGTGGTGGGTCCAAATATTCAGGTTCTAGTACGTCCTCCCTAATTCTCTTATTCTTGTTGCCACCTGTAAGCTCTTGCCCTTTTCCAACTCCGTATTGAGTTTTTCTCAATACATTTGTTTTGCAATGTAATGAGGGTTAGATGTGAAATGTTCTACTTTCTTAGCTAGCTCATAAATTTGTTTGGTTAGTTTTTTTTAATTCTGAGTAGTATAGGTCACTCAAAATATTCAGCATTTGTGATGAGAATGCCCCGATCCATCTATATTAACCAATACATTTGTGGTTATATGGGAAAATGTTGATCCTTAAACCTAGGGGAGCTAGTTGGTTGTCAATTTATTTATTAAAATAGATGATGTTCCACTATAATTTGGATTTTTTTAGGTAGGTTTTTTAATATCTGTTTAGGATATTCATGTATTGAGGTTCTGTTGCCTAGGCTTATTTCATTCATCTTCTGAATCATCAAAATTGCATTTTTTTTTAAAGTGAGTGGTAGTAAGGCTTGTAAGGGACACAGAGCCAGAAAGTATGAGGAGTTCAAATCAGCCAATATGGGCTAGGACCTTTGCTATACATATTTTTTCATCTGCCTAAATAGGGCATTAATGTCCCAAACAAGAATCAAAGAGATAAGAAAATCAAATTCAGGCTTCACAATAGACATTTTTTACCAAAAGCAGGATGAGCTCCTAAGCAGGAACAAAGCAACCGCTCTATCTTTTCCACATACCGGTATATACTTTCACTCTCTCCCTCTAACAGCCCCAGGAGCCTATACATTTTCTGAGGGCAGATCCAACATTATCATTTTATAGCCAATAAGGAATGTTTCTCTCTTCACAGACTAACCCCCTCAGCCTCTCACACTGAGTACAACCTTCAGACAAACAGTGTCCCCTACACCATGAAAACCAATAAAAGAGCCAATGGTATGGCACCATTGGAGCCCAGTGATGTCATACATAACACCTGCGATGTCAGCTGTCAAAAGTGTTATCCCTGGATATGTTTAAACAAAATATACAACATACAGTACTGATAGATTGAAAGGCCAGTGTGCCTGCTGCCTGTGAATTACTGCGCCCCAAAGCTGTGGAGTGCGTGCTTGGCCTTTCTGAACGGCTGGGCTCGGGCAGTGCGCACAGCTGCAGAGAAGCTGAGGATGTGGCCACTAGTAAAAACAGCGTGGGGGGAGCCGCCGTGATCAGGTAAAGATTACTGACGCCCGGGGGAGTTCACACAGCGGGGTATCCATCATAAGGATGCCACTGGGGTAGGCTAGTGGCTGGTCCTGGAAACTTTTAGATCCCAGGCCGGCTGCTGGGGTTGATTGGTCTACTTTAAGAAGCTCGATATTGTACAGGCAGGTTTTTCTAA
Organism: Gastrophryne carolinensis; assembly: GCA_027917425.1. Taxonomy (NCBI): domain Eukaryota; kingdom Metazoa; phylum Chordata; class Amphibia; order Anura; family Microhylidae; genus Gastrophryne; species Gastrophryne carolinensis. The sequence goes on from CM051234.1 coordinate 275,583,852, forward strand.
CACATTAGAACAGTGTTTCCCAACCTTTTTATTTAATAAAGCATCACTTACCATGTTCTAATTTTCACCTCCACATGTTTGTTGCTTAATACACAGATGGGACTGTTGGGTGAGCCTACTAGGTTCCTCCCACACCAACTATTAAAGAGCAACTTGCCATTTCTTTCACTTGTATTAGCCAGTAGCACACTTAGGGGGTCTATCTGACACTACCAGGCTCTTACCTTCCCCCTGTGTATTGGATGAAGTTTATTGCATCCTTGAAACACTGAGGGACAGGGATGTACTTGTGACCACATTCAGAGAAATAGTAAGAAATCTGAATATTCCTACAGCATCTACATGAGGCGCACTACAAGAAATGGAGAAGAGGCACATGGGACAGGCAAGCTCCTTTCACTACCTTAAAACAGGCCGAAACGCGAGTATGGGAGGGGGGCATAAAACACACATTAAAAAAGAGTTTCAGCAAACTGCTGCATGGCTATCAATGATCTGTTTGTCACTCACACGTCCAGCTGCTCTGGAATACCTCCTCTTCTGCCGCCATTTTTCTGCACCCAGTAGGTACACAATCATCCTGGGTGCTTTATTCAAAGGACAAAAAGGAGATGGCAAGCAGCACCATCAATTTATAGCCGGACTGGGTGCAAAACTCCTTTTTTATTTTGTCTGTGCCTATTTGCCCAGCCCAGTGTGCACCGCCCAGTCCAGCTATAAATTGATGGTGCTGCTTGCCATTTCTCTTTTGATTGTTGTAGTGTGGTGAGTGCATGTGAATAAATGTTGAGGGGCCTTCAGCTGCATGTTGTGGAGTTAACCCCCCACATGTGAATCACCAGAGGTAAAGGGTTAGAGTTTAGATTGGGGGAGCTCTCACTGTTAGAGTAGGACACAGAAAAAAGATGTGTCTTGACATGTCCCTGCAGTTTCCCATACATAAAGACAGACAGATTGTGGGATTTGTTGCAAGCTGATGGGGATTTGAGTGCTGGGGTACTCCTTTTTGTTTTGTCCGCTTTATGCAAATCCCATACCTGCATACTGCCAGCTCATTTCTTCATTTATGCCAGTACTCAGTACTTCATGGGATTTAAAAGCTGCAGGCCTTTGCAATGGTCCACAGCACACAATTAGTTCATGTAGCATGGATTTCCATGTTTTATTCTGCTTTTGGTCCGCGTCAATATTGCTATTGAACTGGACTGTCCCTTTTAATCATTTTATTTTTCAACGCTGCTTTCTATTTATATAAACTTAGTAGAAGTAGAGGTCCAGTCATGGGTTCACCCTCCCCTTGCATTGAGACAGGATGGGAGGGTTACAAAGAAGAAAAAACCCTTACCTCACCTGCAGCCCAAAACCACTCTCCTGGCACTCCAGGTCATGGGAGCCGCCATCTTGCGGAAAAGTGGCTTCCCCCAACTCCGTGTGCGCTCCTGCCCTGACTGGGGGAACAGGAGGAAGGCCGTTTTGTGTCTTTCTGTGCGCGGCCACATAGACCTGGTGGAACATTGTTGGTCTGTGGGTGAGCTAATTTTTTTCCTTTGTAACCCCCCCCCCCCCCCCCCCGTCCTGCCTCAGCACCAGTAAAGGATGGTAGGGCAAGGGGGTTAACTCATTGCTAGACTTCCATTTTAAGTCCCCCATGTAAAACGGACTCCATGCCCTTTGTTGGAAACTATCTAACTATGCTTTATTTTATAATGTTAGGAATATCAAGTATAAACTCTTTTTCTCTGCATGTTTAAAAATCATCATCATAGTCATTGCCTATTTATTCAGCGGCAATCAATATAAAAATGCTACAACTGTATTGCAAGAGAAGGTGGTGAGAGAAAGAGAGACTACACTATTGTTAATCACCTTTGAACATGTAAGTAGGCTGCTTCCAGTGTCAATGTTTAACTAGCTACACATCTGGAATCAACATGTGGCTTAAAATATCAGAGCAATTCATCTAAAACCCCACTGCTGGTCAGTGTCTCTTTATGTTATATGCACAGTAGCTTTCTGCTGCACAACCATGTGTTTTATTGCCCTGATTATTTAGTAGTACCCTTGTCTGTTATGCACTGTGTGAAGTGCCATTTGATATCATGGTGGCATATGAATCAATAACAATTATGTATTGCTTTTTGGTATAAAAATGATGGTGCAGTTGTATTGAGCATGGTTGATCTTATGTAAACAATTGTAGAACATAGGGAGCAACAGCACATGTGTAGCTGCACTGTTCAGGAACAAAAAAAACAGATACATGCCGTATATTGCAAAAGGAACAGCTTCTGCATTTTGTACCAGTATAGTAATATATAACATATATAATCTCTAATATAACATGTAGCAATAAATGTAAACCTCCTTGGGAGTATAAGCATTATATAACGTGTAAAAATAATTGTAAACCTCCATGACAGAAGCAAGTTACCCTACCGTTTGTGGAAAGAGGATGGCCAGGACATGCGCGACTTCTTGAGCTCAGGTCGATGCTTGCTCTCTAGGGCTTTAAAGTACAGGTACTTGTCAGTGTCTGAGTGGTATCGCTGTTTTATCCTTATGTGGGTCCGTGGCTGTCGCCATAAGTGTTTCGGAGGTTTGGCAGTAAGTGCACCCTCTCTGCTCAGAGTAGTACTTTTCATCGAATCTGGGGAAATAAACTCCATGGCGTACTGAGTTTTGTTTAAGAGACAGCAGGATCTGTAAGGTAGTAGGCACAGACACGCAGTGCGAATTTGTGGGTGCACTGGATTGTAGAGTAGAATGGAGGGGAGCTTGCTGAAACTCCCAGCAGCTCAATGTGCTGCTGCATCTGCCCTCTGCTCCCACTGCTTAACTGATGACCCCATTCATGGCACAGATGTGAAAAGCCATCCTGCAGGGACAAACGCTTTCTCCAAGTTGTCAAGAAAGCTGACTAGCGAGACAAAGAGCCGAGGCAGCAAATTAGAAAAATGAGGAAGGAGGTGACAGCAAGGGAGGGAGTGAGCAGGGACAACAAGTGCCAGCAGCTTCCCAATCACTCTGTGCTCTCATTAATCCATGCGTTATTCAGGCAGCAGCATGTAACCTGCATCTTGCTCCTCTTGTCTCTTTTAACAAGACAGCACTTGATGTGACCCTTTGTGAAGGCTGCGGCGCACTTGACACATGTTGAAGATGTGTAGCTGTCAAGAGAGGTCAGGCAGCCAGAGCTGCTTACAGCTAAATACCAAATTTGGCACTTGCTGCAGTCAACAGGGAGTTAATCACAGCAGCCTGTAAAAAAAAAGTGGTTAGATGTTATTATATGCACTGGTGTAGCAACAGAGGGTGCAGAGAACAGCCACTTAAAAATCAATGTAGCAATGGACATCGGGCAAATTCTCCAAATCAAATAAAGCTGAAAAATAAATAGGAGATTTCTCTTACCAGAGGTGCTCCAAACAAGGTTAACCACATTTATTAGACTCTGGTGGCCATTGATAGATAGACAAGTAAAATCATGTGTGACCCACACAAATGCTCTCATTATGGCGGAGGGACTTTTGGCTGGGAAATCCAGCTTAGCCTTAGCCTGTGTGTGTGTGTGTGTGTGTGTGTGTGTGTGTGTGTGTGTGTGTGTATATATTCACTGGAGTTTTGTTAACTATATTAGGTGTCATAAAGGGGATTTGTTGAAGTCTACATATGTTTGCCTACACCTTCATTGAAGATGCTCACAAACATCAGGCTGACTTGAACACTTTGAGTGTCGGGTCATCCATATGCCATATGGCTCAGTGCGGATAAATGTAAAGTCATGCACTGGGGTCTAATAATCTGCAGGCCTCCTATGTCCTCAGGGAGTAAAGCTTGGAGGAGTGACTTGTTGAGAAGGGTCTGAGGGTACTGAAAGACCACAGGCTAAGAGGCTGATTTATTAATAGCGCCAGGTAGCGACAGTTGAGCGACTGTAGCTGTATTTTCACAGCGCCCGCTAGTAGACGCTGTGCTTGGCCGTTGTTCGGTTGTTGATAGCGACTGAGTCGGTGTGCAGTAATGTTGAATATTGGGTGAGGAGTCGCTATTTGACAGGTTCCGCGCTGTATGGGAGCGCATGATAGCGAATGGCCATAGCGACCGGCTCCCACCATATTCATTAACAAATCACGCTCCAAAAAATCTCGCGCTGTGAAATGCATGTTTAAACCCCAGAGCGCTGGCGGCGATGGGTTAAAAGTAGTTTTTTAACCCCCAAACAACCATATTTTGGGAAACCAAAAAAAAACAAGTTTATAAAAACATTTTGGAATATGAATACATTAATATCAGACCTGTAATATCAATTCTGCACAATTTTTTTAAAAATTTTTTTCTTACCTTAAAAAAAATATCTAACATGGCAGAAGTGGTAACAGAAATTTTCACATAAAAAAAAAAAAATAATAATTAACAATGAATTATTAATATTTAAAGATTGTTCCATTGAAATGCATTGGAGAGCGCCAGGTAGCGAGAGGTCATACCTGTCGCTGTTCAAGGTCGCTCGCTGGCGCTGTGGGGTGAGGCTGGAATAATGATGAATGAGTCACTATCTGGCGCTAGCTCAGTCGCTAAGCAGGATCGGCTTGATAAATGTGTGATTGTGGTGGGGAGCCGGCGTTCTCGTGGCGGTGACCGTCATTGCTGTTCGCTCGCCAGTCGCTACCTGGCGCTATCCCTTGTTAAATAAGGGCCTAAATAATAGTAAGCAGTGTCAAGCAATGCAATTTCAAGCAGTGTCCAAAGCTACCAAAATATTATTATGCATTGAAGGAAGCATGGACTCACAGGATAGGCATGTAATAAAGCCAATTTACAAAGCATCTGGAATATGCTGTCCAGTTCTGGGCACCAATTCATAGAAAGGATGTCCTGATTTTGCAAAGGGTGCAGGGGAGAACCACTGATAAGGGGGAGGGGGTGAAAGATCTTATTTAAAATAAAAGAAATATATTTTTTTGTTTTTTCACGTAAAAATATTTAATAAGACAGTGGAAAAGTAACAAACAAGACATTTCATGTTAAAGCCTAAACTCTGCTGCAAAAATTATGTAATTTTCCTGGAAATTCCTGTAAAAATCACAGTTAAATATAGCACAAAATGGTGAAAAATGACCTGTCAACAGAGGGTGACAAAATCTCAATCAGGCTGGCAGTTAAAGGGTTAAAAGTACCTCTGCATGTTGGATACTCTTCTGCTCAGGGACCTTGTGCTTTCGTATTTTTCGCCCTATAAGACGCACCTGCCCATAAGACGCACCTAGGATTTGGGGGAAGAAAATAAGAAAAAAAAAATTTCAATCAAAAACGCACCATTACAGACAGTGTCATTCCCCTATCCAATTCCCATAGGCCGTGTGGGATGCCCCCATTCCATAGACAGTGTAGCATGCCCCCATCCCATTCCCCATATATCCAGTGTGGCATCCCCCCCTTCCATTCCCCATATACCCATTGGCTGTGTGGCATCCCCCTCTCCCCCCATTAGTATAGGCTGTGTGGCATCCCTCTCCCCACATTCCCATAGGCTGTGTGGCATCCACCTCTCCCCCCATTCCCATTGGCTGTGTGGGTTTCCCCCTCCCCCCATTAGAATAGGCTGTGTGGCATCCCTCTCTCCCCATTCCCATAGGCAGTGTGGCATCCCCCTCTCCCCATTAGCATGGGCTGTGTGGCATCCCCCTCCCCCCATTAGCATGGGCTGTGTGGCATCCCCCTCTCCCCATTAGCATGGGCTGTGTGGCATCCCCCTCTCCCCATTCCCATAGGCTGTGTGGCATCCCCCATCCCCCCATTCCCATAGCCTGTGTGGCATCCCCATCCCCCATTCCCATAGCCTGTGTGGCATCCCCCTCCCCCCATTCCCATAGGCTGTGTGGCATACCCCTCCCCCCATTCCCAAAGGCTGTGTGGCATCCCCATCCCCCCATTCCCATAGCCTGTGTGGCATCCCCATCCCCCCATTCCCATAGCCTGTGTGGCATCCCCATCCCCCCATTCCCATAGCCTGTGTGGCATCCCCATCCCCCCATTCCCATAGCCTGTGTGGCATCCCCCTCCCCCCATTCCCAAAGGCTGTGTGGCATCCCCATCCCCCCATTCCCATAGGCTGTGTGGCATCCCCCTCCCCCCGTTCCCAAAGGCTGTGTGGCATCCCCCTCCCCCCATTCCCATAGGCTGTGTGGCATCCCCCTCCCCCCATTCCCATAGGCTGTGTAGCATACCCCTCCCCCCATTCCCAAATGCTGTGTGGCATCCCCATCCCCCCAATCCCCTTAGGCTGTGTGGCACCCCCCTCCCCCCGTTAGTATAGGCAGGCGCCATAGTAATAAAAAAAAAAAAAAAAAAAAGTTAAACTCACCTGTCCGCTGACACCACTGCGCTGAGCGGCCGGCTCCGTGAATGGGGTGGGCGTGGCCTGCGCCGCAGCGTCGACGCAGGCCACGCCCACCCCATTCACGAGCCGGCTCTGTCCCGGCTCTGTCCCGGCCCCGCCGTCTTTTCAGGCAGCGATGACAGCGGCGGGGCCAGAGACAGAGCCCCTGCCGCTCCTCCATCTGCTTCTCCACATGCGATCACGAAGGTCCGGGCAGCGGGTGGGCGTGGCCTGCGCCGGTGCAGGCCACGCCCACCCACTGCCGGGACCTTCGTGATCGCATGTGGAGAAGCAGATGGAGGAGCGGCAGGGGCTCTGTCTCTGGCCCCGCCGCTGTCATCGCTGCCTGAAAAGACAGCGATCGCAGCGGCGGGGCCGGGACAGAGCCCCCGCCGCTCCTCTGGCCTCTCGCAGTGTGCCAGACAACGCGGGAGCGCCGGGGACGGGTGAGTTTTTTTTTTTTTTTTAATTTTTTTTTTTTTTTTTTTTTTACATTCGCCCGATAAGGCGCACTGACATTTTTCCCCCACTTTTGGGGAAAAATAAGTGCGTCTTATAGGGCGAAAAATACGGTAGCTTGCTTTTTCTTGTTTTGCATATTGAAATTTTAGGAAAATGCGTTTTTATTCAGCTTTTTTTGTTTCTAATACTGTCCCTTTTAAACTGTTGGATGTTGTAGGAGATCCAGAGGGCAGTTTTGTTATGGTCAAGGGAACTATCTGTAAGATCATGATATTGATAGTCAGCGATTATGCACTTATGAAACTTCTGTTGCTATTGGACTTCCTTGATAAAATGGGGGGGGGGGGGCAGAGGGGCAATTCATTATTGGGAGGGACTCATTCTCCAGGATCACATCCTCAGTTAAGAAAAATCGCGAATGCCAGACAACGATGAAACTAATAAGAGCTCATGGTCTTATAGATAACAGGAAGAAAGCTAAATCGAGGGACTATACTTTTTTCTCTCGACCTTATCACTTTTATTCTAGAATAGATCATATATTGATTCCATCCCATGTGAATGGGAATATAAACAAAGGCCAAATAAATATTTGCTAGCGAAAATGTACTGCCTCTGTGCAGAAATAAATATACAGCACATGACTAGAGCAGAAGAGCATTTAGGATGGGGGAAATGTAAATGTTATATTCAAGGGGACGAATTAGGGACTATTTTTTCCCAGAGCTTGACTCCCAGAAGTAAACTAGCCACAATTCCCTCTAATAGATTGGTTTCTAGAGGCCAGACAGGGAACCCAGAGAAGGTGGTTGTGGAGTTTCTAGATTTTTATATTGTATGAATCCCCATCTCTGTTCCAGTCAGATGAATTGCTCAAGGACATTGTGCTTTCCCCTGATTTTTGGACCACCACAAGGAGCTCTTAGATCATGAGTCCTCCGTGGCTGAGATCCAATCTGCTATTAAAGATCTGAAGGTAAGTAGGGCCCCCGGCCCTGGTTTCACCAGCCTATATTACAAAATGTTCAGCTAGATTTTGGTGCCTTAATTTCATGGCTAATTTAATGCAATAAGGGATTGTCAATTTCTGGGTCCAGATTTAAATACAGCACTAATCACTGTTTTACCTAAAACTGAAAAGGATCTAAGCAGCTTTAATTACTATTACCCAATAACATGGATATGTAGTTAATGAATTTCAGCTAATAGAATGAATACATTTTTGGGCAATTACGTCGACTTAGATAAGGTGGGGTTCACGTCTGGCAGACAGGCCCCTGACCAAATTAGAGAGTTATCGATTTAATATCTGACAGTAGATTAAGGTGTATTGAGGGGTATTAGACTTTGCATGTTGCTCTCCCTGCATCTTCATAAGGCGTTTGACATCCTTGCCTGGGATTTTTTAATTTATGGTTTGGTCCAGCTTTTCAACAAATTCTCAGAGCTTTCTACTACAATCCACAGGCGAGAGGGCTTCAGTTCTATGGCCTTTTCTATCTGGAGGGGGGACAAGACAGGGTTGCTCCTTGTCACCACTCCTCTTTCTTCTGGCCACTGAGCCTTTGGTAAGTCTGATAAGGACTAACCCAGACATTAGGGGCATTAGGAGTGGCTTTGCTGGTTTGCTGACCACCTTCCTTTATTACATTCTTACATTATTCTCTGAACTCGTAACCACCTTACCCTTCTGTTGCATATGGTCCAGAGCTTTTCCAAAATGCTGGGTTTGCGATTAAATGATGATAAACCTGAAGCTTAATATTAATCTTTTGGGTTTGGTGGTCACTCAGCTGCAGCAAAACTTTCAAATGGGTAGACGGTAGAGCTGGGGTCAGGAAAAGGTCAGCAATCCCAGAATGCAGAGCAGCACAGACAGAAGTCACTTCCTGTTTGCAGGCTGCCTGACCTTCCATGAGCCGCCATCTTGGATGTTTAAAGGCTCATAACGTGCAGTAGATGCAGGTAGGATGATTTTTAATGTGAGCAATCTGTATGTACAGGGTGAGGGAAACATAAGAGGCTTTTATTCAGGGTGAAGGACCGCTTTAAAGATGACCTACAGGCCGAGGATTTTAAACTTATTTAGTATTCCGCGACAGGATTTGAGGATTCTAGAATCTATGGTTACTGAACTTTATTTGGGGAAGTAATGGTTAGAGAATAAGTAAGCGCAGTATGTTTTCCCCCCCAACAAAATAGAGTGGTGGGCATACCTTAACATAAGTGGCAGCTCATATTTTACATTTGTCTAGCTGCCAAGATTGTGGTGGCAAGAACATGGAAGCAACCCCTGAAGGTCGTTCCTTCTTAAAGTGGACTGGATATGGATTAATGAACATCTGAATAGCGTGGTCTCCAATCCGGACACAATATGTGAGAAGATATGGGAGCCATGGAGTCATTTCTGGAGGAAGTAAATTCAGGCAGACTGGTCACATGTGTAACAGGTAAACAGACTACTCTTCTACACTTTCTTATTCTGTATTCTCCTTTTCTTTCTCGTCTTCTTCTTTAATTCCAGACTTAATTTGGTTTTGCTTGGGATTATTCATATATATATATATATATATATATATATATATATATATATATAGTGAGCGGTTGGCGATCAGCAGTGACTCAGACAACAGTCTTTCAACAGCAAAATGGGTTTATTGAGCAAATAAACTGTTCAAACACAAATCATCACTCATTTCAGGGATTGCAGCATCAACGCAATAAATCAAAAGTGGTTACTTCACCAAACAATTGTAAGTCCAGGGCAGGGTACTCCAGCAATCTGTAACTCCACGGCAAGTTAAATCCACTTTGCAGGGCGTATCAGCCCTCTGCTGCTCATCCCCACAAGTCCACAGTTAGGGGGCGCAAAAGCCAAGTCCTTCGGCTTGCATACAGTCTTTTCCTTCACCACACGTGCACCTCAGCCTGGGCTCACTCCTACAGGCTGGTCAATAGACAATAGACAGGCTGTGTGTCTCCTTTTTTATTCAGGCTTCCCCTGTAATCAGCCTGAACACCTGTGCACGGCCTTAGATCATGGAACAAACCTGTAAGGGATTAGGGAACGTGACCTGGGTCCTGAAAACCCGGCAAGGATCGTGCCTTATACAGCCTAGCAGGGGAGAAATACACATCATTTATGACATTTTTGTTCAATTTACCACTATATATATATATATATATATAAATATATATATATATATATATATATATATATATATATTCTCATCTTAGTATCTGGTTAGGGGATAGGCTCAAGGGTCCTTTTGTGTCCCTATGGGAATCTTGGGCTTTGGGGAGGGACTGAGAGGAGTGGGGGCCATACATCAGTTCAGTGAGTGCTGTAAATTGATAGGCTGGGAACTTTAGTTTTGTGTCTCGAATACTGTGGGAATGTACGGCTACGTGGGTTTGACACTCTGTATATGTCCCTGCCTTGTATTTTTTTCTGCTTCACTCCTGCCAGTGTACCAGGTTTTTTAATGCACTTTCTTGTAGTTCATGCATCTGCTATATGATGACGTTATGTCTAATTTTGGACTCTTTAGGGCAGGAAGTTATGGCAGAGCCAATAATTTTGAGACGAAAAAGAATCACTCTTCGTAGAGATCTGCCTACCATCCCATAGACCGTCTCTCTCAAGTTCTGAGACAATCTACCTAAAAATCACTCTCAACATAAAAGATCCTTCATAAAGCCAAAGAAAACCAACCAGACATCACGTAAGAAAGGATCCCCCTTCCCACCTCTGGCCTCTGGAAAACGTACCTATTTTGTATCCTTTTTTGCCTAATATAGGCTTTGCCTTACCTCCCAAGTTATGCTTCACTACTCAGGTTATAGTTTGTTTTGGGTTACTTGTGTTCCAATATGGTCCATGAACTCATAATACTAGTGCGGGATGTAATTTATGTCAGTTTCCTACCTTATTGTTTTTTCTTTTACAGGTTACTAAATTTCCAGTACAAATCTTAATGATTAAAGTGGAAAACTCTCAAAGCGGGAGACGTCCCAGATCCCCATAATAACTTACCAATAACTCACCTCTTCCTGGTCCAATGATGCATTTGTCAGCTGTTGTCCAATCAGAGCCAGCCACAACATTCGGCAAATGCCTCTGATTGTTTTTAATGGGGAGCACAAGAAGCATATGCACCCGCCAACTCTCCAAACTACTGACTGGATAGTCGAAGGAAGACTCATCTAGAGGAGTTTTTTCCTCTCTGTGCAAACAAAACAGTTTTCTCTTAATTTAGTATATACAAATCACCTATGTATCAAGAAAAGATCTAATTGCTTTAAAAAAAACTCTTTAAACAAGAACAAGTGATTAAAGACCAAAATGGGCTTTCCATTTTTATAACAGGTAGAATGCAAGATAATCCTGTCACCATTGCTAATTATTATGCACCAAACATTTGTCAAATACCTTTTCTGGAAACATTTTTAGAACTCACCTCTAATATTGCTCATATCTCATCGGTAGTTTGTGGAGATTCAAACCTAATTCTGTACCCCCTAGTGGATAGATGCACTGTAAAAAATACTTTGTGGGAACCCCCGCCCTCAAGCTTTTTTTGAGAATTGCTTGATGAATACTCCTTGATAGACACATAGAGAGGCATGCATCCTTCCAGTAGGAACTCCAAGTCTTTACCTGGATCAATCATGCGTTTGTCGCTCAATATTCATTGCCACTTGTCGAGGATTCATTCTCCTTAAGCAGTCTTGCTGCCCGTAACCGGAAGCTGAACAAATCCATACTGGCCAATCCAGCTATGAAAACACAATATCAATAACACTATAGTAGAATACATTGATTTAAACAAAGATACAGAGAGCTCACCTATATCCTTATATGAAGCACACAAATCAATCAGGCAGAAAAAACAGGGATCTATTCTAATAACATTAGACATTAAAAAAAGGATTCAACACCATTTCCTGGGACTTCCTGAAATATTTATTGAAGTGATGAGAATTGAGCAACAAATTTATAACCTAGATAAATTCACTTTATACATCTCCAAGAGCGCATGTAAAATACTGCGGTGATCACTCACCCAGGTTCAAGATAGCCGGAAGCACAAGAAAGGATTGCCCATTATTATTATGCCTGGCTTCTGCTCTTGCATTCCAGCCACTATCACAACTGATTAAACAAAACCCCTTCATTACGGATTGAAAGCAGTGGAAGGAGAGACTCTCTCCTCAGCGGTATTAAGCAGGGCAGGTAGAAGCTGGGAGGGCAGGTCTGGGGCAGTGATGGACACGTTTTCCACCATGTGCTGTGTCCAACGCTACCCTGGATCTGGCCACCCTGCTGGGGACTGCCAGCCGTTCTGTCTGGGGCAGCATGTGAGGAGCTCCCCAAACTCGCCCTCCAGCCCCACTTCTGTGTATGCAAGAGGAGAAGCCGCCACCTCCTTCCCTACCTTCTCCTCCCTGGCCTCAACACTATACCTGTCTCCTCTGACATCAATGTCTGCTCCCAGCATGTCATCCCCTCTCACATCCCCCATATTGGCCAGCAGCAGCCTCAGACTTTCCAGATGGGACTTCTGGTTCACCGATGAGCTAAACATGTGTCCGCTGCTGCTAAAATGCAGAGTCCCTCTCTCACTCTCCATCTCTCTCCAACTGCATCTCTCTTTCTGTTTCCGCATCTGTCTTTCTTTCTCCGCATCTCTCTTTCTCCGCTTCTCTTTCTCTCTCTTCATCCACCTCATTCTCTCTCTGCATCCCTCCTTCTTCACATCCTCTGGGTCTGCATCCTCCTTCATCATGTCCTCTGGCTCTGCATCTGTCCTCCTTCATGTCCTCTGACTCTGCATCCCTCCTTCTTCATGTTCCCTGGCTCCACATCCCTCCTTCTTAATGTCCTCTGGCTCCACAACCCTCCCTTTTCACGTCCTATGGCTCCACATCCCTTCTTAATGTCCTCTGACTCTGCATCCCTCCTTCTTCATGTTCCCTGGCTCCACATCCCTCCCTATTCACGTCCTCTGACTCTGCATCCCTCCTTCTTAATGTCCTCTGGCTCCACTTCCCTCCCTTTTCACGTCCTATGGCTCCACATCCCTTCTTAATGTCCTCTGGCTCCGCATCCCTCCTTCATGTCCTCTGGCTCCACATCCCTCCTTCATGTCCTCTGGCTCCGCATCCCTCCTTCATGTCCTCTGGCTCCGCATCCCTTCTTCTTAATGTCCTCTTGCTCCACATCCCTCCTTCATGTCCTCTGGCTCCGCATCCCTCCTTCATGTCCTCTGGCTCTGCATCCCTCCTTCTTCACATCTTCCAGCAGCACATCTGCCCCTTTTCTTAGGCACTACATCCCGACACCACATCTGGCCCTCTCCTCAGGCACTGCATCTGGCCCTCTTCTCAGAGATCCATCCCGGAACCACATCTGGCCTTCTCCTCAGTCACTGCATCTGACCCTTTCATCAGTCAATGCGTCTGGCTCTCTCTTCAGGCACCGCATCTTGCTCTCTTCCCAGGTACCTCATCCCGGTACCATCTGCCTCTCTGCTCAGACACCACTGAGCATCTGCCCCTCTGCTCAGGCGCCGCATCCCGACACCGCATCTGCCCCTTGGGTTAGGCACTGCATCCCAGCACTGCATCTGCCCCTCTGCTCAGGCACCACATCTGGCCCTCTCCTCAGGAACTGCATCTGGCCCTCTTCTAAGTCACTGCAGCTGCCCCTCTCCTTAGGCACTGCGTCCCGACACCATCTGCCCCCCTCTACTTAGGCACCACATCCCGGTACCGCATCTACCCCTCTGAGCAGGCACCACATCCTGGTACTGCATCTGCCCCTCTGGTCAGGCCCTGCATCCTGGTACCGCATCTGGCCCTCTGCTCAGGCACAACATCCCGCCACCGCATTTGGCCCTCTCTTAGACACCGCATCCCTGCACCGCATCTTGCCCTCTCCTCAGGCACCCCATAACGGCACCACATATGCCTCTCTCTCTCTCCTTAGCTCCTTCATCTCGTGAACCACATCTGCCTTTCTCTCCCCATCCTCATCCCATCCAGCAGCACATCTGCCTTGGGGGTGGCTGCATGACATGGTGGTGAGGGAGGGTCCACCAAGTTGAAGGTCAAGAGTCCCATCTCTTGCCCTTAGTCTTGCTCTTACCCCGTCCCCACCTCCCCCCTTCATCTGCCGGATCTTCTGGATCTCCTGCTGTATTCATGCTGACAATAATCCAGGATGAGTCAATCATGAATGTACAGCAACATGGTCCAAGAGCCCCCTTACCAAGAGGGATGTTGTATCAAGGATTATAACAAATTCATGGGCAGTGAAGATACAATGCCACAGAGTCTGGTACAAACAGTTGCTATCCATTTGGTCCAACTGGCAACTTATAACTCCTTTGTGGTCCTCAAGGCAGCAGTACCAATTTGTCTTTAATAAAATATCAACAGCTGTTACTCCCTGCTTTGTGGTTTGTGTATACCAAGCAGGCACCAGAGATGGCTGGTAATAACAACAAGGCCAGGTTCATTTGGAAGCACTTTCTGAAGTGTATTGCCTCCATCAATAAGGAGAGGTATCCCCAGAAATCTTGCAGGGTATGTAGTAAAGTTGCTTTAGGGTAGATGTGCAGTACTACTGCCCAACATGTCCCATCCGACCTGGTTTGTGTTTGGAGGGTTGTTTTGAGGCTTCCCATACCCAAATAGATTTTTGTATAGCTTTGTTTTTATTTTCAGCATTAGACTGTAGGTAGGCTTTAGGTTAGGTTTTGTTCCGTGCCCCAGGGACATCTGGTTTGGGATACCCCATTGTGTAAATCCCCCCCAGATCTGCAGTAACAGCTTACCTCTTCTCAGGCCAACGGCGTATGCGTGTGTTTTCGTCCATCTGAAGCCGTTTGCTGTGCCTATGTCATTCGGCAAATGGCTCTGACTAGCTGAGATATAAGCACAAGTGGCCACATCCCTAGCAGTGTGTTTTCTCCCATCCCAATCTATCTGGGGTGGAAACGCCCACACAGCCCAAAGATCCTGGGGATGCACATGCTTTTGCTCCCTATTGCAAATAGTCAGAGCCATATGCTAAATGTCAAAGACACTGCTAACTTCTCTGATGGGAAAACAAGAGCATGCGCCAGTGGACCGGCAACAAAGCATCCCAATTTGACCAGCCCTGGAATCTTTTAGGTTCAGGTTTTGTTTTGATTTAGTCTATACATTTTTGCATTTGTCTATACATTTTGTCTAAAAATCCAAAACTAAGGAGGACTTCCTGTTATACAAGAAAGCTCTTCAAGAACTCAGGACTCCCTTTTCGTCTGCTAAACAGTAATATTTCTCATCACTCATATCAGCACAGGCCAAGAATCCAAAACAGCTATTTAACAATTTCAACTCCCTACTCCGCCCACCTCGTCCATCTATTACAACAGCCATCTCTTCCTTCATGACATCTCGCTCCCTTAAACTGAACATGGACAAAACAGAACTGGTCATTTTCCCACTTTCTCACTCCCCTCACTAACACTACAATCTCTGGAAATAATCTTACAATCACTGCAACTCATTAAGCTCGGTGCCTGGGCATCAATCTGGACTCCTCTCTTTCATTCAAAGCTCACATTCACTCCCTAGCCAAGTCCTGTCATCTCCAACTTAAAAACATCTCCCGTATTCGTCCCTTCCTCTCATCTGATACCACTAAAATGCTAGTGCATGCTTTTTGCATATCAAAAAGATCATGCTTTTTCAAACTAAGTCACTATATATGGTTTCTGACAAGTACAAAGTGTGATTGTGTTTAAGCTGTAAGTATAAGAAGATTTCTGATGACAGACAATCATGACTAGTTTGGAGCCTGGACAGAGACATGACATTAATGAGTGTAATGTTAGTTACTTTTGTCAAGTTTTTCTGTTTTCACTAGTGGCATAGATGTGGGACTTGAGTATATGCTGGGAATAAAGGGTGAACAATGAAGGGCGCCAAGAGAATGTGTGGAGTTTAAGTGAGTGGGAGCTGATCAGAGTATCAATTTTCTTCCACTTTAGACAGGATCCACACTAAATTACGAACTGCAATCCCCCAACTGTGGGTACCCAATCTCCACCCAGAGCGTGTTTTTCAATATTTGCATGGTATGCTGCTAATTCTGAAAATTGGCAAGCCTGATAGAAAAGCCAGGCAGGCAACGGCCATATCTTTTTTCTCTCTCTGTGTAGAGTGGACTTTTTTATTCTTGGTTTTATCACACCCCAGATAAATGTTTTTTTTTAGATTGTGAGTAATTCATACCCTTTTTTGGAATATTTACAGGTAAGACCCTAAACAAATACATTAGCTTAGATAGCCATGTCGTTTTAATGGCAGCTAGTCTGTCCAGATATGAAAGCTTTAGGTAGGACAGTTTTTAGTATAATCAAACTTTATTAGTTTAGCATTGGCATACAGAAAGGAAAAAAAGGGGGGGACAAAAAAAAAGGGGGGAGACCGGGGGGTACAGCACATAGAGAAAAATAAAAATTCCTGCACTAATTACATACACTGCGTCACTTCAATTCTATGCTAGCATCTTGTAAACATTTATACATACAGCTGTACATGAAGTTGAGTACGAATGCATTTGCATTTGCAGCAGTGAGGAGAGGTTTGAGGAATCTATAAGGCCCTTGCCAAGGGCCCCAGGAGGGTTACCGTGGCCCCCACGGGGAACCCCAATGCGCTCAATTGTGTCTGCATGATGCAAGTGACCCTGAATTGCAACAGTTTGGCTCCTGGGTCCCTCTACAACGAAGGTAGGGCAAGTCTAATCCTGTTCTTGGGGGAGGGGGGCAAGTCTGTGAGTGGACTGGAAAATGGAGGGGCTAGTCGGGATGGATGGTATGGGAGGTGGAGTAGGACAAACTCTTCGTACTATTACTGACACCTGCGATGTATGTGGCTGTCTGTGGTTCCGTTGCAGAGTAAGGGAGGCAAGGGGACAATCCTACTTTTGTTCTTGCTCACCAGTTGCTGTCTCAAGTTAGCCCTGTGGGGGAAGCAGGGCTGAGAGGCGTGTATCCCGATATACTATTCAACCCACCCAGGTTAGCAAGAATCGGTTTGTGAGGTCCCTATGTCTGGCGATTAGGTCTTCCATATGTCAGATCCTCTCTAGTTCCTGAACCCAGCGTGGGGGGAACCTGTGACTTCCAATGCCTCAGGATAATAGCCTTCATGGCTGAGATAAAGTGCCTCAGGACACCTTTTTTGATGTCAGACAGAGGGCCAGGGGCAAGAGACAACAATGCCAAATGGGGTGTATTTACTAATTTAGAGCCTGAAATTTGTTCGTATATAGCAAGGACCAGAGGGCATTAACAACCGGGAAGCCCCACCAAATATGAGTCATGTTACCAACATCTCCTTGGCATCGCCAGCATTCATATGGGTACGAGGCTGCGAATCTGTGTATATCTGCCGGGCATCTATACCACCTCGCCAGCACTTTATAGTTTCTTTCTTGAGTCTTACGAGGAAGTACAGGCTCAATATTACGTGAGTGGGAGGGCTTTCCTGTGTGATTAGGGATTCAAGTTCCGTTTGCAGGCTCCACGAAACTTCCACTAGATTATTAGCTATGAGGTAAGCAAGCAACGCAAAAAGAAGCAGAGTAAGCGCCAGAGTAAGTGCCTGCCTGTGCAGCAGCCAGGAAACATGTCTGCCCCGCCTCCTGTTTCAAATCACCTAGCGAGGGCGCCCTCCCTGCCTTTAGTATTTGACCCACCGTAGTATTGGCAGGGGCTTCCCAAATAAGGATGTTCCAAGAGAATAGTCCAGGTTCCAACGCAGGATTTCCAAATATTGGGGTAAGGGGGCCCGGTCTATGAACTAGTTGGCGCCTACTCTGTAGGGGGTCCCAGATCTCTAAGAAGAACAGGAGGGGATTCTTTTTGTGGCTTGGAGAGGGGGCCAGCTCAAGCCATCGAAGCAGGGTTGAATGGGGACAGTGAATTACAAGCTGTACCAATAGCTTATCTCTGCCTCTGCGTGTCCAATCAACCACTCTTTTCAAGACCGCAGCTGTATGGTACCCATTTAGATCCGAAAGGCCTACGCCCCCCTCCACTTTGCTCCTGGATAGCGTTGGGAGTGGTACTCTCGGTTTAGTGACCCCCCAGACAAATTTGGAGAACGCTGACCTTAACTTGTGGAGGAAGCTATTTGAAATGTTTTTATTTTTTTAGGGACCACTTGGAAGACATATAAAATCTTCGGGAGGATATTCATTTTTAAACTATTAATCCTGCTGCACCAGGAAACCGGTTCTTTGCGTAAGAACGTAGATCTGCCAGTGTCCTGGAGAGGATAGGGGAGTAGTTTAACTCGTATAGTTTGGAGAGATCAGCTGTGATGTGCACACCCAGATATTGAATAGTGTGTGTGGTTTCCATTTAAATGGGAAACTAAGCTTTAGCTGGTTGACCTCCTGTTGCGTTAGCGAAAGGTTGAGAGCCTCTGACTTTGAGTAGTTAATTTTAAAATTGTGGAGACGTTAGGTGCAACAGGAGGTCATTCACATAGAGTGAGGCTTTTTAATGGTGTTCAGATACTTGTATCCCTTTACCCCAGGATTGTTTCAGATAGCTATTGCCAGGTGTTCCTTCGTTAGGACGTAAAGCAGGGGAAATAAAGGGCACCCTTGATGTGTGCCGTTACTTATAGGGAATGTGTCAGACAACAGCCCGTTGGCCCTAACTCTAGCTGTCGGTTGGTGTATAGACCAAGAATTTTGGAGAGGAGGCCTGGGCCAGGTGGGACAATTTTTGAGTAATTTCTGTAAGGGTGAGATCAAGTATGGATGGTTGGCTCTGTACAGTGTACTATGATTGTTAGTGATTTGTATATCTAGTTATGGTGTAGTTCTGGCCTGCCATTGAAAGCTAAGTGATTTTTAAACATTTTGGATGATACAGTATTTTTGGCAAATTAAAATCTAGTGCATGGGTATTAGCATGATTTAGCATGAGAGTTGCACTCAAATTTGTCAGGGATGTTTAAGAGAGTAGGCAAGGATGTGTTAGGATTAGTTTTTCAGTAAAATATGGGCTTTCACATGAAATATCTTGTTTGTCATTTTCTTTGTATATTCTCAATATTTTCATTATGTTAAAAAAAAATTAAACAAATTCTATACTTTACACTTGGTAGTGTTCTTTGTAATAAAGATGTTTTTTTAAAAACTTTTTTACTGGGACTTTTACATTCAATAAAATCATATTGCATGTAAAAGTCCCATTCCTCTCCATTACAACAGTAGACACCCTTTCCTGCCCAGGAGACATCCCAAACTGAAAATAATGCTTAAGGAGATGTTCTATTTAAATACAACTAATATGCAAACCTTGCAGTTGTTTAAGAAATACAAACCTTTACATTTGATCCCCCCCACAAAAGATATATTCTCTGTAAAAACACACCTTCTTTTCCTCAAAAACACAATATGGAAACAAAAAAATAAGTTAAATCTGAAACAGTAAGGGCCCCCTGAATAGAACAATACCCAAGCCTAGCTATGTTCAAGGGTAAAGTTGCCAAAACACCCAAATTAAAGCATGCATGTAAGAGTAAGCTCTGCAGACAAAGTGCACACCTTAGACTTTACATTTGAAATATCCCCCACAAAACTATATTTTGTCTAAAAGTACACACCTTAAGCTTTCTGGGTATACCCAGCTTGTTGTAGTGGGTAAATTTTTCTTTCTGTAAGTAATCCCTTGCAAAAAGCTTCACCCATAGGAAGTGGCATGGTCAGGTACTTGTGAGCGCTCGCCCCTTTGTTGCTCCTTCATGTGACCTTTCAACACCTGCTGCAGACTGGCTACAGGGCAGTATACTTTCCTTTGAATTTGTTGTTGCATCTGTTGTCGTTATAATTCAGATTTCTTTAGCTGTAGATATCTTGATGAACTTGATCAGTTGCTTTATATTATATAGCAATAGGCACAATAGCATCTTTATTTGATGTCTATAATTGATTCATTATATTGTACATGCACATACTTAGTGGCTACTTGGTGCCCATTTTGGATACATTAGCAAATTTGATTGAACCAGCACTTTATTAGTTATTATAAATATATTTTTTTATCATATATTTTTGATTATTGTATTTTATGCACTTTTTATATTGTTAAATGTTATTTGTAAAAGCCTGATATATTATGGTCTGCAGCCTCCCATTATAATATTGTTTGTTAATATAATATTCATTATACAGTCTGCCCCTGTTTATTCAGTACAATATGTACATCATTATTTTTAGCAACCACAAGGGGTTGAGAGTGTACGCTTTTGTTTTTAGATTGTCGTTTGTCATTTACGTTTTTATTGTCATCCCAAATAAACTTTTCTATGTAGAATTTTTCATTTGTGGTATTCCCAATCAAACAATTTGTCCTGCTCCATAATTAGCTGATTACAAAGCACATTTTTCAAGCAAACAAGAAAAAACTAGCCAAAAATCTGTAATCATAAGGTCACAGGAACAGAACAATATCCAAAATACATAGCTACTTTAAACCTTTTTTAACTGTCAGCCTACTTGAGATTTTGTCACCCTCTGTTGACAGGCTGTGGCCTTTGACATGAAATTTTTGCTCATGCTTTCATAATAATTTTGTAAAAAATGTAAAATAACCAATACCACAGGAGATATCCCTTTTCAAGGGAAAATAAATGTAATATAAAACATTATATAGAAATCCCTAAAATGGCAAATTATATGGAATAGCCACAACAGAGGTGGGCAATTGGTTTGATGAGTGAACTGTTCTTTTCCAGTACCAAGATAATTAGAGGTGATTAAAAATTGAAAATCAAACAGAACTTGAGGAGGGAAGGATAAAGCGAGAAATATAGTCGCATTTTTTTTCTTTTCTTCTAGAGATTGTTTAAAGTGACTTGCCTTTTTTTTATCATACATAAGCTTGGGCCCGGGCAACCACCCAAGGATTGTAATGGAGACAAGGGGCTCGATTCAACAAAGGTCGAAAATGGATTTTTCGTGTATTTTGCGCTTAAAAAGTTGTGATTTTGCTATATTTTTTTTACGAGTGATTCAGCTACCTGGAACCATTGTAAAACACGAGTCACTTGAATTAAATTCGAGCGCGATTGTAAAAGTGCGAATTAAATTAGTGGATCGAAAAATGTACTACTGCATTTTACAATTCGAAAATTTAACTACTGATTCAGGTGGACTTGATGAGCCACACACATGATATAAATTAGAGTGTTTCACACTAGTTTTTTGATGCAGCTTTCAGCAGGAGAAAACTCATTTTGCTCTCTCACAATGGAGCCCTTCTACTTTCTTTGCAATGGTAGTAAACTCTAATGGTAGTAAAAAATTCAATTCATAAGAAAAAAGCCTGAGAATTCCACTGTTTGTGAATCACTAGTTAGGAAGACAATGAAAGTCAATGGCACTTTTTTACTCCTGAAAAAAATACTGAACTTTTTACCCTTTTTTACTAGTAGCAAAAAGTTCCATTGACTTTCAGTGTCTTCCTATCTGGTGATTTGGTAACAGTGAAATTCTCAGGCTTTTTTCTCATGAATTAAATTTTTTACTACCATGAGAATTTTTTTCAATGATTTGTGAATCGAGGCTCTTCGAACATATTGCAGATGATGTGGCGCAGAGAAGGCACATACTACCCATTCCCATATTTTCGGACACGTTTGGAAGTGGATCAGCTGCCATATCAAGCACTTTTCCAGCTTACTAGGCTAAATCGTGCAGCTTTGGAATCCATATTTGGCACCATTAACTGGTAGAAGACCTTTGGTCGACCTTTGGGTTTTTACATTGCGGTGCACCAAAATCCAGAATAGTCAAAATCCTGGCTTTTGGTCCACGTTATAGAGTAAGCAATGGCGTACCATGAGGTTAAAGCTAGCAAAGAGCTGCACCCTGCACCCAGGGACACGTGGTGCTATGTGAGCAAGCTTAGTATAGAAAACAATGGCCACATTTCTGCATTAAAGAAAACATTTTTAATACAGGTCCCTGGTAATCCAACCACCCCCCCCCCAAAAAAAAACTACATATATGCCTCTTACAAATATTACTGTTTAATTAGTACTTCCACTACAGCATACCTTGCCTCTGGTTACTACTAAGTGCTGCTTCTTGCACTTTCCTTCAAGCTCCTCATGCTCAGAGGAGGGTTCAGCAAGGAAGTAAAGCTAGCGGGTGGACCATGAGTGAATGGACAGAAAGTGAAGGCAATTTTTGGGGTTAAATTCTTGTTAATGTTTTTTTTGCTGTGTTGCAGCCTTCTTTAAATGTGTTAGCATTTCCGGCTTTTTTTAGCGTTTATGCTGTAATTTTTACACTTTAGCATTTTTTCTGCTTAGAGCAAATGTATTGTCAGTTATGCTATGGTTTTTTAAACTTTTTTGGGGGTTAATATAAATGTTTTAATAGTTAGTACTGGTATGAAAGTGGATCCCAACCCATGGAACAGATCTTAGTAATATATTACTGGGATTTAAATTTATTTTTATCCCAGGGCATCCCAAATTGAGATGTTTTTTCTTTTTTTCTTTTTTTTTTAACAACCTGGGGGATTTCACATAGTGGCCCATGCGCAATCTTTATGGCGCAAACCCAGATTTTCTTTTTTTTTTGTTGCATTTTAAGTAAATGAAATTTTATGATTCGTGTTCTCTCCCCTTCTAGTCTCTTTGTTTCCCTTGTAACCCATATAGATTATATAGCGTATATTATTCCTTGAATATAACAAATAGGGCTACTTATCATTTGGATTTTACAATTTACTTTTTGTGGATAAATTGAGCTTGTTGTAGCCTGACCCCTTGGGATTCCCTAGTTTAGTTTTTTTGGAACAGCTTTAGGGCCAATAAATATATATACATATATTTATATTATATTACATTACATTACCTCCGGCATCCTTTTTGATACTAATTTTATGCATTTCATTGAATGTTTTGCATTGTGGTGCCGGTCGGTACTATTTCCATTTATTGCTATGTATGCACATGATAATGTATTATGTATTACATGACAATCCATTTTTGTCTGTGGATTATGTCTTCCAGCAAAGCACAAGGGATACTCTATGACATTATTTGATTAATGGCTTTGTCCTGTCTTTTTAATGTTATTATGCGCACCCAATATCACCACTGAGTATCCTGCTCTATGATGCCTACGCTTCTGGTAAGTTCAATACACATACACAATACTCTTCTTAGATATGTCCACTTTAACCTGCTGTATTTCTTAATGTTTATTTTTTGTTTTTTTTCTCTCCACAGATAAGCGTCCACCCCTAGGAAAGCAGGGGAAGGGTGTTCTCCCCCACACCAGAGTCCCTGGTTTGGCTGACTCAGCAGGGAAGGGGCCCTCTTGAAGGTGCCAAATTGAGGACCCAGGAGAGGAAGGGGATGATGAAGTGGAAGCCCCAGTGAAACCTGCTGCTGAAGTGAGGGCGGTGTGGAGTCTCAACTCCTCTCAGTCTGACTCGGCAGAGAGGCAAAATACCGCTGGGACCACTCTCAAGTGGGGAGTCCTGGTGATGAGGAGAAAAGGGACTCCACCACACTCCCTGAGGGTTCAGGGAGTGAGAGGGAGGAGGGTGGCAACTTGGAGTTTGGCTCTGCTAGGCGGAATAGGAGGAGTAGAGGCACCCCTGCTTCACCTCAGAGCCCTCCCTGGGAAACTAGCAACATCTCATCCCCTGGTGAGTGTCCTTCATTATTTTGATTGTCTGGTCATTCAACACTCTTGTGTGTAAAATTTTGTTAAATTGTCCAAATTTCTTTTTCAAGGCATCATAGAGCCGCCACCTCCTCCACTTATGTTGGACTAGCTGGGAATGTTGGAGGTAAGGTTGACATTGATAAAGCTCAACACCTATATGCATCCTGTGTTGCATGTCTATATCATTCTTTTTTAATGTGACATGCAATTGTGTTGTGACGTGGCCATGTTTACTCTAGAACAGTAGGGTATCTTTCGACAAGATCCAACAATTATGTGGCTTGCTCGTGTGTTTTGCAAAGTAGTTATGTTATAGCTAACACATGGCCAAGTGTGTTACAGTAATTATCCAGATTGTTGGATTAAAATGAAATAAACCATACTATGTTCTTATGTTTGTATCTGTTGTGCTTTTTTCTACACATAGATGTTGCCACGCAGACAGACCTAGTCCAGATTCTCCCCACCCAATCTTGCCACCACAAGGTTCCCGGAGGCTCCAACAGCATGGGCCAAGGCCACAACTGTGATGGTGAGTAATGGGATTTGTGACAATAAGCTTGTAGACATGCATATGTATGTGTCCATGACCATGTACCCATGTTAGTGGCAGTCTAGAGTTGACACTCATACCTGTAGAGCCTCTTTTTGAAAAATCAATCAGAATTGGCTCAAAGCATGCACGTTTCCTGCCCCTGCTAATGTAACTTGACGCTACCTGATAAAGGCAGCAGTTGCTTAGGTACTTTATATGCTGCTTTTACATTCCTGCTACATTTTGAATTCTGAATTCCCTCGAAGCTCATTCGACATATATTTTGATTCATTTGCCTCAGATGTTATTGGCCACTATATTAACTAAATTCTTCCTGTGGTCAAGTAGGCCTTTTTGGTTAGGTTATTTGCTTTGTGATGTTAGACTGTGGTGGTTATGTTGAATGGCTCCACGGGTTAATTTATTTTGCCATCACAAATTATGAAAGGTTGGGCTGTTATGTATGTTTAAAAATCTTTGTAGTGACGTTACGGTAAACATCAATCTTTAACAGAGATCATAGGGATATATGTAGAGCTGTAGAACTTAATTGTGTCTATTCTTTCCCACAGCTTGCATTGAAGAGCATCACAGACTGTGGCAATATGTGAGGGAATCAAGGAGAAATGATGCTGGAGCTGCAGAACAAGATACAGGGTGGGGGGAATTAAATTTGCCACTGTATGGCTTTTTGTTTACGTCATGTTGGCATTTTTTGTTAAAATTAAAAAAAAATCTATTTTTCAACATACATTTGTGGTTTGTTTTTATTTATCATAGTATTGTATGTCTCCACACACACATGCACGATTAGGTATTTTGGGTTGCACCTTGGTTAAAAAAAATACAATAAAACATTTAATAAAAAAAGGAACAAATAAAAAGAAAAAAAAGAACAAAAAAATAATGACAAGAAAAAAAGTGATACATTTTAATATAGCCTTATTTAAAAACACTAAAAAATCAATATTCATTATAACTCAGGGGTCATCAAAGCTATTTGTGTAATGTTTACATTGTATTCACGTGGGCATCCCAAATATTAAACTAGGGAGAAGTAGAGAAGAATGCATGGTAAACATTAAAGTAGTTAAGGTATGCTTTAGAAAGAAGAATGCATTAAAGTGATTAAGATATGCTTTAGGAATAAAAAAGAATGACTTAAAGTGGGTATGGTATACCTTAGGAAGGAATATGCATTAAAGTGGTTAAGGTGTGCTTTATGAATAAAAATCAATGCATTAAAGTGGTTAAGGTATGCTTTAAGGATGAAAGGAATGCATTAAAATGGTAAAGGTATGCTTTAGGAAGAAGAATTTATTAAAGTGGTTAAGGTATGCTTTAGGAATAAAAAGAATGCATTAAAGTGGTTAAGGTATGCTTTAGGAAGAAGAATTCATTAAAGTGGTTAAGGTATGATTTAGGAATAAAAATAATGCATTAAAGTGGTTAAGGTATGCTTTAGGAAGAAGAAAGCATTAAAGTGGTTAAGGCTGCTACATAGACGCTCAAATGGCAAATTGTGGCGCTAGTCTAAAATTAGCCTCTTAATTTTTTATTGTGTTATTTTTAATTCATATTGCATTATTACATTATTATTCATAATGTATTTTTAAAATTGTATTTATACTATTTTTTTGGGATGGTTAATGTTTTTAAATCATAAAATAGGTCACATTTTATTCAAAAATATTTAAAAATGTTTATTTTGGGGGTGTTTAAAAGAAGGTGACAGACTCCCAGTGCCTTAGAAACTCCATTCTGTTTTCTCACACACCACGAAAACTCAATCTCACCAACAAATAGTGCCCGAAAGTGTGGTTGGAAATTTCCCATTGTAAAGCCCTTTCTCACACGCTAAATCTGGGCTCTAAATCACATAGAAGCCCTCACTCATCCCAACTTTTAAAAACTGTGAAAAAAATCCCGGCTGTGAAAAAAATCCCAGCTGTGAAAAAAATACACATTAGAGACGCCAACGGAAAAGGCTTTCACACACAACGAAAAAGCTAATAAGATGGAAAAAACGCTTGAAAAACTTGCAAATGGGCAAAACACAACGGAGAAAATTCTAATACACAGGCTTTTTTTTGTGAAAGTTCAGCTAAAAGAGGCTGTGCATCAACCCTATTGTTCGGTAGAAAATAGATAGATAGGAACTAGATTGGATTCTAGATGGGAACAGAAATATAATATGATAGGGGTAAAGGAGGGCATGTGATTTACCCCATTTTACAGGGTTTTTTTTCTTCCTCTCTTTTTTCCCTTCACTCCATCATCCCTCATTCCAGATGATAAATAGTTTTTAGGCTGTTCATTTTTTATGGTTTTATTATTACTTTAGCTTTTTTTTTTTTAGATTCTCACCTTACCTTTCCTTTTTCCCCTTTTCTCTTCTCTCATGGTTGCCGTCTGTTCTTTAAAGTTTTTTTTTATTTTTATTTCATTTTACATTTTTTTCTCCTTTTCTCTGTTTGGCTGAGGTAGACTTATTTAATATTGGAAAACTACATTTAATGTTAGAGGCATACATTCTCCCTAAAAACTAATAGCAATAACTAAAGAATTAAAAAAAAATAAAGAAGAATATTGCATTTCTACGAGAAACAGGATGTGAGAAGACTTACCTCCAGAGGGTATCCAAAGGTGTATACTAGTTGTTCAAAAGATAAGAAATCCAGGGGGGCGACAATATTGATCTCAAAGCAAAATGACTTTAAATTGGAGGGACGGAAAGACTATGTAGATTGGTATATATTGATTAAAGGCACAGTAGAGGGTTAGATGCTGAATCTCTTCTCAGTATATCCACCGAACAAAAATCAAATCATTTCCAAAATATGTTTTTTTAAGTGAACTAGCTGTGTTACAGGAAGGTTTAGCAATCCTTGGAGAACACCTGAATTTAGTACTGGAAGCTTCATTAGATTCTTCAACAGGGAAGTCTCCTCGCTTTTATAAATCTTTGAGGAAATTAAAAACGTTAATGCATGAGTTACAACTATGTAATGTGTGGAGGGTAATGAACTCGCTAGTAAAGCACTATTCATTTTATGACGTATATATGAGAATGAATTACTTAATTATCTCCCATGGAATGCAATAAGGTGTAAGGAAGGTGAAAATAGAACAGATGTACCTTTTGGACCATACCCCAGTGGCAGAAAACTGGGTGTAAATTTTCACCTTGCTCTTAATCATCTCCATCGTATACAATAAAAGTCTGACAGTTTTCTCTCCTGAAAAATGAGTGACACTTCTCAACTAGCTCTGCATCAACCCCATTGGGGATTGAGATATATGATGGGAAAAGGAAGGTAAATAATTGGAAATTAAGTGAGTCTTTACTGAACAGGAAATAGGAAAAGAAAAGGAGTATTTTGAGATAAATAACAAAGATAGCATCTCACCTGTATCTCACCTGTATGTGGCAAAGTTTTAATTGGGGGAAAAGTTATACATCAAGCAGCAAGGAAGAAAAAAACTCAACAAAAAATAGCTAATAATTAGGAATGGACGAACTTGGGTTCTGGGAAGTTCAGCTTGTAAGCAGTAAGTGTGTTGCCTAACTCACCTCAGTGGAGGAGCGGTGGCAGAGGAGCTTTGGCGGAGGAGCGGTGGCGGAGCAGAGTTTTATTTTTGCCCCAGCTGTGGCTACAAAAAAACGGCCACCGGCTGCCATGAGGATATTCCTATTGCCAGCTGCAGTTCTGCTTCTAGTGCCAGCTGCCACTCCACTGCCACTGCTGCTGATGAACAGCATCGGGGCTGAGGTGAGTTCCACTGCTGAATCCTTGCTCAGCAGCCCATCAAAAAATGAGGCTTATATTATTAAAAGATGTAGAAGTACTTACTATGAATGAAATAAGCACGTCTCACTTGGGGCAAGGTTATTGAAAAAGCAACAATCGCATAATTATATTCGATAATAGATTCCCAACAACAAAAGAAAAATACCACAGAAGTGTTTAGGAAACATTATCAAAGGAAAAAGCGAGGACAATAAAATAATTGGACAACTCTGGGATGGCGTCTCTATCTAAAAATCATATAGAGAAGTTGGAGGAACCAATATCAACTGCAGAATTAAAACGTGATTAAGGGGCTGCTATTCAGAAAAGCTGTAGCCCCAAATTATTTTAGCATTGAATATTACAAAACATACCTGCCAGAATTAAGAAACTACATTCTAGAAATGATAAACTCATTACAAAATGAGAGTGAAATGGAAAAAGTTCCTGCATTACTGAAATACATAGATCAGGGAAGGATCCAATATCTTTCAATAAATACCAGCCTATTTCATTGCTAAACACTGATATAACGATTTTGGAAATAGCCTATTTAATAGAAGAATTCATAGACTGTGATCCAACAGGCTTCATAATGAAAAGAAAAGTGGGGATGTATAGTCTATAAAAATTCTGATAAATTGAAACAGATCTTTGTAGAAAAGATATAAGAATAACAGGAAAAAACTAGATGAATAGACATCTTAGAAAAATTTAAGTAGTTGGAAACAAATCTATAATGTCTAGTATACAACTTACCTCATTCAGCATGTTAATTATTAAATAATATTTAATTGTTAAAATATTTTCTTACATTTTTTTCCTCCACTTCTTTTTCTTTTTTTTCTGTTTTTTTGGGGGGGAGCGGTGAGTTGATATATAAAGGTGTCTGGATAGCAAAAAAGAAAAGAAGGTTGCAGAAACCAGCAAGCGTATGAGGAATGAGTGAAATGAGTAAACTGTAAATATAAAATAAAAAAATAAACATTTTTTAATTTTTTAATATATTGGGCATAAAAGCCCAATTCCTTGCAATTACAAGGGTACCTCATATGTAACAGTAGCCCCTGTTCCTGCCCAGGAGACCCGCCAAACTGAACAAAACACTCCATGACAATTTCAAATAAAATATAACTACTAGGTTGCCCCAAGTTAGGGAATGGCTAAAAGAAAGGGGAGGGAGAAGGCACACTGGGCAGGTAATGAGGACCAGGGGTTATTAG
Organism: Gastrophryne carolinensis; assembly: GCA_027917425.1. Lineage (NCBI taxonomy): Eukaryota > Metazoa > Chordata > Amphibia > Anura > Microhylidae > Gastrophryne > Gastrophryne carolinensis. The sequence continues at coordinate 275,613,010 of CM051234.1, forward strand.
CAAGTCACCCACTGCCTGGTGACTTGCCAGCCCCCTCCTGTCCTGTGGATCTCATAGACCCTATAACAGTTCACAAAAGGGTTAAATGTTAAAAACACACAGATATGATAAAGTATTTTTTTTAATACTTACCTCTGATCCATCCCCTAGAATTGTCCCATGCTGATAATTCTGGCTCCCACTCTTGCTGCTGGATGCCTTTTATAATGGCTGGCAGGACATCAAGGGTTAATTGTAAAAAATTACATAAGGTCCCCCCTCTCAGTGTGTTTACCCTTAAAAATGAAAAAAAATGCGTGGGGTCCCCCTTTTCAGTAAAACCAGCCCGGGCACCAGCTAGTCCGTACATGAAGGCTACAAGCCCATATAGCCCTTACTGAGCGTGGGATCTTTTTCCCCCCTTGGCTTTGGGGAGGCAGGTAATAGAGTCGGTGGTTAATGGCAGATCACCTTCTTGCTGCAGGGGACTTTGCAGCCCCCTGTGAAAGGGGTCTCATGGACCCCTTACCAGTTCACAAAAGGTTAAATGTAAAGAAAAAAACACACCACACAGCGAGAACAAAATGTCATTTATTCAAATATTCATTTTATCTCTACTTACCTCCCATCCTCTGTCCCTCGCTGATCACAGCTGTCACTTGACAGCCGGTAGTGATCGGTGGATGGCGATCCTTGCCCCTCCACCAATAACTACTGGTATTTGTCATCACTGCCCATGCCAGAAGTGATGAGGAGTGGGACGACCTCATCCCGCTCCTCCTTCATAAGTTGGGTCCTGGATCGATCCCCGCACAGAGGTGAGTGTGTTTATATTTTTGGTTTTAACAGGGTAGAAATGTTGTGTGAATTTCACGTAGCTGACACTTAACAGCTGGAGAGGCAGCTACATGAAATTCACATAGCTGGCATTTAAAGGTGTAAACTGGACCAAAACAAACAAGAAGCAATGATCATATGCATCCCTCCCCTGCACAGTTTAGATTGCTGCATATAAAAATGAATTTACCTTTTTTGTAACTCCTGCTATAGAAAATTTTAAAAACAATGGTGTCCGTGGCTTCTCATGATGCTGCAGACCACCTGCAAAGAGGAGATGTTTTCTGCCGCTGTGCATTGTGAGGTTATATTCAGGCAGCAGCATGGCTGGGATTCTGGGAAAGGAAGCCCCAAAATGGGCGATTAACAGGAGAAAATCTGTGAGGCAATGTTTTAACTTTGAGTGATTCAGTATGATTCAGTATCATGCATGCAGATGGGGCAGGTGAAATGGGGAATTATTATTCCACGAATTTGCAAGGCTTTTGCCCCATTTTAACAGAGCATGGAACATTGAAAAACTAGTGCTAATAATATTTGAATGAATTACATGCATGTTCTGAGTTCATTTCTGTAACTTTATTTGCTCTAAATAGTAAAGTCCTGATTAATGATATTATGCAAACACCTGTCCAACACACAGATATCATGTTAGATGATGAGAGTTTAATTATGATCTTTGTAAAGTGTCATATGGTTTGCAATGGCATACCAGTGGGCTGTTCTGTCAAGAATCTTTTCCAATTAATTTCTAGCAAGTTAAATATTTTTACAGCCCAGTGTCATGTTCATGGCTCTTAATTGGATTGGCCTAAGTAAACCTTATTACCAATTAGTATGAGCAAGCATTTATAAATATAAGTAGAGATGAGCGAACTTTTGAAAAATTCGATTTGACTGATTCGCCGAATTTTCCGACAAAAATCGTTTCGACCCAAATTTATTCGCGACGAATCGCTATTAAAAACGGCTATTTCTGAGCCTCCTAGAGCCTCAATAGGGTTGTACACCATTCTGCCGTGCTGTAACACGCATAGGATGTGTGCTGGGTTAGTGAAATAATACTGTAAATAATTAGGACATGCAGATCAGAGGCATCGCTATTAGAATCGCAGAGCGGCACAATTGCAAAGAGTTGAGGTGGCATTACTATGAGGGGCCCCTATATTGCCTGAAAAACACACCCTGGAGCTGGCAGCAGCAGGAGCCCAAATATTGGCTGGAAGTCATCCTGGAGTTGGCAGCAGGAGCAGCAGGAGCCCAAAAATTGGCTGAATGACACCCTGGAGTTGCAAGCAGCAGCAGCAGCAGGAGCCAAAACATTGCTTTAAAGAGACACTGGAGTTGGCAGCATGAGGCCAAAAATTGGATGAATCACACCCTGGAGTTCCAAGCAGCAGCAGACCAAACATAGCTTGAAAGAGACACTGGAGTTGGCTTCAGGAGCCGAAAAATTGGATGAATCACACCCTGGAGTTGCAAGCAGCAGCAGCCCAACCATTGGCTGAAAGAGACACTGGAGTTGGCAGCAGGAGCCCAAAAATTGGATGAATCACACCCTGGAGGGGGCGCGCGCACGTGACCGCGCAGCATGGACGTCTGCTGAGTGAGCTCAGTGCAGTCGGGAGGCACAGAGCCCAACCAACACCACCAGACCTCTAAATTTCCACACAAGGCGGCTGCGGAAGATCCCAGGACTTACCTGGGCCAGATGTCTGCCACCCCAGCCAAAAGGAGAGGCCACAGAGAGGGTCGGAAGTCGGCAGCCCCAGGATCCAAGATGGCAGCCGCAGCACGGCTGCTAGCAGAGGAGACTGCAGCTTCTGAGGACGCAGCTTGTTCCAGAGCAGGAGAGGACAAAGAGGAAGCCCTGAGGGTGAGTGCTGATGATCTCTCCCAGGAATCTAATGATAGCTGGCCGCAACTCCCCTCCTCTCCACACAGCTCAGCTCACAAAGCCCCAGCACAGCTTTCCTCAGAAAATCAGACCCTGATTACACAGCTTAGAGCTGTTATTAGAGAAGAGGTCACAGCAGTGTCAGTTAAGCACACAGAGACACTCTTGAAAGAAATCAGGGACATTGGAACCCGCACTGATGCCCTGGAATCCCGCATGGATGACTCCACACTGATCCTTGATAACCATAACTCCCTGCTGGGTCAAATGCAAGATGAGATTACCTCACTTAAAAATTTAAACGAGGAACTCGAGAATCGAAATCGCAGATCTAACTTGCGATTCCGTGGCCTCCCTGAGACCATGGAGGATGCCACAGCCACTATCACCGCCCTCCTCCAGGAGCTGGTCCCAGATATACCAGTAGCCAGGCTTGAACTGGATAGAGCGCACAGGGCCCTGGCAAGAAAACCCACAGAGGGCCCACCGCGTGACATCATCGTCAAGTTTCATCACTACTTAACAAAAGAAGCGGTCCTCAAGGCATCTAGAGAGAAATCCCCCCTATACTTTCAAAAGCATAATTACCAAATCTTTGCGGATCTCTCGCAGACCACCATCCTAAAAAGGCGGGCCTTTAGACCATTACTCCAAGTCTTACAAGCTCAGGGGATTCGATACCGCTGGGGATTCCCCTTTAAACTCACGTTTACATACCAATCTAAGCAGATCCAGGCCTCTTCGCCCCCAGAGCTCCTGACCAAACTTAAAGCCCTGGACATTAGAATCCCGGACATGGATCCTACAACTTCGTCTCTCCCCACTACTCCGAGAACCCCGGGACTGCCCCGCAGATCTACCCCCCAAACCACCCCCTCTCCAAGGATGGAACCCCACCCGAGAATAAACCAGGCGATAAAACGGCTCCTGTCCCAGTCCTTTCAGCCGGCCTCCAAGGGCTGACATACCCCTGCAATAACTTTTTGTATTAACCTTCATGCCCGTCAAGGTCCAGTAAGTCATTACTGCGCAAAGACCCACTTACTTGAGTCACACTATGTTTATTAACATCTTGTTTGCTCTCTACAGAGCATGTTCAGATTCACTTTGTTTGCAATGTTCTCTCCCTCTGTTATTGCTCTCCTTCATGACATGAGCAGCTGCTGTTACCCTTAAGAGCTGAAACATGTAACTGCAGGAGACCTCTCGGTGCATTCTCACCTGAGGGTGGACCAGGTGATAAAATGACCCCTGTTTCGGCCCCTTCAGCCGGTCTCGGGGGGCTGAGACAGATCCCTGTAATAATTTCCTTTGTATCAGCCCCCAGGCTTGTTATGCTTGTTATGGTTTAGTAATTCACCGCTGCAAAGCCCCAGTCACCTGGGCCACACCAGGTTTATTAATACCTTTTAGCTCCCTATGGAACATGCTCATATTCACTCTGATTGCAATGTTTTTATCTTAATGATCACTCTCCTCCATGCCATGAGCAGCCACGGATAACCCTCATGAGCTGACACATGCCACTGCAGGAGACTTTTTTATAGTTTGTATTTGTATTCTGCATTTACATTAATGTTGTTGCTGTTGTTGTCTTTCAACCCCTGAACTACCTGCCCTACAGCTGAAATACTATTTTTAAGGCTAACTGCCTGAAATATGCTGCTGCAAGAGACCTTATTATACTGCATGGTGAAAACAGCAGGTCCCTGGCCGTGAGCTTTTCCGGATCATTCCACCGGGTAGGCGGGTGCTCCTGCTCCCCCTGGTGGGGGGACATCGCTCCTCTGCGTATTTGGGACAGCTTACGGCCACTGAAAATCCTTGAGCCGACTGACCCTCCTGCCCTGACATTTAAACTTATTAGCGCACCCTTGCTCACTGGTGGGCATGATCATATTTATAACATATGGCCGCCGAGAGACCCTAGTTTAACTGGAGCCCTGGTGATGCCATCCACACTCTTCAGGGCCTTTCGCTCACCAGTGAACACGGCAGGTCTCATCTATCCTGTTTAACCCTCTTCTTGAGAACCTTTCATTCCCAAGGCGGAAACCCCTGCAGGTAGTTACTGGAACACTTAAATATGCCACAGCGGGAACTCCTCTTGTGGTCATAGTGGTGCCTGGACTCCCTCCTGCCCCTGGTCATACAGCCGGCAGTAGGTGGACCCTTATTGATTCTGGGGAACTCCTCCACCTCCAGGCCCCCGAGATGGTATACAACCTGGAATAGTCCCTTCCCTGCTGGCTGTTATTAAACCGGTGCCTCTTCTCTATAAGTGGGTGTTTCTCCTCTGCTCCTTGTGCCGCGACGCGGGCCCTGCCGGACTCTCCCACGGCGGGCCCCGTGCGTGTTCGCGGGAGTAGAGGAGAACCATGCTCCAAATGTGGCCTTTTGCAATTTTTACATCTTTTGCATTTTCTGCACTTTTTGCACTCTTTTTTTATTGAATTGAAATATGTTGTTGTGTTGTTGAATGTTTACAAGTTTGCGCCAGTTTTGCCTCCCGACTCACTCTGGCGCACCCCCAACTCCCTTTGGTTCCGACTTTTTTCCGGTCTGAGCCTCTGGGACACCACCCTGCACGGATGTGCAGTTTCAAAAGAGCTCTAAATTGTATGTTAATCTTAAATGTCCTATGTACTTTTTTCTCTTCTCTCCTTTTCTCTCCTCTCTCTCCTCCTCTAATTCCCTCCCCCCTTCCCCCCTTTCCCTATTCCCCCATCCCCTGTCCCATCCTCACTGGGGCCCTTGGCTTGAGGCCTAGCACATATCTGGAATCAGCTACTCCATTCTCCCAGATATGGCCCTTAAAGTAGTGTCACTCAATGTTCAGGGTCTGAATTCACCCAACAAGCGGTCTAGAGCTTTCAAGTACTTTAATTCCATTCACGCTGACGTGGTATGTCTCCAGGAGACCCATTACACGACGTCCTCCACACCAAAGATCCTTAACTATAAATTTCCTCTTTTTTTCCAAGCAGTAGGACATAGTAAACAAAGAGGTGTTCTCATCGCCTTCCGTAAGGAGGTCCCCTTCACATGCCATAAACAAATTGCAGACCCTGGTGGCAGGTTTATCCTACTCCAGGGAACACTCCAAGACTCTGAAGTAACCTTTCTAAATTATTATGCTCCTAACACTAAGCAGATACCCTTTATATCACAAATGTGCTCCATGATCCAGACACACGGGAAGGGAACTATCTTCCTATGTGCAGACTCAAATCTACAACCTGATATAGACAGGTCCCTCCCCCCAAATACACAAATCAGACAAGAAGGGAAACAATTCCAGGACATAATCAATAATTCTAATCTAATAGACCCTTGGAGGGATCAGCACCCTCACAAGAAATACTTCACCCACTATTCAGCCCCCCATAAACTTTTCACAAGAATAGACCATATTTTTGTGCAGACCTCTTTCCTCCCCCAGGTCACTGCCTCCAAAATTCATCCTATACCCTGGTCTGACCATGACTTGACTTCAATTTCTTGTAAATCACTGATTGCTGGGTCCAGATCTTCCTCATGGTCGCTTAATGATTCTTTACTCTCCTCAAATTCCCTGGTGGAGGAATCCTGTGCACGGGCCAGAGACTTTTTTGCATTAAATGAGACCCCAGACTCCCCCCCAACTATGGTTTGGGGCGCCTTTAAAGCCGTGATGAGAGGTCACTATATAGCCCTGTCTTCTCGGAAGAAAAAAGAGAGAATGGCGCTGGCAACAAAACTTAACGAGCAATACTTAGCAGATGTTCAGGCTTTTAAGGCTAACCCCTCCTCAAAGCGCCTCCGCCAGCTGGAGACCTCCAGAGCGAAATTAAACCTTTTACAAACAGAGCAGGCAGAAAGGCGATACAGGCGCTCTAAACAGCATTATTATACTTCAGCCAATAAACCAGGGTCACTCCTAGCCTCCCAACTGAAATGTCAGGACCAATACATAGCTCCCGTCAAACTACAAACCAGGGAGGGTACAGAGACCAGCAACCCCCTAGCGGTGGTAAAGGAGTTCTCAGAGGGCTTGGCCAGCTTGTATGAAGCCCCTCCGCCCTTGGAGCTCCATCGGGCACAGACCTTTTTTGATAACATTAACCTCCCACACATTTCTGAAGATCAAAGATCTCTTGTAGATGGGGACATTACCACTGACGAAGTCCTGCAGGCTATCAAAACCCTGAAAAACAACAGGAGGCCTGGGCCAGATGGATTTACCGCTCTATTTTATAAAAAGCTAGGCCCTATAGTGGCCCCTAGACTAGCAGCAGTTTTTAACCATATCAAGGAGGGGAACCTCTTTGATCCAGAGATGCTTAGAGCATCCATAGTTATGATTCCTAAACCCGGAAAGGATCACCGAAAATGGACCAATTACAGACCTATCTCTTTACTGAACATAGATCTCAAAATCCTCACCAAAATCCTAGCCACCAGAATAGAAGAGTTTTTGTCTGAGATAATCCATAAAGACCAGGTAGGTTTTGTGCCTAGGAGACAAGCAGGGGATGGGGTGAGACGGGTCATGCAGCTGATGCAGGAGGCAAGGGATAGTAAGGTTGAATCAATGCTTCTCTCTCTGGATGTGGAGAAAGCATTTGACTCCTTATCATGGCACTACCTTCGCTTTTCCCTTGAAAAGAGGGGATTTGGCACGGGTTTTCTTTCCTGGATAGGAGCACTTTATTCCCACCCTACTGCCTGCATCAAGTACGCTGGCTTCTCCTCAGCCACTTTTCCAATCCAGAGGGGAACTAGGCAGGGCTGCCCCCTTTCCCCTATCTTATTTATATTGGCACTTGAACCCTTAGCCCAAAAACTTAGACAGAACCCGACGGTTAAGGGTATCCCAATGGGCCCCACAGAACAAAAAATCTCATTATTTGCAGATGACATGTTACTCATGCTGTCTACCCCCCATGTCTCTGCCCCAAATGCACTCCAGGATCTGGCTGACTTTAGCCAGTTTTCTGGACTCCGACTGAATACCTCCAAGTCCATGGCGCTTGACATATCTCTAATCGGAAACCACAAAGCAAACCCTTTCCCATAACTTCTCATGGACATGGACACAGCGTCTGCCCTTCCTGGGAATTATTCTGACAGCAAACATTAACGATACTTTTAAGGCAAACTACCCGGGAATCATCAAAACAATTGACTCCCTGCTCCATGCCTGGCACTATGTAAAGCTCTCCTGGCTAGGCCGCATTGCTGCCCTTAAAATGACGATTTTACATAAAATCTTATACCTACTCAGGGTACTTCCAGTCCGTGTCCCCCAAAAAACACTGGACTCTCTCCAACAGAAATTTATGCGTTTCGCGTGGAACAGGGCCAGGCCCAGAATTAATAAAGCCACCCTGATATGTAAAAGAGAGAGGGGGGGCCTCGCGTTTCCCTCAATTAAAAAATATTACATAGCAGCCCAAGTGGCACCCTTGGTCTTGCTCCATGCGACAACAGACAGACCGACTTGGGTATCTAATGACTTCTTAAAATGTTCACCCATCTCCCCAGCTTCGTTGTTATGGCTTCCGAAAGCTTCCCGACTTAAATCCCTACCTCCTGCCCTGGCGTTTTCCCTCTCTGTTTGGGATGGGGTGAAATCCCATTTTACTTCTTCTTTAAAGCCGGCTTCCCCGCTGCTTGGAAACCCCCTGTTTCCTCCGGGCGTTACCCACTCCAATAATTTCAGATGGTGGGTAGAGAAAGGTCATACCAAAGTGGAGAATTTCTGCACCTCAAGGGGAATGAAAACAGCCCAGGACCTCAACTCAGGAGAGAACCTGCCCCCATCTGAAACCTTTAGGTTCTTACAGATCAAGCATTTTATTAATAGCACTCTGACCCGCTCTCCTCCTCCATATCAAAGCACTGATTTTGAATCCCGGTGCATCAGAGACCACTTCAGTGGGGGTTTGATATCGAGCCTTTATGCAACTCTAGTGTCCCCACCATCCCCTATTAAACATAATTATATGTCTCAGTGGGAGAGAGAGCTGGGGTGCGACGTGGAGGAGGAAGAGTGGCAGAGAACGTGGGACAATATAAAGAAGATTTCCTGTAACACAGTAGTTTTGGAAAATGCCTACAAGACACTCTTTAGATGGTATCTCACACCAGACCGTATTCACAAGTTCTCCCCGTCAACTTCCCCACTCTGCTTTAGGGGATGCCCTTCCGTAGGCTCTATGGCTCACATCTGGTGGGACTGCCCTATAGCCTCGGCCACATGGAACAGGGTATACAAACTACTTTCTGACATCATCCATCTCCCATTGACTAAGAACCCTAGGGAGGCTTTACTCTCCCACAAATCAGGTAGATACTCTAAAAACCATTGGAAACTAATTCAACACGTCCTAGCCACCGTCCGCCTCACCATTGCCAGAAACTGGAAATCCCCCAGAATCCCCTGGCAGGAGATCTTGAACAGAATCTCAGATACACTATGCAACGAGAAAATTACAGCGATTAAAAGTGACACCTATGAAAGATACCTTGATGTATGGACCCCTTGGCTAGAATATATAGATGTCGGCCACCACCTGACAGACCCAGTCCACCCAGTTTGAATATAGTGAAATCCAATTCTATTTCAAACATGGCCTCCAGCCTCGGATCCATCCCTATCCCACTTCCCTCTCCCTGTCCCACTTCCTTCTCTTCTCCCTTCTTCTATTTCTCCTTTTCTCTTCTCATCCCACTGTCAATTAATCCTATCAACTATGCATTAATCTTCAGCTCCAAACACTGATCCTTAGCACCAATAAAGAATGGATGTGTTATACACATCTCTTTAGTACAAGCCCCCCATTCCAGACTACAACCCATCGCATCCCAAGCACTTGCTGTCCTGCGCCAGAAGTTGACCCTAATAGTTAGCACCATGTTTTAGTGCAATTAAACTCAGGAATCTTCATACCTCTTTTGATAGCTATTGGAAAATCTGTTAACGCAAGTACACTCAGGAATCTTCATATTTCTGTTGATAACTTTTTGATACTGTACCATTATGTACATTCTGTAAACCTGTTCAACTGTCATCATTAATGCATATGTAATGTCTGATCCATGTATACCTTATATGAAAACCCAATAAATTCTTTGTAAAAGAATCACACCCTGGAGTTGCAAGCAGCAGCAGGAGCCCAAACATAGCTTGAAAGAGACACTGGAGTTGGCAGCAGGAGCCCAAAAATTGGATGAATTACACCCTGGAGTTGCAAGCAGCAACAGGAGCCAAAACATTGCTTTAAAGAGACACTGGAGTTGGCAGCAGGAGCCCAAAAATTGGATGAATCACACCTTGGAGTTGCAAGCAGCAGCAGCAGCCCAAGCATAGCTTGAAAGAGACACTGGAGTTGGCAGCAGGAGGCCAAAAATTGGATGAATCACACCCTGGAGTTGCAAGCAGCAGCAGCAGCCCAAGCATAGCTTGAGAGAGACACTGGAGTTGGCAGCAGGAGCCCAAAAATAGGATGAATCACACCCTGGAGTTCCAAGCCGCAGCAGCCCAAACATGACTTGAAAGAGACACTGGAGTTGGCTTCAGGAGCCCAAAAATTGGATGAATCACACCCTGGAGTTGCAAGCAGCAGCAGGAGCCCAAACATTGGCTGAAAGAGACACTGGAGTTGGCAGCAGGAGCCCAAAAATTGGATGAATCACACCCTGGAGTTGCAAGCAGCAGCAGGAGCCCAAACATAGCTTGAAAGAGACACTGGAGTTGGCAGCAGGAGCCCAAAAATTGGTTGAATCACACCCTGGAGTTGCAAGCAGCAGCCCAAACATAGCTTGAAAGAGACACTGGAGTTGGCAGCAGGAGCCCAAAAATTGGATGAATCACACCCTGGAGTTGCAAGCAGCAACAGGAGCCAAAACATTGCTTTAAAGACACTGGAGTTGGCAGCAGGAGCCCAAAAATTGGATGAATCCCACCCTGGAGTTGCAAGCAGCAACAGGAGCCAAAACATTGCTTTAAAGAGACACTGGAGTTGGCAGCAGGAGCCCAAAAATTGGATGAATCACACACTGGAGTTGCAAGCAGCAGCAGGAGCCCAAACATTACTTTAAAGAGACACTGGAGTTGGCAGCAGGAGCCCAAAAATTGGATGAATCACACCCTGGAGTTGCAAGCAGCAGCAGGAGCCCAAACATTACTTTAAAGAGACACTGGAGTTGGCAGCAGGAGCCCAAAAATTGGATGAATCACACCCTGGAGTTGCAAGCAGCAGCAGGAGCCCAAACATTACTTTAAAGAGACACTGGAGTTGGCAGCAGGAGCCCAAAAATTGGATGAATCACACCCTGGAGTTGCAAGCAGCAACAGGAGCCAAAACATTGCTTTAAAGAGACACTGGAGTTGGCAGCAGGAGCCCAAAAATTGGATGAATCACACCCTGGAGTTGCAAGCAGCAGCAGGAGCCCAAACATTACTTTAAAGAGACACTGAAGTTGGCAGCAGGAGCCCAAAAATTGGATGAATCACACCCTGGAGTTGCAAGCAGCAGCAGGAGCCCAATCATTACTTTAAAGAGACACTGGAGTTGGCAGCAGGAGCCCAAAAATTGGATGAATCACACCCTGGAGTTGAATGCAGCAGCAGCAGGAGCCCAACATTGGCTGAAAGAGACACTGAAGTTGGCAGCAGGAGCCCACAAATGGATGAATCACACCCTGGAGTTGCAAGCAGCAGCAGGATCTCAAACATTACTTTAAAGAGACACTGGAGTTGGCTTCAGGAGCCCAAAAATTGGATGAATCACACCCTGGAGTTGCAAGCAGCAGGAGCCCAAACATTGGCTGAAAGAGACACTGGAGTTTGCAGCAGGAGCCCAAAAATGGGATGAATCACACCCTGGAGTTGCAAGCAGTAGCAGCAGCAGGAGCCCAACATTGGCTGAAAGAGACACTGGAGCTGGCAGCAGGAGCCCAAAAATTGGCTGAATCAGACCCCGGAGTTGCAAGCAGCAGCAGGAGCCCAAACATTACTTTAAAGAGACACTGGAGATGGCTTCAGGAGCCCAAAAATTGGATGAATCACACCCTGGAGTTGCAAGCAGCAGCAGCCCAAACATAGCTTGAAAGAGACACTGGAGTTGGCAGCAGGAGCACAAAAATTGGATGAATCACACCCTGGAGTTGCAAGCAGCCGCAGGAGCCCAAACATAGCTTGAAAGAGACACTGGAGTTGGCAGCAGGAGCCCAAAAATTGGTTGAATCACACCCTGGAGTTGCAAGCAGCAGCCCAAACATAGCTTGAAAGAGACACTGGAGTTGGCAGCAGGAGCCCAAACATTGGATGAATCACACCCTGGAGTTGCAAGCAGCAACAGGAGCCAAAACATTGCTTTAAAGAGACACTGGAGTTGGCAGCAGGAGCCCAAAAATTGGATGAATCACACCCTGGAGTTGCAAGCAGCAACAGGAGCCAAAACATTGCTTTAAAGAGACACTGGAGTTGGCAGCAGGAGCCCAAAAATTGGATGAATCACACCCTGGAGTTGCAAGCAGCAGCAGCAACCCAAGCATAGCTTGAAAGAGACACTGGAGTTGGCAGCAGGAGCCCAAAAATTGGATGAATCACACCCTGGAGTTGCAAGCAGCAGCAGCAGCCCAAACATTGCTTTAAAGAGACACTGGAGTTGGCAGCAGGAGGCCAAAAATTGGATGAATCACACCCTGGAGTTCCAAGCAGCAGCAGACCAAACATAGCTTGAAAGATACACTGGAGTTGGCAGTAGGAGCCCAAAAATTGGATGAATCACACCCTGGAGTTGCAAGCAGCAGCAGCAGCCCAAGCATAGCTTGAAAGAGACACTGGAGTTGGCAGCAGGAGCCCAAAAATAGGATGAATCACACCCTGGAGTTGCAAGCAGCAGCAGCAGCCCAAACAATGCTTTAAAGAGACACTGGAGTTGGCAGCAGGAGGCCAAAAATTGGATGAATCACACCCTGGAGTTCCAAGCCGCAGCAGCCCAAACATAACTTGAAAGAGACACTGGAGTTGGCTTCAGGAGCCCAAGAATTGGATGAATCACACCCTGGAGTTGCAAGCAGCAGCAGGAGCCCAACATTGGCTGAAAGAGACACTGGAGTTGGCAGCAGGAGCCCAAAAATTGGATGAATCACACCCTGGAGTTGCAAGCAGCAGCAGGAGCCCAAATAATACTTTAAAGAGACACTGGAGTTGGCTTCAGGAGCCCAAAAATTGGATGAATCACACCCTGGAGTTGCAAGCAGCAGCAGCCCACACATTGGCTGAAAGAGACACTGGAGTTTGCAGCAGGAGCCCAAAAATTGGATGAATCACACCCTGGAGTTGCAAGCAGCAGCAGGAGCCCAAACATTACTTTAAAGAGACACTGGAGTTGGCAGCAGGAGCCCAAAAATTGGATGAATCACACCCTGGAGTTGCAAGCAGCAGGAGCCCAAACATTACTTTAAAGAGACACTGGAGTTGGCAGCAGGAGCCCAAAAATTGGATGAATCACACCCTGGAGTTGCAAGCAGCAGCAGGAGCCCAAACATAGCTTGAAAGAGACACTGGAGTTGGCAGCAGGAGCCCAAAAATTGAATGAATCACACCCTGGAGTTGCAAGCAGCAGCAGCAGGAGCCCAACATTGGCTGAAAGAGACACTGGATTTGGCAGCAGGAGCCCAAACATTGGCTGAAAGAGACACTGAAGTTGGCAGCAGGAGCCCAAAAATTTGATAAATCACACCCTGGAGTTGCAAGCAGCAGCAGCCCAAACATAGCTTGAAAGAGACACTGGAGTTGGCAGCAGGAGGCCAAAAATTGGATGAATCACACCCTGGAGTTGCAAGCAGCAGCAGGAGCCCAAACATAGCTTGAAAGAGACACTGGAGTTGGCAGGAGCCCAAAAATTGGATGAATCACACCCTGGAGCTGCAAGCAGCAGCAGGAGCCCAATCATTACTTTAAAGAGACACTGGAGTTGGCAGCAGGAGCCCAAAAATTGGATGAATCACACCTTGGAGTTGCAAGCAGCAGCAGCAGCCCAAGCATAGCTTGAAAGAGACACTGGAGTTGGCAGCAGGAGGCCAAAAATTGGATGAATCACACCCTGGAGTTGCAAGCAGCAGCAGCAGCCCAAACATAGCTTGAAAGAGACACTGGAGTTGGCAGCAGGAGCCAAAAAATTGGATGAATCACACCCTGGAGTTCCAAGCAGCAGCAGACCAAACATAGCTTGAAAGAGACACTGGAGTTGGCTTCAGGAGCCGAAAAATTGGATGAATCACACCCTGGGAGTTGCAAGCAGCAGCAGCAGCCCAAACATTGGCTGAAAGAGACACTGGAGTTGGCAGCAGGAGCCCAAAAATTGGATGAATCACACCCTGGAGTTGCAAGCAGCAGCAGTAGCCCAAGCATAGCTTGAAAGAGACACTGGAGTTGGCAGCAGGAGGCCAAAAATTGGATGACTCACACCCTGGAGTTGCAAGCAGCAGCCCAAACATTGCTTTAAAGAGACACTGGAGTTGGCAGCAGGAGGCCAAAAATTGGATGAATCACACCCTGGAGTTACAAGCAGCAGCAGACCAAACATAGCTTGAAAGAGACACTGGAGTTGGCTTCAGGAGCTGAAAAATTGGATGAATCACACCGTTGAGTTGCAAGCAGCAGCAGCAGCAGCCCAAACATTGGCTGAAAGAGACACTGGAGTTGGCAGCGGGAGCCCAAAAATTGGATGAATCACACCCTGGAGTTGCAAGCAGCAGCAGCAGCCCAAGCATAGCTTGAAAGAGACACTGGAGTTGGCAGCAGGAGCCCAAAAATAGGATGAATCACACCCTGGAGTTCCAAGCCGCAGCAGCCCAAACATAACTTGAAAGAGACACTGGAGTTGGCTTCAGGAGCCCAAAAATTGGATGAATCACACCCTGGAGTTGCAAGCAGCAGCAGGAGCCCAACATTGGCTGAAAGAGACACTGGAGTTGGCAGCAGGAGCCCAAAAATTGGATGAATCACACCCTGGAGTTGCAAGCAGCAGCAGGAGCCCAAATAATACTTTAAAGAGACACTGGAGTTGGCTTCAGGAGCCCAAAAATTGGATGAATCACACCCTGGAGTTGCAAGCAGCAGCAGCAGGAGCCCAAACATTGGCTGAAAGAGACACTGGAGTTGGCAGCAGGAGCCCAAAAATTGGATGAATCACACCCTGGAGTGGCAAGCAGCAGCAGGAGCCCAAACATTACTTTAAAGAGACACTGGAGTTGGCAGCAGGAGCCCAAAAATTGGATGAATCACACCCTGGAGTTGCAAGCAGCAGCAGCAGCCCAAACATAGCTTGAAAGAGACACTGGAGTTGGCAGCAGGAACCCAAAAATTGGATGAATCACACCCTGGAGTTGCAAGCAGCAGCAGCAGGAGCCCAACATTGGCTGAAAGAGACACTGGATTTGGCAGCAGGAGCCCAAACATTGGCTGAAAGAGACACTGAAGTTGGCAGCAGGAGCCCAAAAATGGATGAATCACACCCTGGAGTTGCAAGCAGCAGCAGCAGGAGCCCAACATTGGCTGAAAGAGACACTGGAGTTGGCAGCAGGAGCCCAAAAATGGATGAATCACACCCTGGAGTTGCAAGCAGCAGCAGGATCTCAAACATTACTTTAAAGAGACACTGGAGTTGGCTTCAGGAGCCCAAAAATTGGATGAATCACACCCTGGAGTTGCAAGCAGCAGCAGCAGGAGCCCAAACATTGGCTGAAAGAGACACTGGAGCTGGCCGCAGGAGCCCAAAAATTGGCTGAATCACACCCCGGAGTTGCAAGCAGCAGCAGGAGCCCAAACATTACTTTAAAGAGACACTGGAGTTGGCTTCAGGAGCCCAACAATTGGATGAATCACACCCTGGAGTTGCAAGCAGCAGCAGCCCAAACATGGCTTGAAAGAGACACTGGAGTTGGCAGCAGGAGGCCAAAAATTGGATGAATCACACCCTGAAGTTGCAAGCAGCAGCAGCAGGAGCCCAAACATTACTTTAAAGAGACACTGGAGTTGGCAGCAGGAGCACAAAAATTGGATGAATCACACCCTGGAGTTGCAAGCAGCAGCAGCAGCAGGAGCCCAAACATTGCTTTAAAGAGACACTGGAGTTGGCAGCAGGAGCACAAAAATTGGATGAATCACACCCTGGAGTTGCAAGCAGCAGCAGGAGCCCAAACATTACTTTAAAGAGACACTGGAGTTGGCAGCAGAAGCCCAAAAAATGGATGAATCACACCCTGGAGCTGCAAGCAGCAGCAGCAGCCCAAACCATAGCTTGAAAGAGACACTGGAGTTGGCAGCAGGAGCCCAAAAATTGGATGAATCACACCCTGGAGTTGCAAGCAACAGCAGCAGGAGCCCAAACATAACTTGAAAGAGACACTGGAGTTGGCTTCAGGAGCCCAAGAATTGGATGAATCACACCCTGGAGTTGCAAGCAGCAGCAGGAGCCCAACATTGGCTGAAAGAGACACTGGAGTTGGCAGCAGGAGCCCAAAAATTGGATGAATCACACCCTGGAGTTGCAAGCAGCAGCAGGAGCCCAAATAATACTTTAAAGAGACACTGGAGTTGGCTTCAGGAGCCCAAAAATTGGATGAATCACACCCTGGAGTTGCAAGCAGCAGCAGCAGGAGCCCACGCATTGGCTGAAAGAGACACTGGAGTTTGCAGCAGGAGCCCAAAAATTGGATGAATCACACCCTGGAGTTGCAAGCAGCAGCAGGAGCCCAAACCTTACTTTAAAGAGACAATGGAGTTGGCCTCAGGAGCCCAAAAATTGGATGAATCACACCCTGGAGTTGCAAGCAGCAGCAGCAGGAGCCCACACATTGGCTGAAAGAGACACTGGAGTTGGCAGCAGGAGCCCAAAAAAAGGATGAACCACACCCTTGAGTTGCAAGCAGCAGCAGCCCAAGCATAGCTTGAAAGAGACACTGGAGTTGGCAGCAGGAGGCCAAAAATTGGATGAATCCCACCCTGGAGTTGCAAGCAGCATCAGGAGCCCAAATATAGCTTGAAAGAGACACTGGAGTTGGCAGCAGGAGCCCAATAATTGGATGAATCACACCCTGGAGTTGCAAGCAGCAGCAGGAGCCCAAATATAGCTTGAAAGAGACACTGGAGTTGGCAGCAGGAGCCCAAAAATTGGATGAATCACACCCTGGAGATGCAAGCAGCAGCAGGAGCCCAAACATTACTTTAAAGAGACACTGGAGTTGGCTTCATGAGCCCAAAAATTGGATGAATCACACACTGAAGTTGCAAGCAGCAGGAGCCCAAACATTGGCTGAAAGAGACAATGGAGTTGGCAACAGGAGCCCAAATATTGGATGAATCACACCCTGGAGTTGCAAGCAGCAGCAGCAGGAGCCCAAACATAGCTTGCAAGATACAATGGAGTTGGCAGCAGGATCCCAAAAATTGGATGTATCACACCCTGGAGTGGCAAGCAGCAGCAGCAGGAGCCCAAACATTGGCTGAAAGAGACACTGGAGTTGGCAGCAGGAGCCGAAAAATTGGATGAATCACACCCTGGAGTTGCAAGCAGCCGCAGCCCAAACATAGCTTGAAAGAGACACTGGAGTTGGCTTCAGGAGCCCAAAAATTGGATGAATCACACCCTGGAGTTGCAAGCAGCAGCAGCCCAAGCATTGCTTTAAAGAGACACTGGAGTTGGCAGCATGAGCCCAAAAATTGGATGAATCACACCCTGGAGTTGCAAGCAGCAGCAGCCCAAACATAGCTTGAAGGAGACACTGGAGTTGGCAGCAGGAGCCAAAAAATTGGATGAATCACACCCTGGAGTTGCAAGCAGCAGCAGGAGCCCAAACATTGCTTTAAAGAGACACTGGAGTTGGCAGCAGGAGCCCAAAAATTGGATGAATCACACCCTGGAGTTGCAAGCAGCAGGAGCCCAACATTGGCTGAAAGAGACACTGAAGTTGGCAGCAGGAGCCCGAAAATTGGCTGAATCACACCCTGGAGTTGCAAGCAGCAGCAGGAGCCGAAACATTACTTTAAAGAGACAATGGAGTTGGCTTCAGGAGCCCAAAAATTGGATGAATCACACCCTGGAGTTGCAAGCAGCAGCAGCCCAAACATTGGCTGAGACACTGGAGTTGGCAGCAGGAGCCCAAAAATTGGATGAATCACACCCTGGAGTGGCAAGCAGCAGCAGCCCAAACATAGCTCGAAAGAGACACTGGAGTTGGCAGCAGGAGCCCAAAAATTGGATGAATCCCACCCTGGAGTTGCAAACAGCAGCAGGAGCCCAAACATAGCTTGAAAGAGACACTGGAGTTGGCAGCAGGAGCCCAAAAATTGGATGAATCACACCCTGGAGTTGCAAGCAGCAGCCCGAACATAGCTTGAAAGAGACACTGGAGTTGGCAGCAGGAGCCCAAAAATTGGCTGAATCACACCCTGTAGTTGCAAGCAGCAGCAGGAGCCCAAACATAGCTTGAAAGAGACACTGGAGTTGGCAGCAGGAGCCCAAAAATTGGATGAATCACACCTTGGAGTTGCAAGCAGCAGCAGCAGGAGCCCAACATTGGCTGAAAGAGACAGTGGAGTTGGCAGCAGGAGCCCAAAAAATTGGCTGAATCACACCCTGGAGTTGCAAGCAGCAGCAGGAGCCCAAACATTACTTTAAAGAGACACTGGAGTTGGCTTCAGGAGCCCAAAAATTGGCTGAATCACACCCTGTAGTTGCAAGCAGCAGCAGGAGCCCAAACATAGCTTGAAAGAGACACTGGAGTTGGCAGCAGGAGCCCAAAAATTGGATGAATCACACCTTGGAGTTGCAAGCAGCAGCAGCAGGAGCCCAACATTGGCTGAAAGAGACAGTGGAGTTGGCAGCAGGAGCCCAAAAAATTGGCTGAATCACACCCTGGAGTTGCAAGCAGCAGCAGGAGCCCAAACATTACTTTAAAGAGACACTGGAGTTGGCTTCAGGAGCCCAAAAATTGGATGAATCACACCCTGGAGTGGCAAGCAGCAGCAGCAGGAGCCCAAACATTGGCTGAAAGAGACACTGGAGTTGGCAGCAGGAACCCAAAAATTGGATGAATCACACCCTGGAGTTGCAAGCAGCAGCAGCAGCCCAAACATAGCTTGAAAGAGACACTGGAGTTGGCAGCAGGAGCCGAAAAATTGGATGAATCACACCCTGGAGTTGCAAGCAGCAGCAGCAGGAGCCCAAACATTGGCTGAAAGAGACACTGGAGTTGGCAGCAGGAGCCCAAAAATTGGATGAATCACACCCTGGAGTGGCAAGCAGCAGCAGGAGTCCAAAAATTGGCTGAAAGGCACACCCTGAAGTTGGCATCAGCAGGAGGCCAAAAATTGGTTGGAAGGCACACCCTGAAGTTGGCATCAGCAGTACCCCAAAAATTGGCCTAAAGACATAAATATGTTTGCACCATTTGGAAAGTGTAGAACGTGGCACCATGCTGAATCTAGTCGCATGCATCAGGCATTGGTGGGTGGAAATCCTGGCTGATCCATCCCTGATTCATTTTGACAAAGGTGAGTCTCTCCACATTTTTAGTTGACAGACGAGTTCTCCTCACCATAACTATGGCCCCCGCCGCACTAAACACCCGCTCAGATGGCACGCTACTTGCCGGGCAGGACAGCTTTTCCAGGGCAAACTCTGCTAGTTGCGGCCACAAGCCAAGTTTGGCTGCCCTGAAGTCCAGCAGATCCTCAAGGTGTGTTGGCATGGTCATGTCAAGGTATGACATGACCTGCTGGTTGAGGTCCTGCTCCAGGTCTTCCTGCTGCTCATGAGTAGCCTCACTATGCGGGTGTAGAAAGCTACTCATTAGCGACTGAAGACTGAGGCTGCTGCTGATGGAGCTGCTGCTGCTGCTCCTGCCAACCCCCCCAGCAGCCATGACAGTGGAAGGTGAGCGCAGAGGTCCCCCCGAGTCAGACCTGCGAGAGTATGGACCATGGTGCAGATAGGCATCGGCCAACTGACTACGTAGAATGTCTTTGTAGTAGTTCAGTTTGTCCTCCCTCTCGGCGGGTTTAAAAAATGCCCCCATTTTGTGCCGGAAGCGGGGGTCCAATAAGGTGGACAGCCAGAAGTCATCCCGCCGACAAATGGAAACAATTCTGGGGTCACTACGCAAGCACGTGAGCATGCTTCCTGTCATTTGCGCAAGTGACTCGGAGGAACTACCTGTCTCCATCTCCACTGCATACTGCCACAGTGTGTCCGGGTCCTCTGTCTCGCCTTCCTCAAAACCCTCTAGCTCCTCTGGCTGCTCCTGCTCCTCCTCTCCTGTCTGCTGACTAGATAAACCAGCCATTTCGCCAAGCCTAAACTGTGCTTCACTGTGCCCCTCCTCCTCCTCTTCCTCCTCCTCCTCCTGTTCAGCTCCAACGGGGTTCATGTGGCCGTAAGATGTAGACGCCATGTCTTCAGTGCCCTGACCAGCCATGGTTTCCAACATGTGCTGTAGTACATGAAGCAGTGGAATCACGTCGTTCATCCCGTAATCCTGCCGACTGACAAATAAAGTGGCTTCCTCAAAGGGCCTGAGCAAACGGCAGGTGTCACGTATGAGCTGCCACTGGTTGACATTGAAGTTACACAGGGGAGTCCCCCTATCTGCTTGGATCATCAGGAAATCCGTGATGGCTTTTCTCTGTTCATATAATCGGTCCAACATGTGAAGGGTGGAATTCCAACGGGTGGAAACATCGCAAATCAGACTATGTTGGGGGATACCGTTCTGACGCTGTAGCTCAAGAACGGTGTTTTTGGCGGTGTATGAGTGGCTGAAGTGCATGCAAAGTTTCCTTGAAGTTGTTAGGATGTCTTGCATATGGGGGGAACACTTCAGAAACCGCTTGACAACCAGATTGAAGACGTGAGCCATGCAGGGGGCATGGGTAAGCCTTCCTTGGCGCAGCGCAGACAAAATGTTCTTCCCATTGTCGGTAACCATGATTCCCATTTTAAGTTTTCTTGGAGTAAGCCATGTTTGGATTTCCTGATTAATAAATTTAAGCAGTTCCTCCCCTGTGTGACGCCAAGACAAACCGTGACACCTCCGTGCCCTGCACACATGGTAGATTGGAGGGGCACTGAGACTTGAGCCTACAGTGGAGGGTGAGGAGATGGCGGAGGATGAGGAGGCCGAGTCGCACGGTGTCACAGGCCCAACGGGCAGGGAGCATGGAGGCCGAAGCGGCGTGACCTGTCCAAGTTGCTGCTGCTGCTGCAAAGGGACCACATTCACCCAGTGGGCCGTAAACGACATGTACTGTCCCTGACCGTAGTTACAGC
Organism: Gastrophryne carolinensis; assembly: GCA_027917425.1. NCBI lineage: Eukaryota > Metazoa > Chordata > Amphibia > Anura > Microhylidae > Gastrophryne > Gastrophryne carolinensis. The sequence continues at coordinate 275,634,049 of CM051234.1, forward strand.
TCCAGACGTCGGCGCTGCCATGCACTTTGCTACACACCGACAGGCTCAAGGACTGGCCCACCTTCTGTTCAACAAAAGTATGCGGCCCTGGTACAGCCTTCTTGGCAAAGAAATGACGGCTTGGGACTCTCCACCTCGGCTCGGCACAAGCCATCAGTTCTCTGAAAGGTGCAGATTCCACCACCGGAAAAGGGAGCGACTGCAGCACCAGCAACTTGGACAGCAGCAGATTCGGCTTCTGCGCCGTAGGATGAGTGGGCGCATACTGCTGTCTCTTGGACATGGCTTCGCTGATGGATTGCTGGCGGGATGCATGACTTGGAGGAGGAGCAGGAGCGACAGAGGATGGGTATGACGCACAGCTGCCTTCGGCTGAGGTGCTGAAGCCTTGGCTGGCAGAAATTGGGAGCGGCGTGCCACTTGGTGAGGAAGCAGGCTGGACCACCTCTTCGGAGCCTCGGTTCTCCCAGGCCGCTTTATGGTGACGCATCATATGTTGACGCAGGGTCGTGGTGCCAACATTTGGACCCTGGACACGCTTCACCTTCTGCCTACATATCTTGCATGTGGCCATGTTACCCTCCTGCGGATGCTTCAGGAAAAACTGCCACACTGCCGAGTAGCTACTTTTCCCACCAACAGGCCTCACTGATTCACTGCTATTGTCGCCAACTCCAGGAACCCCTCCTCCACTACCTCCCGATAAGGTAGCCTGCCGCGCAGCAGGTGCTCTACCCCGACCCCGGCCCCGTTTGGCTCCAGGCTTTACAATTGTGCCCCCATGATGACTGCCAACCTTGCTGCTAACACCTTGCTGCCTGAGCTGCTGACTCCGGGGCAACCTCCGCCCCTCTTCTCCTGATGATGACGATGAAGCCCCTTCATCACCCGCCTCCCAAGTGCGATCGGCTTCATCATCATCATCATCATCATCATTATCACCGAGTTGTGGCTGTACGTCACTGATGTTCTCGGTTTCCTCAGTGTCTGGCGCAGGAGCTGGAAAGCTCGCACCACCCACGACACTGTCCACATCACTATTTGTCTGCCGAGCTAAAGAAGCCACCTCCATTTCATGGCTGGGCAGTAGCTGCTGACTGTCCTTTATCTGATCGTCCTCCTCACTAAAAATTGGAGCTGAACCCAAAGCATAGGATACGTCGCTGGGGGAGGGAACAGCGTAGGACAGAGGCAATGGGAGGACAGGGACTGCTCTCAGGGCATGCCAACTCAGGGTTGTGTCAGAAGAACCTACTGACCCTAGACTGGGGGTCTCAGACGTAACTTGTGATGATGTTGATGAGCGCGTTAACCAATCTACCACGGCAGATGCGTTACTGGTGGAGACACGACCGCTAGCAGATACTGGCAGATCAGGTCTCTCACCGTGACATCTGCTGCCACTCGCCCCTAGTCTGCTGCGACCTCTGCCTGCTGAATCTTGGCCTCTGCCACTCCTCTTTGAACATCCTGGCACTTGTCTGCCTGACATTTTTATGTATTTGCTTATTTAGTATAAACAGATAGGGTGCAAGGTGCCGCTTTGGGGTGCCCTGCGGCCTGGTTTATTGAAAGCAGTCAAAAAGGAAGTGCAAACTGAAGTAGCTTAATAAAGCAGCTGATGCTGATCAACACTTATGTTGTATAACAGATAGGGTGCAAGGTGCAGCTTTGGGGTGCCCTGCGGCCTGGTTTATTGAAAGCAGTCAAAAAGGAAGTGCAAACTGAAGTAGCTTAATGAAGCTGATGCTGAACAACGCTTATGTTGTATAACAGATAGGGTGCAAGGTGCAGCTTTGGGGTGCCCTGCGGCCTGGTTTATTGAAAGCAGTCAAAAACAAGAGCAAACTAAAGTAGCTTAATAAAGCTGATGCTGATCAACGCTTATGTTGTATAACAGATAGGGTGCAAGGTGCAGCTTTGGGGTGCCCTGCGGCCTGGTTTATTGAAAGCAGTCAAAAACAAGTGCAAACTGAAGTAGCTTAATGAAGCTGATGCTGATTAACGCTTATGTTGTATAACAGATAGGGTGCAAGGTGCAGCTTTGGGGTGCCCTGCGGCCTGGTTTATTGAAAGCAGTCAAAAACAAGTAAAAACTGAAGTAGCTTAATGAAGCTGATGCTGATCAACGTTTATGCTGTATAACAGATAGGGTGCAAGGTGCAGCTTTGGGGTGCCCTGCGGCCTGGTTTATTGAAAGCAGTCAAAATGGAAGTGCACACTGAAGTAGCTTAATGAAGCTGATGCTGATCAATGCTTATGTTGTATAACAGATAGGGTGCAAGGTGCAGCTTTGGGGTGCCCTGCGGCCTGGTTTATTGAAAGCAGTCAAAAACAAGTGCAAACGAAAGTAGCTTAATAAAGCAGATGCTGATCAACGCTTATGTTGTATAACAGATAGGGTGCAAGGTGCAGCTTTGGGGTGCCCTGCGGCCTGGTTTATTGAAAGCAGTCAAAGACAAGTGCAAACTGAAGTAGCTTAATGAAGCTGATGCTGAACAATGCTTATGTTGTATAACAGATAGGGTGCAAGGTGCAGCTTTGGGGTGCCCTGCGGCCTGATTTATTGAAAGCAGTCAAAAACAAGTGCAAACTGAAGTATCTTAATGAAGCTGATGCTGATCAACGCTTATGTTGTATAACAGATAGGGTGCAAGGTGCAGCTTTGGGGTGCCCTGCGGCCTGGTTTATTGAAAGCAGTCAAAAACAAGTGCAAACTGAAGTAGCTTAATGAAGCTGATGCTGATCAACGCTTATGCTGTATAACAGATAGGGTGCAAGGTGCAGCTTTGGGGTGCCCTGCGGCCTGGTTTATTGAAAGCAGTCAAAATGGAAGTGCACACTGAAGTAGCTTAATGAAGCTGATGCTGAACAACGCTTATGTTGTATAACAGATAGGGTGCAAGGTGCAGCTTTGGGGTGCCCTGCAGCCTGGTTTATTGAAAGCAGTCACAAACAAGTGGAAACTAAAGTAGCTTAATAAAGCTGATGCTGATCAACGCTTATGTTGTATAACAGATAGGGTGCAAGGTGCAGCTTTGGGGTGCCCTGCGGCCTGGTTTATTGAAAGCAGTCAAAAACAAATGCAAACGAAAGTAGCTTAATAAAGCTGATGCTGATCAACGCTTCTGTTGTATAACAGATAGGGTGCAAGGTGCAGCTTTGGGGTGCACTGCGGCCTGGATTATTGAAAGCAGTCAAAAACAAGTGCAAACTAAAGTAGCTTAATAAAGCTGATGCTGATCAACGCTTATGTTGTATAACAGATAGGGTTAAAATAGCATGTGCCTTGGGATGCCCGTGTGGCCTGGTGTATTTTAAGCTGAACAGAAAATATTAACACTTATCCAATTATGAGAAATGTTTTTGTTTAACAGATAGGGTTAAAATAGCATGTGCCTTGGAATGCCCGTGTGGCCTGGTATATTTCAAGATGAACAGAACATATTAACACTAATCCAATTATGAGAAATGCTTTTGTTTAACAGATAGCGTTAAATAGCATGTGCCTTGGGATGCCCGTGTGGCCTGGTGTATTTTAAGCTGAACAGAAAATATTAACACTAATGCAATTATGAGAAATGCTTTTGTTTAACAGATAGGGTTAAATAGCATGTGCCTTGGGATGCCCGTGTGGCCTGGTGTATTTTAAGCTGAACAGAAAATATTAACACTAATCCAATTATGAGAAATGCTTTTAGGGTTAAAATAGCATGTGCCTTGGGATGCCCGTGTGGCCTGGTGTATTTTAAGCTGAACAGAAAATATTAACACTAATCCAATTATGAGAAATGCTTTTGTTTAACAGATAGGGTTAAAATAGCATGTGCCTTGGGATGCCCGTGTGGCCTGGTGTATTTTAAGCTGAACAGAAAATATTAACACTAATCCAATTATGAGAAACCAAATTTATTAACAGTAACCCAGTAATTATGAAATATGAATCACAGGCAGCACTAGGTACCCTGTCACTGTGACTTGTATGCTGCTGGATTGTTCTGGTTTTAAATCTATCTTTCCCTAGCTCTGTCTACCACTCTAAATCTCCCTAACTATCTGTCTCTCTCTTTACCTATCTGTAACTGTCTCTAGCTATCGCTAACTCTCACCTAACTATGACTGTCTGTCTCTCCCTGCAGCTAGCTCCATTCTGTCTGCAATGCAAGTCTGAACTGTGCAAAAGGATAAATGGCCGCCGCTTTATATAGCACGGTGACGTCACCGGGCTTCATGGCTGCTGATAGGCTGCATGTGACTGTCCCATCGTCACTTGCCCCTGGGGACATGTCTGAACATGTCCATCCACCCTCTTAGAATGCCTGTCATTGAGTTTTAAGGAAAACTTTGATCGATCGAATCGCCGGAGAAATTCGGATTTGTTCAGAATCAAATTTTTCATGAACTTCGGAACTAATCCGGGTTCGTCCAGATCGATTCGCTCATCCCTAAATATACGGATTGAACAAATTTTAGAGCTCTTGTATATAGATTTCTACATGTTCTGTATATCTGTAGTTGCAAAATTGAATTGTGAAATTTGCTAAGGGCTTGTAGTATTGGAAGTTAGTTAGATTTGGTTGTAGCACACTGAAAATAGGTAGCTTCAAAAGAGGAAAATGTAGATCAGCAGATCTGGGTTCAACCACCTCAATAGTGCCCTCTGCTTTTTGGACACTGGTACATATGTCAAAAAATATAAACTATGAGGTAATGAACACCATAAACAAGGTTATGCATGATAACACATGATGTTAATGCTTATGAGTCGTGAAAACAGATGTGCAAGCTATATACAGTGAAACATATAGGTTCTATGACAACCAAGTATATATACAGAAAATGGAGGGCATAATACACATAGGGCAAATGTCAGAAAGCAAGACAAGGTACAAAATCAAGTAGCACTTAGAAATAAAGGAAGCCCTGTTAGTGCTGCCTTCCAGACATAGAGCACCAAAGTATCAAGGTAACAAATGCATAACAAGCAAAATAAACAGATAAGTCAGTACAAATGCTTACAGGCTGACCGCAGGTCGTCAAAATCCCTCAACGTTTCGATCTGCTATGAGATCTTTGTCAAGAAGAAAAATGCGGTATCCATAGTGGTGAGGAGAGTGCCTTTATAGTAAGGGTGATGGTCTCCAGCTGGGCTGCAGATGACGCCAGACTCGGAGCACATGTCGGCGCCGGTCTCTGACGTCATCACCACTCGCCCCAGCGCGTCCCTGTCAGCAGCATGGATCCTAGCAAAAACTGCTATGTTTCCAGGTGTGACACACGGGGCGCGCGAGGGTGTGTGAGGGGAAGGGAACCGTTTGTTAAATAGATCTATTGCATAAATGAAAAATCGTTATCACAGCATTAGACAGTGGCAGGCTGCCACATACAAGATGGATGCCGGCGTCCCAGCCGGATCCTGCCTCTCCAAAGATGGCGTCCATAAGCTCTTCTAAATATGCTATTAGTGTCCCGCCACATCCAAGATGGCCGACAGAGAAACAGATGGGAACTTCTCAGTATTCTAGCAGTATAATGCCACATCCAAGATGGCCTTGTAGTATTAGAAGAACAGCATAGCTACAGCTGCTATTAGTCCCTATTTGTTCCTGTAAACAGCTTCAACTGGCCAACCAGAGCACTGGAGGATCCTCTGGTGCGCACTATCCCAGGGCCACCATCAGGACAGTGCAAGAGATCCAAAACTGTGTTTCAGTATTACCTGGAACATTCATTGTGTTTTTTAATTTCCTCTGTAAGCTCCATTTGTTGTTTGGTCAATTAACATCAGATTTTTTTATTATTAATTGTGTTTTAGCTGCAGGTTGGTCACCAAGGAAAATGAACCCTAGTGGGTTCCAAGAATGATTTCCTATATTGGGCCCAAGGTGCTCCAGTCCCTCTCTGGGAGAGAAAACAAGCGACACGCTTTATGCCTGTAAACTCCTTTATGCTTTGCATTTTACAGAAATGTTCAGCTACTGCCATGTAAATCTTATATTTACATGGCAATAAACCTATTAACCTTAAAACAAATTTTGAATCATAATCTCTTTAGTGAGATACAGCCTAATTCAAGTTTTAAATCAGTAACCTTATCACTAGACTCCAAAGCAGCTGTTGTACAGATAAAGAGAAGTCCACTTTGGTGCACTTTCTCAGGGGCCCAGATCAGGAACTTACATATAACACTAGGAAGGCCGCAGGTCCAAATAATATCTCAGGCTGGGTCCTGAGAGCATGTACAGAACAGTTTGCACCAGTGTTTGCCACTATCTTCAACCTTTCCCTAGAAAAATTAGTGTGTGTACATGGTTGCTCATGTGTGCATGTGTGTGTGTACATGCTAACTTCTGTGTTCCTGGTGTGTTTGTGTGTGTGTGTACATGTTAACCTTTGTGTTCCTGGTGTGTGTGTACATGTTAAAGTGGACCAAAACCGGAGATTTTGACTATACCTGGTTTTGGTCCTTGACCCTGGGGCATCCCGATTCGGGAAACATCCCAGATCGCTCAGTAAAACCCACCATTCCCTGGTTCTGCGTTGCATGAGCATGCTGTCATTCAATCAGTGCACTCAACTCTGTTCGACCCATGATATTGATGGGCAAAGGTGGGAGAACAAGGATTTGATGGGGAAAGGTGGGAGGAGAAGCATTTGATGGGCAAAGTTCGGAGGACAAGCACGGGATGGGAAAAGCTGGGAGGTTACGGATTTGATGGGCAAAGTATAGAGGTTTGAAGGGCAAAGTTGGATGGGATTGGGGTTGGGATTTGATGGGGCATAGCTAAGGGGACAGGGATGGATGTTGCAGAGCTGAGGGGACAGGGATGGATGGGACAGAGCTGAGGGGACAGGGATGGATGGGACAGAGATAACTGGGAGTAGCCTTTCATGCTCTGACCAATAACTAGTGATATGTTGAAGTTCGGGCTCAACAATTTTGGCTGCACTTGCCAGTCCGAGGCCTCAAATCTGAACCCAATTGAAGGCAATGGGGACGCAAACTCTGGGTACAAAAATGGCTGTAGGGCTCGAGCGGGCCCTGGGCGAAAACAGCCAAAAGAAAGTATTCAAAATAATCACATAAAACTGAAAATAATAAAGAAATACACCAATAAAGTAAAAAATGAAAATATTAGTGTTTTTAGGGGTGTCAGAGGCCAGATTTGGGGGGTAACTAGGCCTAAAACACGTTGAGCTAGTCGCAGAGTTCTCCACCTCGTCCCCCATACAATCAGCAAGACCCTCCCAGCCACAGGTCCTGGAGTTACTAATGCTCTATGATGACACGATGACCATTTCCCATCGACCTGCCCCTTCCCCAATTGCAGACATTGTGTTGGAGGATGAGGACATGGCCAGCGGAACATCGCAGGACATCTAGGAGGAGGATGAAACCCAACTGCCGACTGCCATGAATTTCAGCAATGTAGAGGCTGAGAAGGAGGGTAGAGGGGAGGAGTAGTTGGAAGACAATCGATGGGTGATGACGAAGTCCTAGATCCAACATGCAATGAAGGCAATCAGGTTTCAGTGGAAGAGGTGGTGGCAACACAGCCAGCACAAGAGGGGGTGCCAACCATCAGTGGTCAACCCATTGCTACTACTGCCCCCAACGCCCAGGCACTGAGCACACTGGCTCAAAGGATCTTCCCAGTGTGGCATTCTTTCAAGCAGTACACTGACACCAAGACACAGGTCATTTGCTCATGTGCCGCAAGTCTATGAAGTGAGGGAAAAGCGTTAAAATTCTCTGCTCCACATCCATCACCAGAAACCTAAAAGGCAAACAGAAAAACATTGTTAATATTATTAGAAACATAGAAACATAGAAGGTTGCCGGCAGAAGGAGACCATAAGGTCCATCTAGTCATATCTTGTTTTCTTTTTTTCATCCCTCCACCCGCACCCCTTTTTTTCTCTGGCTCTGTGCAATTAGATTCTGTGGAGGATCTGCATCATAGGCAGAACGGTTTCTTGTATTTTAGAGAGTCTGTTGAATCCTTGAAAACCTTGAAGCAGCTCAGGTTTTGTGTGCAGTTCTTCAAATGACTTCACAGAATATAAGAGAGATGTTGGGTCCCTTTGTAAGACGTCAGCATTGCGAAACGTTTCCACCAGGCACAACATCCATCACCAGAGACCTGCAAAGCATACTGAAAAACTTTGTTAGTATTATCATTGTTATATTTTTTTGCTTTTATTTTCACCCCCCCTTTTGTTTGATGCAAGCAGGCACCAGAGTTCTCGTAGATCTTCTTCACTAAATCATAAATATGGAAATTGTCATCAAACTTGATGGAGTACACTGAAGGTTTGGCTTCCACTTATTGAATTACCATGCCAGTCCTTTTTGAGCCATCTTCTTTGGCATATTCCACTTGCTTCCCAACTAAGCTGTCCACAGCTGTCCGCTGGAAAGTCATTCAGGCATGATACTAAGATCTCCTTCTTTATAGTCATTTGAAAGCTTACACATGTAGAGAACAGGGTCTTTTTTATATGTTAAAAGAAACCATGTGTTCATGTGTTCTCAGCTCCATGTCCATGGCCAGGCACCTGCAAAGCCAACAAAAAAACAAAAATATATAAAAAAAAAAATATATATATATATATATATATATATATATAGTTAAAAAATTAAATTAAAATAACAGGGCCCATTTTCCCAGGTACCAGGCCACTCCACACATGGCTCACAGGGTGGGTTTCTGGACTGACAGCAGCCAGCCAAGGGATAGTTTTGGAGGTTTCGAAGGAGGGTTTTTCCTCACAGCAGGGTTGCACTCAGTACAGCTCATGGGCATCACTGGAGCATGGCTGGGGGGATGCCTCACACTGAGGACAGCTTCTCTTTGACTCAGGGCAGCTATGGGCCGAGCTGGGACAAAGCACATCCATTGCCTGGCACATGTGCTCAACTTGGTGGTGCAAAGCTTCTTGGACCATTATCCAGACATGCTGGAGCTGCTGCATTAACCCTTTAAGTGCCAGCCTACCTGGAGTTTTTGTCACACTCTGTTGCCAGACCATTTTGCACTATTTTGCGCTCCCCATGTTCAAATGTGATTTTTGAAGGGATTTCCAGGGATTTCCCAGGAAAATGATATATTGTTTTTTTCAGCAGAGTCTGAGCTTTAACATGAAATGTCTTGTTTGTCATTTTTAGGTGTATTCTCAATATTTATTGGCAAAATATGTGCAAAAAATAAAAAAAGAAATCTATTTTTTACAATTTGTAGTGTTTTTTTGTAATAAAAAATGTAAGTTTGTCAATAAAATCTTATTGCGTGTGAAATCCCAATTTCTCCCGGTTACAGTGGTACCACATATGTATAGGTAGACACCCTTTCCAGCCCAGGAGACTCCCCCAAACTGAAACAGAGCTTTAGGCGATTTTCAGAAAAAATACAACTGTGATATGCGCTATGCGCGCCTTGCAGTTTTTCCAGAAAAACAACCCTTTACATTTGAAATACCCCCCACAAACTATATATTCTCTGGAAGTACACACCTCAGGCTTTCTATTTGTACCAGGCTTGTTGATGTGGCCACAGTTTTCTGGAAGTAATCCCTCAATATATTCTTTGGTTGCAAAGAGTTTCCCTAAAAAAAGGATAAAAAAGCAGAATCAAAGCCACATTTTCCTAAAAAAACTATATACAAACAAGTAAAAACAAGTATAATCTGAAAAAGCAACATCTCCCGAACAGAACGATACCCAACATGCATAGGTTCTGTCAAGGGAAGAGTTGCCAAACACCACAAAGTAAAGCATGAGCATAACGGTAATTTTTCTTGAAAATTTCAGCTCTGCAGACAAAGTGCGCACCTTGCGATTTTTCAACCAAAATAACCCTTTACATTTGGAATATCCCCCATAAACCATATATTCCCTGAAAGTACACATGTTAAGCTTTCTAAGCGTACCCAGCTTGTTGTAGTGGGCTCATCTTTCTGGAGTTGATCCCTCAAAGAATTCTTTGGTTGCGCAGGGTTTCCATAAAAAATGTATAAAAAAGCTGAATAAAAAACACCTTTTCCTAAAATATAAATATGCAAACAAGAAAAAACAAGCTAAGTCTGAAAGCGCAAGTTCCCCCGAACAGAACAATACCCAACATGCAGAGGTACTATTAACCCTTTTAATTGCCAGCCTACTTGAGATTTTGTCAGCCTCTGTTAACAGGTCATTTTTCCCTATTTTGCGCCATGTTTTGCAACATTTTTGCTGGAATTTTCAGGAAAATGATATATATATATTTTGCAGCAGAGTTTAGGCTTTAACATGAAATGTCTTGTTTGTAAATTTTATTTATTATTCATTTTATTTATTATTAAGTAAAAAAAATAAAAATAAATAAAATTTGTTTTTAGAAAATTGCCTCCTTTATTTTAAATAAAAAATGTATTTTATTAGGAAAAACCATATTGCATGTGAAAGCCCCATTTCTACCGATTAGAACGGTACCACATATTTATCGGTAGCCCCCTGTTCCTGCCCAGGAGACCCCCCCTAACTGAAACAAGTAATTTTTAACATTTACAAATAAAATACAACTACCATCCACACTACAAAGGGTTAAATCGAGAAAAAAAAATGACATGGGGGGGGGCCTTTTTTTTTTTTAGATTTTTAAGGGTTAAAAATTACCCAAAGTAACCAGCCCGGGACCAGCTATGCAGGGCTTGTAGGAACAGGGCGCAGGGGCCAGCTTTTGTGGCCCCTGGCCCTGTAGGCTACATGCCCACATAGCCCGTGGGCCCGGGCTCTTCTGCCCCCCCCCTGGGCTTTGGGGAGGCAGGTAATGGGGGTTCCGGGGGTTAATGGCAAGTCACCCACTAGTCGCAGGTGACTTGCCACCCCCCCAGCCTTGTGAACTGGTATAGGGGTCATGGACCCCTTACCAGTTCACAAGGGATTAAATGTAAAAAAAAACACACGCAAAGAGAAAAAAATATTTTATTATTTTTTTTTTTTTAATACTTACCTTCCATCCATCCTGGAGCACTTTGTCCCTCGGCGATCACTGGCTTCTGCTCACTTGCTAGAAGCCTTTTATAGCTGCTGGATGACAGAACACAAAAGGGTTAATTAAAAAAAAAAAAAAAACATAGGGTCCCCCCTCCCAGGGGGGGGGACCCCAATTTTTTGGGAATTTTAAGGGTTAAAAACCCTTAAAAATCCCCCAAAAAATGACGTAGGGTCCCCCTTACCCAGCATTAGGTAAGGGTCCCCCTTACCCACATAGCCACTAAGTGGCCCGGGCCCTTCTGCCCCCCCCCGGCCGTTGGGGAGGCAGGTAATGGGGGGCTGGGGGTTAATGGCAAGTCACCCACTAGCCGCAGGTGACTTGCCAGACCCAGAGCCTTGTGAGCTGGTATAAGGGGTCTCATGGACCCCTTACCAGCTCACAAAGGGTTAACTGTGAAAAAAAAACACAACACAATTAATAAAAAAAAATTTTTTTTTACTGTACTTACCTCCAATTGTAAGCTCTTGTCCCTCGACGCTCTGCTGACAGATGCCGGTGATCGGCATCCAGAGAAGTGGGAGGCAGGAGATCAGAGGATCTCCTGCCACCTCCTTCCCCGGCACCCATCACCGGCATCTGACAGCTGAGAGAGCTGAAGCTGGAGATCGGGGCTGGGATGACGTCACTAGCCCCGCCCCCAAGGGGCAAGATGGCGGCCGCCGTCGAGAAGGAGAGAGGAGAGAGCCTCCCGGGCTCTCTCCTGAAGATCTGTAAGTCCTGGGGGGGGATCGGAGCCCCCCCAGGTGAAGAGGAGGGACAGCGGGAGCCAGCGCACATGCAGGTAAGTGAATGTAATTTTTTTTTTTTTTTTTACAGTTAGCAGCTGCTGCTGCAGAAGTGGGGGGGGGGGCGGCCTATTCCGGGGGCTCTCCTGGAGCCATCTAAGCCCCCACGGGGGATCGGATGGCACCAAATTAAAGAGGAGACCCGGCCGGATCCAACGAGGGGTCAAGTGAATATTTTTTTTTTTTTGCCCGCTAGCAGGGGTAAATGCCAGGCATGTAAATTTTACGTGGCTGGCACTTAAGTGACGGAGAGGCAACCACGTAAATTTTACGTGGCTGGCATTTAAAGGGTTAAATGCATTCCATGTGTGCGCACTTTGCGCATTCACACCCTGCTGCTGCTCACTTGTCTGCACTGCAGATGAACTTTGACCTTCCCACCCACCACCTCATACATGCTTTAGCAACCAGATGGAATTCCACGTTACATATTATATGTTGGAACGGGTGGCAGCAGGCAATAGTAGTGTTCCAGCAGGCAAGTTGGTAAATTGGATGGCAAGAACTTGCCCTCTTTGCCTCTATGGAGGTGCCGGCCTGCCCTGCGGCAAGTGTCTTGTCAGAAAGTGTGTTCAGCACCACAGGGAGGTGTCAACACCAAAAAGAGAAGCCACCTATCCACAACCAACGCCGACATCCTTACATTACCAATAATGGGGAACCCTCAGGATCTGGGCATTAGAACAGACAGGCCTGTTGTTTTGTCTATTGATTATGTAATTTGTGAGGTGTGGGCTGCATTTTTTTCAAGGTCTGGAGACATCTGCTAGCAAAACACCTGTTACTAGAGAGAGGGTTTAACTTGCAAACTCATTATTAATGGTGGAGTCTGGGTAGATCTTCTTAGTATAATATAAAAAGTGCTACAGCAGGCAAAGGTAATTGTTACACCATTGCATCAGGCTACATTTGTCACTGTTCTAAACTGTTTTCCATTTTTAAACTGAAAAATAAATGGTCGAGATATAGAGGTTTACAGTTTACCTCATGATTTTGCGTCCGAAAAAAGTTGGTGCAGCCCTTGGATCTGTAATGCTGCATAATAATCAGCATAATGGGTGGGGTCTGTAAGATTCCCAGAACTTACATAAGACAACTGTGCTTCTCCCCACTCACCCTATTTCTATGCAACATTGGAGCCTAGACCAGCACTCCCAGGCACACTCCCAAAGTGCAAGCGTGCACTCCCAAAATGCATGTACGCAACCCCAAAATGCATGTGTGCACTTTAAAAATGCATGTACACACTCTCAAAGTGCATGTGCGTATCCCCAAAGTGCATGCACGCACTTAAGAAGTGCATGTCTGCAGCCCCAAACGCCCATACGTGCACACCCAAATGAACATACGTACACTCCCAAAATGCACGATCACACTCCTAAAATGCATGCTCACACTCCCCAAGTGCCTGTGCAAACTCCCAGAAGCCCATCTGCGCACAGCTTGTAATGTCCTATCTGCAATCAACAACAAAGGCCCACCGGGACCCACTTCAGTTTGCTTACAGCGCCAACCGGGCAGCCGGCGAATTGGTTAATCTAGCCCTCAAGTACACATTTGAACAAACAGGTGTGTCGACTTCAGGTCAGGTTTTAATAGTATCAATCTAGACATCCTCATCAACAAATTAGAGTCAGTGTCCGTCCACCCTGGAATTTGTAAGTGGATTAGGAGCTTCTTAACAGAAAGATCTCAATGCGTGAAAATTGTGAATGTCCTCTCCAAAGCAGAAGTCACCAATATAGGCACCCCTCAGGGATATGTGCTCTCCCCCCTTCTTTTTACTCTGTACACAGACTACTGTGTTTCCACTAGAGTTTTGTCACCCTCTGTTGCCAGACAAATTTGTCTGGACTTTAATATGAAATGTTTTGTTTGGCCTTGTTTTAGTGTATTCTCAATATTTGTGGGTGAAATATGTGCTAAAAAATAAAAAATCTATTTTTTACAATTTGTAGTGTTGTTTTGTAATAAAAAATGTAAGTTTGTCAATAAAGTCCTATTGTGTGTGAAATCCCAATTTCTCCCGGTTATAAAATACAACTATTGCAGTTTTCCAAGAAAAACAACCTTTTACATTTTAAATACCCCCCCCCCCTCCCCTCCACCACCATAATCGGTGTAAAATTACCATCTGTGGAAAGCCACATCAATTAATGATCCACTTCAACATGGTCACTGCTGTTTCCCCCTTACTGCCATCAAAATGACAGTACGAAGTTCCTCTTGCAAGGACAAATAGCCATACGAGAAATGAACTTACTGCACACTTTAGCATCAACTAATGTCATTCTAGGAACATGGCCCACTGTGTAGCTGTGATATAACATGTGTTTCTTGTACATAACAAAAGAAATAACACTCAGAGTTACTGTATTGTATAAATGTAACAAAGTGTAGTGTATAGATGTTACACAAATTGTACTTTCACTGTATTGAACTTAATTAGATTATTCTTGTAGATTCTTGTAGATTGCTCTGTTGATTTGCCACTGAATATTCCCTTACTGCCTCTTGCTGAAAGAATTCCTTGAATGTACATGCCCATACTCCCAAATGCCCATGTGCCCCAAAATGCATGTGCACACTTCCAAAGTGCATGCGTGCACTCCTAAAGTGCCAGGGGAGAGAGGAGGAGGTGGCAGGCACGCTGCTCTCTCCCTGCATCGGCCGTGGAGGGAGGAACGTGCCGCCCCCAGCTACTGGCCGGCGGGGAGGGTAGCAGTCTGTCCCTGCTGGCCAGTCTCCCTTCAACACTCACGCAAGCAGCGGGAGAAGGGGGGGATGTCATAATCTAAACCTGTAAACCCTGATATTTCGGCCATTTCTTCTTTAATTTAAAAAAAGCCCAAAACAATGGTGTAACAATTACCTTTGCCTGCAGTAGCATTTTATCCGCTGTGTTTTATTTCTGATATTTTGTGATTTATCTGGGTACAGTTCAATCTGTTACTTTTCTTGGAACACACACTGTATACATAGTGCAATGTGCCCTGCAGTTCTCCAGTGACTAGGTTTAGGGAACCCCTTGTTAAAAATTGTGAATCCCACCCTTGGCAACAACCGATCCACTGATGATGCTATAAACCACCTCCTGCAAACAATGTTGTCCCATTTGGACTGCAGGGAGGGGAACTATGTTGGACTGTTATTTTTTTACTACAGTTCAGCATTCATCTAAAGCAGAACAAAACCCAGCAGCGACTGGCCTGGAATCTAAAAGATCTAAAAGATTCCAGGACAAGCCACTGGCTTTTCCCGAATCCCCCTGCTTCAGCGTGAAGTTTGTGCTCAGGTTCGGTTCTCGGTTGTACCCAGAAACCGTGAAGCTGGTTGACTGGCTGCTGAGCACCCAATCAACCAATTTTTTACAAATGAAAACCACAGCCATGTACATGTTAGGCATGGCTGTGATTGGTCAGGTGGGACATGTGACCCCACCCTATAAAAGGCGGGGTGGCGCATCTGGGTCAGGGTAGTTGTGGCTGGGACTGAGGCAGAATGTACTTTGGCGCATATTATTCCATCACCAAGGATTGCTGGACATCAGTTGGTGCCTCCTACTCTGCTTCCTCCTTTTCTTCCTCCTTAAGCAGTCAGCGCAGCCCTTGTACCACCAATTTGAGCACTGCCATGGGGAAACAGCAGCATGTGGTGCTAAAACTCATCTACATGAAAGGCCCTACACCGCTCAGGAACTGTGGACGGCATCCAGGAGCAGACAAATGAGTGGCTGCTGCTGTTGTACCTTAAGCCCGCCAAGGAGGTGTGCAACAATGGGTGCAACCTTGTAGCAGCCTTGGGCTGAGCCCGGGTTGACTCACATCCCTTGCCTGGCACATGTGCTCAACTTTGTGGTCCAATGCTTCCTGACCCATTATCCAGAGATAAAGTGAGTAAAGTAAGTGGCATGTGTACGAGCTTTCAGCTTTCCCACTCTGTTGCTGCTTGCCCCTTTGCACTGAAGAGGAAATTTGACCTTCCCACCCACCGCCTTATATGTGACTTGCCCACCAGGTGCAATTCAATTTTGTATATGTTGGAAAGGGTGTGCGAGCAGCAGCACGCAATAGTGGAGTTCAAGCTCCAACATTCCCAGGTGAGTAGAAGTGCAGACCAACAGCACTTCACCACCAATGAGTGGGACATCTATGCGGTGCAGAGTTGCTTGCAGTGCACCTCCAATATGGTCAGCACTACTATCCCTATCCTTTGCCTGTTGGAAAAAAATGTTCAGGCCATGATGTAGGATGTGATGGTGCCACAGGATGAGGAGGAAGGTCCATTTTCACAGGCATCAGGGCAGTGTAGACATGGCTTACAGGGGGGGGGGGGGGTACTGAGCCAACTGCAGCCAGGTACTACGCTGTTCAGTCAGTGGACAGTTTCTGAGAATTCAGAGGTGGAGGAGGTGAAGGAAAGCTTTCTTTCACAGCAGGGTGGCACCCAGCACAGCTCACAGACATCACTGGAGCATGGCTGGAAAGAGGAGCAAGAGGATGAAGGTGGAGGCACCTGACACTGAAGACAGATTATCCTTGACTCAAGGCAGCCTGGCTTACATGAGCCACTACATGCTCCAGTGCCTGCGCTACGACCGCAGAGTTACCTGCATAGTCACCAGCGCTGATTACTGGGTGCCCACAATGCTGGATCCCTGCTAAAAGGATAACATCACCTCCTTGATTCGCATAGTGGATGACTACCTGTCCATGCATCTCCTGGAACTCAGCGATGTATGTGTGTATATATTTATTTATTGATGTTATTGTTTATTTATACACTTTCCCTGACCTAGGCAATGCCCTGTTGCAGTGAGAGGCGTCTCTCATCACAATCTATCTATCCCCCCTCTTCCCCCCTCCCTCCCTTTTTTTTCTGTTTTAGCTCCCTCTCTTTTTCATCCCCATACCCGGTCCGCTCCCCTTTCCCCTTTAACCCAAGATTGAGGGACGGCGGTGTGGAGAACCTTGGACCGGGATGGGAGCTCCAACCTACCCATTGGCCCAATTCTATGGCAATTACACAATGGTCAACATTAGAAAAGTCTCTTCCACACCAGCATCCAAAATAAATATGGCACTTGAATGTATACTGGCAATAGAAAGCTGTTAACCTTTGACGAGCTATAATCTGAAACATAGAGTTACCGAAAACGTTATTGTACTGTACTATATATATATATACATCTGGGGATGTGGTTGCTCGATGAAAAAAAAGAGTTGTGAACAGAGCTGTTTGTCAAACATTTAATATGCATGGCAAATGGGTCTGATTATATTGGAGCCGGCGTATGCACAGTAGGACCAGTAAGAGACGAGTTTACTGGGAGATCTGGGGGTTTCACACAGTGAAAGCATCCCAAATCGGGAATGTCCATGGGGCAATGAACAAAACCAGGGATAGGCAAAATCCTGCATTTTGTTCTGCTTTAAATGCAGCTCCTTAATTCCTTAATCTTTCCTTAATCCTTCTATAAGCAACAGAAGCAATGTTCTCAACAGGCATCTAGTGCCTGACAGTCGGGCTCTCAGAGGCCAGTGCAAAGGCTGGATTTGTGGACACACTAATTATCACATGAAGTCTGTGTAGTAAGCTCGAAGATAGATTTTTCAAAACATATTTGCACCACTGTGCCCCTGTCTGCTCTAGGTACTTGCGTTATCAGAAAGGCTAAAAAAGATGATTGGAAATGGGAAAATGTTGCACACAGCATTTTCAATGCAATGCAAGACTATCATAGGCCAATAGAAACCTAGGGCAAAACAAGCGTAACACAGGTTTAATGCAGTGTACCTGTGTTGCTATAGACATTACCATTTACTCTGCAAATATGTTTAACATTAAAAGCATAACACATATTCTGATACAATGCGCTCTGCCATAGCTAAATTCTGATTGATTCTCTAATATACAGAAAGACAATCACAATATACAAAGCGGCCGCTAGGTGTCACCCTGGGTGAGAGTTATAAAATGTCACCGCATGCTCACCATGTGCTCCATGGTGTGAGATCTCCTGGCTTGAGAGAGACACTGTTACTGGAGAGAGCCAAGCCACGAGGAATAGTGAGGAGGTGCTGTTGGCAGGCTGAGCAGAGTAGGCCCTAACGTGGCCTGACAACCAGAGGTACCCCTGTAGACTTTTCCTAACTGACTCCACACTCCACACACAAGTGAGTTGACTTCGTCTGGGGACAGTCTGGGGAGAGGAGAGATAGACCCTAATCTGCAGTTGCCGGGATACACCTGAGGTAGCCATTTTCTGAGGTAAAATATGGGGCCTATAGCTTGCAAGAGTGGTGGTGGAGTGGCTCCCCAGTGACAGAGACTTTGCCATAGGGTGGCCCACGCCTGGCCGGCACCCCCCTAACTTGAAGCACTGCGGTGCACTGACAGGGGGACCCATGTCCAGCATGGTGGGGTGAGCTCTCCCCCAATAGTGACTTTGCAATGGAGTGGCCTGTCACCTGCTGGCAACCCAGAAGAATGCATGTGTGCATGTGTCCTAATGGGGGAACTTGCAAAAGACTGTTGAACTGTTGAACTGAAGTGTGTGTGGAATACATTTTACAGTTTGAAAAGGATCCTGTTTGGTTGTACTTTGACTACGGAATCCAAAAGTGACAATTTTCGTTGGTGTGCAGTGGCAGTATGTTTCTCGTGTTTCTCGTCCTCCACCAGGGACGCGGATTACAATTCGCCCCAAAGCAGAAATGGTGTACAGATGCAGGTGCCTCTGCTTGTATGTTTGGGTGAGGCTTCATGTCTGAGAAGAAATGTGGCATCTCACAGCTTACCACTAGTCTGCCCAAGTACTCATACACTCTCTAATCAGGAGGGATACTTACAGCCTAAGTTTGTGCAAAGCTCTGATACACCAAAACTTTAAGCCACCATCACCCACGGAGAACCATCTAAGTTCATTTGTAGACCAGTGCTGAATGAAAGATGCAGCTCCTCACATTCAGCATGGAAAGAGCATAAAAAAATCTAATTTAACCCTTTGCCTGGAATGTCCTTTTAAAGTTCTGGTCCAGGCAATAACTTAAAAAACACATCACCGCCATCTTCATAAATACCAATGTGGAAGAACTAGCAATTCCATCCTGTGCTGCTGGGCAAACATGATGGCGTCCATCAATATGGCTTTATGCCCCCTAACACTCCTACACCATATATTGCAATAGAGGGGGGCGTACCGAAGCCAGGCAAGCTGACCCTGCATGACAAAAGAAGAAGTGGGCTGCGCTGGAAGACTGAATCGCTGGCTCCAGCCATTGGTTATTATAAAGAGGTCTGACACTGCATGAAGGAGCTGCAGGGGAACATCAGACATGCATCGATGAGCTGTGGGAGAGCACCAAAACTACACAGAGAAGCTGCAGGTGAGTATAGACTTTACTCCCTTTCACCCTTCTAGTGCCAGCTACATGAGTCTCATGTAGCAACCTCTACTCCACTTAAGTGCCAGCTATGTGAGACTCACGTAGCTGAATTTAAACCCCCACAGTAAAAAAAATATAAAAGTTAAAAACTCACCTGACCCCTCGTTATATTAGGCCGGGTCTTTTCTTCACCCGGGGAGCATCCGATCCTCCCCCCTTGGGGCTCTTCTGTCTTCAGGAGGGCGCCCGAGATAGCGCCCCCCCCCCCCCCCGCTTTGGCCGCTGGCACAAACTGTAAGAAAAAAAAAAGAAAGACATTTACTCACCTGCAGCCCCGATCCTTCTCGTGGTGTTTCCTCTTCACCGGGGGGGCCTCCGATCGCCCCCCCGGGCTCTTCCGTGGCAAGGAGAGGGCGAGAGATTGCCCTCTCCATCACTTCCTGGTTCGCGGCTGCTAGCCCCGTCCCTGGTTAGCAGCTCTCCTCCACCGATCTCCAGCAGCTGTCATCTGAAGGTCGTGGGACATGATCGGGACATCGGAGGTGAGTAGAAAAATAAATAATAAATGTAATTTTTTCTAATGTGTGTGTGTGTTTATTTTTATATTTAACCCCTTGTGAACTGGTAAGGGGTCCATGAGACCCCTATACCAGTTCACAAGGCTGGGGGCTGGCAAATCACCTGCGGCTAGCGGGTGACTTGCCATTAACCCCCGGCACTCCCAATTACCTGCCTCCCCAAAACCCAGTGGGGCAGAAGAGCCCGGGCCCACAGAGGGTATGTGGACTTGAAGGCTGCAGGGTGCAGGGGCCCCCAAAGCTGGCCCCTGCACCCTGTTCTACAAGCCCCCATAGCTGGTCCCAGGCTGGTTATGATGGGTAGGGGGGACTCCATTTTTTTTTTATTTTGAGGGGTTTTAAACCCTTAAAATACCCGGGAGGGGGGACCCTATGTCATTTTTTTTTAATTAACCCTTTATGTTTATAGTGTGGATAGTAGTTGTATTTTATTTGTAAATGTTATAAAGTGCTCTTTTCAGTTTGTGGGGGTCTCCTGGGCAAGAATGGGGGGCTACCGATACATATGTGGTACCATTGTAATCGGGGCTAGCACATGCAATATGGTTTTCATTAATAAAACAAATGTTTTATTTAAAATAAAGGAGACAATTGTCTAAAAATATATATATTTTTTTTTTTTTTTTCTACGCAAAAATATTTAAAAACAGTAGAAAAATTACAAACAAGACATTTCATGTTAAAGCCTAAACTCTGCTGCAAAAAAATATGTATATAATTTTTCTGGAAATTCCAGCAAAAATCATGGTTAATCATGGCGCAAAATGGGGAAAAATGACCTGTCAACAGAGGGTGACAAAAATTCAAGTAGGCTGGCAATTAAAAGGGTTAATAGTATCTATGCATGTTGGGTATTGTTCTGCTTGGGGGACCTTGCGCTTTCAGATATAGCTTGTTTTTTCTTGTTTGCATATTGATATTTTAGGTAAACATGGTTTTTATTCTGCTTTTTTATAATTTTTTTTTAGGGAAACCCTGTGCAACTACACTACAACAAGCTAAGTACGCTAAGAAAGCTTAACATGTGTACTTTCAGGGAATATATGGTTTATGGGGCATATTCCAAATGTAAAGGGTTGTTTTGGTTGAAAAATTGCAAGGTGCGCACTTTGTCAGCAGAGCTGAAAATTTCAAGTTAAATTACCGTTATGCGCATGCTTTACTTTGGGGTGTTTGGCAACTCTTCCCTTGACAGTAACTATGCATGTTGGGTACCGTTCTGACCGGGGGATGTTGCTTTTTCAGATTTTACTTGTTGTTTCTTGTTTGCATATAGTTTTTTTAGGAAAATGTGGCTTTGATTCTTTTTTTTTTTTTTTTTTGCACATATTTCACCCAAAAGTATTGAGAATACACTAAAAAAGGCCAAACAAGACATTGCATGTTGAAGCTCAGACTGAAAAAAACAATATATAATTTTCCTGGAAAATCTCTCGAAATCCCTTCAAAAATCAAGGTTGAACATATGTAGCATGAAACGTCATCTGGCAACAAAGGGTGACAAAAATTCTAGGAAGGCTGGCACTTAAAGGAGCACTATCGCGAAAAAATGGCCCAATGATAAAAATCCATATAAATATGCTGGATGGCGGGAGGAGGGTTCACATATACACCCACCATCAGGAAATATACAGCCAGGTTTTTTTTTATTTTAATGGAAGGAAAAGGACATCCGGGGTGACAGGCTCTGTCACCCCTCATAGACTAAACCTGTAACCCCTGTATTTTATTCCTACCAGGGGAAGAAAACCACAAGCTTGGCGGGAGTTTTATTTAGTTCGAGTATATGAGTGACCCCTCCTCTCATTAGCCCACGTGTTTATATGGATTTTCCATATTACATAATTTCGCGATAGTTCTCCTTTAAAGGGCTAAATGAAGTTTCAGGCATTGTAACTAAGGGCCTTGGGGCAGCATGAAGACACAGAGTATAAGGGGCAAGGGAAATTAGAGAACTCATTATTCATCTATCACCACTAGAACACCCAGTTGCTGCTGCTTATCACTGATTGTTATACACAAGGCCTGATGATTAATGATTCTAAACTTCATATAAAAGTTACATTAATTATGCTAGTAACAAGTAACACCTGTATACTGCATTTCCACAGCAGTGCAATTTTTCTTCAATAACCAATTAAATATTGTAGTCAGCAGTCAACATAGGCCCAAGGGACTATTTTGATTGGTTTATAATATGTTTAGGCATAATTCTAGCCTGATTACTTTCCAACCCATCTTGAAAGAGAATTGGAGTAGCAACATTATGTATAGACGTATGCATTAAATAAGGTTATACTCAGTGTGCCTAATACATTTCTGCAAATACTAATAAACTACTATTTGCACAAAAAATTAAGCAATGGCAGTATGTTATTGGAAATTGACTCTTTATAGACAGTTTCGTTGTTTACAATATATATCTGTCAGTCTCAGTTGCATGCAACCCATTCCCAGGTGCCCATTGTACCTTAAACAATAAATTGTATACGAAACTTAGCTTTACTGCATAATGTTACTGCTGCACATCCACCCCCCAGATCTATTGGGTTTCTGGTCATATCACTAGTCTGTTTGTGAAGGCCTGTGGCCTTCCTAATCATGCTATTTAGTAAGTTCCATGTGGCTTCATAGTCTCGTAGTCTTGCTTTCCTGTTCTACTTTTGGGGCAGTGGAAAAGATAAATAGAATGCACCCTTAGATAGTACAATGCATGACCCATCATGTTTGACTCACATTACTGCCTCTTCCTGTTCCTAAGCATGGGGCAGCCAAAGTAATCTGGGTGGTAGGCAACCAAAAGCATAAAAAAAAACTATACTTATCTTTTATCCCCCATAGACTATTGGTTCTATCCTGGCACTTGGAAATTCCCCCAATCACTCGATCTGGTCCAGTGCCAATGGGTTACACCACCCTCCTCCGTGACAGACACACACCGCCCCTCTTTCAGTCACAGTGACACAGCCATGCCTGCTCCATTTACAGCAATGGAGGGGTGGGCCTTTGCCTGGCATGGCACACACAAGGTCTGACACGCCCCTCCATTGTCATGAATGGTGCAAGCATGGCCTTGTCTTTTTAACGTGACTGTGCTTAGATAAAAAACCTTATATAGGCCACATCAAATTAGGGATAAATTAGGGATAATTAGTGGGTGACCACCCTCTTGAATCCACAATACAATGCCAAAATGGATGAACTCATCCCAGCTGTGTTAGTATCATGGCTACACATTTCTTACAGAGAGACATCCCAGGCAGCAAGCATGTTTTTGTAGCTCAGTAACATACAGCAAGCAGGCAGCTGTCTGGCTTCTTACCATGTAAGATCATGCTTCATCCTGCTTGGTACACTGCGCAGGGGACACATTTTGAAACTTTAAAACATTTTAAAACTCCTAGAAGCGCAGACTATCCCAATGGCAGCCAGAACCGGGTGCTCCGCAACCAACCAGTCCCGAATAGCTCTTCCAGCACTTACTATCAACCCTTGTAAGATCGAGTAGGATATCCCCTATGCCCTGGGCCCTGTTTTGGATAGACAGACCGGCCAAAACATGCAAGCATGAACAGACTTTCCCTGGCCAAGTACCAACAAGATGGCGGCAAGGAACACACGTCCTTTACAGCACAGAAACCCCCTCCATCCTCCTATAGAACCAGTAATATCCTTACCAGATGTAGATGAAGATAACCTCCGTACCGAGCCCGGGGCGGGCTGGCCATAGGGCATACCGGGCAAAATCCCGGTAGGCCGGCACCAGAGGAGGCCGCAAACTGTGAAGTCAATATTTCACCTGTCTGGAGATAACTTGCTATAACAGCAAATCTTCAGTTGTCCAGGGCCAAGCGACTGCTTTTCAGGTGCCGGTATTTTTGCACTCCCTGCTTTACTGGGTTATTACAGCTGCTCAAAAAAAGCAACCAGGCGGCGCTGGTCAAGCTAAAGATTTGCTGTTTAGCAGGAGGCAGAGAGCACTAGCAGCCAATCGCCTGCCACGCAGCCCGAGTAGGGGGGAATTTTAACACACCATTTGGTTCAGAATATTTTCTTTCCTTTTTTGTCCTCTAAACCCCGGGTGCGTGATGTGTAACGAAACATTAGGTGTATATATAATGTGACATCAAGATACTATACTGGGCCAGGAAAAGTACAGCAGGACTGGTGTGCCCCAAAAAGTCCCAGGACGTTTTTTATTCATAGTCCGCCCCTGACCACTGCACTACTCTTCCTGATGCTCCCACATCTCCGCTCCACATGGAAGCTCTCTTTGAATCCAGCCAAAACTAGCTCTGACTCAGACTCTGACTTCCTGACTCTGATTCCACAGACCTGATAGACAGGGCATGGAGGTATGCTGGCATTAGAGATGTCCTCACTTATGGGAGCCGACAGCCACCTTTCTGTAGCCCTGGCTAGAGCAAAATTCAAAGCCGCTGCCGCTCTGGCACCTCCTTCTCTGAGAAGAAGAGGATCGTGGGCTGAGGTGAGTTACTTCCTGCTGCTGCACCCTTAGTTGAAGTGGAGTAATGGGCTGCTGAGCTGAACACAGACTTCTGGCTGAAGTCATGTTAAGATTTGGCAACCTGAACTCGTTCATCTGTACTGATATGTACTTTAAAAAGAAAGTTGCTTGTGTGCTTTTAAAAGGTTTCCTACCTTAAGTAGTTTGACACAGAATCCTCATATCCTCCAGTATCAGTTTCTTCTATTGTAAAAACCTCTCTAGAGGCAACAACTGATGATGTGTTAGAGGAGGGAGTTGAGGAGTACCAGAATAACTTGCTTGATTGCACTCAGTGAAGATGTGAAATTCGGTTTGGCTGATTCGCCCTATTTCCCTAAGAAATGTGGGTTTTTGCAAACCAAACGTTAAAAAAAACTGCTAAAAAAATAGAGAAAATAAACTTGACTTCATCCCCATTCAAGCGTTGTGCAATGTCCTCATCCTCCGATGCTGTCCCAAGCCGGGCCTCCTGGCATCTCAGCTCCCTGCCACAAGGAGGGCCTTCTTACAGCAGTGGTGGATCAGCAATGGATTAGAGGTAAGTATATAAAAAGTATATATAATTTATGGATGCAGGTAATTGGGTAGGGGCCTATGGAAAGTCACACGCTTGCTGACTGATTACTTGTCAGCCCCTCCTGACTGTGGATTGGTGTAGATGTCTCAAGGGCTTCTTACCAGTTCACTAAGAGTTAAATGGAAAATGCACACACACACTCAATAAAAAAATATATTTTATTACCCCCCAACCCCATACTTACCTCTAATTCTTAATCGAGCCTCTGCAGCTGTCCGATGATCTCTCTGGCTTCTGACAGTTTGGCTCCCCGCTGCAGAGAAGGGCTATTAATAATGGCAGAGTGAGCTGACATCAGCTCACTCCCAGTATAAAAGCACCACCCTGCTGCGAGAAGCAGAGATGCCAGGCCACTGGATTCTACAGACACCAACATGGGACAGCGACAGAGTGTTGTGGAACAGCGAAAGAGCAGATGAATTTGTTTTCAGGGAAAGTTCATCAGCACAAGCCCCCAAAAATTTGAATTTGTGCCGAATCAAATTGTTACTAAAATTCAGGGCAAACTTTGGTTCTAGTGCACCGGTATGCTCATCTCTATTCATTAGAAAAAAATTATCTACCTAGACAATTCTATCAATTATAATCCAACCTTAGCGGAAGGATAATAGAGAGGGTATAGGCATATCTTTTATTAAAGATTTTACAATTCAGTAGGGGAAACCAATCATGTCTGTAATTTGTAAACTGTAGTAAAAAAGTAAAAAAAAAACAGCACACAGCACAACATATTCTTGGTATTCAATATATTCTCTTTCTATTGAGTAAAAGCTTGGTTGGAACAACACTTGTATCTCAAAACATTGTACCTAGTGCAGGGCCCACTGGCTGCTTCAGGCTATCTGGCTGCAGGAGAACAATAAGACTTCTTGGGTATAACAAGGTTGATGCGCAGGGGCACCCACAATTGGGATGCCCCCCAGATTAAAAGGACCAAAACTCATGGTATAAAATACTTCACATCCAGCCATTTATCTGTCCCCAGGGCATCCCAATTTCTGCATTGTAAAACCACTGTCCCTTTAAACTCACCTCAATCCTTGATCCAATGGTGAATCCACAGCTTGGTCCAGCAACTGCTGTGCTCACTACCAAAGACTTGAATGGCTGTGGGTGTGAGCACAAATGGTGGAAAGAGCAAGGGATGGGCAGGACTAAGCTTAGCCAAGCACCCTGCAGCATTCCCACTCCCTTACCATTCAAGGCACATTGAGCATGCAAATTGGTGATGCCATACGAGGCTTTTGCATGTGGTGTAATGGCACAATGTTACAACAATGAAATTCCATGTGTTTTTGCTTTGTTACTGGTGGATATGTATTCAAAAACATACTTTAATCACACAGAGCCTGGCGCTCTATGCTATAGCGACCAGTTTTAGAGCACTGACGCTCTGTGTGTGTCATTTTCTGATAAGTACGGTGTGAGCCGCTGAGAGTCGGTCGCACTGAGCTGGCGCTACCTTTCACTCCCTGCAGCACTGTACTGGTGTTAGAACGCCCAACACACATCATATTCATCAATGCCGGCCAGGTTACTACAGCGACTGAGACGCTCTGTTACAGCGCCCGATACCCGCTTACAGCGATTACTAGAGGCCGATACCTGGTGTTATTAATGAATCAGCCTCCACGTTCGGTTCGACCGACTATTTATCTCTACATGATATAAATATCATATTCAACCATTTTTAAATATTGCATATTTTCTGGACAGTTGTAAGCAGCATTTCACTACATGACATACTTTGTATGACTGTGTATGGAACCTATAAACATTGATTTGAGTTCATTATTAATATAAAGAGTTAATTCAATAGCAAAATGAACAAAAATATTTATTTTAGGTTCAGTATTTTAGAATATATTTCTCAGTCTGATGCATTTTTTGGTAGCAAAACGTATTCAATTTCAAGGACTATTTTCAGATCAAGAATTGTAACTCATTTTTGAATTCCAGTGCTTGGCTTCTATTGAACAGCTGTCTGTCCAAGAACAAGTAACAGCTGTATACTGCATTTTCACAGCAGTGCAATATTTCTGCAATAACCAATTTATTTTTGTAGCTAGCAGTCAACACAGGCCCAAGGGACTATTTTGATTGGTTTATAAAATGTTTAGGCACATTTCTACAGACTAATTACTTTCCTACCCATCTTGAAAGAGAACTGGAGTATCAACATTAATTATGTATAGAGATATGTATGAAATAAGGTTATACTCAGTGTGCTTAATACATGTCTTACAGCAAATACTAATAAACTACTTTCAGAACTAAACATGAAGCAATGGCAGTAAGTTATTGGACTCTTTTTAGACAGTTTTGCTGTTTACAATATATGTCTGTTCACATGTGTTCTATCAGTTTCAGATGCACACAACCCATTCCCTGGTGCCCATTCTACCTTGAACTATAAATTGTACATGAAACTTGGCTGTACTACATAATGTTACTTCTGCACATCCAGCCCCCATATCTGCGTTGGGTTTCTGGCCATATTATCAGTGTTTGTGAAGGTCTCTGGCCTTCCTAATCCTGCTATTTAGTAAGTTCCATGCTGGGTTTCTGCACTTCATAGTTGTGTAATCTTGCTTTCCTGTTCTGCTTTTGGGAGCAGTGGGAACAATAAAGAGAATGCACCCTTAGATAGTACAATGCATGACCCATCATGAATTGGCTCACATTACTGCCTCTTCTTCCTCCCAAGCATGGAGCAGACAGTGTAATCTGGGTGGTAGGGAACCAAAGGCATATAAGTGCCTCAAAAGGATTGTCCAGACATTAAAACAAATGTTTTACTCATCTCTTATCCCTCACAGATTATCGGTTCTATTCCGGCACTTGGAAACTCCCCTGATCACTCAATCCTGTCCAGTGCCAGTGCCAATGGGCCACATCCCCTTCTCCATGACAGACACCCCCCTCTTTCAGTCACAGTGATGCAGCCATGCCTGCTCCATTTACAGCAATAGAGGGTTGGCCTTGGTCTGACATGGCACATACAAGGCCTGACACGCCCCCTCCATTGTCATGAATGCACCAAGTATGGCCATGCTTAGATAAATAACCTTGCATAGGTCACATCAAAATCAGTGATGATTAGTGGGTGACCACCCCCTTGGATCCACATTGCAATGGATGAAATCATCCCAGGTGTGTTAGTATACACATTTCTTATAGAGAAATCATTCCACTGTGATGTAGAGAGGACTTAGACATCCCAAGCAGCAAGTATATTCTTCTAACAATGTATAGTAGCCAAAAGCCGTGATGTTTGCTCAATAACACACAGCAGGCAGCTGTCCGGCTTCTAATTATATAACTATGTAATGTTACTATGTAATGCTTCAACATGCTTCATCCTGTTTTGGATGGGCAGACTGGCCAAAAAGCTCAAGCAATTTAGCAGGTGGAACAGACTTTCCCTGGCCACAAGCATGAACAAGATGGCGGTGTGAAACAGCAATCCACGGAATGCCTGCCCTCTACAGCATGGAACCCCTCTCTATCCTCCTATATCACTGTCAATAGCCTCGATTCAGAGAGACAAAAAAAAACTTCCGTTTTAGTTCCGATCTGTTTTTTTGTGAAATGTTTCCGTTCTCGTATGAGTGTGCGAGCGATTCTATGCATGCATTGAAAACCTTCTGTAAAGTTTCCGTCCGTTCGTACGGCAGATTACGAATTACGAGGATGTCATTTTCCATCCAGACTTTTCCGTTTCATTTTCACATGTTACAACGTAGGCTTTAGTTTTTGCCCTTTTCCCATCGTATCCTCCAACGAATCCTTTACGTTTCCCGTTCGATTCTGTTTCCCTTTTTCAATAAATATTCATCCAGACGGAAATCCTTACGATCTTGCGCCTGCGCACTACAAACTTAACTCGCCTACATATTTGCCATCCTCACTTCTACTACAATGTTTAGCTAAATCACTTAGCACTGTCCTCCATCTTCCCTTTTTGACCCTTAAAGCTCACCCAAACCACTTCACGGTTAGGTTCTTCTTCCGTTTTAGCCCCCTAAAACTTACCCAAATCACTTCTCGGTCATGTGAATATTCATCTTTAAATATTTCTGGGCCCATTCGTTTTGTGTTAATGTATTTTGTAAATGAAAAGACAATGTAAATTTTTTTTTTATTCCATCATAAAATATAAAATATAAAATTGTTAAAAATACATAGCAATGGCAGGCCACTGAACATTATTCTTCATCTGTGGTCCCCAACGAGTTGCACAGCTCCTGCATCTCGCCCACCAACTGAAGGACCCTGACACTCAGTTGTGCCACTCTGGCAAGTGTGGTCCCTGTTGAAAAACGTAAATTAAAATATTGGTATAACCTTGTTGGGGTCATGCTGCAGTGCCCCCCCCCCCCCAGAAGGTCCAAACACCTAAATCTGGACTTCAAAAGCCAGAGGGCCCTCGCCACCACGGCCCGGGTTTTAGAGAACCCCTGGCCCGCATTCTGCAGGCATAGAACGGGCATCAGGAGCAAGGGCGAGTGGCACATCTTGCAGTTCCTGCAACCAAATATAAAATAATTACACAAAGCAAAGGTAACCAACTAAAACAAGAACTCCTATCACAAATTAAGATTCAAGTTCAACAATCCAAATATAATTCACAAAGGACATAAGTCTAAAAAAATATAGCAATTATATGGATGTGTGGAAAAATAAATGTTTACATGCTAAGGACGGGGAGGCCGATTCATCAATAGCGCCAGGTAGCGACAGATGAGCGACTGTAGCGTGATTTTTTCAGCGCCAGCCAGTATTCGCTGTGCTTGGCCGGCGTTAGCTTGATGACAGCGACTCAGTCGGTGTGCGGTAATGTTGAATACTGGCTGGGGGGTCGCTGTTTCACAGGTCCAGCGTTGTATGTGAGCGCCTGACAACGAATGGCCAGAGCGAACGGCTAGCTTCATATTCATCAAAAAATCACGCTCCGAATGTGCTGTCGCTGTCCATTCCTTGTTTAAACCCCAGAGCGCTGGCGCCGATCTGTATTAACTAGTTTTTAACCCCTAAACAACCATATTTTTTGAATGTAACATTATACATGTTTTTAGAATCATTTTGTTATATGAATACATTAATCTCAGACCTGTTAGATCAATTCTGCACATATTTTTTTTTTTTTTTTTTTTGACTTAAAAATAAATCCTAACATTGCAGAAGTGTTCTCTGATTTTTTGACATTAAAAAAATTTAAAAAAAAATTAATACCAATTAATCATGAATTATTATAGATTGCTCCATTGAAATGCATTGGACATCGCCAGGGAGCGACAGCTCATACCTGGCGCTGTGAGGGAATTTGCAGCGGCGCTGTTCGGTCCAGGCGACTTCATGATGAATGCCGCGCTAGCCGTCGCTCTCGCCGGCGCTAGCCTCATTTTGCTTGATAAATGCGTCATTGTGACCGCCGCGGGCGTACTTGAGTCGGTAGTCGCCGTTAGCTGCCGCTACCTGGCGCTCGTCAGACACTACCTGGCGCTATCGCTTGATGAATAAGGGCATAATTAAGATCAGCATTAAAATGCTTCTATAAGGCATACATGAAATGTATTGATTCAGGTATCCATTGCTATACAATTTATGGCCTCGGCCATGCTGATACATGCAATGCCTTGGAGCTAAAGGCGCGCAGACTCCTCCACATAGCCGCAAAACATGTTCAACAATAGCAATCCGAGCCCTCAAAGGTCTCGTAAGTGGATCGGAAATGAAACGGATTTATAGGGTGGTGATCCGTCGGAAATCAGCTCTCTGAATCAGACGGAAGCTCTCTGAATCAACGGAAGTTTTCTGAATGAACAGAAAATTTCCGATTTTGTTTGGAAAATGATCCAAACTAACGGAAATGTTCCGACTTGCTTCCCGAACGTTCGTGCGAGTAGAAAATGGATGAAAAAAAGCAAAAAAATGACAAACACCCACCAAAACTTTCACAGACAGCTACGGAAGTCCGGACGAATGTGTCTCTGAATCGAGGCTAATATCCTTACCAGATGTAGATGAAGATAACCTTCAAGCATAATGATCGCCGTCCCACTCTTCCTGACGTTCCCACATCTCCGCTTCACATGGAAGCCCTCTATTACTCTGAAGCCTCAGAATGCCAGGGATCACAAGCCTCCTCCCTTGACAAAGTTATGGCAGAAATGGAGGTAATCCAAGCCAATGCACTTTTATGCTTTGCTCCTAATACACCTCACACTCTTTGTGCTTTTGATGCATCTTTATATAAAAGGTCTCTCTCAGCTTTATTAGAGAAAGAGCACTCCAACACTATAACTCAGATGTCCTCAGAATTTATAGAATTAAAGGTGGACATTAAAAGCATAGGTGCTAGAATATATCTAATTGAAAATTAGCTTGATGGCACCATTCAGTCGATCAGACTACAGCCAGTGTTTCTAACATTATCATTCATTTATATTCTTCTATCACCAAAATAGAAGATCTTGAAGATCATTTTAGGAGAGATAATGTTAGAGTTAGAGGCCTCCCTCTAACAGACCTAGACTCTACAATCAAGAAGTTAATCAAATCTCTGATCCCTGAGGCTGATAATCTTCACTTAGAACTGGATCGATGCTACAGAGCCCTCATTTCCGTCAGGCAAGATGGCTTACCCAGGGATGTGATTATCAAACCACATTTCTACTTTATCAAGGATCAGATCCTCAAAATATATAGAGCAAATGTGTCAAACTCAAGGCCCAGTGTCCGGATGCGGCCCTTCAAGCTCTGTTATGTGGCCCTCTTGACGAGTGCCAGATGGCACCACTTTTAGCTGACCTGATCATTCCAAGGCTTCTGTCACTGGCAGCATGTCATTGTGCCTGTGTGTGGAGAGTAATGCAGTGGTAGTAGCTGTGCTACACTGTGAAGCATAGTACCGCCTCTAATTCTGTCCCTGGACATGGTGTCTATGAAAGAGGTTGATGCATGTCTTTGTAACATTCTGGGGAGTATGTTCTGGAGAGTAGTGTCTGCAGTTGTTCTGTGCCTCTGTGCAACCATCTCCCACTACAAAAGGAGGGCCTGCCTAACCTACTAAATCGACTGTCACAGCAGAGGTGGAGTAAAATGACTGTGAAGCTGTTCTGGGCAAAATAATTCTGCAGCTGCTCTAGACAAAATAATTCTGCATCTGTCCCATGTAAAATAATTCTGCATTTGCCCATGGCAAAATAATTGTATGGTTGTCCTTGACAAAATAATTCAGTATCTTCATCTGTCCTGGGCAAAAAACATTTTAACCATAACTTTTAACACATTTGAATGGTCATACTTGCATTTAGTTTTGCATTGTTTATTAACCAACCATTAGTTTGACACCCCTGATCCAGAGAAAGTTCTGATCTTAAAATAAGAGGATCTAAAATCCAAACATTGCACAGATCACCATCCAATGCAGGGGAGCCCTTAGGCCCCTGCTTGTACCCCTACTACAACAAGGTATACAATACAGATGGACTGTCCCTCTGTGGCTTTCTTTTCATATTTAAAAACAAATCTTGAAACCCCTTACGAGCATCCAGATCTATCTTTCCTATCTGGACCCCGGCCCAGAAGGATCTTATCACCCAAACTTGAAAATGAATGAAAATCTAACCTCTTTCTTTCCTAATTGTGCCAAATTGTGTGAGTCTGGGTCACCCAGAAGTCTGTTCTGGGGTTCGGCATTTGGAAAAGCTGGGGTTGATGGGCAGTTTTTTTTTGGTATTTTTTGTGCATTTTTGGTTAGATACAATTTTTATTTTCCAAAGAATAGCTCGACTTTTTATTTTTTAATAGTATTTTTTTCACTTTTAAGTGTTTTACTAAATTCGGCTTTTAAATGGCCAAAAAAGGTTATTTGACTACCGATATGCAATCACTGCTATGACTATGGGTGTTCACTTTACTATTAGGGCTATAGGCTCGATTCAGAGAGACACAAACAAACTTTCGGTTTGGTGCCGACGTCGTAAGATTTTCAAAATTTCCCGCTCTCGCATGAACGTTCGATCGATTCTATGCATGCTTCGTAAACCTTCCGTAGCGCGTCCGTGTGCTCGTATGCCAGAGTACGCAGACGAGGATGTCATTTTCCATCGAAAAGGTTCAGATTTATTTTGCCCAACTACCAACGTAGCCTTTCGTTTTTGCCCTTTTCCCATCGTATCCTCACACGAATCCTATCATTTTCCCGCTACATCCTGCTTCATTTTTTCCTAAAGTATCTGTCCAGACGAAATTCTTGCGATATTGCGCCTGCGCACTACAAACTTCTCTCATTAAAGTGTTCGCCTACATAATTTCACTTCCATCACTAAACTCACCCTAACCACTTAGCGCTCTCCTGCCTTTTCCCTGGAGCTCCCTTAAAGCTCACCCTAACCACTTAGCGCTCTTCTGCCTTTTCCCTTGACCTCCCTTAAAACTTACCCCAATCACTTAGCGCCTTGTTTCTTCTTCCATTTTCACACCCTCAAACTTACCCCAATCACTTAGCGCCTTGGTTCTTCTTCCATTTTAGGTCCCTAAAACTTACCCCAATCACTTAGCGCCTTGGTTCTTCTTCCATTTTAGGTCCCTAAAACTTACCCAAATCACTTAGCGCCTTGGTTCTTCTTCCATTTTAGGTCCCTAAAACTTACCCCAATCACTTAGCGCCTTGTTTCTTCTTCCATTTTAGGTCCCTAAAACTTACCCAAATCACTTAGCGCCTTGTTTCTTCTTCCATTTTAGGTCCCTAAAACTTACCCAAATCACTTAGCGCCTTGGTTCTTCTTCCATTTTTGGTCCCTAAAACTTACCCCAATCACTTAGCGCCTTGGTTCTTCTTCCATTTTAGGTCCCTAAAACTTACCCAAATCACTTAGCGCCTTGTTTCTTCTTCCATTTTAGGTCCCTAAAACTTACCCAAATCACTTAGCGCCTTGGTTCTTCTTCCATTTTTGTTCCCTAAAACTTACCCAAATCACTTCACGGACATCACAATCTTGATTTTCAAATATGTCATTGTCCCCTTGTTTTTTTTCTATGTATGTGTGCAAATAAATGGGACAACATGTTTTTTTTTTTTTTTTGGGTTTTTAATAGCTCAATTGCCATTTGTTGGCAAAATTTTTCTGGCAACTTTGGCCAAAAAAAAATAATAACTATATACAAATTGTTTTGGCTTTACTAAAAATATATACACAGTTTTTGTTAAAAACTTTAAAAACTATATACAATTTAAAACTTTTTAAAAACCAGAAAACTATATACAAAGAAATTTGGTGTTTAACCAAGAAAACTATGTACAAATACAACTATTTACAAATCTACAGGGCCAGGAACCAGGACACTAGTCTTCCTCTTCTGTTGTCCCCAACGTGTCCCGCATCGCCTGCAGATCGGCCACCAACTCAAGGACCCTCCGATTGATATCAGCAAGTCGCTGTCTTGTGGTCCCTTCCCAAAAATCAGAAATTCAAATTATTCGGAGAACAATACATGTTTATCACCTGTGTAATTAATGTATTTAAAGAAACAAATTAAGTATAATGCACATATGATTAATCACAGGAATTAAGGTTAGTAAGTGGCCACAGGACAGTTGGGCAACTAATTAAGCTAATTCAGTGGCCACAGGACAGTTGGGCAACTAATTAAGCTAATTCAGTGGCCACAGGACAGTTGGGCAACTAATTAAGCTAATTCAGTGGCCACGGGACAGTTGGGCAACTAATTAAGCTAATTCAGTGGCCACAGGACAGTTGGGCAACTAATTAAGCTAATTCAGTGGCCACAGGACAGTTGGGCAACTAATTAAGCTAATTCAGTGGCCACAGGACAGTTGGGCAACTAATTAAGCTAATTCAGTGGCCACAGGACAGTTGGGCAACTAATTAAGCTAATTCAGTGGCCACAGGACAGTTGGGCAACTAATTAAGCTAATTCAGTGGCCACAGGACAGTTGGGCAACTAATTAAGCTAATTCAGTGGCCACAGGTCCCTCTTATATTGGCATTGACTAGGGCATTATGTGTTTTTGTGTTCATGGGAATTTAGACCGAAATCTCTATAATGACATGACTACTTACTTGGTTGGTGGCCGAGAGATGGCTCGTTGGGGACAACACCCTGAGGTCCTGGTTCCTGGCTCTGCTGTGAAGAAGTGCCTGTAGAAACATGGGCCAAATGGTTAGTTTGGATGTCTGATTCCGCAGTCCTCCAATGTTTTGAGCTAAGTCTGGGTCACATCACTCACCTTCTCCAGGGTCTTGTGGGCTCCTATCTGCTGCCTCCTCACCCACTACTTCACCCGCAACCGAAACATCTACAAATACAGAATAAAGGATTCAGTTTGGTGATATCAGGAGCTAGCAATTCTCTTTTTTGGTGTAGACATGAAGAGTGACATACCCGAGGATCCCGCATGCGTGGCAGGGTACGACTGCCTGCCCACGCTGTGCCGCCCCTCCTCTGTGGTAAGGTCCAGGGGCTGGTCTGAGGAGGCCACAGAGGAGGGGTCGGCCCGTCGCCCTGGAGATCCACCACCTTCACTCCCAGCTGCAGAATCATGCAGCACTGGTCGTCCTCTGCGCCTCCGGGTGCGGCGAATTCGGTAATCCATTTCCAACACTAGAAAAGAAAAGGCATTCTAAGTAAAGTCCTACCTTCTGTCTTAGTTACATATTGCATGCAATCGCAATCTACTTACTTGGAAAATGGATTCCGAAGAACCTCCGCACCCGGGGCATGTGCAGCCGTTTGAGGTCCGACCAATGCTGCATGATCTGCGTGTGGGTGAAGGTGGTGTTGGTCTGCTGTTGGATGGTGGAGATTATCTCCAGGGCGACGTGGCGTTTTTCAAATGTGTTGGGCAGGTAGTCGTACCTGCGCTCCAGCATGGTCTACAAAACAGAAAGAAAACATCGACTTTACTTCTCAATACATATCAATATGTGTCAGCAAAACATTTTTTGGGGTAATTACATTAACACACACACATTTCTAGTGTTCATTAATTTCACAATATGGCCTAAATGTTGTTTGGCACGTGTGTTGCGTGCGTTTGGTTGTGCATGTAGTTTATCACATTTTTAACCAAAGCCATTTATTCCTGCGCTTCCTTCACATATAGAGCAGCATTTCCTAATCTAACAAAAGTCCATCGAATACACTTACGAACATGATGATCTCTTCTTGTTGGCGGGTGAAGATAGTGGGTGCCATCTTGCTTCTTTTTCTCGGCAGCAGATAAGTAACGCCCCAGCGCGTTCCGCACGGCCGTGCGAACGTACGCAATGCCTCAGCGGGTTCCGCACGGCCGTGCGAACGTACGTCACACGCTGGCTTGCTTACTTAAAGGTCCCTGCACACCCAGCTGATTATTTGAGAAAATCAAAATGGCACCCAAAAAACCTCCGGGCAAAACTGGAAAGGAGCAAACGGGGAAGAAGGCAGCCAAACGGCAGGAGCCTTCCGAAGGGCCCAAAACCAGGTCGCAGCAGCCAAAAGCAAAATTACGGCCTAGTACCAAAACGCCGGCCAAGCCAACTACCAGCTATGGGCAAAAAAAGGAGCAGCCAGGCAAACCAAAGACCCAGGCCACAAAGACTAGTATGGCTACTGGGCCAAAAACGGGTAAGAGGGTCCGAAGACCCACCCCACCCTGCCCCACTACAACACCCACAATAGTCCGCAGTAGGTCCCGCAGTCCCCCTCGAGGCCGAACCAGGTCCCGCAGCCCCCCTAGACGCCGCAGCAGGCCACGCAGCCCACAAAGAGGCCGAACCAGGTCCCGCAGCCCCCCTAGACGCCGCAGCAGGCCACGCAGCCCCCCTCGAGGCCGAACCAGGTCCCGCAGCCCCCCTAGACGCCGCAGCAGGCCACACAGCCCACAAAGAGGCCGAACCAGGTCCCGCAGCCCCCCTAGACGCCGCAGCAGGCCACGCAGCCCACAAAGAGGCCGAACCAGGTCCCGCAGCCCCCCTCGAGGCCGAACCAGGTCCCGCAGCCCCCCTAGACGCCGCAGCAGGCCACGCAGCCCACAAAGAGGCCGAACCAGGTCCCGCAGCCCCCCTAGACGCCGCAGCAGGCCATGCAGCCCACAAAGAGGCCGAACCAGGTCCCGCAGCCCACCACGAGTGTGCCCAAAAAAAAAACAGAAGAGGGCCGGCCCTGCAAGATCGCCCTCACCCTTGGTCCGCCCTACTACCTCCAAGGGCAGCACTACTTCAGGCTCCGAACGAAGCTCTCCTGCTCGCCCACATTTGGCACCGGCACAGGTGGAAAGGCAAGGTTACTATGCCACATCAACACCTGGGACTTCTGTGGCCAGCCAGGCCAGAACACCCAGTCCCTTGCCCAGTCCAGGCCAATCCCCAGGCAGCCACCATTCCCTGCATTATACCCCACAAACCCAGCCAAGGATGTCACCCCATTTGGATGACACCATGGAGGACCCACAACCCAAAACAACAGGGCGCACATTGCGAAGAGGGCAGTTAAGTGGGCGTTTTGGTGAGGCACAAATTATGGCCTTGGCTAGTGGCCTGACCTTAGTTTATGATGAGCTATATGGGCGCAGATCAAAAAACACCACCAAACAGCGCAGAGCCAACATCTTGGCAGACCTAACCAGACAAGTGAATGCAGCGGGGGAAGAGTTAAAGGATGTTGTACAGATTCAGCGCAAGATATCGGACCTCAAATATGCTGCACGGAAGAAAGAAAATCAAAGGCGGATTGACAGGTAAAAATGTTAGCTTTAGGATTAGACTGGATGTTGTATTGGCCACCTGGTTCTAAATTACCCTAACTCTGTTTTGCAGCATGAAAACTGGAGGAGGTTTTCCCTCCAAACTCAAGTTGACCCCGGCTGAGGAGATGATTTATGGATTGATGCATCCAGTCGCCGTCGAAGGCCACGCGGCCCTAAGGGACACAGATTCCCCGTCTCCAGGGCGACGTGGCGTTTTTCAAATGTGTTGGGCAGGTAGTCGTACCTGCGCTCCAGCATGGTCTACAAAACAGAAAGAAAACATCGACTTTACTTCTCAATACATATCAATATGTGTCAGCAAAACATTTTTTGGGGTAATTACATTAACACACACACATTTCTAGTGTTCATTAATTTCACAATATGGCCTAAATGTTGTTTGGCACGTGTGTTGCGTGCG
This sequence comes from Gastrophryne carolinensis, assembly GCA_027917425.1. Lineage (NCBI taxonomy): Eukaryota > Metazoa > Chordata > Amphibia > Anura > Microhylidae > Gastrophryne > Gastrophryne carolinensis. The sequence continues at coordinate 275,672,101 of CM051234.1, forward strand.
TTTGGTTGTGCATGTAGTTTATCACATTTTTAACCAAAGCCATTTATTCCTGCGCTTCCTTCACATATAGAGCAGCATTTCCTAATCTAACAAAAGTCCATCGAATACACTTACGAACATGATGATCTCTTCTTGTTGGCGGGTGAAGATAGTGGGTGCCATCTTGCTTCTTTTTCTCGGCAGCAGATAAGTAACGCCCCAGCGCGTTCCGCACGGCCGTGCGAACGTACGCAATGCCTCAGCGGGTTCCGCACGGCCGTGCGAACGTACGTCACACGCTGGCTTGCTTACTTAAAGGTCCCTGCACACCCAGCTGATTATTTGAGAAAATCAAAATGGCACCCAAAAAACCTCCGGGCAAAACTGGAAAGGAGCAAACGGGGAAGAAGGCAGCCAAACGGCAGGAGCCTTCCGAAGGGCCCAAAACCAGGTCGCAGCAGCCAAAAGCAAAATTACGGCCTAGTACCAAAACGCCGGCCAAGCCAACTACCAGCTATGGGCAAAAAAAGGAGCAGCCAGGCAAACCAAAGACCCAGGCCACAAAGACTAGTATGGCTACTGGGCCAAAAACGGGTAAGAGGGTCCGAAGACCCACCCCACCCTGCCCCACTACAACACCCACAATAGTCCGCAGTAGGTCCCGCAGTCCCCCTCGAGGCCGAACCAGGTCCCGCAGCCCCCCTAGACGCCGCAGCAGGCCACGCAGCCCACAAAGAGGCCGAACCAGGTCCCGCAGCCCCCCTAGACGCCGCAGCAGGCCACGCAGCCCCCCTCGAGGCCGAACCAGGTCCCGCAGCCCCCCTAGACGCCGCAGCAGGCCACACAGCCCACAAAGAGGCCGAACCAGGTCCCGCAGCCCCCCTAGACGCCGCAGCAGGCCACGCAGCCCACAAAGAGGCCGAACCAGGTCCCGCAGCCCCCCTCGAGGCCGAACCAGGTCCCGCAGCCCCCCTAGACGCCGCAGCAGGCCACGCAGCCCACAAAGAGGCCGAACCAGGTCCCGCAGCCCCCCTAGACGCCGCAGCAGGCCATGCAGCCCACAAAGAGGCCGAACCAGGTCCCGCAGCCCACCACGAGTGTGCCCAAAAAAAAAACAGAAGAGGGCCGGCCCTGCAAGATCGCCCTCACCCTTGGTCCGCCCTACTACCTCCAAGGGCAGCACTACTTCAGGCTCCGAACGAAGCTCTCCTGCTCGCCCACATTTGGCACCGGCACAGGTGGAAAGGCAAGGTTACTATGCCACATCAACACCTGGGACTTCTGTGGCCAGCCAGGCCAGAACACCCAGTCCCTTGCCCAGTCCAGGCCAATCCCCAGGCAGCCACCATTCCCTGCATTATACCCCACAAACCCAGCCAAGGATGTCACCCCATTTGGATGACACCATGGAGGACCCACAACCCAAAACAACAGGGCGCACATTGCGAAGAGGGCAGTTAAGTGGGCGTTTTGGTGAGGCACAAATTATGGCCTTGGCTAGTGGCCTGACCTTAGTTTATGATGAGCTATATGGGCGCAGATCAAAAAACACCACCAAACAGCGCAGAGCCAACATCTTGGCAGACCTAACCAGACAAGTGAATGCAGCGGGGGAAGAGTTAAAGGATGTTGTACAGATTCAGCGCAAGATATCGGACCTCAAATATGCTGCACGGAAGAAAGAAAATCAAAGGCGGATTGACAGGTAAAAATGTTAGCTTTAGGATTAGACTGGATGTTGTATTGGCCACCTGGTTCTAAATTACCCTAACTCTGTTTTGCAGCATGAAAACTGGAGGAGGTTTTCCCTCCAAACTCAAGTTGACCCCGGCTGAGGAGATGATTTATGGATTGATGCATCCAGTCGCCGTCGAAGGCCACGCGGCCCTAAGGGACACAGATTCCCCGACCCGTCCTGCAGGTGAGTAAGATGTATGTGACCTTTACAATTAGTGAGCATGCACAATTAGCCAGTAACACATCTGGGAAGCCAGGCACCTAGGCTGTGGCTTGTAGGTGATTTCTGTGTTGGGCCAGGGTGTGGCATGTGTGTGGCCACTTAACTGTTGATTTTTGGTCCACATACAAGACGTGAATGTACATTGAACCCGAGTGTAAAAGTTTGTGGGTTCCCATTAAACCGGACCTTCACCATGATTTAATGAAAAGCACAAACTCTTATCCAAAAAATCCTCAGCATCTAAAATTAATATATTTTACATGTGTAGTCACTAATGTATTATACTTTCCAACACTGGGCTGCAACTCTGTTCGGCAATTTAGGATACGGCCGCCGCCATCTTGACTCCGAAGCATCACACTTACTGAGGAGAGGAGAGTGGGATAAGGTACAGGGGGGCGGGTTATAGCTGTGCTTTGCTCCGACAGAGCAGAGCTGGGGTCAGGGAAAGGTCAGCAGTCCAAGAATGCAGAGCAGCACAGTCAGGAGGCACTTACTGTTTGCAGGCTGCCTGATAAGATGGCGGATTCCATAAGCCGCCATCTTTGATGTTTAAAGGCTCATAACATGCAGTAGATGCAGGTTGGAAGATTTGTAATGTGGTCAATCTGTATGTACAGGGTGTGGGAAACATAGAAGCTAGACTCTTAATCAGAGTGAAGGTCCGCTTTAATGGCCTCTAAGGGATGTGGTCAGCCACATAACAAGCTGAACTTGAATGTTTGGCTTAGTTGAGTAGAACAATGTGGAAGTAGTTGTAGGCCAAAAATTTAACCACATAATGGCATGGAAATTGAAGCGTATTTGGCCCCGTTGTTGAAGTGCCCATGACAGTTTTGACCCGTTAACTAATTCGGCATATGTCTTTTGACCCGTCAACAATGCATAGGTGTGTGTTTACATAGTGTCTTTGCTTCTCATGCAGGCCACCATCATCGCTCAGCTACTGTGGAATCCACTGCCAGTGTGGACATGCCGTCAACTTCCGTGCAGCCTAGGAGGGAGGAACCGATATATTCGGTAAGTTTATTGAGCAAATGTCGTTTAGCCATGTTACTTTGCATGTTACTACTAACAGATTGACATATGTAGTGGGCAAGCTAACATCTAATTTGTCTCTGTCCATACAGACCCACACACTCATGGATGCAATCCAGGAGCTGGAGGAGGATGGATCCTTTATGTGCCCTTCTGAAGATCTACCCCTGGCCCAGAATCTGCAACTGGTCCAAAATGTTTCACCACCAACTCAGCAGCAGCAGAGGGAATCTGGCAGCATGGTGGCTGCACATGATGGCCAGCATGCACAGACTGACAGTCAAGTCCCCAGTGTTGTCTCTGCTGTTGAGGATAGTGAAAGCATGCCTGTGTCTGTTGAGGGGCCCAGACCAACAGCCTCGGCACGACCCCGAACCAGGGGATTGGGGATGCGGAATCCGCTACGGCGCAACCAGGGGAGGGGCATGGCAATGTTGGACGCATGGCACCACGAGAGGGTGACCTTCCAGCAGCAAAACCAACTAAACCGAGAGGCACTGCATGGCCGGATCGAGAACCTAAATACCACATTACAGGCTGTGCAGAACGAATTGAGGACCCTCAACAGCCACATGGAGACTGCCAACAATGACAACCGTGCCTACAGGGGTGAAATGGTAAATATCATGCGCAACATTTTGGACCAGTTGCAGATTCAGAATGCCACACAGGCCCACGTTCGGGCCAATCAGCAAGGGCCACCACCAGGGTACTATGGCCATCACCCATATTAATGTCTCCACAACATGAATCTGTACAACATCTTTGCTCTTAATCCCCCCTGTATTGACTTGTCTGGTGAGGCAAACCAAGATACCCTTGGTGTATGCCTTGGGTTGTGTGTTTTTGATTTGCGCCCATAGAGCTCCTTAGAGTGGTGAGGTAGGCCACTAGCCAAGGCCATATCTGAATCCTCACTGAACGTGCCACTCAAGCTTCTACCCCTGTACCAGGTTTACACCTGTGGCAGGGCCAAATGTGGCCAACCAGGATTGTTTGTTTTTTTCATTATTGCCATGGTTGATCTAACCATTAATCCTTTGTGTTTACCTCAATTTTTTGAGCAAATTGGAGTGAGCAGCAACTCCAAGTTGGAGCTCTTATTTTTTACAAATAAACAGTTAAAGACACCTGTGGCTCATAAATTTTATTGTCTCTTTTTTGGGTGTCACAGAGAAATATATACTTGGACATTCACACAGTTCACACATCCAAAAAAGAGAGTTGGAAAGCATTAGGCCTGTGGTGAGTAATTACTTTATTACTTATTTGAACACCACAAACATAACGAAACATACACAAAGGGAAATAAAACTTAATCAACAACACAATGTTAAACAAAGGCCAATACAGGTTACATTAAGCAAAATGGGTCGCGATCAAATTAGTCCGCACACTTTGGCCAGACACACTACTGTGTGTGTCCAGAAATGACTCCTCCTGGTCTTCGCTGGGTGGAGAGGGAGCAAATTCTACATACCGGGGGACCCGTTGTGAAATAGCAAAATTGTGAAGAACAGCACAGGCCATTATTATGTCTATGACCTTTTTCGGATCATATTGCAGGGCGCCCCCGGTATGATCCAAACAACGAAACCTAGTCTTCAAAAGACCAAAGGCCCTCTCTACCACTGCCCTGGTCTTGCGGTGCGCACAGTTGTAGGCATCCTGGGAGGCATCCTGGGGCCGGAGTACTGGCGTCAAGAGCCACGGCAGCAGCGGGTATCCTGAATCACCTTATACATAAGATTAGGAAAACAAACATGTAAGACCATCAAGGCACCAGCAACATCAATAGGAGGCTATTTGTCAATTGTGTGATCAACATGAGGCAACATTTGCCACTGTCCCAGTCCCAAACTAAACATCTGTCCTAGAGGTTTACAAAAGGACAACATACAAAGAGTGAGGATGAGGGACAATCATACATATGGATCCCAGCTCTGGGTTTCAAAGTGTGCTTAGGATGTAGGTTTTGCTGACCCCTTATATGCTTTGTGTGAGACCAAAACAGCAGAAACACGCCACATGCACTTTATCCCGCTCTACTCTCGTGTGGAAGTGCAAACCAGCTTAGCAAAGATGGGTCCGAAACTATGCTCAAGTTAAGTGCACGATTCCACACAAGGGTGGTGTAAGAGGGATTATTAAATTAGACCAACAGATAATTTAGAATGTGGCTAATGCAGGCCAAACTTGGCGAAACGCTTGGTTGGTTAATAACTAACATTCAAGTGTGGTTTCACATGGGCAGAAGTTTATTTAAGGTGTAAGTTTGGCAGACATTACTGCCAAATGCTAATTAAAAACAAACATCCACAACTACATTATGTGGTTTATGTTCACTTACCAAGGAGCCATGCACCTGAAAATTCCCCAGACTCAAACCGTCGGTACAATCCTGATCGTCTAAGGATGTACGCATCATGGGCTGAGCCTGGGTAGCCGGCGAGGACGCTAAGGAACCGCATGTCCGGCCCCACCACTGCCTGCACATTAAAGGAGTGGCCCATTTTGCGGTTCCTGGAAAAAAAGGAAGACAAGAAAACATTAGGAAGGCATTTAGAAAAATGAACACACACATTTCGATAAGGAGGGACCATTACAAGGTGGGACCATTACAAGGTGGGAGCATTACAAGGTGGGACCATTACAAGGTGGGTCCATTACAAGGTGGAGCCATTAGAAGGTGGAAACATTACAAGGAGGGACCATTACAAGGTGGGACCATTACAATGTGGGACCATTAAAAGGTGGGACCATTACAAGGTGGGAGCATTACAAGGTGGGACCATTACAAGGTGGGACCATTACAAGGTGGGAGCATTACAAGGTGGGTCCATTACAAGGTGGAGCCATTAGAAGGTGGAAACATTACAAGGAGGGACCATTACAAGGTGGGACCATTACAATGTGGGACCATTAAAAGGTGGGACCATTACAAGGTGGGAGCATTACAAGGTGGGACCATTACAAGGTGGGAGCATTACAAGGTGGGTCCATTACAAGGAGGCTTAACCTAAAATGAAACCAAAAATTAGAAACATTACTTACCTGTATATGTACTCGTCGGCAGCAGGAGGCACCAGGGCGACGTGGGTACAGTCAATGGCACCAATGACGTTGGGCATGTCGGCGATATTATAAAAACCAAGCTTAATGGCGTTTCTGGCTACCATATCATCGGGGAAAAAAATATATTTGGGGGTTAGGGTAGCCATGCCTTCCAAAAAATGTGATAGTGCGCGGCTCAGCGTAGGCTGTGAGATCCCCACGGAGAGGGCACCCAGCCTCTGGAACGAGCCGTTCGCCAAAAATTGCAGGCAGCCAAGCATCTTGGTCATACCTGAAATTGCATGCCCCTTCCTTGTGGTGCGGGCTAACCATGGCCGCAGCTCACTATACAATTTATGGAGGGAAGCGCGATTAAGCCTGGTCAGCTCGAACAGCTCAACGTCATGCATGCCATTGATGTTCATGCGTCGCCGCCGGTGCAATCTGGGCTCTGACCTCAAGATCCCATCAATGCCAAACAGAAGAAGACCTTGATGCTCTTCAAAGTCACTCTCCATCACGCTTGGCTGCCTAGTCCCGAGGTCAAAAAGGTGCCGTAAGACGCTCGACAAGGAAATGACTATATGGGCGTCGGAATACTTGCCAATCAGCTCTCTGAATTAATCGCCAGCCCATTGCAATGACGTAAATGATTTGACCGATCGAAACATTTTCGATTTCGAAGGAAAAAAGTCCCGAAGTTGCGTAAAAACACAAAATAAATTTCGATGGACGAACGAACATATACGTCTATGTTCGAACGTTCGTGCGAGTCGAAAATGGCCAAAAAAAAAGGAAAAAATGACAAACACCCAACAAAACTTTCGATTGCAAATACGAACATAATGACATTTGGGATTTTGAATCGAGCCTTATGTGCATAGAGTGTTTTTCATTATGCTGCAACTTCTGCTACTGATTGAAAGAGACTTTGGGACAGATTTATCAAGCACTTCTGCCAGACAATGCCATTTCTGTGCAAATTCGAGTAGTGCAAAATATGATTTAGACATTTTTCAGCATGTTGCTGCACCCCTGATGTTTTAGCAAAAGTGTTCCTTGTAGTGCAGCAACATGCGCAATTGTGAAAAATATAATAAAATATATTTTTCACTACTAATTTGCACTTATGTGACACTGTCTGGCAGAAGTAGTGGAAAAATCAGGCCCTTAATCTGATGCTGCTATTGTACTATGTTACATTGTCTCTATAATGTAACTATACATAACTATATATGTAATTGGAAATGACTTAACAGGCCATGCAGGCATGACCAAATTGGTTGGCTGCCTGCAATTTCTGGTGAACGGCTCGTTCCAGAGGCTGGGCGTCCTGTCCGTGGGTATGTCCCGGCCTACGCTGAGTCGCACCCTCAATAAGTTTCTGGGTGGCATGGCTACCTTGGTGGACAAATACATTTGTTTCCCTGACACCATGGTAGCCTGGAATGCGGTCAAATTTGGATTTTACGAGCTGGCCAATATGCCTAATGTAATAGGTGCGATTAATTTCACGCACATGGCGCTGGTGCCTCCAGTTGCTGATGAGTATCTATACAGGTATGTCTTTGTTTGCCCTTTGCCTATTTTATTTCATGCACTGTATTGAATGTGTTAAGTAATGTAGAAAAGGCATTAATGTATTTAGCTACTTCCTTGTCCTTTAGTAGTCTAGCTTCACCATATTTAATGTTTAATTTCATCTTGCAATGCATTAGCTTATCTAAAGTGGACCTCAATCTCCCCTTTCATCTAATAGTCCCAAAGGCACTAATGTATTTAGCTACTTCCTTGTCCTTTAGAAGTCCTGCTTTAACCTATTTAATGTTTAATTTCGCCATGCAATGTAATAGCTTATCAAAAGAGGACTTCAATCTCCACTTTCATCAATTAGTCATTAATGTATTTAGCCACTTCCTTGTTCTTTTTCACACACACGTTAAGGTCCCCCACCTTACACTATCAGACTGTAATATACTCAGCCAAATAAGCCAATCTTACCAGTGGTAGTTCCTTCCTGTATAGCATCTGTTCAGATATTGTAGTTGTGCTTTAATGTAGCTTTGCTTTTGACCGGTGTGCTTTGTGTCTTTTGTGTAGGAACCGTAAGCTTGCACATTCAATGTGTAGTGGGTCCTGACCTTAGGTTTCTGAGTGTGTTGGCTGGATTCCCAGGCTCCACCCATGATGCTTTTATCCTGACGAACTCAAGTCTGTATTGGCGTTTTGAGTCTGGCGAGTTATCTGGAGGGTGGCTCCTTGGTAAATCTCTCTTTCAGGTGAGAATGTGAGTCTGATCCTAATTTTTACTTTTAATTTATTGTAGGTGATTCTGGCTACCCCCTGATACCAGCGGCCACAAATTCAGGTACATGATGCCTACAACCAGGCGGCTAAGACCAGGGCTGTTGCATTTGGCTTAGACACGGTTCTTTTGCTTGGATCACACAGGGGGGGTCCTGCAGTACCAGCCTGAGAAAGTCATCAAAATAATTGTGGCATGCATGGTACTTCATAAGTTTGCCCTCCTGCAGAAGGTCCCCCCATAGATGGATGTCTTTCCCCCTCCACCTATGTTGGAGATTCCACAAACTGTTTATCGGGGCACTCAGAGTGCCTCTGGCCAGGCGGTCAGAAATCACCTTGTCTCGTCTCATTTTAGTTAATTTCTGTATAATTATTTTTTTCCCTGTGTCTTTTTTTGTGGTGTCTCTTTGTTTATATTTGCATGTGTTAGTTTTCATTTGATGCAAGGCTTGCCCTTTAAGGTTTGTTGTGTTTGCTTAAAAGCCTATTTGCATTATTTCAGTGAGATTAAACTGAATTACAAAGGCATTTAATTGTTTATGGGTTTATTTTTGTCACTCGGCTATTACATCATAGTATGTAGTGTGGCACAAACATCTAAGCCAACTGAAATATTTTTAAACAACTAAATCTACAAAATTCAAACACTAAGAGGCCGATTCATCAATAGCGCCAGGTAGCGACAGATGAGCGACTGTAGCGTGATTTTTTCAGCGCCAGCCAGCATTCGCTGTGCTTGGCCGGCATTAGCTTGATGACAGCGACTCAGTCGGTGTGCGGTAATGTTGAATACGGGCTGGGGGGTCGCTGTTTCACAGGTCCAGCGTTGTATGTGAGCGCCTGACAACGAATGGCCAGAGCGAACGGCTAGCTTCATATTCATCAAAAAATCACGCTCCGAATGTGCTGTCGCTGTCCATTCCTTGTTTAAACCCCAGTGCGCTGGCGGCGATGTGTATTAACTAGTTTTTAACCCCTAAACAACCATATTTTTGGAATGTAACATTATACATGTTTTTAGAATCATTTTGTTATATGAATACATTAATCTCAGACCTGTTAGATCAATTCTGCACATATTTTTTTTTTTTTTTTTTGTTACTTAAAAATAAATCCTAACATTGCAGAAGTGTTCTCCGATTTTTTGACATTAAAAAAAAAAATAAAAAAAAAATACCAATTAATTATGAATAATTATAGCTTGCTCCATTGAAATGCATTGGACATCGCCAGGGAGCGACAGCTCATACCTGGCGCTGTGAGGGAATTTGCAGCGGCGCTGTTCGTTCCAGGCGGCTTCATGATGAATGCCGCGCTAGCCGTCGCTCTCGCCGGCGCTAGCCTCATTTTGCTTGATAAATGCGTCATTGTGACCGCCGCGGGCGTACTTGAGTCGGTAGTCGCCGTTAGCTGCCGCTACCTGGCGCTCGTCAGACACTACCTGGCGCTATCGCTTGATGAATAAGGGCACAAGTATGTCTAAGCATTGTCAGGGTGATTAGGCAGAAAAGTATGCGGGCTGTCTGTATTGTTGTAGTGCCACCAGCTGGGACAGGTTGTCATTGAGCAACTGCCCTACCCTCACTGCTTGGCCATCCAAGCTCACTAACACAAAGAGTGGGAAGGCAAAGCAGAGCATTGGGAGACCATCTAGTAGGCTGACCACTGTTAGCCCCAGACATAGTGGACATCAAGCCCAGATCTCCTCCACCAAGAGTGCCAAAGCAAAGAAGAGCAGAGGCAGCCCTAATCCTTGGGCAAGCAATGCTAACCCTAGACATAGTGCTGGCCCTAGCCAAACATCTTGCAGGAGTGTGAAGAAGAGCAAAGGGAAGGGTAAGGGAAAACACATAAGCCCCCAACAACCCCCTCTCCCACTGCAGCTCAGCAGGACAGCTCAATTATAGAGAGCCCCATAACACCATCACCATCCACTCCTGCCACATCATGGGCCACCCAGGACAACACACTCAGCACCCAACCTAGCCCTGTGCAGTGAATCCAGAAAATTCAAACACATAGTATGAGTAATCATTGGTAGGGTAGTTGGTCAGCAAAGTGTGCGGGTTGTCTGGATTGTTGTAGTGCCACCTCCTCTTTTATGACCCTAGTCGTAAGTTTACTCTTCTCCTAATCAGGCTTCTCTATCTCGTCCCAGCCCTGCTTTATTGTCTCAGGATGCTGATACTATCTGCTTTGAATACAATTCCTGCCTGGCAACCTAAACAGCTTCCCACTGGTGTCATGCTATGAATGATTTTGCTATATACCCTGTTTCCCCGAAAATAAGACACTGTCTTATATTAATTTTTGCTCCCAAATATGCGCTAGGTCTTATTTTCAGGGGATGTCTTACATTTTTCCATGAAGAAGAATTCACATGCATTCACAAAAAAAGGAAATTTATTAACTGTTAAACAGTAGTAGTTGCCATCACAAACCAGCATAACCAGACAAAATGTGACTCCTGTCAAAAATTCATGTTACTATATTACCATTACAACAATCTATGGTACGGTACATTTTATGAACCTAAAGCAAGACTTATTCAATAACAGTCATGTCATCATCTTCTGGAACATCATCATAACAATCCAAACCCTGAATTTCCTGGTGAATTTCTTGTGACTCCATTTCTTTCAGAATCAGTGACCCAAATCTCTCATGTCTAGCAATGGCACTGTCCTTAAATGAACACTTCTTGTCAAGGTAGCCTGCGCGTAGTGCATTGGCAATGCAACTGTCAGTTATTTTCTCCCACGAATTCTTCACCCAAGTCACAACCTCTTGCAGTTTAGGTTTCACAAAGTTTCCACGCTGATTTCTCTCCATTCTGTTTTCAATGTAGTCATTAATTTCCATGCGCAAATTGTCCTTGAATGGCTTGTTTATTGCAATATCAAGAGTCTGGAGATAGGCTGTCATTCCTGCGGGAATCATTATTTGATCTATTTTTCTTTCATGAAGAAATTTCTTCATGTCTTTAGCGCGGTGAGTGCTGGCTGCATCCCAGACTAGCATGCCTCTTTGGCTCCCTCGCATAACAAGTGGCAGCACTAAATCAATCCACTTCCTTATAACTGCTTGTGTGGCCCAGGCTTTTTCGGTTTCAAGAATAAAAATGCCAGAAACACGTTCAATCTTATCCTTCTTGCCCTTAGAAATTATGAAAGGTGGGACTTTAGCGCCATCCAGACGAATTGCCAAAATACAGGTAACACGTGCACTTTCGTAAGCAGTACAGGGAACGTACACTGAGGAGGCACCTCGCTGTTCAATTGTTGTTTGAGATGCTTGGCCCATAAACACTGCAGTTTCATCCATAGCAATCATGTTGGACAGATTGTATTTAGAGAAGTCAGTGTCATCAATAAAGGATTTGAATGCAAGTGCTCGCTTAATAACTTCAGCACCTATCAGCCTAAACAGTGTTGTGGATCTTCTTAAAGACAGCTCACTTCGCTGAAGGAAATTATCCAGCCAGTGTTGTGATGCTTTGAAATCTTCGGGGGCTATGTCAAACTGTGGTGCCATTGCAAGGACAAATTCCTGAATCTGAGCCCTATTGACAACCAAAGCCTTTGCTCTCCTGTCAACAACCCAGTCATAGATCAGGTCTTCCAGCTCTGAAAATAATGGTTGCCGACCTGACCCACACTTTCGTTTTTTAGCATTTCCTTTGTCCACTTGTTGACTGAGGTTACCGTACTCTGCTCGCCATTTTCGGACCAATCGGATACTCAACATTTTCTCTTTAGAGAAAGCAGTAAGATTTTTGCCCCTAGATTCTTCCACGATTCCTTTCTTGTACTCGATGGAGTAGCTCTTTCTTTTTGCGCTCATGTCTACTGTAGGGGTAAAAATATACCAGTACTGTATTTCTAAAGAAGACCCTAAAAAAATAAGTGACACACTGGATCAGAGGGGAGTATTGAAATGGCACATCAGGGTATCAAGGGTGGGGGTTTACTTAAAATGACACGGGGGGGTCAATAGAAATGGCACAGGAGGATTAAAAGGGGGTACTAAAAGGGTAATCTCCTCCTCCTGTGCCATTTTAAGTGAGCCCCCTCCCCCACCCCTGTGACATTTCAATTCCCCCTCTGATCCTCCTGTGCCATTTTTATGGTATTGATATCCCCCTCTGATACTCCTTCCCTAGACATCTTATTCCCCATCCAAGGTTAGGGGATAAAATGTCTGATCGCGGGGGTCCTGCCACTGGGGAGATCGCAGGGGTCCCAGTCATGACATTTTTCCTCCCTATCCTTAAATGGGGGATAAGATGTCTAGGGGACATCATCTACAGCATGGAGCTACAGCACAGCCCCACGCTGCACCCCATCTCTGACCAGCTACATGCTGCACACTTTGAATAGGCAAATGAACCATTGCTGCAGATCTGCATGTTACACTTAGAACAACGAGGGACACAGCCTCCAAATAGGGACACTTGGGAGGTTACATCTACGGTATTAAAGGAAAGGCTTACCTCAGCCTCTCCATCAAGCACTCACCTACGGTATTGTTGAAGCAGCGATCAGACAGTGGGGCGGGTGATCAGAAGGCCCTCAGCCTGTGCCGCCTGATTCATTGGTGGATCAGCTGCTGGGACCACACCCCCCCCCCCAACTCCTGTCAGGCGAAAGAGACAGGCGCCGCCGCTGCGGCCTCACATGGCCTCCTGTGGCCCTGCACTCTGCTCCAATGGCATTCCGGGACATTTCCTGAGAGGGCGGGGCGGCGGGACATAACTCACCAATCCGTGAGTGTCCTGCCCAGTTGCGAGGTACCGTATGCAAACGTCAGAACGTTGATTGGCCAGTGTCACCACCCGCCCTCCTGCACACCAGATGCTCATTCGCCGCCCTCCCTCATGACGGCAACCCTGCGGCACTCACATCGGCCTCCCTCCTCGCTCCCGCCTTTCAGTTAGTCGGCTGCTATCTCCGCTTCCCTCCCCCACGCATGTTGGCTGCTACCGGTACCTCTACCGTCCGCCTGCACATCGCCACTCACCCGCAACCAGCCTGTTTCAGCTGCTCACCGACCTGAGCTTCTCCGATGGCCAGTCCGCCCGTCTGCAGGTATGTCACCCGTACACCGGCAAATACAGTATTTTGGGGGGGAGGTCTTATTTCGGGGGGGTGTCTTATTTCGGGGGGGGTCTTATTTTCGGGGAAGGCCTTATATTTCGCCATCATGCTAAAAGCACAGTAGGCCTTATTTTCGGGGTAGGTCTTATTTTTGGGGAAACACGGTATATATATATATATATATATATATATATATATATATATATATATCATTATTAACAATATTGATTTTCCATAAATGCCCCTTATTTACACAGCTGGGACAGGTTGTCATTGAGCATCTGCAACTGCCCTACCAGTGTTTCCCTCTGACGTTGTTCTGCCCTACCAGTGTTTTCCGGTGTTGTTATTGGTAGCCTCCACCAACGAATGATCTCTTGGTGGATCCTGCTTACATTTCGGTCTATGGTTTGCCTGAACCAATCATTGGTTTGCCTGTAGGTTTGGCTCTCTCCTCTCTAATCAGCTTCCATCATCTGCATCTGAAGGTTGCGACGTGCCTGAGCTTGTTGTCCTCTTCCGCTTGCCCAAGTATTAGGCCTGCCTCTGCTCTCCTTTGCTTTGGCCCTCTTGGTATAGGAGCTCTGGGCTTGACGTTCACTACGTCTGGGGTTAAAAGTGGTCTGCATACTAGATGGTCTCCCATTGCTCTGCTTTGCCTTTCCACTCTTTGTGTTAGTGGGCAGAGATGGCCGAGCAGTGAGGGTAGGGCTGCTCTGCCGTGCCCTGGTAGTTGCCCTGCCCCTGCTGGATGGTGTTTGCAAGAGTGAGGTTGCAGGCGAATGGTGGCGGGACCCAGGACTTCAGGCTGATTGCAGCTCTTGTGGCTGCATTTTTTGCCAGTCATGTCACTTCTGTGATTCAAATCAGATGTATGGGAGCTCCATTTTAAGAACTTATACCTCCCCACTACGTCACCGCGTATGCCCATTCACCAAGGTTTCAACGCATTCCAACTTCCGGGAACCACTGGGGCGCGTCAGGCGATGCATATATCATCCCCAACATGGCACCTTCGCTGTTCACCTGCAACCAGCAGGATACCATCATGCGCATAGGTACACGAAAATGCCTTCATTTTTACAAGCCTAGCAATAGGATTAGTTACCCAGGGTCGCAATTGCTGAGTCAGACAAGCTGATCGTACATAGCTAGCTGAGGCCTAAGTATCTAGGAGGGCAGGGAAGATCGTCGCCATTTTCTATGCACTAACAAGCGAAAGCTAGTGCCCACATGGACACCATGTGGGAAATGTTTGGAGTGAGCTAGATATATTGGTGTCTAGCTGGGTCTGGCAGCAAGATGCCTGAGGGCATCCCAGGTGGTAACAACAACGCACAATAAGATCACAAAAACAAGGATGCATAATTACATTAATGCAGACCTAAAGTGGTTGAGGGGTTAAAACATGCTAGGCTTATTTAGAATATGTATATGATGTAGTGTATTAATCCCTATGTATTTGTTCTACATTTCAGATGATGATGACATACCGATACGACTTCCTGCCCGACATATATGCAAAGAGATTGTTGGCACTGGGCATAGTAGCAACGCTGGAGAAGGAGTCCAGACCCACTGGCTGTGCTGGAGGTGTGGGGAAAACTGGACTCCGGAGGTTGTAACTTTTAATTTCCACCATGCTGGGCTAAAATACGTCTGCTCTTTCCAATGGTGTTCTGGTGCCAGGTGGAAACAAGCAGCCAGTCATTTAGTACATTTTAGGAGATAAAAAGTTCTGTCTCAGAACGCCAGTTTCAATGCCCCAGTACCTCCTGGGCCTGTTTTCTATCTGGCTGGGGCTCCATCCAGACCCCCCATTGGCTAAGCTGCTATGGCTATGATGCTTTTGTTTTGTAATCTATTGCCGGCTCTGCTTTCACTGGATTTCACAATTTGCATGCTGTCTGGATTATCCTTGAATTCCTAAGTGAGTTGCCTTGCCCTTAGGAAAAGTTTTGACTTTTTCATGTTTGGTGGAGGATCTCCAAGTTACCAGCCATTGGCTTACTTACTGGAATTTCTCATGCTCTGTGCTTCAAGGGAATGTTCACTTTCAATGGAATTTTGAAATTGTATATTTGTGTGTGCCAAAATGACATCCTCAGGGTGCTGAGCAGATCACCTTTGTTTTTTTTTCTTATGGTAACAGATTTGCAACTGTGCACCTAATTTGTACACTAAACTCTATATGAAGAGAAAGAGCCCTGAACACACAGAAAGGTGCTTCTGTGCATGTGTAAGGTAAGTGAGCTCTACAGGCTTGGGGTACAGTTGGCAAAATAAAAAACTAAATCAACTCAGCACTTTGAGTCTTTCTTTGGTACAAACAAATATACAGATGCCATTGAAAGTGGTACTTCCCCTCTAAAGCTGCTAAGCAAAACGTGGACTCCATTAAAACTGAATTAAACTTACTTTTGAATGACAGGGCTGAAAAGACACTTAGATTAATCAAACAAAATTCTATGCTAAGGCCAACAAACCGGACGCCATTCTAGCTAAGTAACCAGCTAAGTAACTGAATGCACTTCCCTATAGAAGACCCCCTAACTCCTTAAAAGTCAGAGAACTTGGACTTTCTTAGTAAACCTTACCCGGCTTCCACCTCCTTTAGAGAGGAGAAAGCGAACACCTTCCCCTCCGGTCTGCAAGTTGAAATTGATGCTGACCTCACAGAGGCTGAGGTGTTAGTGGCTATTAAGTCACTGAAAACGTCTAAAACACTGGGCCCCACTCCAGGCTTCCCCTACCTATAGAAGCTTAACATCCTTAAAAACGGATCCCACCTGAGTCTCTCTTTGCTTTTGGCACACATAACTATGGTCCCTAAACCGGCAAAACACACCCTTATATAGAAAACTATAGGCCCATCTTCTGACTAAGATCCCGGCTATAAGGATCAACCATTATTTTGTATCGCTTGTCCACCGAGATCAAGTGGGATTTGTGCTGAGAAGGCAAAAAGGTAGTACACCTTATGCAAATAATGCAGGAACGAGGGCTCAAGGGACACTTACTGGGGCTAGATATTCATAAAGCCTTTGACTCCCTGTCATGGGACCACATTTACTGGGTGCTGCCCCACTTTAGTTGTGGCCCTGAGTTTATCTCTTGGATAAAAGTTCTCTATCACAATCCATCTGCAAGGATTTATACTGCTCTGGCTACATGTCGGGTCCTTTCTTAAACAGTAGGGAAATGCACCAGGGGTGTCATATCTCACCCCTCCTCTTTTTTCGCACAATCAAACCACTAGCCGTTGCTATTAGGGATAATGTCATTTTCAAGGGGATTGAGGTTGGAGGGGTACATTATAAGCTGCAGACAATATCTTAATGACTATTACCCAGCCTATCACTAGGTTGCCAAATTGTATGAAGCTCTTGAGCCTTTTAACTGAGTTCTCAGGTCTTTGGGTTAACCATAGAAAAAAATGGGGGTCAATGTTTCTCTCCCGTTCGCAGTGGTAGTTCACCTAGCTTCCCAATTCCCTTTTAAATGGGCTCTCCATCATATATATTACTTTGGCATTAAAGCGGACCAAAACCCACTGAACTTTTGAAATACATTTGGCCAAAGCCCCTGCTAATACTTACTTCTTAGGGTGTAAAAGAGAAATAGATATTTTCGCTCTTTTATAAAGTCCTGGAACTTTTTTTTTTTTTGCTGCCCCTCTTTGTAAGATGGCAGGGGATCAGTCATTGCATACAGTGCAATGATGTCATTGCCACACGCAACAGTGACAATGAATGGAGGAGGCGGAGCTTTACAGCTGAAACAAGCACCATTATCTGGGATTAGAGTGATGCAGGAGCAGTGAAAATTGGCAAAAGGTACTTTTCATGAGGTGGGCAATTCAGCGGATGCTAGTTAAAAATGTGGGTTTTGGTCTAATTTAAACTGACACCCTACAGTATATGGAGATAACTACTTTACAATGTTCAGATCTCTGAGCAACCGCCTACAATCCTGGCCCAAACATTATATCTCATGGTTTGGCAGGATCACTTCGATTAAAATGAAGATACTCCGTAAATTATTATAACTTTTCAGAGCTCTGCTGTGCTTCTGATATGACCCACAGGAGGGATGGGGGGTTAGGACTCCCACATTTCTATAACTACCGTCTTTCCCCGAAAATAAGACATCCTCCGAAAATAAGGCCTAGTGCCTGCTTTCGGAGGATATTGTTATATAAGTCATCCCTCGAAAATAATTCCTACTCGAAAATAAAACCTCCCCCGAAAATAGGGCCTCACCGTTGGTACAGTTCCATCCACGAAATGTTGCAGAAGGATCCGGAGCTTCTACCGCAGAGACCGTTGGGGCGGTGGCGCCTCGCAGCTCACTGATTGGCTGCAGCGCTGTGGAGCAACGCGAGACTTCGGCCGGGTATTTGCTGAAGGACGGTGCGCAGGGGGATGTCAGAGAGCCCGTGTGAACCTGAGGAAAAGCTGCCGCCGCCTGCTCCCTGTGACCGCGCCGCCGAGTGTGCCCCAGCGAGACCTGGACCGAGACAATACGGTACCGGTAAGCAGGCCCGGATTAACGTAGGGGCGGACGGAGCTGCCGCTCCAGGCCTCTACGTTACAACAGGCCCAGCAGCCTGCAAACACGGCCCGCATAGGCCGCCCGGCGCCCGGCGGCTGCCGTGCGGGTCCCGTGAGACTCTCACAGGCTATAGCAGGCATACTCAACTAGCACAGCTGAGCAGCCTGATGCTCTGTGCAGCCTGGTATTGTAACCACTAGGGGGCGTAATTACGGGGCACGTAAGGGGGGAGCTCCAGGGAGGTGGAGGAGACGCACGCTGCCTGTCTTCTGTCAAGCCAAGTCGATGTCAGATGTAAGTTGTAATGGAGCTTATCTGCCTTGTGAGTTGTGCTTCCTGACTGGCCGTCCCACACTGTTCCCCTTCCATCTCCCAGCTCTCACTGACTCCCCGATCAGAGCGTTACATGTGAGCGAGCGAGCGTGCGCTTCTGCTGCCCTCTCCATGACCCCTCTGTGAGAAGTGTTGCTGACACCCTTTGTATACCTGCAATACCCTCTTGCTGTGCTCTGTGATGCCCTGTATTCCTGGTGAGCTTTGTCTGTCTGTGTGACTACTGCCGGTAACTCATTCACTACTTCTCTGCTCTCTGTGTGTGTCTCCATCTGTAACTCACTGGACTTTGTCACCTGTCTGTTTCTATTTCTCCATGAGTTCTCTGTCTGTTTAGCTCCATCTGGTTGCACACTTTCTCTGACTGGAATCTGGGACAGAGCAACTTCTCTAGTAAATAGATCTCCCTCTACCAGCCATGGTGAACGTTTAAAATCCCAGCATTTATTTCAAAATTCCATTCAAATCATCAAGGAACAAACTCAAAAAATGACAGCAGTGACCCTCAAAAAAGTGTTTCAGACCATCTACGCTGCACTGATCCACGCCGCACATCACCCAGGGCCGTATTTGCCAATAGGCAAATATAGGCGCGTGCCTATGGGGCATCCACAAGAGAAGACAAAACAGCTAATTATACTTTGCTGGCTGGGTCTGGGGAACTCCATGATAAGGCATCTTGTATGCTGATCAGCAGCGTTTATTCATATGGCCACTAGGGGCACAGGGAGGAAGGAACAACAGCTTTTCTTTTCAGAACATAGTTGTCTTCTTTGCTTCCTCTGCAGCATGATGAGTGCCCCAAATCTGCATTTTAGAGGGGGGGCAGCATGGTGGCTCTATACTACAGTATACAGCCTTATAATGTGTCAGTGTAGACACGGGGGGATGCTGGGGGGGTGGGGTATCTTTAGTCTGTAGGTGCTGCTCTAATGATGTCTAGACAGTAGTAGTATAGCCACCATTTAAGGTGCATCTGCATGGTGTCCCCAACCCCTTTACATTGCCCCCCATATGTGACAGGTCTATGGGGTGGCACTTGCACTGTGGCTGTGATGGCTGTCTGTATAGTTGGTACAATGGAGTGTTTCTGAGCTTCATAACCAACAACTTGAAAGTTGATGAAAAACTTTTAAAGGGGACCTATATCCATTTGTAAGGAGGTCCACTTTAGTTGAGGAAGCTTCGTCCACAGAGCCAGACTTCTCTGTAAAACCCTATGGGAGGCATGGCCCTATATCGCAGGCTTCTCTTTTTGCAATCAAAGCAAAGTAAAATGCATGTTTAAACCCCAGAGCGCTGGAGGCGATGGGTTAAAAGTAGTTTTTAACCCCCAAACCACCATATTTTTGGAAACCGAAAAAAACAAGTTTTTAAAATAATTTAGTAATATGAATACATTAATATCAGACCTGTAATATCAATTCTGTACAATGGGGTGGCACTTGCACTGTGGCTGTGATGGCTGTCTGTATAGTTGGTACAATGGAGTGGTTCTGAGCTTCATAACCAACAACTTGAAAGTTAATGAAAAACTTTTAAAGGGGACCTATATCCATTTGTAAGGAGGTCCACTTTAGTTGAGGAAGCTTCGTCCACAGAGCCAGACTTCTCTGTAAAACCCTATGGGAGGCATGGCCCTATATCGCAGGCTTCTCTTTTTGCAATCAAAGCAAGCAGCTGGTTCCCATGATGTACGTGGTGTCCCTGAAGTCCCAGACAGGATGGCAGAGACCTCCTGAGACCTAGCAAAGTGTTTTGGGTTGAGGGCATCTAGAGGACTTTGTGCAGGGTCAACTTGTTGGCAAAGGGTTCTGTTGAGGCAACGGTCTGGCTGCAAGTGTTTTGACCTCCTGGGTGGTAAGAGCAAAGACTTCTTCTTTATAGTGCATTATACTGGCAGCATAGGGATGCCCCACTGCACAGTGCACTCTGGTAAGGCACTATGAGGCCTATTCATTAATAGCAGCAGGTAGAGACAGTTGAGCGACTGTAGCGGCATTTTCAGAGCGCCCGCTAGTAGTCGCTGTGCTTGGCCATTGTTCGGTAGTTGATAGCGACTCAGTCGGTTTGCCTTAATGTTGAATATTGGGTGAGGAGTTGCTATTTGACAGGTTCCGTATGGGAGCGCATGATAGCGACTGGCCCTAGCGACCGGCTCCCACCATATTCATTAAAAAAATCACGCTCAAAAAATTCTCGCGCTGTAAAATGCATGTTTAAACCCCAGAGCGCTGGAGGCGATGGGTTAAAAGTAGTTTTTTAACCCCCAAACCACCATATTTTTGGAAACCGAAAAAAACAAGTTTTTAAAATAATTTAGTAATATGAATACATTAATATCAGACCTGTAATATCAATTCTGTACAATTATTTTTTTTTTCCCTTAAAAAAATCTAAAATGGCAGAAGAACATAAATAACAATTAATTATGAATATTTAAAGATTGTACCATTGAAATGCATTGGAGCGCGCCAGGTAGCGAGAGGTCATACCTGTCGCTGTTCAAGGTCGGACGCTGGCGCTGTGGGCTGAGGCTGGAATAATGATGAATGAGTGGCTATCTGGCGCTATCTCAGTCGCTAAGCAGGATTGGCTTGATAAACGTGTGATTGTGGTGGGGAGCCGGCGTTCTCGTGGCGGGGCCTGCCAGCGGTCTCATACCGGCTGACCTCTTGCTGTGTGCATGCCCAGGCTGCCCAGTCAGAAAGGCCTGGCCTGGGTACACACCGCAGTTAGAGGAATGCTGGAAATGCGGCCGTGGCACTAAGATGCATCGAGAGCTCTGTGAAGAGGTGAGTAGATCGGTGGATGTGGGCTTTCCACACAGTAGGTCATCCCAATTCGGGATGCCCTAGGGATTAGAACTCGTATAAGACTCGAGGGCCACAGATGTTCCTCTTTAAAGGGGACCAAAGCACAACATTTTTACCCGCCTTCCATTTTGGCATGTGGCCAAAAAGTGACTCGGGCAGCATAAACCCTAAATATAGCCCCGACGTCACCCCACCAAGTTCTATTTTTAAATATAAAACTAAGGAATGCATTTTTTCGAAACTATTGCTGTATTATTTGTATACTTATTATGAGCTATTGCGTGGCTATTAAATGATGTATTTTTTTTTTCATGAATATTCGTAATAGACCTCCTTTAAGTTTATCATTAACTAAAACCCTGAGGTTCTTTTCCATTGTAGTTTTACCAAGCATTTTCTTCTTTATTGTGTAATTAGGGCACACATTGTTCCTTGCCATTTGGATAATCTTACATTTATCTGTGTTAAAGTGACATTAATGGCAAAGATAACTGTTACATTATTGCATTGGGCCACATTTGGCATTGTCCTAAACTGTTTTTCATGAAGAAGAAATGGCCGAAACATTGCGCTTTAAAGTTTACCTCATGATTTTGCTTCTGAAAAAGTTTGTGTGGCCTTGGCTCTCTGATGCTGCATAATAATCAGCATAATGGGCGGGGTCTGTAAGATTCCCTGAACTTGCTTTAGACACCCTGGCTTTGCTTCTCCCCACTGTTGCTTGGTGACATTGGAGCCTAGACCAGCACTCCCAGACACACAAGGACGCACTCCCAAATGTGTTTCCATACACTCCAAAAGCACATACATGCACTCCCAAGGCATGCATGTGCGCACTCCCAAGGCGAGCATGAGCGCACTCCCAAGGAGCATGGGCCCACTCTCAACATGAATGAGCGCACTCCCAAAGTGTGCATGAATGTACTCCAAAAGCACACATGAGCACACTCCCGAAGTGCATGTGAAAACTCCCAAACACATGCCTGCACCCATTGCACTGCCAAACAGGGCAGGCTGGCGGGTGACCTGGTAGGTAGGTGGGTGGGTAGGCTGCTGGGTGACATGGTAGGTAGATAGGTGGGCAGTGTCAAGGCACCCGCCTTCTAGGTAAGTCCACAACCCCCAATCTCCACTGCTAGCTCCATCTATAGTCAAGCCCCCCTTATGCCGGGATGCTTAACACGGCTCACCGGTCACAGTTGCCCACAGGTTTTCATAGCACAAAAGATGTAGACTTACAGGGGTGAAGGTGGATGAACCCGAGGCAAGACTGGGCGATGTCGGGTAAGCCGGGGTCATACACTGGTAATCTGTCCAATAATGCAAAACCAAAGGGAAGAGATGGAAGAAGAGTCAAGGTCGAGCCAGGGGTCAAGCCAGGAGGTCACGGGTACACGGTCCAAAGGGCAAGGCAGATCCATAGTAAGGAAACAAGCTAAGGTCGGTCCAGGCGGCAATCACAGAGTGGTCAAATAAGGCAGGGTCAGTAACAGAATTGAATGCGGAACGACAAAATTACACCCAGCAGCACGCTATCACGGGCGGCGAACTAGTGACATTGGAATGGTTAAATAGTGCTCGGGTGCAGGGGATTGACCAGGGCAGCTTGGGGCTCATTGGCCCAGGAAAAACATGGGGAACAATTGGCCAGTATACGCCCACAGTACTATTAGGCTCACTGGCCCTTTGAAACCAACCTCCGGCGGGTGCGCTGCCTGCAGCACCGCCAGAGGTCATAAGAAAGCTGAGCAGAGAGAGCTGTGATGACTGGAGGGGGCAGGCACACTCGGCCCCGCTCGATCAGACGCCGCTCAATGGGGATACGCCTGCCGGTCAGTCGCCAAAGCCCGCACTGCTCGCAGACACCGAGGGACGGGCGAGAAGGTGAGTTGTTCGTGACAGGCAGGATGTTGGGTGACCTGGTAGGTAGGTGGGTCGGTGGGTGGGCTGGCTGGGCTTGATGGCAGAGAGCCAGTATCAAATGCTTTAGAAAAGGCAAGATATATGACATCCAAAGACTCACCCTGATCCAGTCGTGAACTTACTTCCTCATTAAAGCTGATCAGGTTTGTCTGGCAGGAGCGATTCCACATGAATCCATGATGATAAAGAGTAATAAGGTCATTTTCACCGAGATACTCCACAATAGCATCTCTTCAAAAACCTTCAAACTTGCCCACCACAACCTTATGGGTTGTAATTCTCAGGTTCTTCTTTAGAGAATCTCTTAGCTACAGGAGCCAAAAACCATTCCTGCTAAAGGCCTTGTCTTTCTTTTTGGCCCTAACATCGAAGTCTTATTTATGTATGGGGCCCGCAATCCCTCACTTTGGCACACTCCCTTTATTGGAACGAACAGAGTGGGCTTGCACACAGGTGGAATTCCAATTTGATGGAGGGCTCCATGTCTGACTGGAGCTGAACACCAGGGTGCTAATTTTCAGTATTAAAACACTAACACCGAACAAATGTGCTGTGAGGAAAAGAAAGTGAAATACAATTTTGTATTTTTTGCTTGAGCTTTAAAAGGACAACATAAGGTTACAGGTTTACAACATTGTATTCATTCATTCAATTATCAGATTTAGATGAACACTACTTGTTTGGGGGGGGGGGGTGTCTATGTATACTTGCAATTACAAGAGTCATCAGAAATACATCTTATTTTATCAGTCTAAATTGTTACTGTCATTGATAGTTGTGTTTAAAAAAAGTTAGATTAAAACTCATTAAAAATGTTTTGTTTGCTTTCTTCACAATAATCTGTTTTTATGTGATGTGATCATCTCCAGGGAGTCCCCAGGCAACAGTACCAACTACGCATCTCCAAACAAGAGTGACAAGCCAGACAGTGGAACCCCTGAGATTACGCTCAAGGAGGGAACACACTGTGCAGGACCAAGACTGTAGCTGTTGTTTATGGACACTTCCACGCTTAGTACTTTAATTTATTATTATTTATTTAATTCTGATATGAAATCACTCTGGAGACCAAACATGTTAATGTGAGTTTTTTCTTTCTACTTCTTATATAACGTGTGTTTAACCTACTATAAATAAGTTATAATAAATCTTAACTTGAAAGTTGTAACGATATTGCTTTGTATTTACAAGGAGTGTAAGATCACTAGTCATAGTTATAAAATATTTCAAGATTTTGCTTTGTAAACATAATTGACTTAAATTTAAGACATTTTCTAGGCTAATAAACAGGGCAAGGAGAGGATATCTGCAAATATGGAGCTAGCTATATGTGGGTATGTTGATACCTGACTACTACTACAGTATGGCAGTGTCAGTTATGCCAGTATAACCCTGAAACTTTCCAGCACTGTTGGGTGCACAATGTTTCTGTAGCATTGGGGACTGCAGAATGTTACCATAAATTTTTCTACACAGTGCAACACAACACACCAGACTTCAACATGCACCAGGGCTGAGAAGCAACCACTTAGCATTATAGCAACAAAAAGATCTTTACTAGCAATTTATGTTTTATTCTTATTTGTTTATTAATGCACTATAATAAAAACATTTAAAAAAAACACTTAAAAAGCTAAAATAAGCCAAGATGGTCTGTGGATGGTATATAAAATGGTACTAAGCAGGATAGAGAGGATCCACACAATTAATCAACAATAAAGGACAATAAAGGAAAAATGTATATATATAATAAAAGTAACTGTGCATACCTCTTTGTATAAGAAATGTTAAGCCCACAAAAAGGTGCATTTAAAGTGGGCCAACACCCAGGGGTGATCGGCCCGGGAATCTATAAGATTCCAGGGGCCGATCACCTCACACACCGCGGGACATCCGAGATCGGGATGTCCCGCGGGGTGTAACCCCCCCAAACACCCCGAAAAACCTTACCTCTCCAGACGCTGCTTCCGCCGCCGCCGCCGCCTCACTCGCGCTCCCCCAGATGTGCGCGCACCCGCGCCGGCCGTCTCTGAATGGCCGGCGCGGGCGCGCACACGTCAGGAGTGACGCGCGGGAGGCGGCGGCGGGCGCGATCCCTTGTCCGCCGACAGACGTCACTTGTCCGTCGACGGGCATTGGACAGCGCAGTCACATGGGATTGTGGAGAGGTGAGTTTTCGGGGTGTTTGGGGGGGTTTTGGGCAGCGGGGCACCCCCGATCGGGGTGCCCCAAGGAAGTGGACCAATACCCAGGATTAGAGATGAGCGAACCGGTTCGGACGAACCGGAATTTGCTCCGAATTTCAGGAAATATTCGATTCGGCACGAACCCGAATATTTTGTGGTTCGCGCCGATCGAATTTTTCCTGAAATGAAAAAAAAAAAAATGCCGGCATGGTGGGAGCGGGCCGGTAAAGCCGGCCGGCCCGCTCCCACCATGCCGGCATTTAAAAAACAAAGAAAAAAAAAAAGAAAAAATGCCGGTATGGTGGGAGCGGGCCGGCCGGTTCCGCGCTGACAGCGCCCTCAGATGACAGCTGAGAGCAGCGCCGGCCTCCACGCTCCGGACCTGCAGGTAAGTGTTTGCCTTTTTTCTCAAATGCCGGCATGGTGGGAGCGGGCCGGCCGGTTCCGCTGACAGCGGAGCCGGCTGGCCCGCTCCCACCATGCCGGCAAAAATGCTTTTTTTTTTTTTTTTTTTTTAAATGGCGGCATGGTGGGAGCGGGCTGGCCGGCTCCGCTGTCAGCGGCCCGGCTTTGCCGGCCCGCTGACAGCGGAACCGGCCGGCCCACTCCCACCATGCCAGCATTTTTGATGGGGAACTTCGGAAAAGTTTGATTCGGCCGAACCCGAATTTCTTTGTGAAATTCGGCGAATCGCCGAATCGAACTTTTCAAAAGTTCGCTCATCTCTACCCAGGATAGTCAAAATCCTGGGTGTTGGTCCACTTTAAGCAATATCCCAGTAAGCACATGCCCATCAAGGCATTAAAAACGAATGCGTCTTTTAACAGCTTGTGGGTACTTACAAAAGTCCTAACAGGTCACCAATGTTCCCAACGCACCTAGCCATCTTACTACACACCTGACAGCCTTGCTTGAGGATCACATGATCATGAAGACGGAGCTGTTCCAGCAGCAATTCACAGCAAACAGAGATATATCTGCCTCAGAAACACGAAGCAGCTTATCTGTCATTCTACAGACATGCTGAATACACAGCTGATGAGGGAAGCATTGTGACTGGGGAGTTGTTACATGTGTTTCTTCATATTATATCAATCAGCAATAGCACAGCATTCTTACTACTTCTGGCTAAAAATAAGGGATGATTACACAGAGATTCGAAATTTTGAATAGGATTTTCAGAAGCAGGACTTTCAGGTGTAAATTAGGATGCCAGCTCCCATGTTGTTCAAGAGCACAGAATATGCATACTTTTCAACAATATCTGCACAGGGTTATGTCCTCTCAAATAGCTTATGTCACTGATTTGAATTAGAGGCGTAATTTACTAAGGTTTGATGTGGCTAGTTGAGGCCTTGTATTTTATGGGGGGGTTGTGGTTTTTTAATCCCTATTTTGAGGGGCATATCTGTTTAATTTATATTGTCATTAATAGACATAATTTTGGGGGAACAAGGGGCTACATTGTTATTTTGATTAGGTTACGCATAAGTATGAGTGGATCTGACTTGCAAAGACTTGTAAAGTTCTTGCTGCACCGGACTTTGTGAGTTAGGTCCCTGAACCCGAACACAGATTTCAAATTGAAGTCCATGTCTGTGTATGGACCAAACCCTGGAAGATGCACAGCAATCAATCAACCTTCTTCCTGTCTGAGCAACCACAGTCATACCCATTTTGGGCATGGTTGTGATTGGCCAGATGGAACCCCTCTGTATAAAAGGCAGGGTCAGCATCCCACCAATCACGTTGGCCCTCTGCAGTAGATAGGGACAGGTTGCTGAATGCTGTTAATGGGAAGATAGGGTCCTTGCCAAAATTGTCCTTGTCAAGACATTTATTTAGGGCCAGTGGCTGGAGTGAGGGTCATTGTAGTTGAGACCCTGCAGGGCCTTTTTTTCTTTAATAAAAAATAGTAACTCAGTGTCCACTAGTTCAGGCCACTTTGGTGCCACTATCAAGTAATAGTGGAGTATACACTGGCTCACACCACTAGGGCGTGAATGCAGTTTAATATCCAGTAATAGTGGAGTATACCCTTGCTCAAATTACTTGCCTGTCACTGCAGTTTAAAATTAAGTGATAGTGGAGTTTACACTTGCTCAGACCACTTGGCTGTCACTGCAGTTTAATACCAAGTAATAGTGGAGTATAATTTTGCTCAGACCACTTGACTGACACTGCAGTTTAATATCAAGTTCTAGTGGGGTATACCCTTGCTCAGACCACTTGGGTGTCATTGCAGTTTAATATGAAGTAATTGTGCAATATACCCTAGCTTCAGACATTTGGCTATCACTGCTGTTTAGTATGAATAATAGTGCAGTATAACCATGCTCAGACTACTTGGCTGTCACTGAAGTTTAATATCAAGAAATAGTGGAGTATACACTGGCTCACACCACTAGGGCGTGAATGCAGTTTAATATCCAGTAATAGTGGAGTATACCCTTGCTTAAACTACTTGTCTGTCACTGCAGTTTAAAATTAAGTGATAGTGGAGTTTACACTTGCTCAGACCACTTGGCTGTCACTGCAGTTTAATAGCAATTGTTAGTGGAGTATCCACTTGCTCAGACCACTGGGGTATCATTGCTGTTTAATATCAATTAATAGTGGAGTATACTCTTGCTAAGGCAACTTTGCTGCCACTGCTGTTTAAAATCAAGTAATAGTGGAGAATACGCTTGCTTAGACCACATGGGTGTCACTGCTGTTTAATAACAATTGTTAGTGGAAAAAACACTTGCTCAGACCACTTTGGTGGCCAGTTACATATCAAGTAAAAGTGGAGTATACTGTTTCTCAGACCACTTGCTGGTCACTGCTGTTTAATATCAAGTAATAGCAGAGTATACCCTTGCTCAAACCACTTGGCTATCTCTGCTGTTTAATATCAAGTTATAGTGGACTATACCCTTGCTCAGACACTCGGGTGTCACTGCAGTTTAATGTCAAGTAATAGTGGAGTATACTTTTTCTCAATCCACTTGGCTGTCACTGCAGCCATATAGCGGAGTATACTCTTGCTTAGACTTGGGTGTCACTGATGTTTAATAGTCTAGTGGAATATACTGTACCTTTGCTCATACCACACAGGTGTAATTGCAGCTTAATATCAAGTAATAGTGGAGTATACACTTGCACAAACCACTTTGCTGTCACTGCAGTTTAATATCAAGTAATATTGGAGTACACCCTTGCTCAGACCACTGCAGTTTAATACAAATTGTTAGTGCAGTATGCACTTGCACAGACAACTTGGCTATCAGTATAATGGGTATACAGGCTGGCTCAGACCATTTGGCTGCCACTGTTGTTTAAAAACAAGTAATAGTGGAGTATACCATTGTTCAAATCCCTTGGTTGTCATTGCAGTCTAATATCAAGTAATAGTGAAGTATAGCCTTAATCAGACCACTTGGCTGTTTAATATCAAGTGATAGTGGAATATACACTTGCTCAGACCACTTGGCTGTTGCTGCAGTTTAATATCAATTGCTAGTGGAGTATATACTTGCACTGACCACTATGGTGAAACAGCAAATTAATAACTATTGTTAGTGTAGTATACACTTGCTCAGACCACTTGGGTGTCATTGCAGTTTAATATTAAGTAATAGTGGAGTATACCCCTTCTCAGACCACTTGGGGTCATTGCTGTTTAATATCAAGTGATAGTGGAGTATACCCTTGCTCAGACCACTTGGCTGTCACTACAGTTTAATATCAAGTAATAGTTTAGTATACAATTCCTCAGGCCACTTGGCTGTTACTGCAGTTTAATAATAATTAACAGTGGAGTATACCCTTGTTCAGACTATTTGGGCGTTAATGCAGTTTAAAATCAAGTAATATTGGAGTATACCCTTGCTCAGATCACTTGGTTTTCACTGGAGGTTTAATATCAAGTAATAGTGGAGTATACCCTTGCTCTGATCACTTGGGTGTCACTGCAGTTTAATAACAATTGTTAGTGGAGTCTACACTTGCACAGACTACTTTGGTGTTACTGCAGTTTATTAACAATTGTTAGTGGAGTCTACACTTGCTCAGACCACTTGGATGTCACTGTTGTTTAGAGGAGCACTATCCCAATATTGTGTAATATTAAAATCCATATAAACACCTTGGCTAATGAGGGGTGGGGTCACTTATACACTGGAACTGAATAAAACTCCCACCAAGCTTGTGGTTTTCTTCTCCTGGTAGGAATAAAATCCACCCGAGATTTCATTTTTCTTCCATTGAAATAAACATAAAACAAGCCTGGCTGGATATTTTATTAATGGGCCATTTTTCACAATAGTTCTCCTTTAATATTAATTGTTAGTGGAGTGTTCACTTGTTAAGGCCACATAAGGCTATTTTGAAAAATAAAAAATAAAAAAAAACACATTTGTGTAGTGTCCAATGGTTTAGTCCTTGTGAGGCACTTTTTGCTTAATAACAAATAGTCATTGAGTGTCCACTAGTTTAGGCCACTTAGGTGTCACTGCTGTTTAAAAACAGGTGTAGTGGAGTATCCACTTGCTCAGGCCACTTAAGGGTAACTGCTGTTTAATTACAAGTGATAGTGGAGTGTCCACATGTTCAGGCCACTTCAGGCTCTTTTGAAAAAATATTTTTTAAATTGTGTAGCGTCCACTGGTTGAGGCCACGCAAGGTTCTTTTTTATTTAATAACAAATAGTAATTGAGTGTCTACTAGTTTAGGCCACTTGGGTGTAACTGCTGTTTAATAAGTTTTTTAATTAAGTGTTAGTGGAGTATCCACTTGCTCAGGCCACTCACCGGTCACTACTGTTTAATAACAAGTATTAGTGGAGTGCACACTTGTTCAGGCCATTTAAGGGTCAATTTCCTGTTATTTTTTTTTTAATTGTTCATTTCGGGCCACTGCAACTGCAGGTGTTAAACAATAAAGAAAGCGGCAAAGCTGTGGTGCTGCTGCTGGTGGTGGTGGTAATAGAGCTGGTGCAGCAGGCAGAGGTCTTTAGTTCTTGCCTGCTACACCTTCCTATGGTGCAAGCAGACATCAGGGTTTGGAGCGTATATGTGTAGCATCACATTTTTACAAGAACTGCACAGATGGCAAGACACAGGTCAAGTGAACGCTGTACCAACAGTCACTGAAGTGAGGGAAGAGTGCTTATAATCTCAGTACCTCATGTATTATCAGGTATCTGCAAACAAAACATGAGCTGCAGCGGCAGAAACACATGAAAAACCTGCAAACACCTGCATCTCCCTCTGCTGCTTCAGTTGCCTCATCCTCTAGCACCACCTCCCAACAACAAGGCCACCTGTCTTCCCCCAAAGTAAGGATGTGATTGTTACTGCAGCCTAATACTGCAGATGTGAAAGTTACTGCAGTTTAATACAGCAGTTTTATAACAATTGTTAGTGAAGTCTACACTTGCTCGGACTACTTGGGTGTCACTGTTTAATAACAGTTGTTAGTGGAATATTCGCTTGCTCTTTTTCAAGTTGGGCCCATCTCACCCACAAGCCCTGGCCCTGATTGCAAGCATTTCCGAATTGCTAGCATTTGAAATGCTCCCATTCCACCCGGTGGAAACAGACAGTTTTAAAGATCTGATGGCTGTTCCAAAATATGCAGTTTGTTTATGTGTCCATAACACCATTGACACATGGACAAGTTAGCATGGGCAGGGATGTTACATCTCTCTAACTGCCCACTGGGACTGAGGCAGGAAGCACTGTGGCGGATATCCTTCCACCACCCAGGATTGCTGTAAATCAGTCAGTGCCTCCTGGAGCCTTCTCCTGCTACTCTGCTTCCTCCTCATGCAGTCAGCGCAGCCCCTTCACCACCAATTTGAGCAAAGCCACGAGGAAATGGCAGCATGCTGTGCTAAAAATCTTCTGTCTTGGCAAAAGACCCACACCACCCAGAAGCTGTGGATCAGCATCCAGGAGCAGACAGATGATTGGCTGCTGTTGTTGCACCTGAAGTCTGGCAAGGTGGTGTTCTACAATGGGTGTAACCTTGTAGCAGCCTTGGGCTGAGCTGATTTGACACACATATCTTGCTTGGCACATGTGCTCAACTTGGTCGTGCAGAGCTTCCCAACCCTTATCCATAGTTGCTGGAGCTGCTGCATGAAGTGCATAGCACTTACGGCATTCCCATCCTGCTGCCAGTCACCTGACTGCACTAAAGAGGAACTTCAGACTTTTCACCTACTGCCTCATATGTGACTTGCCCACCAGGTAGAATTTCATGTTGTGTATGCTAGTAAGGGTGTGTGAGCAGCAGCAGGCAATAGTGTAGTTCCAGCCCCAAAATGCCCAGGTAAGTCAAAGGTCCATCCAGCGGACAGTTCTGGAGGTTTCAGAGGGGGAGGAGAAGGAAAAATTTCTCTCACAGCAGGGTGGCACCCATCACAGCTCATGGACATTACTGGTGCATGGGTGGAGGGAGGAGCAGGAAGAGGAGGAGGAGACACCTGATCCTGGGAACAGCTTCTCCTTGACCCAGTGCAGCCTGACACACATGAGCCACTACATTCTACAGTGCCTGAGTCAGTGGGTCTCTGAAAGGTGCGGAGTCCACTACCCGGAAAGGGAGGGACTACAGCACCCGCAACTTGGCCAGGTGCACTTTGAGATTCTGCGACACTGGATGACTAGATGCTGGGGTACTGCTGTTTTCTTGTAATCACTTCAGGTAGCAATGGCTGTCTTAATTGAGAAGGAGTGGGATCAATGGAGAAGACGTGGTTGGATGGGACAGACTGATTCTTGTTGCAGAGGCTATGGAACACCCACTCCCTGACTGGCTCTGATCTGCGTGGCATGCTGGAAAATTGTTAAGTACCTTGTCGGAGATCATGCCGTTGTAGACACAGACCACCACCAGCAGTACCAGCTGCACCTTGTTGTACTGGCTGGTTGCTACTTGTGCATGCTCGTAAACTGCTGACTAGTAGATGGTGTATCCCTCCCACTTTTTGCCTGAGAACTCTGATGGCTGCTACACTTGTCCAATGCTGCCACCCTTGTCCCCTGATAAGGATGATGCTCCCTCATGACTCCACCTGAATTTGCCCCTCCTTGTCTCTTTGAGGCCTAGCGGTCTCCTTAAGATGACTGCTGGTCTCCTCATGGTGACCTCCCAAACGACTTCATCAGTGAACAGCAGTTCAGAGTAAGAGATGAAGCCTGCCAATTGCTCTCAAGCAGATCCTGGAGCAAAGGAGAAGGGCGAATCCAGGACAAGAAAGGGCCCCAAGGAATGTGACTGCCCTTGCCATGAAATGGTGGTGTCTGAGGACCCCCACCCTCCCAATTCCTGGTTGCATGATTGGCTTTTGTTGACTCTGGAGTCAGAGGTCTATGTTAACCGGTCCAAGATTGCTGGCTGGTTGGTCAACACATGACCACTGGAGTATAAAGGGAGCTCCACCCTGTTGCCACGACTGCTGCTGACAACACCACCAGTCACTTCTTCTCCTTGGATTGGTAGTTCTGTCATTGCCACTCCCACTGGACATACAGCCAGACCCCTCATGAGTGTCTTTTTGGAAAATGGGTGTACAAAGAGGAGTGTGAGGTTGGTGGGAGAGTAAGAACTGTCCTAAAATTAGACCCAATTAGAAGGTGTAGGGTACATTTTCAAAACGTTCTTTTTCTTGTGTTAAAGACAACTCTGCCACCCCAGAGACTGTGAGAGGTAGGTAGGTAGGTGACCCCCTGAAATAAAAACAAGGGATACTCAGACTATACTCTCTGAAAAGAAAGCACACTGCAGTGAATACCCCCACATGTCCCCCTTCAGTGTAGTGCTGGCAGCAGCAGGTGACACTACGCTATATATCTCAGTCCACTAGCAATAAAATTACAGTTTTCCCTATCTATGGCTAAGCCCCTGATGAAGAGACAGTCAGAAATCAGAAAGCATCAATTTCGGCAATCTCGGTTTTATATCTGCAGGGCATGGTGTGACAGCAGGGCTAGGGTGTGGCTAGCAGTGGATTGGACAGATTTTTTTTTTTCGTGTGTTGTCCTTTGCATTGTATTGCCTCCTTTAAAGTGGACCTCAATCTCCCCTTTCAACTAGTTACCGCTTGTTCCCTGTAGCTGCTTCTATCTATGGTGTGTCTATGTATATATATATCTATATGTATATTTGGATTTTAGGCAAGCCTTGCCCTTTAAGGCTGGTTCTGTAAGCTTCAAGCCCTCTTTTCATGTATTCAGTGACTGAAGGCTCTGCTATCTGTTCGACAATCTGCCTCCATCAACTGCACAAGTCTGACTAGGGGAAAATGGTGACGTGCCTGAGGCCATCATCCTCTACTCATCCTGGGTAGGGACACTTGCAGCCGGAGCTGTACTTGGCCTTTCCACATGTGCTGTGCTTGATGTGGGTGATGGGAACTCCTCTGTAGCAGCAGTGTAGGAGGCATCTGCTGCAGAGGGAGTGTGTGAGCCATCTACTGCAGAGGGATTGGGGGAGGCAGCTGCTGCTGTTGTTGTAGAGGGAATGGGGGATCAAGCTGCTGCTGTTGCAGATGGAGTGGGGAAACATGCTGCTGTTAAAGAGAGAGTGAGGGAGCAAGCTGCGGCAGCAGTAGCAGCTGCTGCTGCAGTGGCAGCTGTTGAGGCAGATGTGTCTGAGGTTGTTGTGTAGGCAACTGGTGTAGCAGGCAGATGCATTGGATCCTTCTCCAGATCCTTTATGGCAGCCAGTAACGGGGGTGTCTGTAGGGCCAGACAAATCAGTTAGCTCGCTGCTGTTTGCTACACACGCAGTACACAAAAATAAGGCTGCACTGGGATATAGGGTTCCCCACTTTGGCCACATGACAATTACCAGATCCAAGACTTTCATTGGTGCTGTTTTTGAAGATGCAGTCCTTGATGACATAGCCCCAGTTTGTTGGTGTGCTTGGGTGTCCATGTGTATTTTTCCTGCAATGTGAATAGGGCACAAGCCCCATACCTTGTGTGGCTAAGCAATGGATAATCTGCTTCCATGTTTTAAAAATTAGCAAGGTGTGGCACATACACATGCATTAAAAGGTCAGTAATTGGCTTTGAGCTGGCATGTGGCACTATTCCAAATGGCCCTTTCATGGTCCAGCAACAACATTTAGGCCCTGCTGGCATCATGAACTTGCCCATGTTGAGGCAAACATCAAAGTTAACACAACTACCCAAACTATGCCACAACTTACCTATTCCAGCAGCAGCACGCATGTCGAAGTTGATGCTCCACGGCAAGCCCTGGAGTGTTGCTGGGTTCAACAGGCCATACACCAGTTCTTCTGCTGCATTAAAGTTCAGATTGTGTGCTATTCCACCTCGAGTTTGCAAGCTGGAAAACATACAGAAAGGATATAGCCATTGTTAGCCACAGTCGTATCTCCTCACACTGGTGTTGTCCCTTTTTGCAGGCCACTCTAGGTACCTTCTGTTCCCACAGGCCCTTCCTGAGGCAGCGTCCGACGGAATGGCCTCCTGCACAGGCCGAGCATTTGTGACCATATTTAATCCCTGCCCCCCATTTATGTTGGGAATCATTAGGTGCCCAGCACCCTTTTTGTTGACTCCGTCACACAAGGACTAGCTAAGGTGGCGCCGGCGAGGAGTTTCTTGTTATCCAAACTGGGTCCCGCATCCTGATTCTCATTTTTCCGGTTCTGCAGCCACTGTCTGGTCCGACATCCCGCTAGCGCTATATGCTGATGCCCTGGGCACTTCCCCCCACCAACACCGGATTCCATACCACCCTCAGGCCCACCACCAACCCTGTGCCCATGGCCTCCCATCTATCCAACTATTCCTGCACATCTGTGATGATAAATCCCGCGAACCCACTGGGGCCACCCCCCCCCCGTGTGAGCCCACATCCTGATGGGAGAAAAGAAGAGAGGAACCTGCACTTGCTGGGAAACCCACTCCTGTGACCTGGGGTGCAACACTGGGGCGCTAGTGACTGGGGGTGCACCACAAGGAGTGGATGTGAGCATAGGCCAGGGAGTGGGTCCACCAGGTCCATGCCTGTCAGTGACCGGGTCATGCCTGCAAGTGACCAGGCGGTGGGGTTGTTGGTTACGCTTGGACTCCAAACCCAGCTGGGAGACTGGGGTGGTTTGTATTCCATGCACTGCGGGGGGGGGGGGGGGTCCAGGAGCATGAGGGGGAATCCTTTAGTCGGCAGCCACGTGGTGGCTGGGCCAGCCGGGAGGAGGGCGGGGCACCCCAGGCCAGGTCCCTGGGGGGGGGCAAAAGGCAAGTGTGTGTTTGTTAGTTTTTTGCCAGGACAGTTACTTTAAAGAAGCTGACAGGTTTTGGAAGGTTTTGGAATGTACCAATCCACTTTTACATGGGTGATCTGCTCAGTTTCAGTGACCGTCTCCTGTGCCATATTATGACCATATTGTTGACTGCTTCATATTTCTGCCCAAATAATTTTATGATAGCATCTACGGACATGGCTTGGTAGAATTTTTTGACATAGGATAAATGCATAACCCCTTCTCTCGTCATCTAGCATATTTATATGGATTTTTAATATATTTTTTCACAATAGTGCTCTGATTTCTCAGACTTGATGAGTCCCAATAGATTGCTACATTTGTTTTGACCCAGGGGAACTTTCCCTGTGCAAATAAATAGCTCACTTGACAAATGATCTGAATGATTACTGTAAGCAATGCCTGTGACATGGCATGCATTGATCAACATCTCCCCCTTGGTGCAAGAGAGTCTCATGTCTCTTTGGTTTCTGTGCTATGAAGTGTAAAAAAATAATATCATGGTAAAATGTATACTAGCTATTAGAGATGAACAAACCAAACAATTTGAACCGGAGTTCACGTCCAACCTTGGGAAAAATTAATTTCGGTACACAGGGGCCACAGGTGATGCGATGCAGCCACCCACTTCCTTTTTTCTTTTTTTGGCAAACCATCAGCTTAGATGTACTCATGAACCCGAATATAATTGTGCTTCATCACAGAGCTCCTTAGGTCATGAGATTTTGAATTATGCATCATTGTTTGCCATAATACTATTTCTTATTTTCTTAATACCCCATATGCCCCCCACAAACTCCTATCCCCAGATTAATGTTATTTATTTTTTCAAATCTTCCAGTTGCTTCCTATCCTTCCCTTTTTCATTCACCCCCCCCCCCCCCATATCCCTTCCTGATTCTTCAGCCTCATCAATAGCTTATTTATATAATCACTCAGTTTTATCGTAATTTCCTAGTACTAAGGGTATTTTGGAGTTTATTGCTCGTTTACATTTTTGTTTCCATGTTGCTAGGTTGGGGGGGGGGGGGTTGGGAT
The DNA here is from genome assembly GCA_027917425.1 of Gastrophryne carolinensis. Classification (NCBI taxonomy): domain Eukaryota; kingdom Metazoa; phylum Chordata; class Amphibia; order Anura; family Microhylidae; genus Gastrophryne; species Gastrophryne carolinensis. The sequence goes on from CM051234.1 coordinate 275,708,673, forward strand.
CAATGGATTGTTATCATTTTACGTGCTTTAAAAATTGTTTTAGTAGAAATTATTCTTTATACAGAATATGAAGATTCAATGTGGAATTTACAATTTTACCACATGTGGTGGTATGCAGCTGGTTCTTTCTCACACCACCAGCAACTACCGTAATTGGCACAGTGCTCTGATTATAGTGTGCTAAGATAAATATATCTAACTGCATATTTATAATTAAATAAGCGTAGGTATTTTTGGGTGAGTGAATATTCTGAAAGAAAAGGTGCTATTCTCTTGGTCCAAAATCCATATTCAAGTACTTCTCCACCAGCTATTTTATAAATCACAGGAAGAGAAGTTTCGCGGGACAGGCTGTTAAGTATAAGTTCTCAAATGAGAAAGGTGAATATCATGTTTGTTTGGGTAGCTTTAATTTAGATAATAAGGTCGATTCACAGCCTCTTTTAAGTGCACTTACACGTGACAAAGTGTGTATATGTGCATTTTTTGTGTATTTTTTTGCTTCGCGTATCTCGCATGTTATTTGCTTCTCATAGTTTTCGCGCCGATGTGTATAATACGTCATTAGTATGGGCTTGCGCATGAATCTCTGTGGGCATGTCCCAGCTTACGCTCAGCCGCACCCTCAATAGGATTTCTCATTGGAATGGCTACCTTGGTGGACAAATACATTTGTTTCCCTGACACCATGGTAGCCTGGAATGCCATTAAATTGGGATTTTACGAGCTGGCCAATATGCCCAACGTCATGGGTGCAATCGGTTGCATGAATGTGGTGCTGGTGCCTCCGGTCGCTGATGAGTATCTCAACAGCTATGTCTTTGTTTCCCCTTTGCCTCCTTCATTTCATGCAATGGAGTTAATTATTTTGGGAGTCTATTTTCCCCATATTTAGTGTGTATTTTCACCTCAATCTCCCCTTTCAACTAGTAGTCCCTTGTTTCCTGTAGCTGCTTCACAGTGTGGGTGTGCTTGAATGTCGCTTTGCTCTTGACCAGTGTGCTTTGTGTCTTTTGTGCAGGAACCATAAGATGGAACATTCCATCAATGTCCAGTGTGTTGCGAGTCCTGACCTTCGATTTATCTGCGTGATGGCTAGTTTTCCGGGCTCCACCCATGATGCTGATGCATGATGGTGAGTTGTCCGGCGGTGGCTACTTGGTAAGTCTTAGCATTATTAGTCCATTATTGTTATATGTTTGCCTCATAATGTTTGTATGATGTATGTGGCTCACAATGTTTTTTTGTAGGTGATTATAGCTACACCCTGCTTTCATGGCTCATGGCCCATATCCAGCGGCCTCAGACTCATCCAGATGCCACCTACAATCGGGTACATAGGAAGACCAGGGCTGTTGTGGAGCATGCATTTGGCTTAATTAAGACCCAGTTCTGTTGCTTGGATCATACAGCGTGGGGCCCTCAAGTACCGGCCACAGAAAGTAATAAAAATAATAGTGGCATGCATGGTAGTACATAATTTTGCCCTCCTGCAGAAGGTCCCCCAATATCTGCATTTGTCCCCCCTCTCCAGCAATGTTGGATATTCCACAAACTGTTTATCAGGGCACACAGAGTGTCTCTGGTCAGTCTATCAGCAATCACCTTGTCTCATCTCATTTTCGTTAAGTTGTATATTTTGGGTTTCCCAGTGTCATTTTTGTTGATTTTTATACATCTATATGCGAATTTGGATTTGATGCTAGGCTTGGCCTTTAAGGTTTGTTCTGTATGCTTCAAACCCTCTTTTCATGTGTTCAGTGAGATTAAACTGAAAGAAAAAGTCATTTTAGTTTTTTGGTTTATTGTTGTCACTAAACTATTACATAATAGTATATTGTGAACACGGTGGTCCAATTATCTTAGGCTACTGAGAATTTAACTTAAATCAAAATGTTTCAACTTCCAACACAGATTGTGTTTCATCATTGGTAGGGTGGGTGACCTGCAAAGTATGGTGGTTGTCTTGCGTGTTGAATTGCCACCAGCTGTGACAGGGTTCCATTTATTATCTGCCACTGTCCTAGAAATGCCTCCCTCTGACGGTAGCAGTTATGTATTTCCTCCACCATTGAATAGAGTGCATGGTGGACTTATATTTCTCTCTGGTTTGGTGGAACCAGGCACTGTTTTGCATGAAGGCACGGCTATCTACTCGCCAATCTGCCTCCATCAACTGCACCTGCCTCACCAGAAGAAGATGAAACTTGCAGCGGGAGTTGTACCTGGCCTCTCCACATGTGTTGTGCTTGATGTGGGTTAAGGCAAATCACCTTCAACAGAGCTGGTCTATGGAGGTGATGGATGCAGCTGCTTCTCATGCTCCACCTACTGGTTATGCTGGAACAGTGGATCCATCTGCTGCTGCTGCAGAGGGGGAGCCTGCTGATGCAGAGGGAGTGGGAGAGGCTTCTGCTGTAGAGGCATCTGTCGAGTCAGCTGCCGCTGTAGTGGCATCTGTTGAGTCAGCTGCCACTGTAGCAAGATCTGTTGAGTCAGCTGCTGGTACAGTAGCAGCTGTTGAGGCAAATGTTGTGCTTGAGGGTGCTGGGGAGGCAACTGATGCAGCAGAGGGTGTTGCGGTTGAGGCTGATGCAGTAGTCCATCCTCCTCCAGATCCTGTGTGGCAGCCAGTAGTGCCAGGCAAATCATTTAACTTGTTGTTTGCTATGCACACAGTAAAAAACAAAAAAAAGCTAGATGGTGTTTCATGAATCACCACGTGGCCTACATTACACTTACCAGATCCAAATCATCATTTGGTCCACTCCTTGTGTGCCTAAGCAAAGGCTAACCCATCTGCTTCCATGTTTTACAAGTCATGAAGGTGTGGCATAGACACATGCCTAAAAAGATTATTAATTAGCTGTGAGTTGGCATGCGTACTTTTTCATCTTGGCCTTTCATGGTCCAGCAACAATACTTGATGGCATGATGGCATCATCATTTATGACTCCAATCCAGTTCTGCCTGCCCGCAACCTCGGCTTGTTTGACCACAATCCAGTTTTTCCAGCCAAAACTTCAGTTGTCTCCATCTCCAGTCCAGCTCTGGTCTGTTTCCTACCTCAAATTTGGCAAAACCCTCTCCTAGGTTGCCTGTCCTGGAGCCTTCCTGCAGCCCAGTCTATAGGGGCTCTAGTGAAATCCAGGTTGGTCCTTAGTTTCCAGGCTTCCTGATCGAGATGTGAGCTAGTCTGCTAGTCTCTGCAATCAGGGTTCATACCCCGTAGCCTGACAAAAGCAAACCAAAATATTGAACTACTTACCTACTACAGCAGCAGGCATGTCTGAGTTGATGGTCCCTGGCAAGCTCTGGAGTGTAGCTGGGTTTAACAAGCCATACACCATTTTTTTGGTTGCATTAAATTTAGTTTTTGTGGTATTCCACCTCCACCTTAAGGTTTGCAACCGTAAAACAAATACAACAAGGATGTTGTCATGCAAAGGTCACGCCCAACATCAACATCCACAACAGCACAAAGCATTGTTACCCTTGTTGTTTGCACTTGTTAATTTTTTGTCTAACAGCATATTTCATGTCCACAGCTTCTTTTGCACTTGATCCACATCCTTTCGCTCTGGTTCAGGACTATTAATCTGCCCAGTGATGGCCTCCCACAGGTGGCACTTGACAGATTTTGGTGTGGCTCTTGAACTGTGCCCATACAGCTGATCAAAATGGTCAGACACACCAGTTGCTAAAGCCATACATTGAGCATCATTAAACCTGCAACCTAGGGTGCCCCACCGCAAGTGTCGGTCAACATAGGATTGGCCATCATCTCCCTGTGTACTTGGTTGAATAGGAGATGTTAGGTGTTGAGGAAGATCCTGAGGGGGTAGACTGGACAGGGCTGGCTGGGGGCTGGGTGTCTGGCCTGGAGTCGGGCATGATGGAGTAGATGCTGATGGGGAGAGGGGGATATCCAGATTGAAGCTGTCCTGCTGCTGCCCTAGACCCCTGCTGCATCTGACATGGTAAGAAGTAAGGGTGCAAGCTCCATTGGGAGAGGGGGTTGTTGGGGGCCTGCTTTGTCTTGCCCTAGAACTTTGTCTGTCACTGCTTCTTAGCCTTAGCATTTTTGCTGGAAGAGCTTTTGCTTGGCCTAGCACTATGGGTGGGACTTCTTTGGCTTGCCCTAGCACTTTACCTGCCACTGCTCTGACTTGAGGTGGTGCTGGCTTTGCCTGAGTGTGTGCTGGTTTAGGCATGCAAGTGGTCTGTGATCCCTGATTATCAACCAGTAGGGCATGGCTTGGTTCAGCTATCCTGACCTATCTCACATAGGAAACTGCAGTAGTAGTGTGTTGCCTTCTCCACATGAATGTGTGTTTCTTTAACAATTTATACTTTCCTAATTCATAACTGGGTATTCCTACGCACTGAATTTCCGATCTATGCCAATTCCGGGGTCCACTGGGGCGCGTCAGATGCTGCAGAGACCTACATCAAAAATGGCATCCTCACTGTTCACCCGAAGCCAGCAGGAGACCATCTTGCACGTAATTACACCAAATGCCTGCATAGGTACGCAATTAGGCATAGGTTTAGTTAATCAGGGTCGCAACTGTATAGGCAGTCAGGCCGATTGGGCATAGCTATCGGGGGGCCCTAGTGTCTAGGGAGACAGGGCGGAAAGAATGCCGCCATTTGCAGAATAACAGAGGCGAAAGCCAGTGCACACATGGGCATCACGCAGGGACTGTTTGGGGCAAGGTGGATCTCTTGGTGCATAGCTGGGTGTAGCAGCCACATACCAGGGGGACAGCCCAGGTGTTAAGAAAACCGCCCAATAAGTAGTGTTAAACAAGGATGGCAAAATACCTTAATACTGAACTAAAGTGTATGAGGGGTGTGGCCTGGTAACAGCCTCATAGGCTTTTTGTTTAATATGTATATTAAGTGTTTTTTATAATATGTATTTGTTCTACATATTAGATGATGATGAGATACCGATATGACTTCCTACCCAACTTATATGCCAAGAGGATGTTGGCTTTAGCAGCTACACTGGAGGAGGAGACCGGCACCACCCACACTTACACACAAATCACATAGCATTGGTAGGACCTGAAATGGAGGAAGTTTTTCAGAAAACAATTCTTAAGTATGTGACAATTCATGCCTAAACATTTACTACTACAATCATATTATACAGGCCTGTGTTTGAAAGAATGCTATTCTCTTCTAGTGTCAGAGTTCCGCCAAAGAGTGCGGCCCACACAGAGGCGACGAGTCTGGCCAATGCTGGCAAGATCTGGTGGACATGTAGGTGGTGGCGAACAGGTGCAAGCGTCCTCACCCTGCCCTGGCCTCTTGAACAACTGTTTTTCCCCACCAGGGATGCAACAGGGTACACATGGCTGGGGCTTGGGCCAAGCCCCCTTCAGCACTTGGGATGACAGTCCCACCACCCACGATGGCAGCCCTGATTGTTCACACCAGGGCTCTGTCCAATTAATTTATGCCACTGCCCCTCAGCACTTCTTCTCACCTCACAATTTTTCCCGCCTCACCCCTGCTCAACTCACATTTGCCCACATCTGCTTAACTCTGTATATAAAGTATATAAAACCATATACAAATTTTTAACGTCACAGCTTTTCTGCAGTAATCTGCATTTTCGCTGCTTTCATTTTATTAATGCCCCTTGAAGTGGCCCTATAAGACAATGTAGCTCTTGGCCCCAAAATATTTGTGCCCCACTGCACTGGGGAGCAGCTGCCTGATTAAAGCGGACCTCCACACTGAATAAGAGCATATCTTATATGTTTCCCACACCCTGTACATACAGATTGCCCACATTAAAAATCATCCTACTTGCATCTACTGTATGTTATGGGCCTTTAAACATCCAAGATGGCGGCTCATGGAGCACCAGGCAGCCTGCAAACCGGAAGTGTCTTCTGACTGTGTCGCTCTGCATTCTGGAATTGCTGTGCTTTCCCTGACCCCAGCTCTGCTCTGTCTGTGCAAAGCACAGCTTTGTACTTTATCCGGCTCGCCTCTCCTCAGTAAGTGTGATGCTACTGAATCAAGATGGCTATAAACTACCACATAGGCACAAGAAAACCTTTCACAAATGGGCACAGCACAAAATATATAGTAAACATCTAAATATTTTAGTGACTCTACTACATGAAAAACAAATATAGACAATATTAAAAACAATTGCACCAATAGGTAGCCCTATTGCTCTGATAAAAATAAATCAGAGACTTCATCACCTCCATACTGGGAATATCACATCTAAAACAAAACTAAATTCATAATGTTACACATATCCTAAATACTATCCAATACAGAAAAGATACAATAAACATAAATGTGACAATATATATATATATATATATATATATATATATATATATATACAACCATGTGCAATAAGCTACATTGAAACAAATTAATGATAGCAGCTGAACTCTCCTAATATAAAGTGCAAATGCTGAAATGGCAGTGCAATACCAGTAATCAAGCTAAATATAAATCCATTTTGTGATCCTACAAAACTATAGTTGAGTAAAATACTATTCACCTATACCTAATATTTCTCACATATTTTATACATGATACTACTAAAGTGCAATATACTTGGGAAGCAACATGAAAAATAACACAACTTAGGTCAAATAAATGAGCAAAGATTATATGAGATACTTATCCCCTATGGAAATCTGTATATCTGAGGGCTCAATCAAGATGGCGGCGCCTGTATCCTAGAGTCCTGAACATTGTTACAGAGTTGTGGGGGAAAGATTAATAAGTGACTAAAAACTTAAAATATATTAATTTTAGATCCTGGGGAATAGTTTTTTAAGGGTTCGGGCTTTTCATTAAATCATACTGAAGGTCCGGTTTAAAGTGGGTCTAAATATAAAAATGAATTTTGGATGCCCCTCCAATTAAAGAGTCATAAGAAGCCAAAATTGGGCATGGAGCTTTGCCAGGTGTAGAAAGCTCAAGTGGAAGTTGGTTTAAGCCCGGCTCCCATCTCCCCAGTTTTTTAACTAAGCCTGTGGGCAAACTCAGCCTCGCTGCCTCTGTCGCTGCTCCTATGCAAAAGGAGTGGGTAGCGTAAACTCTGCTGGACAATCCTATCTCCATGAGGCATTTTCTGAATCCCACCGGAACTAGGCATTTTCTGAATCCCACCAGAACTGAAACAAGATAAAAATGATCCATCCTCATGTATGAACAGTGACCCTGCTCCCACCGGTCTAACACCCAGAAATTCCCCAAGCAGGGCCACTGGGCAAGATACACAAGGCCCCAACCAACCTGGGAAGTGCTAAAATCATGCCCCATCTGATCCATCTTGGACACCTGAACGCCTATTAGCACCCTCCCTCCTCCACACGCAACCCTCCTGGTACCTGCCTATTGAGGCTAACAAGCTCCCTAACCCACAGGACCACATAAAAGGCCAAAGAGAACGCCACCTTAAACAACTTCGTTTCAAAGACTGGGGAGCATATCTGTAGTAGTCTCCCTATAATTCCACACAGAATTTCCCACGAGACTGACCTTCTGCTATCTGGCATCTTGCTTTCCTTGTGCCAGCCCTTTACAGTCTGTCTCACCCAGAAGGTTTTTGTAAACTCTTTCCATCTCGATAGACAGCACAAAAAAGGCGAGAGCTGAAAGCTTTCTATCGATGGAGGAGGGTTGACTCCCCCCCATCCCCATCAAATTCCTCCTTGAGCCCAAACCAGCGCTGCCATACTTTTGAGTAACACCCCCATGTGGATGGTGTGACCCCCATGTGGATGGTTGTTTATTATCAACACCAATTCTATCCACTTTTTAGACCACAGCCCCGTGCACCAGCGCCCATTCAAATAGGCCCGAAACCAACAGACCCAGCCGTGTCCGTAGCTGCTCATTCACTCTCATGTGGTCTAACCAACACACAAGTCAGTTGAACGACCCCAAGAAGAAACCAACGACCTGGATTCCTGCAGTCGCCAACGACAACCACCACATAAAAACTTGGCCCATGATCAATGCACAAAATTCAACTTGCCGAGCACTGAGTGCAGCTGCTGTAACTTCTTTTTAAGCCTGACAGTCTTTTCCAACTCCCACATCAAGTCCTCCATCTTGTCCTTTGGCAACCTTCAAACCTTTCAGCTGTGTCAATCTCGATCCCTAGAAACTTTAATGTGGTCGCCGGACCTCCCCCTTTTTTGTCATGAACCACTAGTTCTCCGAATGCCTGAAATACCTTGACACACTCTCTGGTACCAGCCCGCCTCATGCACAAGGAATCATCCATAAATAGGTGACAAAAGTCACCCCCATCTGCTCCTTCACCACCCACTCCAGAAATTACCTAAAGGCTTCAAAGCATGCACATGAAATAGAGCACCCCATCGGTAGACACTGATCCACATAATACCCCCTCGAAAAAATACCCCAACAAGTACAAACTCTCTGGATGCACTGGCAGCAGCCTGAATGCTGATTCTATGTCTGTTTTAGCCATAAATGCCCCGTGCCCACCCTCCTAACAAATTCTCAAGCAAACTCAAATGATGCGTACGTCAATCAGGACAGCTCTTTACTAGTGCCGTGGTTGACAGAGCCCTCCGTTGGAAAAGACAGGTGGTGAATTACGTGAAACTTGCGCTTTTCCCTTTTTGGTAACACCAACTGGGACACCACCAGCCCCTACAAAGGGGCAGGGCCGTATTAAGTGTGGTGGAGGCCCCAGGTACAGTATTTTTTTTTTAGTCCAGCCAAATATCTCATTGGTGGTTGTCTAGTCCCTTATGCCACCCTTGTGCGGGTGCATGCTGCTTGGGAACTCCTGCTTTGCCATTCTGGGCGGGGGGTAGTTTAGTTGCACGGCTGGTCCAGCAGAAAACAGTTTCCTGCATTGAGCTGCCAGCGACTGTGCTTGGTGGCTTATGTGCAGTGACAGCTCTGCATGCACCCATCACTGCAGCATTGCTAGATTCTCCGTCCTACCCTGTGGTGGCTTTAGCTGCAGATTTGCAAAAACAAAAAAAGGCTTGCCCAGGCGCCCCCCCACTGCTGCCAAAAGCTTTGTTGCCGGCCCCACGGCTCGTCAGACCAAAGACTGACAAGCCTCCTGGACCAGACCATAACCTAAAAGTTGGTGGAGGCCCCCTTTGCAGGGCAAGTAGTGAAGGCCCCGGGGCTCGCGCCCCTCTCATTATCCGGCCCTGCAAAGGGGGGTTTGGTAAAAAGACCTGACATTCACCACAATGACACCTCCTTCTCCAGATATTGCACACCACCTCAGATGGAGCCGACTTCAAATTTTTTAACAAACTCACCTTAGTGCTTGCCTTACATGGAATTACAAAAAAGCCCTTAATCAGTAACTTCACCGCACGGCGATTGAGATACCTACTCAGCCAAGGGCCTATCCCCTCTCCTCTCATCGGCATTGTCCCTTTTTACAGCCCCTTCTGGATTCTTTCTTAAAGCAGCGCCCCATGGAATGACCACCTTCGCAGCTTGAACATTCATGCTGCCACCTGCACACTGGTACCCACTGGGTATCATTAAATGCCCAGCACAATCCCCTGCTGATTCCACCACACCTGACCCGGCTGAGGTGGCGCCGGCCTGAAAGGACAAGGAGCTGCTAGTGGAAAGGTTCACTCTCTTCGGTTCATTACCCGAAGCCATAACCCAATGTCTATGTATATCCCAGATCAACGCTGACCGACATATGCTGCCGGAATTGCCTGTTGTAGCGTAGCCACAATGACCCGTCTGGATAACCCGATGGGTTTCCCATATGGCGTCTAGGTAACAAAATAGTGGTGAGCAATTTTCTGTATTCTTTTCCCCAGTCACATTTTCCAATATGGAAAAAGCCTGTAACCCATTCCCAAATTAAACAACAACTGCATCTGGGCCTCATCTCTGTAGCAGCCCCACCAGCCATGTTACACGAGGATGCTACACCAGTCCTTCCCTTAGCATGGTTATGGATGATCTCTCTGTCTTTCCCCCTGGCTTCACCTTATAATACCTATAATACCTCTTCTCTATGCAATGTTGCTTGTAGTTTTCCGTCCAAAAACCTCCCAACAATCCTATGCATCCTAATTCGAAGTTAGAATTCTGAAAGTCCAAATGAAATTCTCTTTTCATTTGTGGTAATATACTCCCATCTAGTGACTAAAGTGGGAATAGCAACCCTATTTTCACATTCAATGGATAATTTTCTCATTCAATGAATCAATGGAAAAATTCCGACATAAATCCCTTTTGGAGCACATACATGTGTGAGCATGTTTTTTTCTTTACCACACATCTAGCCAGCTAGAAATGAAAAAAAACATTGAAAAAAATCCATTTTAAAGGTGGTCTCACCAAATAAAAATCTATCCCTTGCTCCCTGATTAACATAATTAAAAAGAGCTGCTGCAGTGACTAAGTTCCAAATGTATCACTCAGATCTTATTCATACTAGTCAACTGAAGATCGATTGCGCTTTCATTGCAAGAAATAGCTGGTGTTCAGCATGTGGAAAGTGCTTGCAATAGCGATTTCCAATGAAAAGAGTGAAATCACAAAGTGCTGCAGGTGGGGCTTTTTGGACCCATGCCCATAGCCATAAAAGCGTGATGAACCGCAATCGATTTTCATGTGAATGGCTACCTTCACAGATCACAATTTCAGGGGCGACTACTACCGGCTTGCAATTGGGGGGGTGATTTCAATTGCCCCAAAAAAGTCCAGCATGCTGTCTTTTTGCAATCACACTCCAATGAAAGGTGACCGCAAATGCTATCACTTGCAAATGTAGCTTCAAGATCCTTGCAGAGCCAGGGCCATTGAGAGTCCTGGACAGCAAGCAGCAAAGAAAAGCACAACATGAATGGACCAGGCGAGTATATTTTCTATTTAGTTGGGTGAATTAGGTACAGCTATTTGGTATAAGTGAACCCTAGATTAGCAAGATTACAAATAAAATAAAACAAATAAAAGGATAATATACAATAATAAATACTAACAATAAACCTAGAATAATTAAATATTAGGACTGTAAAAGAGAATCTATGGTTAATAAGCTTGTTTTAAAGCCCAACATTGTAATGATTCTTAATTTTTTCTGTAAAGAAAAGCAGGGGGTTATACATTTTGAGGCACAATCATGGCCTACAGTAGTTAAAGGAAGTGATCTTGTGAACGGAGGGTTGCAAAATCGATTCCCGGGACATGACTGAGGTGCTCTTGAGCAAGGTGCGAAGCCCCCAACTGCTCCCTGGGTGCTGTTGCTAGGGCAATCCACTGCTCCGCTCATGTGAACACTTACTGTTTGTGTCTGTTTCACTGCACAGATGGGTTAAATGCAGGGAAGAATTCCTATGTGTGGGCAAGCATACAATGGCCATATATGCACAATTATTTTGAGTAAGCTTTGCCATATATTGTGGCCTGATCTAAACAACCTTTGACCTCAATCTTAAAGTGGAACAAAACCCAGGGATATGGATTATCCTGGGTTTTTTTCCATGCCCCAGGGCATCCCGAATTGCCCCGCTGTGTGAAACCTTCCAGAACGCCCTGTAAAACGTATTTCTTCACGATCCTACAGCACATGCGTGGGCTCTTATCTAATAAAAGATACTTGCCGTGCATATGCATTGCTCATCAAATGGCTCTGTTTACATTCAGATTTCAGTAATAAGGATCACAATCGGCAGCATTCGCAGCAGCATTTGCGCTCCCACCACTAGCCATTCAGACAGGCTGGGGGCGTGAGCGTGCTTACAGCCTGAAGATGGGTGCCAAATGGTGCGCCCACCAAATGTTTACATTTACATTCTCACCCCTAGAGAAGGCCATCAGCTGGCCCTGGAATCTTTTAGAGTGGGTTTTGTCCCACTTTAAAGGCTACCTCTAACATCAGTCTCATACAATGCTGGCTATCCCATGCCTATTGGACGGCACCCCCAGACAAAGCAGACCAGAGACGTTTTTCTCAGTGGTGATCAAGGTGCTTGTAGAGGGGCAAGCTGTTCTGTTTTGTGCTGTAAAAATAGCAATGTATCTTTTGTATGCTTCCCTAGCTTACACTGTTTAATAGTATATCAGATTCTATAACTAAGGTTTTGCTGCCACCCTGTGATCCTTTTTGATATCACATGCAGAAAATAGTTTATGCTGTCATTGTTTTGGAAATACTTTCAGAATGAAAGCAATCCTTTTTAAAAAAAAAAAAACCCTGGTTTCACTTTCCTGGCAAAATCTCGCCCCCCTGTTGCCTTCTGGCAGTCATTTTGTCCAGCATCTGAGAGCCCCAAACCATATGACTGCCTGCAGCCTATTGCAAGACTGGATTTGGCTGAGGGAAGGTCGTTACAGGTAATTTAATCCAGGGTTTGAGGGGCATATGCAGGGGGGAGCTCCGGCAATCTTTCCAATCTGCCCCCACCTAGCAGATTGGGAATCAACCCCCCTTCTCCTAAAATAAAGAATTTACCCTGGTATTGGGTTACTGGACTTTTACTGTACCCTGTCATGTCATAGCAGAGGCCTTATTGGCATACTGTATATTGTACATACTCTCTGCCCTCTTACCACTCAATAACCTCTTCATATAGTTAGTCTATAACTAGTCTCCTGGGGCATGTCAGGTACCTTTTTTCCCCTTGTGAAGGGAGAATATTTTTGTTCTATGTGGGCCCATAAGTTCCTTCTCTATACTTTAATCCATTTTGGGCCCATGAGGCGTTGATCCCTAAAATATAAGCACCTAAGGAATGGATGCAGTCTAGACAAGACCAAAGCCACCGACAGCAGCGACACACCCCCACCACTGTCTGGACTGGAGCAGCTGTGACTTAGATTACCCTGGCCTGCTCGCGCATGTGCACGCACCTCCACCACCGCAGATATCCATTGTTTGTCACTGGCAGATAATCAGCCTGTTGATTGTCCCCCTGGCTTTCCTTCCTTGGTGGCCGAGGCAGGCAGTAGGCCTTCCTGGCCCTGTAAATGGCAAAATTCTGCTGATCTAGCACTACAGGCAGCGTTGACTGGGACTTTGAGGGGACATGACAGACTAGTGAATATGATCACTCCTCCTCCCAGCTGCACTCATTCATCACGGCCAGTGAAGTGGGTGGGGCATCAGGCTGGCAACGGGAGATGAAACCTGGAGTGGACACGGACAACATGAATCAATCTTTGATCCCTATCAGATTCAGTCCATAAGAGGGGACAGCAGGAGCAGGGAACGGAAGTCAGCCCAGCAGCAGGCTCATATCACCTAACCTGTATGACCACTACAAGTCACCTTTCCAGGCTTCAATGGCGCATGCACGGGCTCTTCTTCAATGAGAGCTGCCTGCATAACTATGTAATTCGGCAGGCGGCTCTAAGTGCAATGAATGGGGAGCACACCCTGACTCATTAACTGTGGGGGTGTTGGGCAGCCAGTGGAAAAGATGGACAGCGGAGAATCCTGTTTTGGGATGCCCCAGGGAAGGGCCAGCTGCTGCCCCAAGGCCAGCCAGGTTGGGTTTTGTTCTGCTTTAAAGAGGTACTATAGTCACTTCTGCAGCTTTTGATCCCCTTATGTGTAGTATTGTTTGCTATCAGGCTTTTTGGGGGATTCATGGAGGGGAAAAATATAGCATGTGTCTGAGATAATGTTATGTGCTGCAGAGCTGAATGGGAAGCCAAACCATCATTCATGAAAGCCTTCACCAAGATGAATGTGTGGCCACTGTTCCATTTCTCTTGCGGCCAGTGAAGTTTAAATATACCTAGTAATCCATGGGAGCATCCATGCTGGTGTTACCTGGTCCCATTTTCTTCTTGCAATGTATAAGACAAAGCACCCTCCCCCATTCTCCTTTTAACAGATAACCATGGTGCAGCATTATGCAATGATTCTATCATGACTGCTCCCATGAACCACAAGTGTTTAGACTGGACTGGCACTTTAAATGTCTTGTGTGTTATTGCTAATGCTCTATGATAATACTTCTAACTGGGGCTCTGTGTGCCATCCACCTGCCCCAGTTGCAGATATATGGCTTGATTCAACATTATTGGAAAATTGGATCGCATGCAAAAAACTTAAGTAACTTCAAGTGATTCAACAAAGCTGACTAATTAAATTCGCCCAGTCGAAAATGTGGGTGAAACATTTACGTTTCCACATACGAAAATGGCTTTAGTAAGCGAAAATTGGTTCAAATTTTCCAGCTGAAAATTTCTGAAAACATCTCTGGTGCTGAGAAGCCTTTACCCCAAATGGTGCATTTGCCTTCTATATTTCACACAGCTTCACAATGACTCCCCATGTAACATTATGACAACGCATGTTTTTTAATGCACTTGTGCAAGTAGTCACTTTGTATGTTCATGATGTTGTTATCATTCATCCATGTGATGCTATTATGTATTTAGTAATAGATCACGACAACTGGAAATGCTGTTTTCTATTGCTTCTATTGGGGACTGTTTATTTGTTTTTTGTTGCACTATTTGCTTAGTACTTAGTACTATGTGCTTTGCACAGTGTGTCATGTGTGGCTGTGGTGTGCGTGAAGAGGTCCGGGGGAGTGGGGAATGTCCGGAGAATGGCTGTGGGTGCAATTGGGAGGGACGGCTTTGGGATCACTGACGATTTACCTTATTTTTTGCAATGACGAAGTACAGAATTCTTTCTTGGAATGTCCGTGGGCTTAATGCTAATATTAAGCAAACTACTGTATTACAGTTTATTAAAGGATACAGGCCCAATGTGGCAATACTGCAAGAAACGGTGATGGGTCATTAGCATTGAGACGACCATGGATCTCACATTCATATCATACTCTTTTTTCGTCCTACTCCCTTTGATTTGCATTCCAAGTATGTGGACCCAGAGGGATGCTTTGTGATTATCCATGCCAAGATAATCTACACTGATGTTATAATTGTTTGGCAATATATCCCACCCCCATTTGACATCCACCTCCTCCAGCGTATCTCCAGGATTGTAGTTGCACTTCCCTCCGATCCGTTGCTGCTGGTGGGGGACTTCAACATGGTGTTGGACGGTTCCCTGGATAGGTTGGGGGGGAGTAGCAGAGCGGGTGCTCGGTTGGCATCCTGGGCCGAGGCGTTGGGCCTGGGAGAGGTCTGGAGGTGGAGGCATCCAAATGTGAGGGTGTATTCCTGCATATCCCCGCGGTTCAGGAAGAATAAAGAAGTGCATATGTTGGGACAGCTTTACCCCTCCAGTGTCCTCATGTCTTTCAAGCAGGTGAGTGGTAAGTTCCAGCTCTCTTCAAGGGAATTTTTCCGATACCTCCAGCTCAGGCATGCCCTACAGGCCCAGTTTACCAGGGTGGGCCCGCAAATATTTGAACTCCCTCTATAGAGCATTATTAGGATGGATAAGTTGGCGAAAACACACTGTATAAGACCATGCTGGACTGTCTAAGTTCCCCCTGTGAGAAGGTAGAGCAGTTGTGGATCGGGATGACTGGGATGAAGTAATGGAAAATATTCATACATCGGTAGTGGTGGCAAGGGACAGTCTAATTCAAACTAAGTGGATCCACCAAGAATATATCACACCTGCTCTCCTATTTAGGATGGGACTTTTGGATAGCGATCAGTGCCCTTAGTGTGGGAGGGGTAGGGCCACATGGATCCATATGACATGGTTGTGTATAGTGTTGGGGCACTTCTGGGGGGAGGTAATGGGCATGGTAAGCAAAGTAGTTGGCTTTCAGGTTCAGGGATCAATAGCGCTCTGCCTCCTTGGAGTGACAGAGCCACTCACAGGTGGGTACGCTAAAGGGGTTGCTAATATTGCTAACGTTTTATGCTAGGAAGTGTGTACTCCTAAACTGGTAGCATCCAGTGGCTCCGTCAGTGCAGGCATGGAAGAAACTGATTAATCAGAAGCTACCCTTTACCAATGTTTGGAGTCTGCCTCGAGAGATGACTTGAGGTGGTCAATAGGGGGAAGTAATGGCTTTTGAAGGGTGACCCCTCAACGAGTCCTGGTGGGGAGCTGGGCATCTGCCCGGAGGGGCGCTGGGGCTTGTATGGGCAGGGGTGAAGTTTGTTGTGCTGGGGGCCAGGGTTGAGCGTCCCTTACGTCGGCCTCTACTTGGCTGGGTGTTCCTCTCTGCCTCCAAAAACGTCTTGTAGGTAGGATATGACTAAAAGGCTGCCCTGCTTCTCCTGGGCCTCTGTGTGAGTGCGTGCGTGTTTGTGTGTGAGTGTGTCGTCCACGTGTGTAGGTTGTAGTGCAGTTTGTTGGTGCCTGCGGCACCATACTGTTGTTGTATGTTCTTTATTGAAATGCAAAATAAAAACCTTTCAAAAAAAAATTCAGTTGTATTTTTTTCACTTTAGAATAATTTTTTTCACTTCATAAAAAAAAAATAGTGTAGAAAATGAAGCATAAGGGTCGATTCACAGCCTCTTTTAAGTGCACTTACACATGAAAAAGTGTGTGTATGTGTCATTTTTGTGTAATTTTTGGTCTATTTTCGAGCTTTTTTTTGTTGTTTTTTGTTTGTATTGGCGTTTGCATAGGTGTGTGTAAGCCGTTTCATTCGCGTATCCAATGTGTATTTGCCTCATTTTGTTTTCACATAGATGCGTATAATACAGTATGTGATTAGTATGGGCTTGCGCATGATTCAGAGCCTTGAAAAAAAGTGGATCAAAACTCACGCCGATCTTATAGATTCCCAGGCCGATCGACTTCCTCCCCCCGGGCATCCAAAAATCGGGATGCCCCACTGTGTGAAACCCCCAGGTCGCCCCATACACTTATCTTGTTTCCCAGTCCAACGGCGCATGCGTGGCTGCATCCCACTATCCCTCTAGCAGGGCGCAAGCCCGCGCCAGACATTTGGGCTTACAGCATATTTCATGTCGGCAAACTTCCTTTGCACTTGATCGACATTCTTTCACTCTGTTCCCGCACCATTAACCTGCCTGGTGATGTCCTGCCACAGGTGCTACTTGACAGATTTACAGATTTTGTTGTAGCTCTAGAACTGCGCCCATACAGCTGATCGAACTGGTCCGACACACCAGTTGCTAAAGCCATACATTGTGCATCATTAAACCTCCCACTCAGAGTGCCCCACCGCAGGTGTTGGCCAACATAGGTTTGCCCATCATCTCCCTGGGTACTTGGATGGATGCTGATGAGGAGAGGGGGAAATCCATATTGGAGCTGTCCTCTCCAGTGGGAGAGGGGGTTGTTAGGGGCTGCTATGTGTTGCCTTAGTCTTCCCACTGCTCTGGTTAGCCTTACTACTTATGCTTGAGGAGCTCTTGCTTGGATGTGCACTATGGCTGGGAATACCTTGGCTTGCCCTTGCATTTGGCCTGCCTCTGCTCTGATTAGCCTTAGCACTCTTACTTGGACGTGCATTATGGCGTGCATTACCTTGGCTTGTCCAAATACTTGGCCTGCCACTGCTTAGCCTTAGTACTTTTGCTGTAAGAGGTGTTGGTTGGCTGAGCACGATGGCTGGGATGGCTTAGGCTTGCCATAGTAGCTGGCCTGCCACTGCTCTGACTTTGCCTAAGTGTGTGCTAGTGTGAGCTTGCAGGCGAGCTATAGTGCCATAACCCTTGGCGAGCATCCAGTAGGGCATGGCTTGCGTTTTGTTCCTGCCATCCTGACGGATCTCACAATGGCAACTGCAGTATTGGAGTGGTGCTGGCTCAACAACCTATACTCCCCTATTACAACACTGCGTATGCCTACGCACCAAAGCTTCAAAGCTTTCCAACTTCCAGGAACCAGTGGGGCGCGTCAGAGGACGCATATACCATCCCCAAAATGGCACCCTCGCTGTTCACCAGAGACCAGCAGGATACCATCATGCACTTAAGTACACGAGAATGCCTGCACACACTTAGGAATAGGTTTAGTTAATAAGGGTCGCAAGTGCATAGTTAGTCAGGCCGATAGGCCATAGCTAGTTGGGTGCCCAAGTATCTAGGAGGGCAGGGTGGGAAGAACGCCTCCATTTGCAGAATACTACATGTGAAAGCTAGTGCGCACATGGGCACCATGCACTGTGTGTTGTAATGTGGAAATTTATGACATTTCCTTCTAGTTGGCCAAAATGTCCGCTTGGGTGAGCAGCGAGGGGATGGAGGTGCTCCAATGGTGCCTCTAGAAGAAGAAAACACAAGCTAATCAACACCTCTAACACATTCACTAACTATTGTTTTTATACGGCCTTATTTATAAAGGGCTAGCGCCAGGTAGTGTCTGACTAGCGCCAGGTAGCGCCAGCTATCAGCGGCTACCGACTCCAGAACGCCAGGCGGCGGACACAATCACGCATTTATCACGCTAAATGAGGCTAGCGCCGGCGAGAGCGTCAGCTAGCGCGGGATTCATCATGAAGCAGACTGCAACGAACAGCGCTGCTGCTAATCCCATCACAGCGCCAGGTATGACCTCTCGCTACCTGGCGCTCTCCAATGCATTTCAATGGAGCTTTTTTTAAATATTCATAATTAATTGATTTTAAGGTTTTTTTTTTTTTAAATGGCAAAAATTCTGTGACCACTTCGGCAATGTTAGATTTTTTTTTTAAGGTAAAAAAAAAAAAATAAAAATTGTGCAGAATTGATATTACAGGTCT
Source organism: Gastrophryne carolinensis (assembly GCA_027917425.1). Lineage (NCBI taxonomy): Eukaryota > Metazoa > Chordata > Amphibia > Anura > Microhylidae > Gastrophryne > Gastrophryne carolinensis. The sequence continues at coordinate 275,727,299 of CM051234.1, forward strand.
GATATTAATGTATTCATATTACAAAATGTTTAGAAAAACTTGTTTAATTTTTAAATCAAAAAATATGGTTGTTTGGGGGTTAAAAACTACATTTAAGCCATCGCCGCCAGCGCTCTGGGGTTTAAACAAGCTTTTCACAGCGCGAGAATTTTTTGAGCGTGATTTGTTAATGAATATGCTAGAAGCCGTTCGCTCTGGCCATTCGCTGTCAGGCGCACCCATACAGCGCGGAACCTGTCAAACAGCGACTCCTAACCCCGTATTCAACATTAACGCACACCGACTGAGTCGCTGTCAACAGGCGAACTACGGCCAAGCACAGCGAATACTAGCTGGCGCTGTGAAAATCACGCTACTGGCGCTCATCTGTCGCTACCTGGCGCTATTAATGAATCGGCCTCATATTCTTCTACAGACTCTGAGCAAGAAATATGAGAGGTCCCAGTCAGAAGATTGGCTCCCCAACCAAGAACCCCACCACCAGTCTAGTAAGTTTTAAGCCAAGTGATTATTTACTAACATGCCTTATTCAACAGGTTGTCAGAAGGCAGAGGCTAGACACTAATTGTTTCATTTTTTTTCTTTAACAGTCCACAGAGAAGATGCACAGCAGCACCTGCAGGAGCTCTCAGCTGCTGTGCATAGGCTGTTGGGGATATTGATGAGCTGGCCACAGCTATGGGGAGCCACCCACCTTAAGCCCCTGGGAGCCTGCCACCTTCTTTTACCCACCCCTACCCAAAACAAACTGTATATAGTTTACTGTAAAATATTTTACATCTTTTATATGGTTTTATTTTTCATAGAAATTATAAAAAAAATATAAAAATGCACTTTTAACCCACAAAAAAAACATTCTAAATAAAAAATAGAAAATTAGGATTTGAATAATGTTGCAGTGTCTTTCATTTAATATCATTTACAATCATAGTAATGTTGACATTATATCCATGTGGGAATGTCAAATATAGAACTATCATGAGTTTCACTGGAGAGTAGAAAATGGTTAAGGTAAGCATAAGGAAAAAGTAAAGAAGAATGCATGCCAAACATGAAAGTGGTTAAGGTAGGCATTAGGAAGTAGAAAAAAAGAATGCATGCCAAACATAGCATGACATGCTAAGTTCTTTGGAACAGAAGGGACAGGGTATGGGAAACAAGAGAGGCTTGCATGCATACAAGGCAGCATATGTTATAAATTCCGTAAAAACGTAAATAAAATGGGATTTAGGGGCTAAATTAAGGGTAAAAACAGGTCTTTTTTTAAGGGAACTAGTAGGACCTTGCTGGACACTTAAACATTGTTGGAGGACGAGTCTTCTGCTTCGACAGATAGGAAAATTTTGTCTGTCACCTAAGCTGCGAGAGCCATACGCAGAGCGCTCTTGATGGCTTACCCAAGTACAGGGACAGTACGAATCGCTCCCAATGGAGGCTCAGGATCATGTGAAGCACATATACTCAACGAGAAATATGTGTAGTGAACGCACTTACGTACAAAATGAATCAACCCTGTAGTTTTTTTTTGTTGAATCACAAGAATTTTAAAAAGCTTAAACTGTAGTTTTTTTTTCTAAAAAAACAGACTCATTTCTTGTTACAAACTTTGTTGAATCGAGTCCATAGATTTCCCAGATGTCCAACAACTTGTGTTGGAGGATGAGCACGTGGACACCGAACCATCGCAGGACATCTACAATAAGGTTCAAACCCAAGTGAAGCTTTCTGCAATGTGAAGGCTGAGAATGAGGCTAGTGGGGAGGAGTGAGTGGAAGACAATCCAAGGAGTGATGACGAAGTCCTAGATCCAACATGGACTGAAGGCAATCACAGTTTAGAGGAAGAGCTGGTGGCCATGCAGCTCCAGACAGCAAGCAGAAGAGGGAGAAGGGTGCAAACCATCAGCAGACAGCCCATTGCTACTACTGCCCACCGCGCCCAGGGACTGAGCATGCCCAAAGTGGTCTCAAAAGATGTCCCCAGCGTAGCATTTTTTCAAGCAATACACGGACAACAAGATATGAGCTCCCTTAAGCAAGGGAAAAGAGTGAATAATCTCAGTGCCATGTCCATGACCAGGCACCTGCAAACCAAACACAAGCTGCAGTTGATGAGACACCAAAAAAAGATGCAAATACTTGAGGCTCCCACTCCTGCTTCCGTTGCTAGCCCTGGCCCTGAATGCAAGCATTTTAAAATTGCTGGCCTCTGAGATGCTCCCATTCCAGCTGGCAGAGATGAAGAGCATTACAAATCTTATGACAGCGGCTACACCACAATTTCCATCATTTCCAGCCACCATAACTTTTCACGGCAGGCCATCCCTGCCCTGCAGGTTGTAGAGAAAATAAGGTATGCACTGTGTAATGCCTTTAGTTGCAGGGTCCTCTCCGTTTTCCTATCCTTCCTTCTCATCCAGTCAGCACAGTGCCTGCACCGCCAGTTTGAGCACAGCCATGGGGAAACAGCAGCAGGCCATGCAAAAACTGATCTGTCTGGGGGAAAGACCACATACCACCCAGGAGCTGTGGACTGGGATGCAGGAGCAGACAGATGAGTGGTTGCTGCCACTGAATCTTAAGCCCATATGCAACAACATGCAAAATCTATTAGCAGCTTTGTGCCAAGTTGGGTTGACGCACATTCCCTGCCTGGCACATGTACTGGTGGTGAAAAGTTTCCTGGCCAATTATCCGGACATGCCAGAGCTGCTACATAAAGTGTGTGCCATGTGCCTGCACTTTGGCCTTCCCACCCACCACCAATTGTGATTTGCCAACCAGGTGGAATTTCACTTTACATATGTTGGAAAGGGTGTGTGAGCAGCATCGGGCAATATAATTCCAGAGTTCCAGCTACAAAATGCCCGGGTGTATCAAAGTGCAGACCACTTCAACACCAACGAGTGGGCCTCCATGAGGAACATTTGTAGTCATGAGCCCTGCTAGATACCCGCTAAGGATAACATCAAGTCCTTGATTCCAGCACTAGAACGTAATAAAAAATGAGAGTACAAATGCACTCTGGTGGAGACACTACTGGCAGAGTTCCGATCTGACATTGAGGGCTCAGTGGAGGAGGAGGAAGTTGCCAACATAGCAGGGGCACCAGCACCACCTCAGAAGCGAGAGTAAGCATGACCACAATGTGGAACACCTTGTTCAATTCTCTGCGACATCCACCACCATGGGATATGCCACACAGTACCAGGAGGCAGACTTTGGCCCTTATTCATCAAGCGATAGCGTCAGGTAGTGTCTGACGAGCACCATGTCCCGCCAGCTAACGTCTGCTACCGACTCAAGTACGCCCGGCGTCGGCCACAATGACGCATTTATCAAGCTAAATGAGGCTAGCGCCGGCGAGAGCGACGGCAAGCGCGGCATTCATCATGAAGACGACTGCAACGAACAGCGTGCTGCTAATCCCATCACAGCGACAGGTATGACTTGGCGCTACCTGCCGCTCTCCCATACATTTCAATGGCAGACGCTGCAATGATTGTTTTAAGTGGTTTTTGTGTTCTTTTCTTTGGCACAAAATTCAACACATGTTTATAGTGATATGTTTTATTAATCTGGCTGGTTATTTTTATGTTTTTGAAGTTTTTATTAATTTTTACAATGTAATGTTGTGAGTGACATCTAAATTGCATCTCCTCCAACCAAACTCATTGGCATCAAAATCGCTTGTTTTCACCACACACGGGGCTTGTAAAGCTATTTTTTAGCCTGTCATGTTGGGCGGTCACGTTCGCTCTTCGAAATTGTCAGCGCCCAAGCTATTCGGCAGCCCTGTCCTTGATGAATCTGTGGTGGTCAGAGTTTGTGCAGTCGCTGTTTTAATTCGCTATGTGGCGGTGCGAGCGTCGCTGTGCTTCGCTGCGCTGCGTTGTGCGGCGCTGTGCTGTTCATACATGTGCCCTTCTGCCATTTGCAAGGAATTCACTTCCCGCGACCCCAGTCGTTCTTAATGAATACACTGTAGTTGTGAGCGTGCATGGCCACATATTGCAGGATTAACATTCAGTCGTACAAGCTCATAACAACCCGTTATGCATTCTCATGTGTGCCACATTATCATGTAGTTGTATAGTTTGATTTTGTGATGATTTTAGGAAGGAATAAGATTTGTATATTTAAGCACAACTTTGTTTGCTTTTCAAGGACCTATGCATTACAGTATGTCGAACCCCCTGCTAAATCAAGCTAATAATTCGTTGCGCCTTGGGCCCTAGCTTGTTTTAAAGCATCATTTTATTTTTTCCGCCACTTAGCTTGCACATAGCTGATATTAGCTTGTCCCTGGTGCGCGCATCTTTTTTTTTGAATTTTTAATCACAGTTGCTTTCGTCATATCCGGTTCCGGTATCCTCCTTTGCGTTTCAAAGCCACCTAAAGCTAAAAATGTCTAGCGCTTATGCCAATAGCTTGTTTTAAAGCGTCATTTTATTTTTTCCGCCACTTAGCTTGCACATAGCTGATATTAGCTTGTCCCTGTTGCGCGCATCTTTGTTTTTGAATTTTTAATCACAGTTGCTTTCGTCATATCCGGTTCCGGTATCCTCCTTTGCGTTTCAAAGCCACCTAAAGCTAAAAATGTCTAGCGCTTATGCCAATAGCTTGTTTTAAAGCGTCATTTTACTTTTTCCGCCACTTAGCTTGCAAATAGCTGATAATAGCTTGTTCCTGGTGCGCGGAGCGTTTATTTATTTATTTATTTTTTTCCCATGTCGCTTTGGTCATTTCCGGTTCCTGTTTCCTCCTTAGCGTTTCCACCATGCTTCCAAGAAGACGAGTCATGCGCCTCCCCAGCTCCTCCTCCGACTCTGACCCCACCACCCCTCCCCCACCTCCCCCACCTACCTCACCTCCCCCACCTAGCACCCCTCCCACCCCTTCCCCTCCTGGGCAGGCCAAGAAAAGGCGCTTCCGAGTGGATAGCCGCGTTAATGGCCAGGTGGTCAAAGTGAGTATTTTTTTTTGGTATTTTAGGTTTAAAGTGGAACAACACACAGGGGGGATTGGCCCTGAAATATCTAATTTTTCTGAGCCAATTGGATCACTCCCCGTGGGGCATCCCCATTCTGGATGTCCTGCGGGGATCACCCCCCCTGGAGGGCCATAAAAATTACCTCAGCCCCGTCCCATCTGTGCATGCGTGAGCTGCGGATGCCTCTTGCGCTTACCTCTAGCAGGGTGTACCCCTGCGCAAGACATTTGTTAATGTTGTGTGCAGGCGCACTCCCTGTTAGAGTCAAACGCCACATGCGTACTTTGCCGCGCAGAGCCAGCTGAGCTGGTATGCACGTCCAAACGGCCTTGTATGCGCATACCACAGCGGCGCAGAGCGCTGTGCTAGGCTGGCGCAGTCACGTGGGAGCGTGGTCAGTGGTGTATTTGTGGCCTTCCAAGGGGGTTTCAGACAGCGGACCACCCACAATTGGTGTGGCCCACCAAAGTGCACACAAACCCAGAATAGTGATAATCCTGGGTGTGGGTCCACTTTGATCTGGTCTCTGTATAACTGTTTATGCCATTGTTCTGATGTCATGTATTGATTTGTGTTTGTTTTTCATTTCTCATAGGATTTCTGCGTGAACCAGTACGACTATGCCCGTGGGGGAAAAAAAAGAATTGCCATGGAGGTGAAGGCCACAGTGTCCCTGCGCTTCCACACCGAGCTCTCCATAAGAGCAATACAGCAAAAGTGGTCAGACTTTAAGCGCCGGGACCCTGAAGGCGTGTACCGCCTATATGATGCCTACGCATCAGGTAAGTTAAAGCTTATGCTATGTTTATACTTTTTGGCTAATCATCTGCTAAGCTGTGTCCATTTGTGCTCTTTATATTAATTATTTTCTTTCACCCCCTCAACACAGATAAGCGTCCTCCCCTGGGGAAACGTGGGAAGGGATTCCTCCCCCGAACCAGGCAGGCGGACTCGGGGGAGTCATCGGGGGAGGGTCCCTCCCGCGGGTCCTATTTAGAGGACCCAGGGGAGGAAGGGGATGACGCCCCAGAGGAGTGTGCTGCTGGGGGGCTGGCAGGATCAAGCCTCAGCTCCTCACACTCTGAGTCTGAGGAGTCTCACCAGGCAAGGGGCCACTCTCAAGTGGGGAGTCCAAGTGGGGTGGTAGAAATGGACTCTCCCACACTCCCTGAAGGAGCAGGGAGTGAGAGGGAGGAGGGTGGCCCTTTGCCTGGTGGATCTTCCGACCAGAGTGTGAGGAGCCGAGGCTCCCCGCCTCCTCCTCAGAGCCCTCCCTGGGCTTCAAGTGGCGGATCATCCCCTGGTGAGTGTCCTTTTTTTCATTGTTAGTCTGTGACAGGTTTCATCTGGCCATTTGTACTTAGCCCTTGCCATTCCTCTCTAATTTGCAGGGCATCATATAGGCGGCACCTCCATGGCCTTTTGGAGAAGCATTCTCCACGGGCATAGTCGTGGTAAGTGTTTGTTGTTATCCATCACATTCCCTATGTTATGACATTCCTTAAAGTGGACCAACAAACATTGTTGATAGTGCTTTGATTCTCGAAGCTTCCCTGCAAAATCACATCCCTCACCCAGGGCACCCCCCCCAAAAAAACCCCACAAACTCCTTACCTCTTTGGGGGTTGCAGAAGCCACCGTCCCAGCCTCCTGTGTGCCACTCTAGATGTGTGTGCGCCTGCGCTCTGTTTCCTAATGGGCTGCGCGTGCGCACACACTGGAGGAGTGATGTGCGGAAGGCAGCGGCGGCGGCGGACGTTGTCTCACTCAAATTGTGGTGCTCTGCCAAAGCGGACCAAAACACAGAATAGTAGCAATCCTGTGTCTTGGCCCACTTTTAACAGACACATGTTTCCTGGTCCATTGTCACAGCTGGTTTGATAATGTACCTTAACCTCACAAACCCCACTACAGTGCTAGCCAACTGGCAACCACCCCTATGTTTCTGCCCACACCATGATGGGTGTTATCATTTTTTTTCTTGGGTTAAGTTGTTCCGGCTAACACATGTTGCACACTAGTAACATTAGCCAATCAACTGCTAATGAGTCCTGCACTGTCTATGTTATTTGCACATTATCTTTAGGGATACATGTTGCAACCATAACTAATTTACATTAACTCATGGACCAGGAAATATGCTAATTTTGGTCAACCTGTATGTAACCATGCAAGCATTTGATTTTTCAGACTCCATAACCAGATGGATGTCAAATAGTCAGGTGTCATTGGCCCACTAATTTTGTTTTTGTCTTTTGCTTTCTGTTGACAGATGTTGCTACGCAGACGGAGCCAGAAAACCTCCTCCCCACCCCAGCTCCAGGGACGGCCAGCAGCATGGGCCCCCGCCACAGCTGCGATGGTGAGTACATCCCACTTCATATGCCTAAAGACTTGTGAAACCTATGTCTTCTAGTCACATCTGCAGACATTTAAAATGTACCTATGTGTTAATTTCACACACATCTAGATTCCATGTGTTTGTACAATAATCCAACATGCCTGTCTGCATGCTTGATTGTTGCCTCACATTCTTCATTTGGCCACATAGAGACTATTTGTGCCTTAGACACAACCAAATGGGCCGTATTAGGTCTTGACCTCTAACATTATAGGGCAAACTAGTTTACTCGTTAGGACTTAGGCCCTGATGTTTGGCTGTGACTAAACACATAAATGGACACACTGGGACTTATACCTTCTTTGCTTCCCAAGAGTTAAAGTGGAACAACAACCAGGATTTTGACTTTCCTGGGTCTTGGTCCACTACGGTGGGGCACCCCTGATCGTCACCGCTGTGTGACAACCCCCTGAACTCACTTTTCCTCCAGCCGACGTACAAGCCGCGGCAAAGCGGCTCCTCCTCCTCCGCCTCCCGCGCCTCCCTTTTTACGCGCGCGTGCCCGCGCCGGCCATTCACAGACGGCCGGCGCAGGCACGCACACGTCTAGAGGGGCGCGAGGGAGGGGCCGGCGGCCGTGCCCCACCGAAACTGAGGTAGGGAGTTTGGGGTGTTGGGGGGGTTTCACCCCGCGGGACATCCCGATCTCGGATGTCCCGCGGGGAGGGAGGTGATCGGGCCGGGAATCTGATAGATTCCAGGGCCGATCACCGGTGGGTGTTGGTACACTTTAAGAGTAAATGTATGCTTGGGATGTGTTGTCCAAATTCCTGCCAGTCAATAGTACTCATATAATGTTAACAAATAAGCGCACAGTGGCCAACAATGTTAATGTGAGTGTCAGCTAATTGGACACACTGACATTACATTGCTACATCTGTGTCTGTTGAGGTCACATTCAATTTATTAATAAATTGTTGTTTATACATCTCTACAGCTTGTGAAAACCAGCATCGCAGACTGTGGCGGGAGATCAGGCTCCTGAAGCTGATGCTGCTGGCCAAGAAGAGGCGCCGGCGGCGTCGTTAGGGTGGGGGGATGGCTGGCCTGTTGAGCAATGTTGGCCCTGTTGGCCACCTTTGAAATTAAAACTTTTCTATTTACATCATTACAGTGTGGTGCCTTGCAAAGCATAGTTTAACTGTCTCAAAACCTATTTGTGTGTAAATTTAGCCATACCTTTGGAGCCATTTCATGTGTTAACCATAGTAAGCTATGGTCTCAAATGTGTGGCCTAAATTTACAAATACATTGACATATCTAGATCAAGATACTCATCCCTGACTGTGTTACTAGCTATGTCTTAGGAAAAACACAATTTAGAGGTGGGTTAAGCCAATATATTTACAGAAACAAAAACAAACAAAATTAATATTCTTGGCTGGGTGGCCGGGGAGGTTGGGAGTCATTGCTAGGGGCGGTGTTGGGGGACAACAGTGCAGTAAAAAATATAGACTGCTGTTGTATGAGCTGTTGTATCAACAACAAAGTTTGGTCCTGCCGCTGTATCGCTTCTTGCTGCTGCTGGATAGATTGTTCCATTGCATTGGCCAGCCGACCAAGTTCCTGGTTTTGTTGAAGGTTATGCATCAACAGGTCGATCTGACGCTGCTGGGCCTCATGTTGTTGCTGACACATCAGCACCTGCTGTTCCAACGCCGCAATGCGCTCATTAGTTCCATCACGCGGCTGTTGGCGACTGTAGTCCTCCAGCATCCGGACCCCTAGCTGGTAAAAATCGGCACTGGTTGGTGCAACACCTCCTCTTGCTGGGGTTTGAGGCTAACAAAATAGAAAACAACATTTTAGACAAACAGAAACAATGCATGTATGCCCCTCAAAATCATTTGCCAAAACAGTCACTATACAACGCACCCTTGTCTGAGCCTCGGAAGCTTGGCCACATGGGACTTGGGAAGAGGTCCCAGGTTGGGGTTCTGGTTCCGCCTCCTGCCAAAACAACAAAGAAAGGAAATGTGACATGTTGCTTCATCCACTACCCACGAACATGGCAATGTGGTTATAGGTCCTCTAAATCAGCCATGTTACCTCCGTGTCGTCCGCCACAGGTAGGAGCGAGGTATCGCTGCCAGAGAGGGGCAATTCAACATCAGAGATGTCCGGCAAGTTGGCATATGCTAAACAGGAAAGTCAGGTTAGTAGGTCAGTGGACCAAACTCAAATGTAACATGGCTAGGCTATCGAGGCCATACCTCCACAAAGTGCAAAATTACACACTAGACCAAAGGTATCTGTTAAACTCAGATTGTTAACATGTATGTTAGAGGACTAAGAGGCAATAACTTTGGCAAATAAGATCAGACACATTGCTTAAATTACACATACCCGCAATCTCCCAGATGTCTGGAGTGGGGCCCTCACTCGAGCTTGGACCTTTAAAATACATGTGGACACACAAGTTGCCAGAAGCAAGTGCCACAAAAGTAGAGCCAAAATACAGACTAGAGCAAGGCAAAACAACTTACCCTCATCTCTGGCAGCCTGAACTTGAGGGGCCCTTTCCGGACAGCCACTTCCGATATTCTGGTCAACTAAAAAACACAAGTAATGGCTCTAAATAATCATCAAACTACTACGGTGAATGTTTGTCCAAAAATATGTCCTACAAAATGCATTGCTATCACTCCAAGAACTATTAGACTGACCCTGGGGAGGGAATAAGCACTCCCAAGAGGCATCTTCAAGTTGACAGAGCAAACATGTAGATTATTAGACTAACCAAATCGAACCAGTGTAACAGAAACAGCATAAAGGATACATTATGTATTGCTATACACACCAACAGGGTCCTGTTGACCTGCAACATCGGAAGTGGGGTCCAAAGATGAACCAGTCACTTGGCCTACCAATAAAAAAGAGGAATGAGACACATGCACTTGGGTTAAAGTGGATAAAGCAAGGTTGACACATGCACTTACCGACATCCAAAGAGTAGCTTGGCTCCTGAGGAGATGCTGGGGCCAATGGCGGGGCAGCTAGGCAAAAATCAAGCAAACATTGAGCCATTGTTAATGTGCGTGCAAAAATACAACATGCATTAAGGTGTGTGTGAGCAGCTCATTCACTAATATTCACTAATCAAGGCCAGTGTGGCTTCCACATTTATATGCAGATATATGGCCACACATCTCTGCCTTCCAACATAGCTACACATGTTAGGGCCTTGTTAGTTAGTTGCTGTGAGTGTTAAAGTGGGCGTGAAATTAGGCCGCAGGTCCATATTATTAATACTCAACAGTGCCCCACTCGATTGTTGGAGCTGCTCCCACACCCATTTGTTCCCCAAACAACCAGCACCTAAATTAGTGGTAAATACCTTCAATGGCAGACTGGGTTAGGCTTGAGGTTGGTTGAAGGGCAGGAGTTTGTGTGTCCTGAGGCACATCCTGGACAGCAGCATGTGCACCTATGCAGAAAGCAACAGACAGGAAAGTAAAAAATGTATGAGGTCTAATGTACTACTTCACAGGTCCTACTGTTAGTTGGGCAGAAAGAGAAAATGCTAATCACATACATTAACAGTAGCTTTTATAAAAAGGCAGAAAATATGTACCTTCAGTCCAACCTATGGTGTCATCCCCGGGATCCACACCCTGCAGCCGAGCCAGTGGAATTTTGGCCTTCAGCATCTCCTCATACGGCCTGTAGGTACTCTTTGGAGCCTGGATGGTCCCACTGTCCACATCAAGATCGTGATTCATCTTTTTCATAAGGGCCCCTCTCAAAGTGTAGAAGCGTTTCCTGCAGGATGGGCCACTACGTGGGTGTTGAGCAGTGCTACTAAGCTCCACACCAATGGCATCCAACAGTTTGCTTCTTTCTTGTTTGCCTATGGACTTGCTTTGGGAGCCAAAGAGTAGCTCCCATTTAGCAAGTGTAAGGCGCACAAGATGATTATTCTCCGCCAAATTAAATTCAGGCTCCCTCTTGGCACCTGGGCGCTTAGCCTGGGGTGCTGCCCCACCTTCAGGCTGGGCCCTTTTCCGTAAGGGAGGTCTGCGCACAGCACCCACCAAACTCCTACTTGGGCCTGCTGTGGCCGGCAGATGTCCTGAATTTGGCTCCATCCTGTAGCTGCACACACACACAAATACACACCCAACAAGCATGCATGCAGACTACAGAATGGCATCGCACTCTCTTTGAGTTGGGCAGGTTTTATGTGCTCTAACAGCCAATCACAAACCAGCCCACTTAATTGATTCACACATACAGCCCAGTTCCTTCTAGCCACACCTCCACTGCACTGACTGAAGCATGTGTGTTAGCCAATTAACTAATTACAGACCTCATTAACCAAACAACATACACCCAAATACAACAATGGACTGATGTATCTGAAACCCTTGTGACATGTGGCTAGCCTAACGGCTATTTAAATAAACAGCAGCTTACCTTTCATTGGCCCACCACTGAATTTTCGCCCCTGTCCGTTAATGCACGCAAGTTTCGGCTCACGTACGCTAGTAGCGCTACTAGCGTGCGCGTGCGCACTCCGTTTTACGCACACCTGGGTCGGCTAATTGGCGCCCGGAAATAGCAGAGCAACGCAAAAGGCGGCAAAGCGGACCTGTCCTTTTTCAAAGTGAAGTATAAATGGAAGGAATTTGCAAGCTTCTGGTATTCTTACACTGTGGCAAAGGCTGTGGTGTGGTGCGGTGCTTGTTTCCCTTAGCTCATTTGAGTCTCTGTCTGGGTTCTGTCCTCACTCTCTGTGGCTTGTTGGGTGATTTCTGACATCAGTGCTGTTTCTTTAGGAGATTGTTTTTGGTGGCATATGCAAATATTGTGGAGCATACAGCAAGTGAGGCTTGATTTTGGGGCCTTTTGTGGGCTGTGCAGCAACTCCCCTCTTGGTTGTGCCTAACTTAGAAAGCTGTTTTTCAGCAGGCTGGTGGTTTGGACCACTATAGTTCTGGTTTTGTGGTGAGCTGCATTGTAGCGGGTGTGTGAGGAGTGTGATTGTTTGTGTGTGTGTGGTGTGTTTGTGGTTTTTGTTTTTGTTTTTTTTGATTTTGTATATCTGTTGAGTGTGTGTGATGGATAAGAGGGTGATGTATGGTGTCTGGGTGGATGGATGTATGTGTATGCTGAAAGAGCAGGAGGAAAGGGAGCGGGGTGTTGTGAGGCTTAGGGCACCCCGCTCCTTTGCAATCCGCCTTTCAGTATGGGACTTAAGTGACGAGCAGATCAGGAGCCGCTTCCGTCTGAATCGTGCTGCACTACAGTCCCTATATGATCAGATTAAGCACAAAATCGAGCCATCCACCAAACGCACTCAATCCATTCCAGGCATAGTACGCCTGTGTGCCACGCTGAATATTTTGGCACGAGGGACCTTCCAGGCAACCTCCGCCCTCCTCAGCGGGATAAGCCAGGCTACTATGAGCCGCATACTAATCCAGGTAGTTCTGGCGATTTGTGATTTAATCCCAATTTACATCAAGTTTCCTGAGGATGAGGAAGAGGTTGCCAAAATAAAACATGCTTTCTATCTCATGGGAGGGATCCCGAATGTGCTAGGGTGCGTTGATGGTACACATATCCCTTTCCGCCCTCCCCGTGCACAGGAGCTGTATTACAGAAACAGAAAGCAATTCCATTCTATAAACGTCATGCTTGTCTGTGACCCAGACATGAGGCTGCGGGCGGTGAGATCGGGGTTCCCCGGCTCATGCCACGATTCTTACGTCTTGCAGCGGACAGTCCTGTGCCGGAAGTTTGAGAACAACGAAATGCCAGCTGGCTGGCTACTGGGTAAATAATTAACCATGTCAAAGTATTTTGACTCAAATATGTGGCCTAGTAAGCCAAATTTGAAAAAAAGATAAACAAAACATGTACTAGTACTAATTGCTGTCTCTCTCCTTGTGTTTTTTCTACAGCGGATAAGGGATATGGGCAGAGAACGTGGGTCATGACTCCGGTCAGGAGCCCACGGACCTCTGCCCATGAACGCTACAATGCAGCACATCGCAAGACCAGAAGCATTGTGGAAAGAACCATCGGCCTGCTGAAAGCACGCTTTCTCTGTTTGACACGCCCAGGAGGAGAGATGCTCTACAGCCCACAGAAGGTCTCCAAGATCATCCTCGCCTGCTGCGTGCCCCATAATATTTGTATATGCCACCGAATTCAATCCCCCGAGGAGACAGCACTGGTGCCAGAAATCCCCAACTTGCCCGCAGGAAGAAGTGAGGACACCCAGACTGGCGATGAGCTAAGGGAAAGGATGATCACTTCCTTTTTTTGCGGTAAGCTAACTACCCTTCACTCTAATCCAAATACTGCACTACTGGGTAAATGTATTTGACCTCCCATCAAAATTATAAAAAAACCACTCTAAGGGGGGGTGTAAGATGACCCAAACCACTCTAAGGGGGGTGTAAGATGACCCAAACCACTCTAAGGGGGGTGTAAGATGACCCAAACCACTCTAAGGGGGGGTGTAAGATGACCCAAACCACTCTAAGGGGGGGTGTAAGATGACCCAAACCACTCTAAGGGGGGGTGTAAGATGACCCAAACCACTCTAAGGGGGTGTAAGATGACCCAAACCACTCTAAGGGGGGTGTAAGATGACCCAAACCACTCTAAGGGGGGGTGTAAGATGACCCAAACCACTCTAAGGGGGGTGTAAGATGACCCAAACCACTCTAAGGGGGGGTGTAAGATGACCCAAACCACTCTAAGGGGGGTGTAAGATGACCCAAACCACTCTAAGGGGGGGTGTAAGATGACCCAAACCACTCTAAGGGGGGGTGTAAGATGACCCAAACCACTCTAAGGGGGGGTGTAAGATGACCCAAACCACTCTAAGGGGGGTGTAAGATGACCCAAACCACTCTAAGGGGGGGTGTAAGATGACCCAAACCACTCTAAGGGGGGGTGTAAGATGACCCAAACCACTCTAAGGGGGGGTGTAAGATGACCCAAACCACTCTAAGGGGGGTGTAAGATGACCCAAACCACTCTAAGGGGGGTGTAAGATGACCCAAACCACTCTAAGGGGGGGTGGAAGCTGAACAACATACCAATTAGGGTTGGTGTGCAAGATTGACGCAAATGTTGGTTAACAATGAATGCAATATTTTTTTACAGCGAAAACACAAATTTAAAGATATATACTAACTGCACTTTTTTAAATTTTTCAGGCACCCCGAGATGCACCGTGATCCAAATTTTCCTTTTCTTGAACATTTCTATATTTTCCTTTCAATTCTAATTTCTGTTTGATTTTTCATTTTCATTTTCATTTCTGTTTTAATTTTAGTTCCTTTTTAGACCAAAAAAAAAAAAAAAAACTAAAGATACATGTGGCTATGTGTTTAATTCTGTTTTAATTTTCCTTTACATTCTAATTCCTGTTTTAATTTGCCTTTTCATTCTCATTTCTGGTTTAATTTTCCTTTTCATTCTCATTTCTGGTTTAATTTTCCTTTTCATTCTCATTTGTGGTTTAATTTTCATTTTCATTCTCATTTCTGGTTTAATTTTCCTTTTCTTTCTCATTTCTGTTTTTATTTTCCTTTTCATTCTAATTTCTGGTTTAATTTGCCTTTTCATTCTCATTTCTGGTTTAATTTTCCTTTTCATTCTCATTTGTGGTTTAATTTTCATTTTCATTCTCATTTCTGGTTTAATTTTCCTTTTCTTTCTCATTTCTGTTTTTATTTTCCTTTTCATTCTAATTTCTGGTTTAATTTGCCTTTTCATTCTCATTTCTGGTTTAATTTTCCTTTTCTTTCTCATTTCTGGTTTAATTTTCATTTTCATTCTCATTTCTGGTTTAATTTTCCTTTTTCTTTCTCATTTCTGGTTTAATTTTCCTTTTCTTTCTCATTTCTGGTTTAATTTTCCTTTTCATTCTAATTTATGGTTTAATTTTCCTTTTCATTCTCATTTGTGGTTTAATTTTCATTTTCATTCTCATTTCTGGTTTAATTGTAGTTCCTTTTTCTTAAAAAAATAAAAAACAAATAAAATACATGTGGCTATGTGTTTAATTCTGTTTTAATTTTCCTTTTCATTCTAATATCTGTTTTAATTTTATTTCCTTTTCAACACAAAATAAAAAAAAAAAAAACTAAAGAAACATGTTGCAATGTGTTTTATTCTGAAGGTACTTGATTCCCAGCCCACAGCAAAGCAAAGCGCAGGCGCTGTGTTGAATAGCGTGGTCAAACTGACTGACAGCGCCTACAAAGCTGAGCTCCAACATCATATTCAGCAATGTAGGCGTTGTTCCCAACAACGCCAGGTAGCGACTGAGGAGGCCTGCTATAGCGAATCGCTACCGCCCGCGGCGTACGCTAGCGGCGCTCATAGCGCCATACTTCAGTCGCTCATCTGTCGCTACCTGGCGCTATTAATGAATCGGCCTCTTTGACTCACATGGTGGACAAGTATCTGTCAACAAACCTCTTGGTACTGAGTGGTGGGTCCTCCCCATTGAGTTTTTGGGTTGGTTTTGGGTTGGTAAATTGGACCCGCGCCTCATTGAAATAAATGGACAGTGCGTGCAACTGGGCGTGAAGCTGCGGGGCTCCGACTGAACAGCGAGAGCTGCTTGCTGTTCGGCCGAACTTGGGAAACCCAAATTTCTATGGGTTTGCTCATCACTATATATAAGGCTTTCAAACTTGCTTAGAAGTCTACTGTGTCTCTACAGGCATATTGTACCTATCTGTACATAAGTTTGTATTAAAACTTTTCAGCCTTGATCTAACAATTTCAGCGCATTTCTAGTTTAGTAAGCAGCCTAAATATTAGGAAGCCTGATTTTAAATAAAATGGACTATTCTCTATCTGCATGCAGTTTTTAAAAATGTAGACAGTGTATCTTCTGCCAGAGCCCCAAAGATTTGCTTGTGCAGATTATCATTACTATGACTGATAGCATTGAGCCGAGTACAGGGATGAAAACTGTGAGTTTCTTTTTTTTTTTTACCCTGATTGACCTTGCTACTTGTCATACTGTAAACACAGGGAACTGATTGTGCAATCATTGTGAAATCTTATAGCTATAAACTGTGCTAGCCTACATAAAATGATTTTATTCATTTAGGTCAACCTACAGAATTTTGTGTTCAGACTTTGTTGATAAATGAATTGCTAGAAAATGTAGGTAAATACCCATAGTCCTCTCTTAAACCAGACCAAAAGTCATATTTGATTATTAGGGAGCTTTCCAATATGGGATGCCCCACAGAATCACTAGCTAACACCCACTCACTAAAGGGCTTGAAAGCCAGGGCTCAGAGGCCCTCGGCTTGGGGCGCTAGGGCACCAGGTTTTTCCACACTCGATGTCCCAAATGGGGGTGCGGGTAATATGTCATTTTACACGCATGTCATCTGGCCAGTCCGACAAGTGCCCGGCTCCTGAGCCTGCTGAACTGGTATAGGGGTCCCCTGGACCTCTTACTAGTTCACCCCAAATGTAAGTAAAACACCACACAAATCTCTTATTATACTAAAATTCACTACTCACCCGTCTCTGTCTTCCTTCTTCTTTTCTCCTCCAGGTGCTATCCTTCTGCGGTCCGACAGGTCTTCTTGTCTCCCACGATGGGTGCCCGGTCTTTGGGGTTCTTGGGAGACCCTCTGGCATCTTCTTGTGGCAGTGCTGGCCGTCAGAAGCCAACGGCTGCACCACCATTTGGATGAAGGGGGAACGTAGGCAGGGCCTACAGGGAATTTCCCCATACATCCCATCCAAGCCCCCCCCCCCCTTTTGTGAGGTTATAAGCGACATGGGGGAAATTCCATAGAGGGCCCTCATCTTAGTAAAAAAGCCCCTCCACGCTCCCCGGCGGCTCATCATGGCGTTCCTGGCAGGGGGAACCTGTGTTTCCCTCCTTTCCTAATGCTGGCAGAGCATCCTTAGACATCATGCCAGCATAAATTTAATGCCCCCTGGGTGTTCATGTAGGAGAAGGCCACGGACAAGGCAAGGCAAGCATGGTCACAAAATCGGCTGGCTGGTCGTCTCATGCCTGGATGGGCCTCTGGGCTTGTGTGTGCAGGTTTACACGCATGTGCAGCACTATACTCAGAGTACGTGTCAGGAATCGCTTACCTGGCCCGGCTGTCCCTGTCAGTGTGCGGCGGCCGCGCCGGGCGGCGGCGGATCCAGCAGCGTCGGCTCGAGCGGCGATCAGCTCGGCCACGCCCCCTGCTTCCACCTCCTCTGGACGTGCTCGCGCGCGGGCGCGAGCACGTGTTTGTTATACCCTCCGGCGGCGCTGTACTGTGCGTGCCCGCCGGAGGATCAGTTAAAGGGGCAATGAGCCCTAGGAGAAATTAGGGATGCGCCCTCTCAGCCCTGCAGACCAATCCTGGGCTGACTCCCAAGTGCACCAATCACCTACACTCTCCCTCCCCTGTCTGTCCCTATAAAAGCAATTCCCTCTCAGTTGTGAATTGCCTGTGATAGCGCCTTATACCTTGCATTGTCTTGTGAAATACTTGATCTGATCTCCGTTGCCGACCCCTGCCTGAACCTACTATTCTCGATCTGATCTCCGCTGCCGACCCCTGCCTGAACCGACTATTCTCGATCTGATCTCCGTTGCCGACCTCTGCCTTGTACCTGGACCTCAAGCTGCCTCTTCCCTCTGTACCGCTGCGATCTCTGACTTCCCCGCGTCAACCTCTGGCCTGTCTCTGGACTTTCACTACACTCGCTCTTAGCCATTGGTTCTTCAGACCTCTAACCAGTAAGCTCTCATCCTTTGAGCCATTGAAGTCCTGGGGGCAACCGATCCCGGGCAGGCGTATTTTGCGTCCTGGCAAGCGGGGGCTCCTACAGGTGAAGCTGGCTGCGGAGATTGGGGGTTGAGGGCTTACCTAGAGGGCTGGAGTTACCAGAGCGTGACATTATCACAGGCCCAAACATGGATGACCTGGTACAGCAGGTGCAAGCTATGGCCACAGCGATAAACCAACTCGCTCAAAGAGTGGCCACTCAGGAGTCTCGTCAAGTGCCGACTTCCTCTGTACCACCTCATTTCTCCGAACCTAAGATTCCACTGCCTGAGAAATTTTTTGGAGAACGAGCAAAATTTTCCAACTTCAAGAATGCCTGCGAACTATATTTTAAGTTAAGACCTATCTCCTCTGGCACAGAGGTCCAACGAGTAGGCCTTGTCATTTCCTTGCTTCAAGGAGACCCACAGTCCTGGGCCTTTAGTTTACCGTCTCATGACATTTCCCTACAATCAGTGACTGCCTTCTTCAATGCTATGGGTGTTTTATACGCCGATCCAGATATACAGTCTACCGCAGAGAATAGGCTTCGGGCCTTAAAACAAGGACGGAATTCGGCTGAAGACTACAGTGCTGAATTCCGCCGCTGGGCTATCGAAGCTAGGTGGAACGATCTAGCTTTGTGTAGTCAGTTCAGGGTGGGGCTGTCGGATTGCATCAAGGATGCTTTAGTCAATTTTCCCCCGCCAGCGGACCTAGATCAATTAATGCAGGTCTCCATTAAAATAGACCGACGTCTTAGAGAAAGGGCCAGGGAGAGAGGCAGGGCTCCCACTTCCTTCAGACCAGTCCAGAGTCTTAGATCCCCGGTTCCCCGTGGTGAAAATACCTCATCATCTTCTCAGGAAGAACCTATGCAATTAGGGAGAACCCGCTTATCCCAAGAGGGGAAGCAGCGTAGGCGATCCGAGGGGTTATGCCTGTATTGCGGGAATTCTGGTCATTTTGCAGGGTCCTGTCCCAACAAGGGGAAACCGGCGGAAAACTTCCGCACCCAGACCAGGTAGAGAGTACTGATCTGGGTGAGTCAGTTTGTTACTCTCGCCAGAATAAGATGCTTGTACCTATCGATTTGTCTTGGGGGTCCTCTAAGCAGACAGTTTCCGCCTTTATAGACAGTGGCGCGGCTGAAAACTTTTTGGACAGGAGCATGATCTCCACCTTAGGGATCCCTGTAGTTCCTCTTGAAAGATCCCTACAAGTTTTAGCTATCAATGGGAAGGCAATCCAGGGAGGTCCTATAAATACCAAGACCCCACCTCTCAGACTAATTGTCGGCTCTTCCCACTCTGAATTCTAGAATTCTTCATTTTTGATTGTCCGGAAACTCCGGTGGTTTTGGGATATCCCTGGTTGCAACTCCATAACCCGGTGTTAGTTGGTCAAGTGGAGTGACCATTGTAAAGGTCACTGTTTTAATACAGGCCTCAGAAGCGTTCAAGTCTTACCACAGGAATTACCTCAGCCATATGCTGATTGGATCGATGTATTCTCTGAACGCTCTGCTGTTACTCTTCCTCCACATCGGTCCTATGACTGCCCCATTGACTTGCTGCCTGGCACTATTCCCCCGAGGGGAAAGATTTATAACCTTACCCTGCCCGAGGAGCAAGCAATGAGGGAGTATATTACCGAAAATCTTAGGAAAGGATTTATCCGTCCCTCTACCTCGCCTGCTGGGGCCGGGTTCTTTTTTGTAGAGAAGAAAGATGGTGGCTTGAGACCGTGCATAGATTATCGAGCCTTGAATAAGATCACTGTAAAAAAACGATACACCTTACCCTTGATTGGGGATCTGTTCAATCAAGTCACAGGAGCTCGAATTTTCTCCAAATTGGACTTGAGAGGGGCTTACAATCTGATTCGCATCCGACAGGGGGACGAGTGGAAAACTGCATTTAATGTGAAGGATGGGCACTACGAGTACCTTGTCATGCCCTTCAGTCTTTGTAATGCGCCAGCCGTTTTCCAAGATTTTGTTAATGATATATTCAGGGAATATCTCGGTAGATTTGTAGTCATCTACTTGGATGATATTCTCATTTTTTCTAATTCTTTACCGGAGCACAGACACCATGTTAAGTTGGTGCTACAAAAATTAAGAGAGAACAACTTATTTCCTAAACTGTCTAAGTGTGTGTTTGAAGTCACTACAGTTCCCTTCCTAGGGTATGTTATTACCAACCAGGGTTTGGAGATGGACGCGGGGAAGGTTTCAGCAGTTCAGGATTGGGTCCAACCCAAAACTTTAAAGGAATTGCAACGTTTTCTAGGTTTTGCAAATTTCTATCGGCGCTTCATAAAAGGGTTTTCCCATGTTGTTGCACCCCTTACCAACCTTACCCGCAAGGGGGCTTTTACTGCTAACTGGTCCCCCTCTGCCTGTGAGGCCTTTCTAACCTTGAAACGGGCCTTTACTTCGGCACCTGTGTTAATTCATCCAGATATTCATAAAGCCTTCGTTATAGAAGTAGATGCTTCGGAGCTGGGAGTGGGTGCAGTTTTGTTGCAATATTCTGGTAACCCTGAGCGTCTCCATCCATGCGCTTATTTTTCGCGTAAATTCAGTACCGCGGAACAAAATTATGATGTTGGCAATAGGGAACTATTAGCTATTAAACTGGCATTTGATGAATGGCGACACTGGTTAGAGGGTTCATTACATCCTATTACTGTGTATACTGATCATAAAAATCTCGAATACATAGGTTCGGCCAAGAGGCTGAACTCTCGTCAGGCACGCTGGGCATTATTCTTCTCGCGCTTTTATTTTATTATTACTTTCAAGCCGGGTGTAAAAAATACTAAAGCTGATGCTCTATCTCGCATGTTCGGTGAATGTAAGGATCGGGGTGATTCTGGTGAACCAATTGTACCCACGGGTTGTGTGGTCGGGGCGTTACTTCCTGATCTCTCTAATACCTTGGCGCCGTTTAAAGATGAATCGCCTAGCAATGTACCCTTGGGGTGCCAGTTTGTTCCGCCGCACCTGCGCTCGGATGTAATTTGGGAATTTCACGATGCCAAAACTGCTGGTCATTTGGGTAACCGTAAGACATTTATGCTTGCCCGTCGTCATGTATGGTGGCCTACCATGAGACGCGATGTTACTGCCTTTATCGACGCTTGTGTTATTTGTGCCCGAAGTAAAGGAGTTCACAAGGCTCCTAGTGGCGGTTTGGTTCCTCTTGAAATTCCTGCTGAGCCATGGACCCATATTTCTATGGATTTTATTGTAGATTTGCCTCTCTCACATGGTAATACTGTAATTTGGGTGGTCGTAGATCGTTTCAGTAAGATGGCACATTTAGTTCCTTTGGCCAAACTTCCTTCTGCACCTGAGCTTTCGCGGCTGTTTACTTCGCATATTTTTCATATTCATGGTATTCCGTCCAATATAGTCTCTGATCGGGGTGTTCAATTTACTTCCCGTTTTTGGAAACACTTCTGTTTGCGGTTGGGAATACAGATCTCTCTTTCTTCTGCCTACCATCCTCAGACTAATGGGCAGACGGAAAGAACTAATCAAACTTTAGAACAATACTTAAGGTGTTATGTTTCCGATGCCCAAGAACAATGGGCGGAATTTATTGATTTCACCGAATTTGCTTACAATAACGCGCCTAGTGAGAGTACCAAGGTATCTCCTTTTTATTGTAACTTAGGGAAAAATCCTAGAGCTTCTTCCCTTTCGGGGTCACCTTCCAATTTGCCGGCATTGGAGGAGTGGCTTCAGGAACGAAAGAATATCTGGACACGCGTTCAGGAGATTCTTAAGACCACTGGCTTGAGGTATAAGAAATTTGCCGATCGCAGCAGATCACAGGAACCTGTTCTTCAAGTAGGCGATCTAGTTTGGGTCTCCACTAAAAATATTGCGCTCCGTCAACCCTCTAGTAAATTGGGTCCAAAATTTATTGGTCCTTTCCCGATTATCAAGAAATTGAATAATGTGTCTTTTAAAATTCAACTCCCGCCGACTATGAAAATACCTAATTCTTTTCATGTTTCACTGTTAAAACCGGCGAAGAATACTCCTCTTGCTGGTCCTTCGCCAATTCTTTTCATGTTTCACTGTTAAAACCGGCGAAGAATACTCCTCTTGCTGGTCCTTCGCCAATTCTTGTTGATAATGAGCCCGAGTATGAAGTGAATACGATCTTGGATTCACGTAATTCTTTACAGTATTTGGTGGACTGGGTTGGCTATGGTCCAGAGCAAAGATGCTGGGTGGCAGCGAGGGATGTTCATGCCAAGGCTCTTGTAAGGAGAATCCATCGGGACAATCCAGGGAAACCGGGTGAGGGTCCGGAGGCCCCTCGTGAAGGGGGGGTAGTGTCAGGAATCGCTTACCTGGCCCCCGTTCCAGCGCCGTCTCCAGGCGTCCGGCCGCGGCTGTCAGTGTGCGGCGGCCGCGCCGGGCGGTGGCGGATCCAGCTTCCACCTCCTCTGGAGCCCGCCAGAGGATCAGTTAAAGGGGCAATGAGCCCTAGGAGAAATTAGGGATGCGCCCTCTCAGCCCTGCAGACCAATCCTGGGCTGAATCCCAAGTGCACCAATCACCTACACTCTCCCTCCCCTGTCTGTCCCTATAAAAGCAATTCCCTCTCAGTTGTGAATTGCCTGTGATAGCGCCTTGTACCTTGCATTGTCTTGTGAAATACTTGATCTGATCTCCGTTGCCGACCCCTGCCTGAACCTACTATTCTCGATCTGATCTCCGCTGCCGACCCCTGCCTGAACCGACTATTCTCGATCTGATCTCCGTTGCCGACCTCTGCCTTGTACCTGGACCTCGAGCTGCCTCTTCCCTCTGTACCGCTGCGATCTCTGAATTCCCCGCGTCAACCTCTGGCCTGTCTCTGGACTTCCGCTACACTCGCTCTTAGCCATTGGTTCTTCAGACCTCTAACCAGTAAGCTCTCATCCTTTGAGCCATTGAAGTCCTGGGGGCAACCGATCCCGGGCAGGTGTATTTTGCGTCCCGGCAAGCGGGGGCTCCTACAGGTGAAGCTGGCTGCGGAGATTGGGGGTTGAGGGCTTACCTAGAGGGCTGGAGTTACCACAGCGTGACAGTACGCAAGTTCCCACACTTCTGCGCATGTGCGGCAGGCACTTCCTGGACCCAAGCATCGTTTAATAAGGGGCCTGCGGCTCTGGGAGGTTACCTGCAGATATTCCTGAAGTGATTCTTTCCTCCTGTTCCTGTGTGTACCTGTTTCAACTTTGGCTCTGACTTTCTGGCTTTGGATATCGACCCAGCTCTGACCTTGCTCTGGCTTTCAACCCCTGGTATGGATGACTACTTGCTTTAGCTCCCTAAACTCTGGCTCTGTTGCATCAGGCTCCCCCAAAACCTGTATTGGACTTTTCCCATGTTGAACTTTGGGTTCACTTGCTATTAGCAACAGTAGTGGGACCCAGGCTTGTCTGCAGCACAGTCCGATCCACCTTGTGGAATGCTCCAGCGAAAAGCAAATCAGTCAACAGACTCTCCATGCTGGAACCAGTGCATGGTGTTGCAATTCATCAGTTGCTCATTAGTGTCTCCCTCCTGGCACAGTCAGCCCTAACTTCCTATTGCCCTCCAGATCTTCCTCCTACCCAGATCATACCTGGTGTTCTTGATTCTGCATCATCATCACACTTGACACTCTGGCCCTTCCCTCTGCTGAGTTTCCACAGTATCCAGTACCAGTACAAAGGCAGCCTTTAAAGTCATTATGCAACGACTGGGAAATTAACCAAAGATGTGGGGGAACTCCATCAAATCCACTCTAAACTCTTGGATGAAATAGAGACTCTACGTCATCCCCTTGCAAATCCCAATGCCTCCACGTCTGCTCTTCTGGAACCAGAAAAATATGTTGTTCTTGTTAAAAACAGTTGTCAGCTCTTCTCCATTCTGCAACCCCGCACCTATGCTTCGGATTTCACCATAGTACAATTTGTCATCTTGCTGCTTAAAGGAGTGGAACAAAAAGATTCCCCCCTGAACACTTTGGGCAGTTTTTTCAAGTCCCTGGGTGACTTGTACAATTATGCAGGTCACTTGGCTTCCGCCGAGTTTGCTCTGCACTAACAAACAAACAACGAAAGAGTCCTGTTGAGGAATATGCCACGGAATTTCGATGTTGCCCAAGTAATAAGGGTTGGAATGACAATGCTTTAAAAGATGAACTGGCTCTAATAGAGGCAGGCGCCTGGTACCTTCAAACAAATGGTTGTCTTAATATAATGATGAATGCCATTTAGAACGCTCCTGGTCTAATTCTGCAAATTTCTAGTTTACCTCCACTTCCATGGGACCTACTGAATCTGCATATGAACCTAGGGAACTGGGCATGATACTACCTAACTTGTCTTCCGAAGACTGGGCCCACCCTTGCACTCAAAATGTGTGTCTGTACTGCAGGGCCCCTGGACATTTTGTGGCCAATTGCCCTGCTAAACGCCAAAGTAGGAAGATTCCCAACCCCTGCCCTGCCAGCTTATGTTTTGCTTTATACAAGGCTTACTCATCTGTCCCACTTCTTTTGCCGTTTCTTGGATGCTAGATTTACTGCCAAACATAAGATCTCTATCCAATCTAAGTCTACCCCACTTGTCACCGTGGCAGATGGGGCACAGGTCGCATTTGTTTTGAGACTTCTGCTCTACCCATCCTTATTGGATCTCATCATACGGAGTTCATTCATTTTGGAATCTTGCCATCTGCCATCTATCCATTATCCTGGGCATGCCTTGGCCATAAGCCCATAACCCAGATATTAACTGGACTTTCGTTCCCAAAATTGTGAAATCTTGGAACCTTCATCTCCCACGCGTGCTCTCTGTGCCATTGTCTATAAGACTAATGTAAGGACCCTGGAAATGAGCGGGAGTTTCTAGGCTGGCCACTAGGGGGGAGTGAAGTGTTGGGAGGGACCTGTGCTGGCGCTGTGAGAGGGAAGACATTTTGGTTTTGAGCTTGGAGTGGGGAGGATCATCTGCAGGCCCCCTCTCGGGGACACCAGTTTTCCTCACAGAGAAGGGCCAACAGAGCTGGAAACCAGTCTCCCAGCATTACTGCATTAGTGAAGGGGTACCTGCAATGAGAAGGAGCCCACCTGGCTGAGAACTTGGAGAGAAAGGATCCTCAGGAAAAAGGGGAGGTGTGGGAAGATAATCAGAAGACCAGTGAACAAGGTACAGTCCCGGTACAGTTTTTCTGTGTTGACATTTATGCACACAAACTTTGCTACTGGAATGGCCTGTTTCCACAAAGTAGTCCAGTGCTTTGTGGGGTTTGCCAATTTTTACTGGAAATCTGCGGGTTCGCAAAGGTCATCAAGCCTATCACAGATCTGACCAAGATCTAAATTCAAGTGGTCCAAGACAGGAAGCCTTTGATAAGTTAAAAGATCTTTTTTCTTCCACTTCACTCTTAAAAAAACAGATTCCCAGCTCCCCTTTATTTTAGAAGTAAATGCTTCTGAATCAGCAGTTGGTGCCATTTTGTCCCAGAGAATGGTCAAAAGAATTCTCTACACCCAGTGGCCTTTTTCTCCAAAAAATGTACCCCATCGGAAAAGAATTACAATGGTTGGAGATAGAGAACTGCTAACTAGGGGTGTCAGAAAAAATCGATTCGCTCAAGTATCACGATATTTCATTTGACGATACTTAATCGATTTTTTCCTCCCTAGTATAGATTCTGATTCTGCCCCCACTACAGAAAAGTAAAAAAATCACTCACCTGGCCCCTCGTTCGATCCCGTCGGCTCTCCTCTTCACCCGGGGGGCTTCCGATCTCCCCCCCGTGCTCTTCAGTCGTCAGGAGAGAGCCTGACAGGCCCTCTGCCCCTCCTTTCCCGATGGGCGACGCTATTTTTATTGCCAGCTCTACCTATTTGGGGTGGGGCTAATGACATCACCATTCAGGCGTCATCCTGGCTCCGGCGGGCTCAGCTGTCAGAGGCGATGTTTGCTGGGGACAGGAGGAAGCATGAAGGAGATCCTCTGATCTCCTGCCTCTCCCTCTTCCCTCTCCAACGTTTACCGCATCTGTTGGCGAGGGACACAGGAGCTAACAATCGGGAGTGAGTAAAAAAAAATTTTTTTTAATAAAGACATTTTTTTCTGATGTGCGTTTTTTTTTACTGTTAACCCTTTGTGAACTGGTAACGGATCCATGAGACCCCTCATGAACACCAGTTCACAGGGCTAGGGGCTGGCAAGTTACCTGCAGCTAGCGGGTGACTTGCCATTTACCCCCGGCTCCCCAATTAGATGCCTCCCCAAAGCCTGGGTGGACACAAGAGCCCACAGAAGCTATGTGGGCTTGTAGCTAGCAGGGCCAGAGCAACCAAAGATGGCTCCTGTGCCCTGTTCTACAAGCCCTGCTTAGCTGGTCCCGGGCTGGTTATGCTGGGTAGGGGGGACCCCATGTCATTTTTGGTGGGGGGGGGGGGGGATTTTTAAGGGTTTTTAATGTCAATTTTGTTTTTTTAATAAAAAAATATTCAATTAAAAAAAAATTGCGATATATTGTCTTTTAGACAGAATTAGTATATATCGGGATATATCGTATTGTCATACGTGTATCGTGATATGCATCGTATCGCCAGGTTCTTGCCAATTTACCCCCCTGCTGCTAACATTTAAATTGACCTTAAAGGAGCGGTGGTATCTGATTGAAGGTGCTCAACACCTGGTCCTGGTTTTCACCAATCATAAATATTTGGAGTATATGTGCTCTGCAAAAAGACTGAGACCCAGACAAGCTCGGTGGGCACTCTTTTTTCCAATTTTCAATTCACATAACATATCTCCCAGATTCTAAGAACAGTAAGGCTGATGCCCTATTCTGCATTTATTTGGGCTCCGAGGATGAGTCTTTCAGTGAACTCATCCTGTTTCTTCAAAGCTTTTTGGCAATTTGTTTGGAAATCAAGAAATGTTTAAACCACATTGACCCTGCCGTTGTCACTAAATGTACTCTTAAGGATGGACTTTTTCGCTTTAAAGATAGAATCTTTGTTCTGGAACCCTTACAAACCTAGGTCTTAAAGCGGACCTTCACCCTGAATAAGAGTCTATCTTATATGTTTCCCACACCCTATACATACAGATTGCCAACATCAAAAATCATCCTACCTGCATCTACTGCATGTTATGAGCCTTTAAACATCCAAGATGGCGGCTCATGGAACATCAGGCAGCCTGCAAACAGGAAGTGTCTTCTGACTGTGTCACTCTGCATTCTGGGATTGCTGTCCTTTTCCTGACCCCAGCTCTGCTTTGTCTGAGCAAAGCACAGCTATAACCCAGCCCCCTGTACTTTATCCCACTCTCCTCTTCTCAGTAAGTGTGATGCTTCTGAGTCAAGATGGCGGCGCCCGTATCCTAAAGTCCTGAACAGATTTGCAGCCCAGTGGGAGAAAGAATAATAACTAAGTGACTAAAAACTTAAAATATATTAACTTTAGATGCTGGGGAATAATTTTTTAAGGGTTTGGGCTTTTCAATAAATCATGGTGAAGGTCCAGTTTAACTCTCTCCCATGATCACCCGGTGACTGCACATTTAAGCAATCTTTTTGGTGGCCTACCATTAACTCACATTGCAAAGATCATGTAAACAACTGTGACATTCAATATTTATATCATGATTCCCCATCCTCTTGCATTCCTACAAAGCATCCTATTAGAAAATAAACAGGATTTTACAAAGACTTCCTGAGCACAGCACATTGGCACATAACAAATTATGTGTGATCTCCGCGGGACTAAACAATATATGTCCTTTTCATTCACCACGTGCTCGCTTGAAATCTCTGTGCTTAATCCTCCACCTGATATGCTAAATGAAGTACCAGATCACTGCAAGCTCGTATATTCTCACTTTCAGAGGAGACACTTTGGATTTCCACGTTAATAATAAAAATCTTCCTTATTTATCAGTTAATGTTTTAGCTCTCATTTATTTGTAATCACATGCAAAACAGCAACACAAGCGTAAACAGCGTAAAACTGTTTGGTATGCTTCTATATATGCGCAAGAAATGATATATATATACATATATATATATATATATATATATATATATATATATATATATATTAGGCGAAGAAGAAATTAAACTCCTTCCCTCTGTATCAACCCCTTACTGCGTGCCGCAGACACCGAGTGGCAGTTCCCCTTCTTCCGATTTCTTGGCCTTCGGTTTCGTCAGGTTCCGGCCACTTTCGGGGGGTCACGTGATCGAGACAAGCTCCCATAAATGTTTTGCCTTCTAAAAACAGTTACAACTAGCAAAAAGGAAAGGGTAACCACAAATAATTTGTCCCATAACTTGAATATTATTTATCCGGAATAAGATTTATCCAAGTCTGACGGTCAAAAGACGGTCAAATTGGTTCTCCATATTGGATATTGGTCTCAGTGTGGTTCATTTTGATATCTTTAGATATCCCAGCCCAAGTTAGAGTTCAAATTATAAAAGGTTTATTTTTGTCTCCCAGGCTAAAGCCTAATAAAATAGCAGCCTGCCCCCAGCACCCATCAAGGGGGGCGACATCTGTCTTCCAGCCCCTTGGAATCAAATGCAGAGGGAGAAACTGTTTTTTTTTTCTCACATACAGAGGGTCCAATCCGTGATCGTGGTGTGTCCGACCCAACTGCTCTTCCAAACCTCAGAATCTGAAGACTTTTTATGAGGTATAGGATTTTCAGTGTTTTCTGCCTATTTTCTGACATGTTTATATATTGTCTTTTTTGTTTATCATTTGTATTTTTGTCTTTTTATTTATTTTTATTTTTTTTAATTTTTGAACTAAGCACAGGCCTAACTTTTTGGCAATTAGAAAACTCCTAACATGGTTCACTTGGCGCTCTGAAAACTACCCTGGTTTCTGAAGATTCTATGATCACTCCTAAATGTGTATTAACCCATAGACTGTAAGATCGATTGTACTTAATCCATTGAATGATTGGGAAAGTGTATCTAAACATATAGTATAACAAGGGTGACTGACTCGCAATTAACCTGCTGCATGGTGACTGTGTGTGAACAGCTGATTGTATTTTATCGTTTGACAGCAGAACAGATCACTCTGCTTAGGTTAGGTATGTGATAGTGTGTGGTGACTTTCTCAATTACTCACCAGCAGAGCCCTAATGTTCGGTGCCTGGACTGGTTGCCTTTGTTAAAAAACAAAAGAAAAGTTTAAAAAGTCCCTCACTGTCACTTTTACTGCTTAACTGAAAATTCTGCCACTGATTTTTTAGTTGGATAAAAATTGTATCTAACAAAAAAAATTACATTATTTGGAAATGTTAAAATCATGCCAACTCAGGCAGCATGGTATGTAACAACTTCGGCCGTGCTAAGCTGGCTGGTCTCGCTAGCTTTTTCTGGCAGGAACCACCGGCCACAAAAATTCATTTTTTACCCATTGCTCCTGCAAAAAAAAGCCTGGAATAACATGAATTTCTACATTTTGTGGGATTATTCATTTGAAATTCTCGTTTCTTAAAGTAAAAGCCTAAAAAAATGGAAAAAGGAAACATTTGATAATCCAAAAATGGCTTGGATGAATCACACAAGAATGAAAAATTCTGAAAGCTAGAATTTTCATGGGACAATAGGGTTGATTCAGAGACAGATACGCATGGACTTTCGCATGTGTCTCTGTATTTTTTTTTTTGACTGTTTGGCTTGTTTTTTAGTTTTTACGTTACTTTTTCCATGCGTATGTTCGTTCACGCTAACGCGTATATGCGCTTTCGATCTACGGATCTAAATCTGATCATTTGTGTTAGTTCGGATAATTTACGGATCTAAATCTGATCATTTGCGTTAGTTCGGAAAATTTACAGATCTAAATCTGATCATTGCGTTAGTTCAGATAAGTTACGTTATTAGGATGGGCTTGCATCTGATTCTGAGACCTGATTGCCAATGGACCACCAACCTATAAAACGGTTTCATTTCCGCTCCACTTACAGGACCATTTTTGACTCGGATTGCGATTGTTGAACATGTTTTGCGGCTATGTGGAGGAGTATGAGCGCCTTCAGCTCCATGGCATTGCATGTATCAGCATGGCCGAGGCCAGATTGCACCGGCGACGCATGCATATCGATTGCATGCATGACGTTGAGCTGTTCGAGCTGACCCGACTTAATCGTGTTTCCCTCCATAAATTGTATAGGGAGCTGCGGCCATGGTTAGCCCGCACCACAAGGAAGGGGCAAGCAATTTCAGGTATGACCAAGATGCTTGGCTGCCTGCAATTTTTGGCAAACGTCTCGTTCCAGAGGCTGGGTGCCCTCTCCGGGGGGGGTGTCCCAGCCTACGCTGAGCCGCGCGCTATCCAAGTTTCTGGATGGCATGGTTACCATTAGTCCCAAATATATTTCCTTTCCGGATGACATGGTAGCCTGGAACGCGCTTAAGTTGGGTTTTTTTAATATCGCCGACATGCCCAACATCATCGATTTCATCGATTCATGCGATCGATTGCACCCACGTTGCATTGGTCCTTCCCGCAGCCGACGAGTACATCTATAGGTAAGTTAATTATGTCATTTTGTTATATTGTTTAGGCAAACTTAATTGTAACTATCTATTAATCCCTCCTTCTAAAGTGTCCATGTGAAACAGTTTACAATGCATACCTTAATCCCTCCTTCTCAAGTGTCCCTGTGAACCAGTTTACAATGTATACCTTAATCCCTCCTTCTAAAGTGTCCCTGTGAACCACTTTACAATGCATACCTTCAGCAGTTATTTTCATGTAGGCCTTATCAAACCATTTTATTGCTGACCTTAATTAGTCATTAGCATGTTAATCTTTATTTTCTACCACATCCATATAATATTTGTTATTTAAACTACTTATGTACTTTGTTAATGTTATTTGGATTGTAGAACAGGTTTTTTTTAGGTGTTTGAGTTGTTTAGCTTGGCTTGCTGTAATTTTTTCTTTTGTTTCAGGAACCGAAGATGGGCCACTCGATGAATATCCAAGCAGTGGTTGGCCCGGAAATGCGATTCCTTAGTGTACTTGCCGGGTATCCAGGCTAATCCCATGATGCTTATATATTGCGGAGCTCCGAATTATTTTGTCGGTTTGAGTCTGGAGAATTATCTGGTGGATGGCTCCTGGGTAAGTTTGCTCAAATTCCATCATTCCTTTTTCACTGTATTGCTATGAATATAGTTGATGACCCATGTCTTAACCTATGACTGTTTTTTTCCCTTGATGACATGTTAAACAATAATGTTGCGTCGAATATGTAATTTATGTAAGTATTTTGTGATTCTTTCAGGGGATTCTGGATATCCACTTATGCACTGGCTCCTGGTGCCTGTTCTTCGCCTGCAGAATGCGGCCCAGGAGTCGTTTAATCGGGCCCACCGGAAGACCCGGGCCGTAGTGGAGAGGGCCTTTGGACTGCTAAAGTCCAGATTTAGATGTTTGGACCATACAGGGGGGCACTGCAGTATGACTCCAACAAGGTCATCCAAATAATCCTTGCATGCTGCGTGCTGCATAATTTTGCCCTGATGCAGTGTGTCCCCCATTATGTGGATCTGCCCCCCTCTCCACCCAGCCAGGAGGCAGATGACATTTATGATGGCACCCCTAGTGCCTCTGCCCAATCTGTGCATGCACATGTTATTTCTTCATATTTTTCTTAACATTTGGTTTGTTTGTTTGTTTATGTTTTTGTGTGTTTGTAATATTTGTTGCCTCTGTGAAGGCTTTTTTTTGGTTAAACAATTTAGTAATGATTTAATTACTAAACATTTTACACCTGATTTGAGCCTCATGCAGTTTATTTTCTGATGTTTGTGATTAAAAACCTTCATTAATATCAAAACAACACAAACATGAATGCATCAACTTAGGCAAGAACAGCTAAAGTCACATTCAATATATTTTCTGGAAATATGTCAGTTTTTAGTTGAAGGGCACTCGCAGACTCCATGTGCATACATTTTAAAACATAACTATAAATTGGGGCAGACTCCTGGCCCCTAGCAATTGGCCACATCCAGGAGTTCGAAGGTAACCGACTCCAGGCTGAAGTTTCCCCGCCCACCAACATCAAGATCCATAGGGAGCACGCATTTCCTGGGGAATTGTCGGCCAGGAATACATAGGGCCACATACACACCCTCTCCTGCTTTTAATTTTCCCAGCCTATGACAGCCAGACCCCATGCCAGTCCAGTCCAATCTTTGTCATGGGCAAATGTTTATTTTTTCCAGCCAAGAATGTCCCACAATATTGGCAACAAACAGGATGAGGCAGCCAGCATTTCCTTAGGCCCAAGCCTGCTGCGTGGGAGCTTGAGCGGCTGCTTTAGTGAGGCTTAAGCTAGTGGGGTATGTGAGCACTCTAATGAGCTATATGGAAGAATTCCAAAACAAACCAGCTGTTAGGATCTTACCTTCTCCTGGCGCCCGGTCCCGCGGCGTCTCTGTGCGGCGGCGCGCAGCTCCAGTCGGTGGGCGGCCTCGCCGGGCAGCTGCCGCCGCGGCTGCGGCGGTCTCGCCCGCCGCCGCTACTTCCGCCTCTTCTGCTGCCTCTGTGGCCGGCGCGTCTTCCCCTTCCATCTCCGGGAGCGCGCCCGGCCCTCTGTCACGTGCTCGCGCGCGCGCGCGAGCACGAGTTCTATATGCCCCTCGGTGGCGCTGCTCCCTGCGCATTCGCAGGGGGCAGATTCAAATGGACCAGTCAGGTCCATAGCCTGGGTGGGAAGGAACCCAGGGACTGGACAGCCTGACTGGCCAGGGCGGTCCAGTCCCTGGGGATGCTCCAATAGGGAGCTACATCCTAGTTGCACCAAACACTACATTTCCCCCCAAATCACAGTTGCACCAATCACCAGTTCCCCCTTTCCCATTGGCCAGTTCCCCTTTAAATATGGTTCGGCTCCGTCCATTAGTGCCCGTTATAGCCTTTGGTTAATAGGGTGTGCTTGTTAGTCTGCTTTGATACGTTACTACCCGGCTTCGTCTCTGACCATCCCTGTCTGCTGCCCGTCCTGACCTTCTTGCTTGTCCTGACTTCGCTTCTGCCTGACCCCTCTGATACCGCGTTTTGGTGCTCACCTGGTTTGACCTCGGCTTGTTTGACTACTCTTCGCTTGACCCCTTGGATACCGCGCTCTGTGAACACCCGGCTTGACCTCGGCTTGTTTTTGGACCTTCCTGATTGTTCTCCACCTGTTATCCGATCTATATCCCAGCATCCATATTCGGGATACCCTGCCAAACATCCGTCTCCACCCTAAGCCAGTAATCTTTGCGCCAACTAAGTCCTGGGGGTAACCGAGTCTGGAGAGGCATAATCCGCGTCTCCTGCGAGCGGGGACTTGTCTAAAGGCAGAAGAGGCGGTGGAGATTGGGGATTACCTGGCTTAGGAGAGAAGGGTGTTCGGCGCATTACAGTATAACGGGCCAGAAAAAGATGGACCAGATACTGGAGCAGGTGCAGGCCTTAACCGCGGCTGTGGAGCACCTAGCTCATCGCGTGGCGGCCCAGGAGAACCGTCCAGCTCCTATCAACACCAGCCCTCAAGGGGCTTCGGCCGCCTCACCAGTGGAACCCAAAGTCCCGCTTCCAGATAAGTTTTCTGGAGACAGAACCAAATTTGCTAATTTTCGGGATTCATGCAAGCTCTTCTTTCAACTTCGTCCAGCCTCGTCCGGGTCTCAGGAGCAGCGCGTGGGTCTGGTCATTTCCCTCCTTCAAGGGGATCCTCAATCATGGGCCTTCAGTCTGTCGCCCCAGGATCCGGCACGTCTTTCGGTGGATAGTTTCTTCTCTGCTATGGAGATTTTATATGATGATCCTGACAGAGGTGCCACAGCTGACGCTAAGCTTCGCACCTTACGCCAAGGACGACGGCCAGCCGAGGAATACTGTTCAGAGTTCCGACGATGGGCGGTCGATTCACGTTGGAACGATCCAGCGCTATGTGGTCAGTTCAGGCTAGGCTTGTCTGACTCCATCAAGGACATTCTAGTGAACTATCCAGTTCCTCGGACCTTGGACGACACTATGCATTTAGCCATCCGCATTGACCGACGTCTGCGGGAGAGACGCCTGGAAAGAGGGTCACATCCCGACTCCAGCTTGAGAGCCGAAGTCCCAGCCTTGCCTTCCTCTGAGGAGCCCATGCAGTTGGGTGCTACCAGGCTCACTGAAACTGAGAGACGTCGGCGCCTGTCAGAGGGTCTTTGCCTTTACTGTGGTGGTGCAGGTCACATGGTCAGAGCCTGCCCCAAGAAGCCGTCGGGAAACTTCAGAGCCTAGGGGGAATCGAGGGGACCCACCTAGGCTGTAAGGTATCTCCTCGTGTATTATCTCCATTTATGATGCCGGTCCAGGTAAAAGTTGACCTAGAATGTATAAATCTGGAAGCACTCTTAGATTGTGGTGCAGCTGGGAACTTCCTTGACTTTGACTTAGCTCAAGGCCTAGGAATTCCGCTCCAATCCCTTCCTGTTGCCATTCGGGTCTCTGCCATTGACGACACACCAATAGCTGGCGGGCTCGTTCATTATAAAACCCCACCAATTTTGCTTAGGGTGGGAGCAGGGCATTCTGAACTAATTTCCCTTCTAGTTCTAAAAATGCCTTCTACCCCTCTAGTTCTTGGGTTACCTTGGCTACAGAAACATAATCCCCAAATCGATTGGGTAGCTAGGCAAATAGTCAAATGGGGCCCTCAGTGCTTTCATTCCTGTCTGGAACTTCCGGTGCGAGCCACTCAGTTATCCCCTGAAGAAGTGCCTAGCCCATATCTAGATTTTTCTGATGTATTTTCTGAAAAAGCAGCTGACAAACTCCCCCCCCATAGACCTTGGGATTGTCCCATCGAGCTCCTTCCGGGTTCTATGCCGCCTAGGGGGAAAATCTTCAATTTAACACGAGCTGAAAATCTTGCTATGCGGGAGTATATCGCAGAAAACCTAAAAAAGGGTTTTATACGGGCCTCCTCATCTCCGGCAGGAGCGGGGTTTTTCTTTGTCGAGAAAAAAGATGGGGGACTCCGTCCTTGTATCGATTACCGGGGGTTGAACAAAATAACGGTTAAAAACAAGTATCCCCTGCCTTTAATTGATGGGCTGTTTACTCAGGTGATAGGGGCCCAAGTGTTTTCCAAATTAGATCTCCGCGGGGCTTATAATCTTATTAGGATTCGGCAGGGAGATGAATGGAAAACTGCGTTTAATACCCACGAGGGGCATTATGAATACTTGGTGATGCCGTTTGGCTTGTGCAACGCTCCCGCAGTCTTTCAGGATTTTGTGAACGAAATCTTTAGAGAATACCTGGGTCGTTTTGTTGTAGTTTACTTGGATGATATCCTGATTTTTTCCTCCTCACTATCAGAACATCGTAAACATGTTCGTCTAGTTTTACAGAAGCTCAGGGAGAATCATCTATTTGCCAAGCTAAAGAAATGTCAATTTGAGGTTACTGAAGTTCCTTTTTTGGGTTACATCATTTCTAATACCGGTCTTTCCATGGATCAATCCAGGGTTAGAGCGGTATTGGAGTGGGAACGACCCAAAGACCTAAAGGGGTTACAGAGATTTTTGGGGTTCGCCAACTTCTATAGAAGATTTATTAGAAATTTCTCCACCCTGGTAGCCCCCCTCACAAATCTCACCAAGAAAGGGGAGTATCCTGCTGTCTGGCCAGAACAATCCGTCTTGGCTTTCAGGAAATTAAAAGAAGTTTTTAGTTCCGCCCCTGTATTAGTGCACCCGGATTGCGAGTTACCCTTTATTGTGGAAGTTGATGCCTCTGAACTTGGTGTGGGAGCAGTGCTTTCGCAATATAGCGGTTCACCTGAGCGCCTTCATCCCTGTGCCTTCTTCTCCAAAAAATTTACCTCGGCCGAGAGAAATTACGATATTGGGAATCGGGAATTATTGGCAGTTAAATTGGCGTTTCAAGAATGGAGACATTGGCTGGAAGGGGCTCAATTTCCCGTTACTGTCTTTACCGACCATAAGAATTTAGAGTATATTCAATCTGCTAAAAGATTGACTCCAAGGCAGGCTCGCTGGTCTCTGTTTTTCTCTCGGTTCAATTTTTCCATTACTTACAAACCGGGGTCCAAGAATGTGAAGGCTGATGCTTTGTCACGTAGTTTTTCCTCTTCTACTCTACCCGAGGGGAAAAATCTGCCCATTTTGCCCCAGGCTCTGGTAGTAGCTGCTATCCAGCCAGAGCTTCCTGATTTAACCCAGTTCCAGTCGGAAGCTCCGCCCGAAAAACCCAGCTATGCTCAATTTGTGCCAACTGCCTATCGGGCTGCTGTTTTACATCAGTTTCATGACTCTAAGACGGCAGGTCATCCTGGTATCAAGAAAACCATCTCCTTGCTGTCTCGCCAGGTCTGGTGGCCGTCTCTCAGAAAAGACGCACAAGATTACGTGCGAGCCTGTAAAGTTTGTGCCCAGAGTAAATCATTAAGACACTCTCCTGAGGGTTCTCTACTTCCATTGCCCATTCCCTCCCGCCCCTGGACCCATTTGGCCATGGACTTTATCACTGATCTTCCACCTTCCCAAGGGTGCACTGTCATTTGGGTGGTGGTAGATCGGTTTAGTAAAATGGCTCACTTTATCCCATTAAAAAAACTACCTACAGCTCATGTCCTGGCTCAACTTTTTGTGACACACATATTTAAAATCCATGGTATTCCTGAGGATGTTGTGTCGGATAGGGGGGTCCAGTTTGTTTCCCGTTTCTGGAGGGCTTTTTGTGCCAAGTTAGGGTTCACTGTCTCCCTATCTTCTGCATTTCATCCTCAGTCCAATGGGCAAACGGAAAGGACGAACCAATCCTTGGAGCAATATTTACGCTGTTTCATTTCTGATGTCCAGACGGATTGGGTGTTGTTTCTTCCATTTGCTGAATTTGCCCTTAATAATGCCACACATTCCTCCACCGGGGTATCTCCGTTTTGTTGTGTTTACGGTAAAGATTTGAAATTTTCGGCCTTGTCGGACCAGCCTACCAGAGTGCCTTCTCTTGATGAATGGATGTCCCAGTGGCCGAAGTTATGGGATAGGATCCAGCAACACCTGTCTAAGGCTGTGCTCCAACAAAAAAGTTTTGCCGATCGTAGGCGATATAATAATCCTGATTATTTGGTCGGCGATTTGGTTTGGCTTTCGACCAAAAATCTGGCCTTACGCCAGCCATCTGCTAAGTTGGGTCCGAGATTTATTGGTCCCTTTTCCATTCTGCAGAGAATTAATCGGGTTACCTATCGCCTGGATCTCCCGCCCTCTATGAGGATTTGTAACTCCTTCCATGTGTCCCTATTGAAACCTGCCAGAGGTATTGAGCCTGATAATCTTCCGGAACCCATTTTAGTTGATGGGCAGCAAGAATTTGAGGTTGCCCGGATTTTGGACTCACGATTTTCCCGAAATTCTCTTCAGTATTTGATAGATTGGAAGGGTTACGGTCCGGAAGAAAGGTCTTGGGTTCCAGCCAGAGAGGTTCACGCGGAGAGGTTGATTAGAAGTTTCCACAGGGACAACCCTCAGAAACCCAGGTTGGAGGGTCCAGTGGCCCCTCCTCAGGGGGGGGGTAATGTTAGGATCTTACCTTCTCCTGGCGCCCGGTCCCGCGGCGTCTCTGTGCGGCGGCGCGCAGCTCCAGTCGGTGGGCGGCCTCGCCGGGCAGCTGCCGCCGCGGCTGCGGCGGTCTCGCCCGCCGCCGCTACTTCCGCCTCTTCTGCTGCCTCTGTGGCCGGCGCGTCTTCCCCTTCCATCTCCGGGAGCGCGCCCGGCCCTCTGTCACGTGCTCGCGCGCGCGCGCGAGCACGAGTTCTATATGCCCCTCGGTGGCGCTGCTCCCTGCGCATTCGCAGGGGGCAGATTCAAATGGACCAGTCAGGTCCATAGCCTGGGTGGGAAGGAACCCAGGGACTGGACAGCCTGACTGGCCAGGGCGGTCCAGTCCCTGGGGATGCTCCAATAGGGAGCTACATCCTAGTTGCACCAAACACTACATTTCCCCCCAAATCACAGTTGCACCAATCACCAGTTCCCCCTTTCCCATTGGCCAGTTCCCCTTTAAATATGGTTCGGCTCCGTCCATTAGTGCCCGTTATAGCCTTTGGTTAATAGGGTGTGCTTGTTAGTCTGCTTTGATACGTTACTACCCGGCTTCGTCTCTGACCATCCCTGTCTGCTGCCCGTCCTGACCTTCTTGCTTGTCCTGACTTCGCTTCTGCCTGACCCCTCTGATACCGCGTTTTGGTGCTCACCTGGTTTGACCTCGGCTTGTTTGACTACTCTTCGCTTGACCCCTTGGATACCGCGCTCTGTGAACACCCGGCTTGACCTCGGCTTGTTTTTGGACCTTCCTGATTGTTCTCCACCTGTTATCCGATCTATATCCCAGCATCCATATTCGGGATACCCTGCCAAACATCCGTCTCCACCCTAAGCCAGTAATCTTTGCGCCAACTAAGTCCTGGGGGTAACCGAGTCTGGAGAGGCATAATCCGCGTCTCCTGCGAGCGGGGACTTGTCTAAAGGCAGAAGAGGCGGTGGAGATTGGGGATTACCTGGCTTAGGAGAGAAGGGTGTTCGGCGCATTACACCAGCAAAGCCATAAACCACACAATCTTGGTTGCCCTCACCACACAGGTAAATTGAGTTGGGATGTAGAGGAAAGATGTTTAGCAAATCCAGGTCAAATTGAGATTAATATTGATGTTGCCCATAATAAGGTTGTGGTGGGCCTTGGAGGTGGCCCAACACCTGGGCATGTGTGGCATTCATAATCAGCCACTGCTCCAGCATCCGTCTGTTGCTAGTTCGAAATTCATCTAGCATGGCAGTGAAGTTTGCATTTAAGGTGGCCGTTTGTTCTGCCATCTGTTTGTTTAAGGTGGCCATTTGTTCTGGCCATCTGGCTGTTGCTCGTCCTAAAATCATTCAGCATGGTGGTGAATGTAGTATTGAAGTTCTCTAATTGTGCAGTAATCTGCTCTGTTGTTCATTGAGTCACCTGCCTAAAGTAACGGCTGTCATGGCGCCATGCTGACTCCAGGATCGGCACGCGCCTCCCCTAGGAAACTGGTCAAAGTTGTTTACTGCATCTTTCACTTCCCCGGGTTTGAGCGCCTGCAGATGCTGGAGTTCTAGGGCGAGCAACAGTACCAGATGTGCTTGGCTAGCAGAGCTAGCACTGGGGACTGTAGGCTCAGTCTCAGCTTGCTGCCCACGATGGGCTGGCAGCATGCGTCCAGCTTCACTCTTCACTGCAGAGGATTTGGTGCAGTAGGATGCTGGGGCAGTGGCATATTAGGTTCCAGGGGGGTAATTTGCGAAGGTCCAATACAGCTGGCATCCTCCTCCTCTATCTCCTGGATGACATCCATTAGTGTGGGAGTCTGTTGGGACATGTCAAAAAGTGTGTCAGATTGGGGCCTAAATATCTTTTAGAACAAAATTAGTCATGTGCATTCACATGCATCACCAGTTTCATCTACTTACCCTAGATATCTGGTCCTGTGTCCTGAGCAGCAGGGAAGTAGACGGCGTGCTCAAACTGGAGGAGACTTCCACACTTCCATAGGCTGGATGCTGGGCTGTGCTAAAAAGTAAAAGGCAAGTAAACACACAAACATCCCTTGATGAGCCTGATGAGTACATATGCTTTAGAAAACAAGTGGGCAAGCAGGAATGACAACTCCCCCAACGGTCAAAGTTGACCT
Organism: Gastrophryne carolinensis; assembly: GCA_027917425.1. NCBI lineage: Eukaryota > Metazoa > Chordata > Amphibia > Anura > Microhylidae > Gastrophryne > Gastrophryne carolinensis. The sequence goes on from CM051234.1 coordinate 275,767,241, forward strand.
TCACTATGAATCTGAGTCTATCTTATATGTATGCCTCACAAGTTTACAATAGTTCACATTAAAACAAACATTACTAACCTGCAGAAATGTCCTGGATGCCCATGTCGTGTCTGCCAGAGAGGCCCTCTAATGCTATGGGGTGGAATAAAGCCAGGACCATTTCTTCAGCTCTCGTGTATTGTAATTTGGTGGGGAAGCCTCCGCCAGTTTGGAAGCTGAAAAATAGAGGTTAAAAAATATTTGGCATTGTGGTCACTTCAACAAGCAGCAAAATGCAAAACTCAAATACTGTATTTTTCGCCATATAAGACGCACCTGCTTATAAGAGGCACCTAGGATTTTGGGGAGGAAAATAAGAAAAATAGTATTTTTTACCAAATAATAGGCAAAGTGCAGAATCCTCCAATCATCCCCCTCCCATTCCCAATAGGCAGTGTGTCATTCCCCCATCCCATAGGCAGAGTGGCATTCCCCCCATCCCATTCCCATAGGCAGAGTGGCATTCCACCCATCCCATTCCCATATAGGCAGTGTGGCATTCCTCCCATCCCATTCCCATAGGCAGTGTGGCATTCTCCCCCTCCTATTTTCCATATAGGCAGTGTGGCATTCCTCCACTTCTATTTTCATAGGCAGTGTGGCATTCCCCCCTCCCATTCCTATATAGGCAGTGTGGCATTCCACCCTCCCATTCCTATATAGGCAGTGTGCCATTCCCCTCCTCTCATTCCCATAGGCAGTGTGGCATCCCCCCTCCCATTTACCATATAGGAAGTGTAGCACCCCCTCTTTTCCCCATATAGGCAGTGTGGTGCCCCCCTCATATTCCTCATATAGGCACTGTAGGATCCCCCCTCCTATTCCCCATATAGGAAGCGTAGCACCCCCCTCCTATTCCCCATATAGGAAGCGTAGCACCCCCCTCCTATTCCCCATATAAGCAGTGTGGTACCTCCCTTCCCATTCCCCATATAGGCAATGTGGCATCCCCCCCGATCCCATTCCCCATATGGACAGTGTGGCACCCCCCATCCCATTCCCCATATAGGCAATGTGCCCCTACATTACCATAGGCAAAATGGCATTCCCCCTCCCATTCCCCATATAGGCACTGTGGGATCCCCCCTCCCATTCCCCATACAGGCACTGTGGGATCCCCCCTCCCATCCCCCATATAGGCACTGTGGGATTCCCCTCCCATTCCCCATATAGGCACTGTGGGATCCCGCCTCCCATTCCCCATATAGGCACTGTGGGATCCCCCCATCCCATTCCCCATATAGGCAATGTGCCCCTACATTACCATAGGCAAAATGGCATTCCCCCTCCCATTCCCCATATAGGCACTGTGGGATCCCCCCTCCCATTCCCCATATAGGCACTGTGGGATCCCCCTCCCATCCCCCATATAGGCACTGTGGGATTCCCCTCCCATTCCCTATATAGGCACTGTGGGATCCCGCCTCCCATTCCCCATATAGGCACTGTGGGATCCCCCCTCCTATTCCCCATATAGGCAGTGAAGCACCCCCTCCCATTCCCTATATAGGCAGTGTGGCACTCCCCCTCCCATTCCCCATATGAGCAGTGTGGCATTCCCCCCACCCATTCCCCATATAGGCACTGTGGGATCCCGCCTCCCATTCCCCATATAGGCACTGTGGGATCCCCCCTCCCATTCCCCATATAGGCACTGTGGGATCCCCCCTCCCATTCCCCATATAGGCACTGTGGGATCCCTTCTCCCATTCCCCATATAGGCACTGTGGGGTCCCCCCTCCCATTCCCCATATAGGCAGTGAAGCACCCCCTCCCATTCCCTATATAGGCAGTGTGGCATTCCTCCCCCCTCCCATTCCCCATATAGGCAATGTGGCACCCCCTCCTATTCCCCATAGAAGCAGTGTGGCAACCCCCCTCCATTCCCCATAGGCACACAATAACAATAAAAAAAAATAAACTCACATGTTACTGGCGCTCCCGCATTGAAGATGGAGGAGCGCCCCCACCGCTGCTCCTTACTGGCCAGGCCACGCAGACACCCGGCCCCGTAAATTGGGTGCAGGCCACGCCCACCCATTCTATGGAGCCGGGTGTCTGCGTGGCCCGGCCAGTAATGGAGCAGCGGCGGGGACAAGGACAGCCGCTCCTTCCTCTTCTCAGCATCTTCTCCGCTGTCTCTTCCGGCAAGGGCAGGAGTGAACAGCTGGGTCCATGCAGCAGGTGGGCGTGGCCTGCGCCAATGCGGTGCAGGCCACGCCCACCTGCTGCACGGACCTGGCTGTTCACTCCTGCCCTTGCCAGAAGAGGCAGCAGCTGGAGGGCAGGAGATGATGGGGGAGCGGCAGGCGCTGCCTCTGTCCCTGCCGCTGCTATCACTGCCGCAGCAATAGCAGCGGCGGGGATGGGGACAGAGCCCGCCGTTTATCTGTCTTCGGTCTCCTGCAGTGTTGCAGGCAACGCGGGAGCACCGGTAATGTGAGTTTAATTTTTTTTTTTTTTTTTTACAATCGCCCAATAAGGCGCACTGACATTTTCCCCCCACTTTTGGGGGAAAATAAGTGCGTCTTATGGGGCGAAAAATACGGTATGTACCTGTGATTGCACCGTTTATTCTGCTTCTTCCATACTGCATACTTCAGGTCAGATATTTTTCTCTGGATCTGCTCCACATCTTTCCTCTTGTCCCCCCGCTGCATTCACCTGTCTGGTGAGCTCTTCCCAGATTTGTTTTTTTCTCATTTTGCTGGTTGCTTTGGAATGGCGCCCAAATAGCTCATCATAATGAAGTGTGAGGCCACTTGCCAAGGCTAGGGTTTGTGCCTCACCAAACCGGCCGCTCAACTGGCCTCGCCGCAATGTTCGGCCAAATGGTTGTTCTTCTGGGTGATCTCTGTTTGATGGCAATTCAGGGGACATTCTTGGCTGGCTGTGGGTGATGAATCAGCCGTCATGTGGCTGGAAAAAGACTGGACTGGCATTAGGACTGGGGGTCATTGGCTGGGTGGCAGAACTAGCAGGCGTGGATGTGACATAGGTCTCGTTGGTTTCCACCTGTTCCAGTGGCAAATGTGGCCGTGGAGGAGAGGGTGTGCTTGGGGGGCTGGGGGTTCTGGCCCTCTGCTTACTTTTGGCCCTTGGACGGTGTGGTACCTTGCTGTTTGGATGTGGGTGTGCGGGGAGCATTGTTCTTGGAGGATCCTTCCTTGTGGGTGCTTGATGTTTTTGATGAGCCTGGAGTTGTGGCCAATGTAGCCTTGTGGTGGCCACTTTTGCTCTGCGTTTCAGGCACCTTTGGAGTAGATTTGTGCGAGTGCTTGGTCTGGAGGATGAAGTGTCCTCATGCCGCTCTGGCCTTTTTGTCTTGGCCTACTTGGCTGCTGGTTGCTTTGCGCTAGCTTTTTTGGGTGCCATGATGACAAACTCAAAGAGAATGAGCTGTGTGTCCATTAAATACAAATGACTGGGTATGACGATTACGCGTTCGCGTACGCGTGCGTCCGGCCGTGCATCTGGCCGTGCGGAACCTGGAAACCGCTGGGGCATTACCTATCTGCTGCGGACAAGAAGAAAGATGGTGCCCACGATCTTCACCCGCCAACAAGAGCTCATTATGCTCGTAAGTGTATTGTAAGGACGTTGATTTGCCATCTAAATGCATGCAAAGGCCTTAACCCTTTAAGTGCCAGCCTACCTGGAGTTTTTGTTACGCTTTGTTGCCAGACCATTTTTCACTATTTTGCACTATGCATGTTCAACTATGATTTTTGAAGGGATGTCCAGGGATTTACCAGGAAAATTACATATTGTTTTTTTCAGCAGAGTATGTGCTTTAACATAAAATGTCTTGTTTGTCATTTGTCAAGTGTATTCTTAATATTTTGGGGTGAAATATGTGAAAAAAAAATAAAAAAAATCTATTTTTTACAATTTGTAGTGTTTTTTTGTAATAAAAAATGTAAGTTCGTCAATAAAATCTTATTGCGTGTGAAATCCCAATTTCTCCCAGTTACAACAGTACCACATATTGGTAGACACCCTTTCCTGCCCAGGAGACTCCCCAAACTGAAACAGCACTTTAAGAGATTTTTAGATCAAATACAGCTATGCTAAGCGCTGTGTGCACCTTGCAGTTTTTTAATAAAAACAACCCTTTACATTTGAAATACCACCCACCCCCATATTCTCTGGAAATACACACTTCAAGCTTTCTAGGCGTACCAGGCTTGTTGATGTTGCCACAGTTTTCTGGAAGTTCTCCCTCAATGTATTCTTTGGTTACACAGAGCTTCCCTAAAAAAGGATAAAAAAAGCAGGATCAAAAACTATATGCAAACAAGAGAAAACAAGTTAATCTGAAAAAGCAACATCTCCCAAACCGAACGATACCCAACATGCATAGCTACTGTGAAAAGAAGAGTTGCCAAACACCAAAAAGTAAAGCATGTGCACAATGGTAATTTTGCTTGAAAATTCAGTGCGCACCTTGCGCTTTTTCTACCAAAACAACCCTTTACATTTGGAATACCCCCCACAAACCATAAGCGTACCCAGCATGTTGTAGTGGGCCCATCTTTCTGAAAGTAATCCCTCAAAGAATTCTTTGGTCGCACAGGGTTCCCTTAAAAAATGTATAATAAAGCAGAATAAAAAATGAGTTTTCCTAAAAAATCAATATGCAAACAAGAAAAAACAAGCTAAATCTAAAAGTGCAAGGTCCCACGAGCAGAATGATACCCAACATAGGTACTATTAACCCTTTTAACTGCCAGCCTACTTGAGATTTTGTCACCCTCTCTTGACAGGTAATTTTTAACCATTTTGCGCTATGCTTAACTGTGATTTTTGCAGGTATTTCCAGGAAAATTATATATTTTATTTTTGCGGCAGAGTTTAGGCTTTAACATGAAATGTCTTGTTTGTAATTTTGTTACTGTTTTTTAAAATATTTTTGAGTAAATTAAACAAAACAAAATAAAAAAAATATTTTTTTAGAAATTTGTCTCCTTTATTTCAAATAAAACCTTTTTTTTTAAAGAAAACCATATTGCATGTGAAAGCTCCATTTCTTCCGATTACAACGGTACCACATATGTATCGGTAGCCCCCCGTTACTGTTCAGAAGACCCCCCCAAACTGAAAAGAACACTTTATAACATGTAAAAATAAAATACAACTACAATCCACACAATAAAGGGTTAAATCAAGAAAAAAATTGGCATGAGGTTCCCCTTCCAAGGGGGGGGGGGGGGGGGTAATACATTTTTTTTTTTTAATTTTAAGGGTTAAAAACCCTTAAAAATTCCCATAAAAATGACATGGGGTCCCCCCTACCAAGCATAACCAGCCCGGGGATCAGCTATGCAGAGCTTGTAGAACAGGGCGCAGCGGCCAGCTTTGGTGGCCCCCCGCCCTGCCAAGTACAAGCCCGCACCGCCTAAATCAGCCCGGGCCCTTCTGCCCCCCCTGGGCTTCGGGGAGGCAGGTAATAGGGGGGCCGGGGTTAATGGCAAGTCACCCGCTAGCTGCAGGTGACTTGACAGCCCCCCAGCCTTGTGAACTGGTATAGGGGTTTCATGGACTCCTTACAAGTTCACAATGGGTTAAAGTGGACCAACACCCAGGGCTGATTGGTCCGGGAATCTATAAGATTCCCAGACCGTTCTATTCCCTCCCCCCAGGGCATCCAAAATCGGGATGCCCCTCTGTGTGAAACCCCCCGGAACACCCGCTACCACTTACCTGAATCCCAGTCCTACGGCGCATGCGTGGGCCGCATCCCCGCTATCCCTCTAGCAGGGTGCGTGCCCGCGCTGGCTATTTATGAATGGCCGGCGCGGGCACGCTCCCTGTTAGAGGGAAGTGGGGGATGCGGTCTCCAGCACGCTCAGAGTGGCTGAGCTTAGACGTCTCTTAGACGTTCATAACTCAGCCGATCTGAGCGCGCTGATTGGACGAGCGGCCGCGCATGCACCATAGGATCGGGGTGAGATGAGTTATTGTGGGTGATCGGGGGTTTCACAGAGCGGGGCATCCCCGATCGGGATGCCCCGGGGGAAAGGACCAATACCCAGGATAGTCAAAATCCTGGGTGTTGGTCCACTTTAAATGTAAAAAAAAACACAAACACACCACACCACAAAATGCTGTAAGCATTTTATACCTGCTGTGTAACAGGACATAAGCGGTTAATTAAAGAAAAAAAATTGACATAGGGACCCCCCTCCCAGGGGGGACCCCATTTTTTGGGGGAATTTTAAGGGTTAAAAACCCTTAAAAATCCCCCCCAAAAATGACGTAGGGTCCCCCCTACCCAGCATTACCGACCCGGGCCAGCTACGGGGGCTTGTAGAACAGGGCGCAGGGGCCAGCATCGGGTGGAGGATGGGGGTGAGTAACCAGGGGAGTAAGGGATAGCCAGAATCACCTTAAAAAAAACACAGACAAAACAAATTAAGGACACAGCATAATCCAAACATACCCTGATAAATGGGCCCCTTTGCCACATATGTAGTGGCAGTCCCTATAACTAGTCTAGGCATACAAACCTAAACACCAAAGCTATAAAGTGTATCTAAACAAGTACCATCCTGCTACTAACGAAGAGCCACAAGTACGTTACATGCTACTTACAAATACTGCATGTTAGGTTAATTTAAACAGGCAAGAACAGGGAGCAACAAACAGAGGGCAAAGGGGAAGTGGCTCATTAATGTGCTGCTTAGCATTCCAGCATTGTTGAACAGGGCCATAGGTCAGCTGTGCAGTGTCAGTGCTAAGCACAGTTCTGATGAGGCAACATGCACATCCCCCCAGCACACTCCTCTACAATGACTCTGGGATGCAACATAGCTAAGATGGCGTGGACAGAAAGGTATAGTGGAGAATCACAAGCAAGCCCATAGGAGGAAATACTGGTAAGTAATTGAGTGGAAACTTCTACTGTTTCATTGGAGTGTCTAACAGATTAGTGGGGTACAGGCACAGACCAATCAGAACATTCATGCTGGACGGCCACACCAATTTGTTAGCACTTCACCAGTAGCCATCCGCCAGAGGCTGGAGTCCCTCAAAATGTGCGAGTCGTGTGTGGACCCAGGGAAAGCAGCAAATATACTCAAAAATTGCAGGTCTGGCCCAGACACTGCCTGCACATTGATCGAGTGTCCCATCTTCCTGTTTCCTGCAATGGCACAATTTAACAGGAATTAAGGGCCAACACAATAAAAAAGATGCATTCACATAAGCAACATTTAAAACCACTGGATGTTTGGCATACACAGGATGTAGGTCTGCTTTCAGCCATTGAAACCTACTCCACATTGGCCAAATGTAAATGTATGTGCTACATAGCAGACACATGCTGACCTAAACCACATACCTGAACAGATATTCCTGCGCAGCTGGCGGCACCAACGCAACGTGTGTATAATCGATGGCACCCATGACGTTGGGCATGTCAGCTATATTATAAAAGCCCAGCTTAACCGCATTCCTGGCTACCATTGTGTCAGGGTAAAAGATGTATTTTGGAGCCAGGGTAGCCATGCCATCCAAAAACTTGTTAAGGCTGTGGCTCAGCGTAGACTGGGACATCCCCACGGAGAAGGCACCCAGTCTCTGGAATGAGCCGTTTGCCAAAAACTGCAGGCAGCCAACCAATTTGGTCATACCTGCAATTGCATGCCCCTTCCTTGTGGTGCGGGCTAACCATGGCCGCAGCTGCCTATACAAGTCCTGGAGAGAAACACGGTTAAGGCGCTCGAATAGCTCCACGTCATGCATGCCATCGATGTCCAGACGTGTGCGGTGCAGCCTGGTTTCTGCCACGCTCAAGAGAACCAGGCCGCGTAGCTGTCGGCGTTGATGATCGCGCACAGCAGACTGCATGACTGAGAGACGGGATGTATACACGGCTGCTAACACTGGCCGTAAGTTGAGCGCCCACACCCTCGTTATATTGGGCTGATTTCAATCGGAAATCAAGGCTCGGAATCAGTTAAAAAAACGGACCAATCACAGACAAGTCCGTTTGCAGAGTCCAGCCTCTTGCGAGCCGACATACGAAAGGCGCATGCCGGAACACCTGATCGCAAACACGCACACAAAAAGCAACAGAACACCCTTTAATGCCCCGACCACAGCCCAAAACCAACGGCAAATCGTACGGGATAGCTGAACAAGGAGGCTCTGCATCAGGCCATGTGTCTCTGAATCGAGCCTATCATGTTAAAGCTTTGCAGTTACACCTTGCATCTAGATATAAATAGTCTACAAATAGCAAATGCAGACTCCATGCCTGCAGACAGAGTTCCCATTAAAAGACGTGAGTCATCTTCTCTGCCCAGGCTTCAGGGAGAGATTTAACAACTCCAGCTGTACACAGCCAGGGAAAATCGCTACTAATGTCATTTATTGGAGTAGTATTTATACACAGTGAAGGCTTCAGGATACGTTTTAAAGAAAATGTACACATATTTCACGATAAATTAGGCATTAATGCAACCTCTGTTTGTGTGCCAAATGTGTCCTCAAGCTGCTGAGCTGATTTAGTGTTTTTCATTTTCTTTCTCATGTTAGCAAGTGTGCATTTTATGGAAGCAGTTTTCACTACCCTCAGTTTGTTGCTATTGGCAACCATACACCAAGTCAGTACATCTACAAGAAGAGAGAAGTGAGCTCCCTCCCCTCAGCAGCATCCATAGCAGCTGTGTGTTCAAGACTGTACGTAGATGAGGGTGTTCTGTGTGTACAAGATTCACTTCTTTCATCTTGGTGTACAGATACTAATAGCAACAGATAGGAGGTAATGAAAACTGCTTTTGGCACAAAAATATACATTTTTAACAATGCCTTTAAAAGCAGTCCTGTGGTCACAATATCACTTTCAAATTAAAGTGCAAGTCTATTCTCTGCTGGACTCCGCTACCAATGCCCTCATGTCGACTGCTGACCTATATTAAACTTATGGGTGCTGGCCAGCCGCTGGGAGACTGCCCACCCTGGCAATGACTGAGAGCTAGGCTCTCAGGAAGAAGTTCAGAAAGTAGAAAAACTACTCCCGATAGGGGGAGCAGGCAGCCAGTGCAGGAAGGCAAGCTTTTATTTTAAATAGCCAAATCCACCTCAATAGCAGGTGAGGGTCGCATTGGTGCAGGCTGGACTTCCAGTTTAAAGGACAAGTTTTGTTTGCCAAATGCTCTGGCAATGGACTGTGTGTTTATTTTCATCAGTGACAGTTCTCTCAGCTGATAAATATGTTATGTCTCCTAATGCAAGGGGGAGCTTGTTACATTTAGATACATATGTAACAGAAACTAACGGGCAACTGTATCTGCATTTAAGAAGTTGCACTAGAAGTAACAAATTGATCAGATGGGAGGCAGTGTCATTAATGAAAATAAGCACAGCCTATTGCCAGAGCAATTGGCAAACTGTACTTGTCCTTTAACTGACAGGATGAAATTTGGGGAAATGACCTGCCAGCGGCTAAATTGCACCACTTCAACGCTTCAGTTTTGTCTGGACCATGTACTATAGCCCCACCGCTCATCACTATGCACAGTCATTTGGGCCTGATTTAGAACAGTCATTGATGTTTCTATTTCCAATGGTCCTCTGTCTCTTACCGAAATCAGATTGCCTTTGCTATGAGGATAGCCACATGCTGTAAAGCAGCATCCACACTCCATCCCCTCTGTGCATCACAGCCAGCTGTTCTGTGACCATCAGGTTTTCCAGGCGCACAGAGCTAAGGGAGCAGGAATGCAACTTCTCTGCAGCATTCTGCTGTCTGTCTGGATTTACAGCTGCTTCAGGAGACCTAGGACTTGATATTTAGCTTGATCATGGGATGTCTATAGGGTCAAATCTTAGGGACGTATATCAGTGATTGAAAAGTTGTTACTAGGACTGCTTTAAATACAGCCTCCCTCCACCCCCAGTCCTGCAATGAGTGATACTGGCATATCCTTGCGTCAGCTTGACATCCAACAGGGACCAGAAGCTGAAGAACACACTGTAGTGGCTTGGATGATGTGTAGCAAGAGCAGGCTTTCACTCATCTTTTGTAAAGGAATAACTAATGTCAAACAAGGGTAGCATAGAAAAGTTGGGGCTCCCAAGATAAAGATCCCCTGCCTCCCCACCCCCTCCACCAATCACCAGCATCTTTCATCGGAGATAGGACAGGGAAGGCGGAGTGGAGGATTGGAGGCGAGTAAAGAAAAAAAAATAGGTAATGTGTTTTTTTTTTGTTTTTTTTTTGCTGTTAACCCTTTGTGAATTGGTAAGGGATCCATGAGACCCCCTATATCAGATCAGTTCACAAGGCATGGAGTCTGGCGAATCACCTGCGACTAGCGTGTGAATTGGCATTTTTTTAATTTTTTTTTACATTTTTTGATCAAAATTTATGAAAAAAAAAAACCAGTTAGACCACAGAGAGAGAGAGCCCCCCCCCCCCCCCCCCCCCCCGGGAGGAAACACAAACTGAACAGAGGTCAAAGCCCCACCCCTTCCTTCCCACATCATTTTTATTATAAAGTAACCTAAGTTGACCCTAGGACTATAGGCAGGTAATAGGTGGTGATGTGTTACCGGTAAGTCTAACAGGGGTTCTTCCTAATCATCCTTCAGCATGATCAAACAGAGAGGATTAGGCATGTAATTGTACTTTAGGGGTGGAAAGATGCAAGTAGTACACTTCTACTGAAAGCCTTGTATAAGTATATAATGTTTGAGGAAGATGTGGGGAGATGACCACATTGCTGCTTTGCAGATCTCTTCCAAAGAGGGGCCAGTCCTCTTTGCCCATTCTACAAGAGCCATGTCAGCATCCTGGACAGACACCTCTGAGGGAGAGACTCCCCTGGTAGAATATGCTTGTGCAATAGTCTGGCTATGGTAGATTATGAGGATGCTAAGCCTTTCCTTTTTCCTCTGAAAGTTACTAAAAGTTAATCCTTAAAGGCCTGGCACACCTGCAACTTACTCAGTTGTCTGGGATTTAAAGGGGACATCGCACTACTCTATGACAAACTATATGGGAATAAGCCCTGGCTGTACCAGGACCTCGGTTGAACTCCACCTAGCGGGCTCCAATGGTCAGCGGGCTTCAGAACTCTGGAGTCTGAAAATAACAAACTAAAATAATAAAATCGGCTGAAGTTTAACAACATTTTAGCATACACTGTCCAGTGGGTCCTTAGAGAGGAAACACAAAGAACTGAGGTAGGGCTTTTGACCTCTGTTCAGTTTGTGTTTTCTCCCGGGTGGTGGAGCCTCTCTCTTCATGTGGTCATGCTGAAGGATGATTAGGAAAAATTACAAAAAACATGACATTTCATGTTAAAGCCCAAACTCTGCTAAAAAAAAACAAACAATATTTAGTTTTCATGGAAATTCCTGCAAAAATCATAGTTAAATATAGTGAAAAATGGTGAAATCAGAGGGTGAGAAAATCTCAAGTAGGCTGGCATTCAAAAGAATTAAAAGTGGCTATGCATGTTGTGTATTGTTCTATTCTAGGGAACTTGTGCTTTCAGATTTAGCTTGTTTTTTTATTGTTTTCTTTTTGATATTTTAGCAAAATGTGTTTATACATTTTTTAGGGAAACCCTGTGCACCCAAATAATTCACTGAGGGATTACTTCCAGAAAACTGTGCCCTCGTCAACAAGCCTGGTACGCCTTAAGAATTTGAGGTATGTATTTCCAGACTCTTATTTGTCAGCTTCCGACAATGAACAGTGAAGGAGTGCCCAAAAATATGCATACGGATACTGCCTGCTAGGTTTTTCGGCAGGAACCAAGAAGGAAAGAGAAGGAAAAGCCCCAAAAGCAAAGACATATAGGAGGGGGGGCACAAAACATAATTGCTCTCGGAAAATATTCACTCCGGAGCCGCCAACAGATGTAGCCTCTCATACAGTTGTTAATTTAACCTCTCATCTACTGACAAAAGATCAAGAAAGGGTGTTAAGACAGGGTTTATCTTTTTCCCCAGCACATGGCTGGATCCATTTGAAACAATCATTGAAGTAAATACATTTGCTAGACATCTAACTCTAAGAAAGCATTTTTCTAATATTGATCGAGCCAATGAGGGAATAGAGTTTTTGATACCACCAATAACACTATTATGAGTCCTGATAGGGGGATTGATGAAAATATGAAAACCCCAATGACTTCAGATTGGCTTTCCCATACTGTTGAAGATTTAGTTACTTTGCTCTGTATGTCGGAGATGGCTCATGTGGATGCCAACATTTCGGCACCTATGGATCCCAAATTCAAAAATATGGATTTTTATCCTCTGGCAACCAGGTCGATGGCACTAGATACTTTCCAGGAGTTTCTTGAAGCTCAAATAATGGACTTAGCATGGAAAAAGTACATATCAGCAGTCTAATCTGAGCAGAACAGATAGCATTGAAAGAGCTTAAACTGGACCTTCAGCCCAAACTCTTAAAAAACGGTTCTAGTCACTAACTTATTATTCTTTCCCCCACTGGGCTGCAACTCTGTTCAGGAATTTAGGATATGGGCGCCGCCATCTTGACTCAGAAGCATCACACTTACTGAGGAGAGGAGAGTGGGATAAGGTACAGGGGGGCGGGTTATAGCTGTGCTTTGCTCAGACAGAGCAGAGCTGGGGTCAGGTAAAGGTCAGCAGTCCCAGAATGCAGAGCAGCACAGTCAGGAGGAACTTCCTGTTTGCAGGCTGCCTGATAAGATGGCGGCTTCCATAAGTCGCCATCTTGGATGTTTAAAGGCTCATAACATGCAGTAGATGCAGGCAGGATGATTTTTAATGTGGACAATGTGGACAAATATATTGATGAAGCAATGCGCCAATTAAATGACACCAATACTTTCCCCTACGAGGGGACCCCACTGCAATGTTTCAAACCAAATTAGATTATTGAAGGATGGAGTCGCCTTGGGGATTATCAGTCAAAAGTTATCGGAGCCAATGAAAGTTCAATTTCCCACAATTTCTATTTTCCATCATCTTGCAAAAATGCATATGGATTTATCCTCGTTAGCAGGAAGACACATTAGGGTCGATTCAAAGAAACATGTAACAGCTTGGATTTTGGTGCCGATCATCCTATTTTTCCCGTCCGCTCGTGCGTTCGTATGAACTTGCGAGTGATTCTATAAGCAAATACGTTTCTATCCTAAAATGTACGTCCGTTCGTATGTTATCTCCCGAACTTGCCTCAGTCAGTTGTCAATCGTAAAAAACAGGTTGATGTGATCACTTGTTGCGGCGGCAGCCTGTTTTTTCGGCCGCTTCCATCGTCCACATCTTCCAATTACTTGCGTTTGCCTCTGGTTTTCAATGGTTTTTGGCCTCTTATCTTCGTTCGTTCGTATGTATATAAGGTCTTGCGCATGCGCGATCCAAGCTACACTCCACAAACCAATGTGGGCCCTATCTGACACTACCAATCTCACCACTACTGCCTCGCGCCAGGCTACCACTTACCTTTAGGAACCATAAAACTTACCCAAACCCCTTAGCGCTTGCATCCTTCTTCATTTCTCGGACCCTAAAACTTACCCAAACCCCTTAGCGCTTGCATCCTTCTTCATTTCTCGGACCCTAAAACTTACCCAAACCCCTTAGCGCTTGCATCCTTCTTCATTTCTCGGACCCTAAAACTTACCCAAACCCCTTAGCGCTTGCATCCTTCTTCATTTCTCGGACCCTAAAACTTACCCAAACCCCTTAGCGCTTGCATCCTTCTTCATTTCTCGGACCCTAAAAATTACCCAAACCCCTTAGCGCTTGCATCCTTCTTCATTTCTGGGACCCTAAAACTTACCCAAACCCCTTAGCGCTTGCATCCTTCTTCATTTCTCGGACCCTAAAACTTACCCAAACCCCTTAGCGCTTGCATCCTTCTTCATTTCTGGGACCCTAAAACTTACCCAAACCCCTTAGCGCTTGCATCCTTCTTCATTTCTCGGACCCTAAAACTTACCCAAACCCCTTAGCGCTTGCATCCTTCTTCATTTGGACGCCCATAAAACTTACCCAAACCCCTTAGCGCTTGCATCCTTCTTCATTTCTGGGACCCTAAAACTTACCCAAACCCCTTAGCGCTTGCATCCTTCTTCATTTGGACGCCCATAAAACTTACCCAAACCCCTTAGCGCTTGCATCCTTCTTCATTTCTCGGACCCTAAAACTTACCCAAACCCCTTAGCGCTTGCATCCTTCTTCATTTCTCGGACCCTAAAACTTACCCAAACCCCTTAGCGCATGCATCCTTCTTCATTTGGACGCCCATAAAACTTACCCAAACCCCTTAGCGCTTGCATCCTTCTTCATTTGGACGCCCATAAAACTTACCCAAACCCCTTAGCGCTTGCATCCTTCTTCATTTCTGGGACCCTAAAACTTACCCAAACCCCTTAGCGCTTGCATCCTTCTTCATTTGGACGCCCATAAAACTTACCCAAACCCCTTAGCGCTTGCATCCTTCTTCATTTGGACGCCCATAAAACTTACCCAAACCCCTTAGCGCTTGCATCCTTCTTCATTTCTCGGACCCTAAAACTTACCCAAACCCCTTAGCGCTTGCATCCTTCTTCATTTCTCGGACCCTAAAACTTACCCAAACCCCTTAGCGCTTGCATCCTTCTTCATTTGGACGACCCTAAAACTTACCCAAACCCCTTAGCGCTTGCATCCTTCTTCATTTCTCGGACCCTAAAACTTACCCAAACCCCTTAGCGCTTGCATCCTTCTTCATTTGGACGCCCATAAAACTTACCCAAACCCCTTAGCGCTTGCATCCTTCTTCATTTGGACGCCCATAAAACTTACCCAAACCCCTTAGCGCTTGCATCCTTCTTCATTTGGACGCCCATAAAACTTACCCAAACCCCTTAGCGCTTGCATCCTTCTTCATTTGGACGACCCTAAAACTTACCCAAACCACATAATGTACATATGTCTATATGTTTCTAAGCATGTATTTTCGTGTTTGTGTAAATGTCTTTTTGTGCGCATATTAGAAATAACACATTTATGAAGGCTTAAAATATTATTTATTAAAATTTTTTTTTTTGGGTTGTTTTTTGTTTTTTTAAAACATTGTAAAATGTTAATTTTTTTTGGTTTTTTGTTTTTAAAACAATAGCATTATGTTAACTAAAAGCTAGGTAAAAACTATTTTACAAAATTAGCCAGGACCAAGGGCACTAATCCTCCTCCTCTTCTTCTTCTGTTGGCCCCAACGTCGCCTGTATGGCCAGCAGCTCGGCCACCAACTCCTTTATTCTTTTTTTTTTCCCCTTCAATGTTTTTGGGATCATCCCTGTAACCAATAGAGAAATAAACATAAATAGGAGTACCAGACCGGTTTGTATGCTGGGAATAGATTTTGGGTTAATCAAATACATGTAAATGCATGACATATGTCATTCTTCCAAGGGATAAAGTAAATGCATTTCCCACAGGTAAGTATTGAAACTCCTTAAACCGGACCTTCAACATGATTTAATGAAAAGAAAAAACTCTTTCCAAATGATTCTGCACCAGATAAAAGTACATTTGGGTGGATTTTTGATTACTGCGCCGCCATCTGGACTCAGAAGCATAACACTTAATGAGGAGAGGAGAGTGGGATAAAGTACAGGGGAGTAGGTTACAGTTGTGCTTTGGTAATACAGAGCATAGCTGGGTTCAGGGAAAGGTCAGCAGTCCCACAATGCATGGCAGCACCTTACTTTGTTAAATCTGGATGCCATGCTGCCTGTAAATATGGCGCATTCCATATGCCGCCATCTTGGATGTTTAAAGGCTCCTAACATGCAGTAGATGCCGGTAGCCTGTTTTGGAATGTTCGCAATCTGTATGTACAGTGTGTGGGATACTTATTAGCTAGGCTCTTAATACGAGTTAGGGTCCGCTTTAAGCTAACGAAGTGCCCACATGAAAGTGTTAACTATACATTGGCTAGGCCTTTAGTTATGTGTGTGTTCTTAGCAAAAAACACATAAATATTAATAATGGCATGGCTACTTACTTTGTTGGTGGCCGACAGATGGCTGGTTGGGGCCAACAGGATGCCCTTGGTCCTGGCTATGCTGTGAAGAAGTCCCTGGAGAAACATGTGACATTTGGTTAGTAGTTGTATAGAGTCACTATTCCCAACATATCTGGCTCCCAGTCTGGCTGACATCACTCACCTTCGCCAGGATCAACTTCCAGCATCTCTGCTGCCTCCTCCTCCACTATCTCACCCGCTCCAGAAGCATCTAGAAATACATAATAAAGGAGCACTTAGTTTTTGGCCTTGCATGTATATCTTTGTGCATATACATGAAGAGTGACATACCAGAGCCTTCCCCATGCCTGGCCGGGCATGACTCCACGCCCACGCGGTTGGGCCCCTCCTCTGTGGTAAGGTCCAGGGGCTGGTCTGAGGAGGCCACAGAGGAGGGGTAGGTCCGTCGCCCGGGAGATCCACCACCTTCACTCCCAGCTGCAGAATCATGCAGCACTGGTCGGCCTGTGCGCCTCCGGGTGCGGCGAATTCTGAAATCCATTTCCAACACTAACAAAGAAAAGTCATTATAAATAAAGGCATAACTTATACATTTGGAACATATACCATGCAATTGCTTTGTACTTACTTGGGAAATGGATCCCAAAAAACCTCCGCACCCGGGGCATGTGCAGACGTTTCAGGTCCGACCAATGCTGCATTATCTGGGTGTGAGTGAAGGTGGTGCTGGTGACACGGTGTATTTCCGCGATGATCTCCCGGGCGATGTCCCTTTTTTCGCACACATTGGGCGCGAAGTCATACCGGCGCTGAAGCATGATCTGAAAAACATAATGGACACAGAGCTTACTTTTACACACAGAGCCATATGTGTTGCATCACAAGTTGCGAATGTCATGTCATTAACACACACATTTAGAGTGCCAGCCATTTTTGGGGAGTGCCTTAAAGCGGACGGTCACTCTGATTCAGAGTCTGGTCTTATGTTATATGTTTCACACACCCTGTACATACAGATAGCCAACATTACAAATCAGGCCACCTGCCTGGCATGTTATGATGGTTTGAACCTCCAAGATGTCGGCTTATGTAAAATGCCTTCTTTGCAGGCAGCCTGCAAACAGGAAGTTCATGCAAACTGTAAGTGTGTGTGCTGCTCGGCATTCTTGGACTGATGACCTTCCCATGACCACAGCTCTGCTGTGTCTGAACAAAGCACAGCTATAACCCACCCCCCAGTACCTTATCCCACTCACCTCTCCTCAGTAAGTGTGATGCTTCTGAGTACAGATGGCTGCGCGCATCTCTTAAATTCTTGAGCAGAGTTTCAGGCCAGTGGAGGCAAGACTAATAAGTTATTGGCTTCAAATGGACCATTTGGAAATGTCATAGGCTGTGTACTGGTTTTTTAGGTTTTATTGCTTTTTAGTCAATCACTCTGAAGGCCCGGTTTCTGTCTTTTTGCCCGCGTGTGTGGCTTGCCGTTGTGTTTTGATGTCTTAGGCAAACAGTGGTCCTCAAACATCCGCATCAAGGTCCGAGACAGGCCAGGTTTGACAGCTAGCCACGCTACTCCACAGGTTAATTAACTGTTGCTAAGCCAGAGCAATTGCCCTAATTAGGACATCAGCATAGAGAGGTGAAAACGTGGCCTGTCTCGGCCCTTGAGGATGAAGTGTGAGGAGCCTGTTCTAAAACATTAAGATCCCCAAAACTAGTTCCAACCGCATCATTTACATTTAGTACATCAGTCAGTATTAGCTTAAAAGGCAGAGCAAGGCACTTACCAGCATGAGGATCTCTTCCTGTTGACGGGTGAAGATAGTGGGCGCCATCTTTATGCTTCTTCAAGGCAGCAGATAAGTGAAACCCCAGCGGTTTCCTGGTTCCGCACGAACGTACGTCCGTACGAGCGCGTAGTCGTGCGCATAGGCGTCAGACGCTGGGCGCATGATTTAAAGGTCCCTGCACCCAAAGCTCATTCTCTTTGAGCTTTTTGCGAAAATGGCACCCAAAAAGGCAGCAGCTAAACGCGCACAGCCAAGGCAGACCTCTGAGGGCCCAACCACCAGGTCCCAGCAAGGCCCCAAGAAGCTAAGGTCCCAGAAGGCAAGTACCACCTCGGCCCCACCAAGGGACACTGGACCCTCCCTTTCCCAAAAAAGGGCCCCAAAGGCACGTGCCCCTGCGGCCAAAAAAACAGGCCACAGCAGCCACCACCACCTCTGCCCCCAGAAGAGGCCGCCCAAGGGAGCCCACACCACCCATGCTTTCAAGCCGGGCACTTAGCCAACCTAGGCCCCGCAGCAGGCCCAGAAGCCCATCCAGGCCCCGCAGCAGGGCCAGAAGCCCATCCAGGCCCCGCAGCAGGGCCCGAAGCCCATCAAGGCCCCGCAGCAGGGCCAGAAGCCCATCCAGGCCCCGCAGCAGGGCCCGAAGCCCATCAAGGCCCCGCAGCAGGCCCCGAAGACCATCCAGGCCCCGCAGCAGGGCCCGAAGCCCAAAACCTGGCACCAGCCGGGAACAGAGCCCCCGACCTGGCACCAGCCGGGAACAGAGCCCCCCAAGAGGCCAAAGAATGGACATCATCCGGACCACATCTACACCTGGAAGTTCGGTGGCCAGCCACGCAAGAACACCCAGTCCCTTGGCCAGTCCAGTCCAGTCATTGGGAAGCCAGCAATCCTTCCATTCCCCTACCCAGCCCCAGGCCATAATGTCACCACATGTGTCTGCACACATGGAGGAGCACCCAAGCCAACCATCTGTCCGCACATTGCGGCGCGGACATTTGAGTGGGAGATTCTCCCATGACCAAAATATGGCATTGGCTAGTGGCCTTACATATACTATGACGAGCTCTATGGGAGCAAATCAAAACACACCACTAAGCAGCGCAAGATGGAATTGTTTGAAACCATCCTACGACAAGTAAATGCAGCGGGGGAAGAGAGGAAAGATGTTGGACAAATCCAGAAGAAAATTTCGGATCTCAAATATGCTGTACGTCAAAAAGAAATTAAAAGGCATAATTACAGGTAAATAAATGATGTCTCCAAATGTAATGATTAGGATGTACTGTATGCACCTTTTCTGGGTACCAAACTATTTTTTCATTTCAGCATGAAAACTGGAGGTGGCTTTCCAACCAAACTGGAGTTTACACCTGCTGAGGAGATTGTGCTGGGCCTTCTCCATCCTGTCGCGGTCGGTGGCCATGCGGGTCTAAGGGACACAGACTCACCGACCCGTACACAAGGTGAGTACTCTTAATCTGCATGTTTGCCTGTTTGCCCAGAAAATTAAAGTTCACTAGTACCAAGATGACGGTATGGCCCTATGGTGTGGCTTGCTTGGCCTCGCACTACTGTGCCTGTTTGTGTCCTGTTTTGGTCCCTGTGAATCACGCATTTTGGACCACATACATTATGTAAAAGAACAATTAACACTAATTATGTGTGAAGGAACGAAGTTTATGAAGAAAAGTGATATATTTGGACTCAATCACAAAACACACATCATTAGGGATGTGTTGGCTATTTGTTGTGTGAGTTGTGTTTGAGGAAACAATTTAATTCAACACCCCCAAACATATCTGACCTAGAGCAGCGAGACTCAACTGGTGGCCCGGGGTCCCAATGCGGACCTTGCCACCAGATTCCCAGACCCCTGCCCAGACAGCCCTGCACTCAGTTACTTCTGTGTTGACGTGCTCAGAGCTGCCCCCTTGATCGGCGATGTACTGGTTGGTCTCCTGGCCAATGTCATGGCTCCATGAAACCTAGCATTGCAATATGAAGTACTGCACAGGAAGTGGCATTGCAAGGTACACACTAACTTGGTGCATCATTCTCTTTGTCCAATCGTGTCCCGCTGCCCCAGCTCTGCCCCATCTGCCCCTGTCCCACCATCTGCCCCCCCCCCCACATCAGCCCCATCCATTCCTAACAGATTTGCTCCATCCATCCCATCAACATCCATTCCTGTCCTCCCAGCTTTAGCCATCCAATCCCTGTCCCCTCAGCTCTGCCCCATCCAGCCCAGCAAGGGCAAGCAGCCTTTATTAGTTTGCACTTGGCAATCTCTAGCCCCTCCCCCAGTGTGCTGATTTCTAACTAGACACCCTCTGCGACAGCCCCATGCCCGGACCTTCACCTCTCACCGGATACCTTTAAATGGACCTTTACAAGAAGTGGTTGAGTACCCCTGACCTAGAGAATGGTAGTCAAACTCAAAATAGTTGCTCTGCAAGTTGTATGCTGACTGGGTACACTTCCTGACTTCAAACTGAGGTCAGTTAGCAGTTTACTCGATCCATTGCACATATGTTAAATTGAGTATATTTTACCAATTGGACCCATTGCTGTAGAGTTGCTTAATATTAGAAATAGTGGCTTGTTTTAGTACGTACCCAAACAATGCTTATGTGTGTGTTTACCTTGTTTTGTTTTCTCTTCTTCAGCCCAGCATGACCCCTCAGCAAGTGTAAACTCACCCCCCAGTTTGATTATGCCTACCAGGTCCGTACAGCATAGGAGCCCAGATCCGAGTTTTCCGGTAAGTTTATTTAGTACCCAAAATACTACCAAGTGCTTAAGCATGTGTTAAACTGATGTAATCCTAATTTGGGACGCCAACTTAACCTTTTTTTTTCTATGTCCCTACAGACCCACACACTCATGGAAGAGATCCAGGAAATGGAGGAAGATGATGTATCCCTGCTGGCCACGTCCGATGACCTCCCCCTGGGTCCCAATCTGCAACTGCTCCCTAATGTTTCTCTGGCCAATCCTCAGCAGCAGAGTGAATCTGCATCCATTGTGCATGCACATGGGGAGACTGACACAACAGTCCCCAGTGTTCACTCTGCTGCTGAGGATTTGCCAAGCATGCCTGTTGCTGTTGAGGGGACGACACAACGCGGCAGGGCACGCCCAAGAGCCAGGGTAATTGTGCGGCGGACTCCATTACGCCGCCGCACAATTTCCCAGGGGAGGCACAGTGCCCTGCTTGATTTATGGAACCAAGAGAGGGACTCTTTTGAGGCACAGCTCGTAACTGAGCGGGAGGAAAGGCATGCCGATATGGTCAACCTAACTACCACCTTACAGGGCATCCTCGTAGAGTTTCGCACCCTCAACAGCAACATGGTCAATGCAAGTAATGGCATCCAGTCAGCCATGGCTGAGATGACCAATATGCAGAGAAACATTATGGAGCAGTTGCAAATTCACAATGCAACCATGGCCCAGGTTAGGTCCCATCCCCACGGACCTCCACCTGGGTTTTATGGGCAGCCACCCTATTAATCCATGAATGTGTGGGACATCTTTTCTCTTCCCCCCCCACTGTATTTACTTGTCCTTTGAGGTTTCAAACAATCCATTTTGTGTTTCACATGCAGGTTGTGTTTTGTATTTGCTCCCATAGAGCTCCTTAGAGTAATGATTAAGGCCACTAGCCAATGCCATAGGTCTATGTGCTGTCTAGTTGGCAACTATCATGTGCCAATTATGGCTTTTGACATTTGTTTGGTTTGTGCTCCTCCTGTTTGCAGACATGTTTGTGTGACATTATGGCCATGCCCAAATATCCCTTGGCACAGGCAATATTAATGACTGGACTAGGCTGGCCTTTGGACTGGGTGTCCTTGTTTGGTTGTGCCACTCTCTTCCAGGTGTAGATGTGGTAGATTTAATGTTAATACCTTATTTGTTTTTGAGCCACAGTTGTATGTGGATTTTTATTTGTTATGCACCACCAATCAAAGTGCAAAAAGTAAAAAAAATTCAAACTTACAATACTTGTTGCGTTTTGAGTTGAAACACATTTAACATCACCTTGGGCTAAAGCAGATACATTTTTGGTTAAGAGGTGTAAAAATGCAAAGATCAATCTAAGTAAACACCAGGAAAAACATTAGGCAACAATTAAGGGAAATTGTGTATTTATTTAAGGTAATGCCACATTACGGCCAAACAAGTATTTGAAAATAAAGGCAAATACACACACACAGAATGGCAAGACAAAAAAAGGCTTTAACTAAAATGCTGCAATATCAAATTTGCTCTCACTGATTGGCCAGACTCACTGGGTGGGCCCACATAATTGTCACCATCATCTTCTCGGGCTGTAGAGGCCAGAACATCCACATAACGGGGGACACGTTCTTGAATGGCAAAATTATGCAGAACAGCACATGCCATTATGATGTCTATCACTTTGTTAGGAGCATATTGCAGGGCGCCCCCGGTATGGTCCAAACAACGAAAACGTGTCTTCAACAGTCCAAATGCCCTCTCAACAACAGCCCTGGTCTTGCGGTGAGCACGATTATAGGCTTCCTGAGAGGCATCCTGGGGCCGCAGCACAGGCGTCATGAGCCAGGGGAGAAGTGGGTAACCGGAATCACCTTAACAAGACAATTAAATACCAAAAATTAACACATTGCAAGACAACAAACACAAACAATTTGACATATATCAAAATGAGGTAAGCTAAAGGGCCAAAAAAGACACCCAGGGCACATTACAAAAAACACTATTGGCCCAAATGTAGTACATAACTAAAAATGCAGCTTAAATAAAGCCAAGAATGAAAAAACATCTGCACGGACAAGGCTGTTTACAAATATGTTTTTGATTCTGGCTTCGCAAATGTTACAATTAGGATGCTGCTGAGGGGCCCACACCATTTCGATAAAGAATGCACTGTATGCAGTTTAAGTCCACTTTGGCGTTGCAAGACCAATACTACAAAAGGACAAAAAAATAGCAGATACTTCGGGACAATCTGCTACCCAATATATTTTGGGACATGGAAGTTACAGACATCCTAACCAAAGTTATAAAAAAAACAGAAGCACAAAGGGAGCAAAGCGTTTGGTTGAAAAACAAAATACAATCCACAAAAGCCCCCCCCAAAAAATGCTGGTTCGTTTTTCTGACAAGAATTATACAGCTAAAATAGGCAAACAATACAGATTCCTGGGAAATATCGGTAACCAAAAATAGGACACACTTACCAAGCAGCCATGCACCCGAAAATTCCCCAGACTCAAATCTCCTAAACAAACCAGATCGTCTCAGGATATGAGTCGTGCGACGATCCAGGGTAGCCGGCAAGGACACTCAGGAAACGCATGTCCGGCCCCACCACGGCCTGGACATTAAGGGAGTGTCCCATTTTTCGATTCCTTAAGGCAAAAACAAAAACAAAGGGTAAGTGATAAGGGCAAAAAACATTTAGAAAAAAAAACATGTCTGCACACAAATTCAAACAACAAATGAGAAGCCTAAATAAAGCATGTACACAAAAGTCCAAACAAAAATATGCTGCCGCCAAGGAAAATAGGTTACATTACACGTTGGGCTCCATAATAACCCAAACCCAAAATATATACCTATATACAGTCAGGGCCAGAAATATTTGGACAGTGACACAAGTTTTGTTATTTTAGCTGTTTACAAAAACATGTTCAGAAATACAATTATATATATATAATATGGGCTGAAAGTGCACACTCCCAGCTGCAATATGAGAGTTCCCACATCCAAATCGGAGAAAGGGTTTAGGAATCATAGCTCTGTAATGCATAGCCTCCTCTTTTTCAAGGGACCAAAAGTAATTGGACAATGGACTCTAAGGGCTGCAATTAACTCTGAAGGCGTCTCCCTCGTTAACCTGTAATCAATGAAGTAGTTAAAAGGTCTGGGGTTGATTCCAGGTGTGTGGTTTTGCATTAGGAAGCTGTTGCTGTGACCAGACAACATGCGGTCAAAGGAACTCTCAATTGAGGTGAAGCAGAACATCCTGAGGCTGAAAAAAAAGAAAAAATCCATCAGAGAGATAGCAGACATGCTTGGATTAGCAAAATCAACAGTCGGGTACATTCTGAGAAAAAAGGAATTGACTGGTGAGCTTGGGAACTCAAAAAGGGCTGGGCGTCCACGGAAGACAACAGTGGTGGATGATCGCCGCATACTTTCTTTGGTGAAGAAGAACCCGTTCACAACATTAACTGAAGTCCAGAACACTCTCAGGGAAGTAGGTGTATCTGTCTCTAAGTCAACAGTAAAGAGAAGACTCCATGAAAGTAAATACAAAGGGTTCACATCTAGATGCAAACCATTCATCAATTCCAAAAATAGACAGGCCAGAGTTAAATTTGCCCAAAAACACCTCAACAAGCTAGCTCAGTTCTGGAAAAGTATTCTATGGACAGATGAGACAAAGATCAACCTGTACCAGAATGATGGGAAGAAAAAAGTTTGGAGAAGAAAGGGAACGGCACATGATCCAAGGCACACCACATCCTCTGTAAAACATGGTGGAGGCAACGTGGGCACTGGGTCACTTGTGTTTATTGATGACATAACAGCAGACAAGAGTAGCCGGATGAATTCTGAAGTGTACCGGGATATACTTTCAGCCCAGATTCAGCCAAATGCTGCAAAGTTGATCGGACGGCGCTTCATAGTACAGATGGACAATGACCCCAAGCATACAGCCAAAGCTACCCAGGAGTTCATGAGTGCAAAAAAGTGGAACATTCTGCAATGGCCAAGTCAATCACCAGATCTTAACCCAATTGAGCCTGCATTTCACTTGCTCAAATCCAGACTTAAGACGGAAAGACCCACAAACAAGCAAGACCTGAAGGCTGCGGCTGGAAAGGCATGGCAAAGCATTAAGAAGGAGGAAACCCAGCGTTTGGTGATGTCCATGGGTTCCAGACTTAAGGCAGTGATTGCCTCCAAAGGATTTGCAACAAAATATTGAGAAAATAAATATTTTGTTTGGGTTATGTTTATTTGTCCAATTACTTTTGAGCTCCTAAAATGTGGAGTGTTTGTAAAGAAATGTGTACAATTCCTACATTTTCTATCAGGTATTTTTGTTCAACCCTTCAAATTAAACGTTACAATCTGCACTTGAATTCTGTTGTAGAGGTTTCATTTCAAATCCAATGCGGTGGCATGCAGAGCCCAACTTGCGAAAATTGTGTCACTGTCCAAATATTTCTGGCCCTGACTGTATATATTCGTCGGATGCCCTAGGTACGAGTGCCACATGTGTGCAGTCAACAGCACCAATTACGTTGGGCATGTCGGCCACATTATAAAAACCAAGCTTAATGGCGT
Organism: Gastrophryne carolinensis; assembly: GCA_027917425.1. Classification (NCBI taxonomy): domain Eukaryota; kingdom Metazoa; phylum Chordata; class Amphibia; order Anura; family Microhylidae; genus Gastrophryne; species Gastrophryne carolinensis. The sequence goes on from CM051234.1 coordinate 275,792,411, forward strand.
TTCTGGCTGCCATATCATCCGGGAAAAAAATATATTTTGGAGTTATGGCAGCCATGCCTTCCAAAAATTTAGAGAGTGCGCGGCTCAGCGTAGGCTGGGACATCCCCACGGAGAGGGCACCCAGCCTCTGGAACGAGCCGTTCGCCAAAAATTGCAGGCAGCCAAGCATCTTGGTCATACCTGAAATTGCATGCCCCTTCCTTGTGGTGCGGGCTAACCATGGCCGCAGCTCACTATATAATTTATGGAGGGAAGCACGATTAAGCCTGGTCAGCTCAAACAGCTCAACATCATTCATGCTATCGATGTTCATGCGACGACGCAGGGGCAATCTGCTCTCAGACATCCGGATCAAATCGATGCCAAAAAGCATAAGCCCTTGATGTGCCACAAACTCGCTCCTCTCCATCCTACTTCCGAGGCCAAATAGCTGCCGGCAAACATTTCGGGAAGCAGCTCTTTAATGGGCTTCAAAACAATTAGCAATCACCTCTCTGAATTGGTCGCAAGCCCATGTGAAGCACGTAAAAAATAGGATCGGACCTAAAAAATACGATTTGGACGGGAAAAACACACAAACTAACGCAAAATATACGATTGACGTCCGGAAAGCGTATGTTCATATACGTCTATGCGCGAACGTTCGTGCGAATACGAAATGGCCAAAAAAAAAGGAAAAAATGACAAACACCCACCCAAACTTACGATTCTCGATACGAAATCAATTAACTTTTGCTCTTTGAATCGAGGGGATTGTCTTGGGGGTTGGAGCGATGAATGAGCCCCTTGGCCAATGGGTAGATGCTCATTTGCAACCGGTTATTAAGATCTTACCAGGATTTGTGAGGGACTATTTATCTACTAACACATAGTTAATTTCTATTCAATAATGTTTTTTTATTGACAAAGATGTAGAGCTAGTATGGTACTATAATCTATAGGGCTTGGTGGGAGCTTTCTTTCATCTTCAAAGAAACAACCACTTGAGTATTTATTGTGGTACGGGTGTTTCATTGATAACCGCATGTATATGAAGGGGACCTAAAATTGTTGCCTGATTTTCTTGACTGCAAGAGTCAAACAACAAGTTAAGTTTGAAATTTAGAGGCATAGGGCATCATGATCAGATTGAGTATTTTGATTTATTGTTATCTCTTGATCCAGGTTCCCGGTCAATTGTTTCCAAAACATATAGTAAACCAAGTGTCGGGAACAGTTTACATGCTCAATCTTCTCATCAACGCCATACTATTATTGGTGTTCAGGTCAGAGAGTTCCTGTGGGCTCGCAGGTATTGCTCCATGGATCATGGATTTAATCAAGAAATTATTTGGGGGCTTCTTTCTTTATACAGATGGATCATACTGTGTTATATCATAATAGATTTATTCTTTAATATCCATAGTTTTTTCTCTTTTTTTTCTTTTGAAATTTTAAATAGATTCTATGATCAGGTAGTTGGCTGTTTAGTTGCATTTTAAGGTATGAATTCAAATCTACTCAAACAATTCCCTTTTGGGCTTGTCCATGAAATAAGTTACATGAGGGTTGTAAAGTGTTAATTCACTACATGATTGGGGTTTATTCCAGGGATACCCTTTTGGACTGCTAGGCATATGGATATATATAAAAATGCATGGTCCGGGGGCGTGGCCTGGCTATGGCAGCGTGAGGGCGCAGAAGTTGGACCTCTGCACTTTTCCCTTTGATTTACAACATACCCGCATTAAAATCCCTACCCGACAGGATGTCCAAGCGTAGGAAGAGCCGGACGACCCCTGGAGGCATGCAGGCGGGGAAAGCTGGGAAGATCAGCAAGTTCTTTGTGGCGAATGAGCAGGCGGTTGCTACTGAGGAGAAGGCCAAGATGGCGGAGAAGGCGGGACCGCTGGGTGGCTGCCAGTCTGGAGGAGATCGGAGTGCCCCACATGATTCTGGAGCGTTACCTCTGGGGGCTGCTTCCCCATCCTGCAGCTGGCAAGGGTCTGTAGAAGAGGCACCGGAGCCGGAGAGACCGACGGTGCCATCCAACGACAAAGCCGGGAGGAAGAGGAAGGAGGTGGCGGCGGTGTAGCGTGCACACACCGCATCTGCTGACGGCGGCGGCGGCGGCGCTGGTGAACTGACCCCGGGGGCCGGAGAGAGCGAGCGGCGGAGCGGGGCCCCGGGCTGTCGGGCTGCCGGACTGGCGGAGGCAGAGAGAGAGGGGCGGTGCAGCCTCCCGTCTGCCGGCTCTGAAGACCGGAGCGCGGCGGGAGTCGGACTGGGTGATGGGAGCTCCGAGGAGTACCCGGTGGAACCCACGAACAGTATACTACAGGCGCAGCAATGTATAAAAGGCAAGTGGGGAGCTCAGGGGCATGGGCAGCAGCAAGGTCGACCCCCCAGTGAGGCCACAGAGGCGGCACATAGTCTGACCTCCTTCCCTGGTATAGCTGAGTGGAGCGACTGCCCGGAACGTGTAGGCCCATTGCATCAGCAGGGGGAGCTTGAATATTTAAAACAAGTGTCCAGTCGGGGGTCCCCAGTAATGACAGTGGCCGAGGTGCACCCCCCACCTCACGATAGAAGCACCCCGGGCAAACTTGGCACGGAAGAGCGGTGCCTAGAAATGACACCCTCCAATAGCCCCATTTCCAGTAACTGTGGCGGGGTGGCCAATCACTGGGCTGCAGGGAACGCCTCAAGGAGGCTGCACATGGCAAATTCGTTATCCCCCAGCCCCATTGTATTCGGGCCCAACGTATCAGATGAAGCGGAGCGCTCGGATGGCGCAGCGAGTCCGGCGTTCTCTGTTGGCCCTATCAGTCAGACGTCGCTACGATCACCTATCCGGTCTCAAGCAGCTGTTGATTTACCTGACCCTGCCGACCCCAGATCTCAGCAGTACAATCTTGACATACTTCTGAAGTTTCTTCCGTCTCGGAGGGATTTTGAGAATTACACTAACTGGATGGAGTCCCTGTTGAGAAGAGAGCTCGAGGAAGTCACAAGATCAGTTTCTGAGGTATCCCAGAGGGTGAACACCATTGAGCAGCAGCAGTCTACTAACAAACAGCGTTTGGCAGCACTAGAGAGGGCGCAGATGGCAACGCAGCAAGCTCTATCGAACTCTAAACAGCAAACCACCAGAACCCTGATGCACCTAGACGATCTAGAGAGAAGTCGCAGAAATAATATTCGGATTCGCGGACTTCCAGAGGTACCTGAACACAGCAACCTTAGGGACACTGTTACCAAGATTTTTAACAACGTTCTGGACAAGCCTCCAGAGGAATGTATTGAGATTGATAGAGTGCACAGGGCGCTCGGCCCACATTCCGCGGATCCTGCAAGACTGCGAGACGTGGTGTGTCGGGTGCATTTCTTTAGAGTTAAAGAAGCTATAATGAAAAAAGCATGGGAGAAGGGCCTCATCATGTGCAATGGATCGCAGGTAACCCTGCTCCCTGATCTGGCTAGGCGTACCCTTCTGATGCGTCAAGTGATGAAGCCGTTGCTGGAGGCCATAAAGTCTGCTGGGGCTGCGTACAGGTGGGGTCATCCCTTCCACTTGGTGGTCACGAAGGGAGGCGGCCATTTATTCTGCGCTCCCACGCGCAGCTTCTGGAGCTCTTCCGCTTTTTGGAAATACCAAGCATTCACCTTGACGATTGGTTGTCGCCTTCGTTGGGGGACATTGGGGGGCCTGTCCCACGTCCGCGACCCGGAGAGCCGCAGCCCCAGAGAAATAGGATCAGGGGTGGTGGGCGGCGTTGTGCTGTCTGACCCTGCTTGATGGCGATTTGGCGGCTGGTCATCGGTTTGTCCCCCCCTCCGGCCTGGTGGACTGTACAGCATTGAGGAGCCTGTCCCTATGTATTTTTATTTATTGCCTGTCCCAAGATGTTGTTTTAGTAGCCACCCCTGGTTGTTGTCTTGGTGGCCGCCCCTGCCTGGCTTCCTGTGCACCCCGCCTTATGGATTGGACGCCTTCAGGACGATGGTCGCTGGGCCGGTGCGGGGTGTCTGGGGGGGGTCGCCATCCACGGGGTAGGCTGGCGTGCATTGTGGGTCGGCCTGCCCTGGGCGTTGGCCTTCTTGGGCTCCGTGCTGGCCGCGTGGAAAAAGGTCGGTCTGCATATCATCGCCTGCTATATAGCAGTAACATAAGTGGAAGGGTTTGTGAGGCCTTGGGGGTGGTGCGGCTGGCGCGAGCACTGGGCTGGGGGCGGGACGGTCCCCGTTGCCTTGGGTGCACCTAGGGAGGGGTTGGACACTGGGATAGCAAGAGCTGTGTCGGGCCGGGGGGGGGGGGCATGAAGGCCCTTGCCTGCTTCGCCTCACTATTGCTGGGACGGAGGCGGCGGGGGAGCTGCCGGTTGCAATCTACATGCAACTATGGTTTCCGTTATGCGGCAACTTCATGTTGAGGTCCTGGACCTATTGTTTGTTCATGGTTAGTGTTAAGAGATGCGGCTTCAAGTATTATACACATGTGAAAGTGTTCCTCCTTCGCCTATTGCCGTAGTCTTCCATCTTCCCCAAGTAGGCCGGTTCGCTTACTCCATCTTGGAGAACTTAGTGAACACTTGCATTTGCACTTACTTGTGTTTTGTTGAGGGGAAAACTTCCTTTCCTCTTTTCCCCTTGCAGGTTTCTTTCCTTCCTTAGTTTCCTTCCTTCCCTTCACCTTTTGTGTCCCCACCCCCCAGTCTCCCTTCTTCTATTGCCCATTGCACCCCCCTTCTCCCTTGCTTTTTTCCCCTTCTGTTTCAAGTTCTTGTATACCCTGTCCTTCCACCCCCTTCCTCTTCCGGTTCTGCCTTGTCCACTTGGTACCCTTACTCAAACTATTCTGTGAGGTGGGTGGGGGCGGGTGGATAATGGCGGAACTGACAATCAGCTCCTTTAATGTGAAGGGGTTGAATATCCCGGAGAAACGAACGGAGGTGCTATATAACATGCATAAGCAGAAAGTAGCCATTTTACTCTTTCAGGAGACTCACTTTAAGGCAGGACATATACCAGCAATGAGGAATCGATATTACCCCTTGTGGTACCATGCCCCCAACCCCAGCATAAAGGCGACTGGGGTCTCAATAGCCATTCATAAATCTCTCCCGCATAAAGTAATAGACACTAAAGTTGACCCGAATGGGCGGTTCATATTTCTTAAGATTGAACTGTTCTCTAGGATATACACTATAGCTAACATCTATGCTCCTAACACCGACCAAATTAGCTTTTGCGCAGGGGTGTTGAGGACACTAGCTGAATTTTTAGAGGGTACACTGTTGTGGGGGGCGACTTCAACATTCCCATACATCCGAAATTGGACACCTCCTCTGGCGGGTCGGCGGTGTCTCTGAGCAAGAGGAATCGACTAAAAAAAATGCTCTTTGATCTGCAGCTGGTGGATTCCTGGCAGGTACTCCATGGGCGAGACAAGGACTTTTCGTTCTACTCGGCCGCCAGGAGTTCATACAGCAGAATTGACTACCTCTTTCTTCACCACCATGCTATGGAGTGGGCTCCGCGTGCATGGATTGGTCAGATTTTGTGGTCGGACCACGCTCCAGTTTTTCTGTCAGTGGCATTGCCTGGACTTTACCCTAAAAGCTGGAGCTGGAGACTTAATAATAATTTGCTTGGGGATGCCGCGTGCCTGTCTGGGGTAAGGAAGGTCATCTCGGAGTTTCTCAAAAACACGAGCAGGATTCTACACCTCTCCCATATCAGTGGGAAGCGCTGAAATGCGTAGTCAGAGGGGAATTTATCAAACATGGGGCAAGATTAAATAGGGAACGAGCCTCTCAGATATCCCAGACTTTACAATAAATTCAGACCTTGGAATTGGATCATAAAAGAGATCCATCTGGGACTATACTTGTGGACCTGATGAAGGCAAGGGATAAACTCCGGGGATTATACAATCAGGCATATATGAGATTCAGAGAAAGGCAGAAGGTAACATACTACCAGCATTCTGACAAGTGTGGGCGCCTGCTCGCTAGGGCATTACATCCAAGGACCACAGCCACTTAAATCCCCAGCATTCGGGGGCCACAGGGTCAGACTGCCGTCACACCCTCCCAGATAGTGGATAGCTTCAGGGACTATTACCACTCGCTGTATAATTTGGGGCAAAACAGCTACTCCTTGGTTGACGCAGAGCCACCGGAACCCGTTGTGACCTATGTAAATAGCACGCCCCTCCCAGTGATGATGGAGGAGGAGGCAGCGGCTCTGGAGGTACCCTTCTCCTCGCAAGAGGTGGCCAAGGCAATCAGGGAGATGCCACAGGGTAAAAGCCCTGGGGCTGATGGCTTTACCTCTAAATTCTACAAGCAGCTTGGAGCCGAGCTAGTGCCATTTCTGACTAGGGTCTTTAATTCCGTTGGGCCTGAGTGTGGGTTCCCTAAACAGTCGTTCGAGGCAATTATATCGGTCCTTCCCAAGCCTGGAAAGGATCCTTCGGTGTGCAGCAGCTATAGGCCGATCTCCCTAATTAACATTGATATCAAATTATATGCCAAGATTTTGTCTTCCAGGCTTGGGCCACTTCTCCCGGGCCTGATAGACTTGGATCAGGTTGGATTCGTGGCGGGAGGCTCGGGACAACACCGATAAACTCTTTGACCTCATAGCATACTCCAAGGCTGAGGGGACTCAGGCATGCCTTCTCTCGTGTGACGCGGAGAAGGCATTTGATAGGGTCGACTGGTTGTTTCTTAAGGCGTCCCTTCAGCAGATTGGTATTGGCCCGATACTCCTGTCCAGGATCTTGGCTTTGTACTCTGAGCCTACGGCAAGGGTGAGGGTGAACGGCCTTCTTTCCTCTCCTCTTGGGATCAGCAATTGCACTCGGCAAGGTTGCCCTCTGTCCCCGTTGCTGTATGTAATCACTATGGAGCATCTCGCTGTGGCCATTAGACAGAATCTGGATATTAGGGGGCTAACGGGAGTATAAAGCATCTTTATATGCTGATGACTTACTTTTACACTTAACTTCTCCATTAACTTAGTTTCCAGCGGCTCTTAAGGAGTTTCAGACCTTTGGTCAGGTCAGTAACTTCAAAATCAACTATGCCAAGTCGGAGGCCCTTAACATATCTCTCCCCAGGCAGACCGTAGAGCAGCTTAAATTGAATTTTGCTTTTAAGTGGCAACCTCACTCAATAAAATGGCTCGGGGTACAGATCCCCTCGGACCTTTCGCGGCTATATGAACTAAATTACTCCCCTTTACTTCTAAAGACGGTAAATGATCTGACTGCATATGATAGGCGATTTTTCACTTGGTTTGGAAGGATCAATGTGCTGAAGATGGACATCCTTCCCAAATTTTTGTACCCATTCACTTGCCTAGTAGTTTCTTTAAGAAACTGAAGACAGCGTTTCTGAGATTTGTATGGGGGACAGGGAAGCCCCGTATAAGGTTTAGCACATTGACAAGGCTTAAATCTGATGGTGGAGCCGGCCTTCCGGACCTTCAGACATATCATACAGCGGTTATGGCGCTCCGTATACTGGATTGGGCCCTAAAGGAGGGAGGGAAGCAGTGAATTTAATTTCGCTACCCTGGGGGGGCATACTTCCCAGGCAAACAAGGGACTCTCTTCCGTTTCTGGCAGGACAGTTCCTACTGGTCTGGGATAAAATGTCTAGACGGAGCTCCATAATCAATAGACTGGGGCCTCTGACTCCTCTCTTCGACAACTACTCTTTTACACCTGCCGTACGGGTTAGGAGCTTCTTAGTTTGGGAGGTCTCATCTAATGTAACTATGGGACGCATCTTGGCACGAGACGGACTTCCCACACTGGATGAGCTAAGGGAAAGAGCCCCGGGACAATATGTCTCATGGTTTCTCCATAGGCAATTGAATGCTTTTGTGGCAACTCACAATCTGGTGGAGCGGGGTAGACGGCCACTGACGCAATTGGAACATGTCCTCACACAAGCGCCTCCCGAAACTCACGCTATCGCTGTTCTGTATCGAACTTTGCTGGCTGCTATGCATGAATCCCCACCGGGATTTATACAGAGATGGGAAGAGGAGTTGGGGATGTCCATTTCAGAAGAGGAGCTTACTAAAATATATTTGTTTACCCATAAACTAGCGGTTCCGAGCATAGCTCAGGAAAGGAACTTTAAGGTCCTTTCCCGGTGGTACAGGTGCCCGGCTCACTTGAACAAGTTTGACCCTGCATGCTCTGATAGATGTTGGAGATGCCTAAAGGGGCGGGGTAACATGGTCCATATTTGGCGGGGCTGTCCATCAATCAGGGCCCTCTGGGAGAAGGTTTTGGCTATATACAACGACATCTCAGGGGAGTCGGTGCAGAACTCCCCTCAGGTGGCCCTGCTGTCCTTGCTTCCTGGCTCTCTCTCCCGTGGCAAAAAGGGGGTACTGCGGCATTTCCTGACAGCAGTGAGAGCAGTCATCCCGAGACAATGGAAATCCACAGCCCCGCCATCTCTTGTTGAATGGGTTCGGGAGGTGGAGGTCATTCGTCGTATGGAGTAGTCGATTTCAGACTCCGAAGGCTCCTGGGAGAGCTATAGGATGACGTGGGTCGGTTGGCTGGACTACAGGGACACCCATCTAGCGCAGGAGATATTATAGGTGGTCATGCGTCGGCACGCCCCTGCCAGCGGTAGTACTTCTGTTCCTGTGTATGCTTCGGTACGTGTCCCTACTCCTGCCCGTGCCTTGGGAACTATTCATCCCCAATTTTTCCAATGCTTCCGCAACCCTGTCCCTCATTATTCCTCCTTCCAATTCCTTCCTCCCTCCTCCCCCCTTCCCCCCCTTTCCCCTTCCCTCCCCCCTTTCCCCTTCTTGTTTCCTTCCTTCCTTGCATGTCCTTGCTGTTCTGCTTCTTATGGCCGTCCGGCTCCCTCCCTCTGCCCTCTGGATCCCCACCTCCCCTGGGAGTGGAAACGTGTGTTGGGTCTTGGTGCGAGCGGTCCGTCTCTGTCTCCTTTTGGTCGACAGGTCTGGAATAGAGGAGACTGAGAGACCTGGGGCGTTGGACCCACGTCCGAAACATCATATAGCAGATTAATCGGAGTGTGAGCTGGATCATATTTGTGGGGGTTGGTTGGGCTGCTGGGGGGGGGTGGAACGGATGTGCCCATTGCTTATGATATATCATTGTACTGTATGCACATGTAGACGTAGAAGGAGTCATGTATTGATCTTCTGTCTTTTTGTATTAATGTTCTATACTGTTTCTGTACTGTTTCCCTTATACGATGTAAACTGAATAAAAAGATATTGAACTAAAAATGTCCATAGTTTGCATGTGATCGCTTGTCTTGGACACCAAATGCCCTTCCTAGGACCTGAGAATGAAATGAATAAGCTATCAGCCTTTCTCCAATCTTTTGTTTGACGAAGGTATTCCAGAAGACATGCTCTGATATTCAACGATTTATCCAGAGAGAAGAATCTTTGCTATCCGCTGACAATTTACTGTGTGCCATGAAAGTCATAAGATATTATTGGTAGGAAGCAGGGGTCCAACCCCAAAGTGGATTTTGACTATCTTGGGTTTTGGTCCTTTCCCTGGGGCACCCTGATCGGCAGTGCCCTGCTGCCTGAAATTCCCCAGGACGCCAAGCCCAGCTCACCTCTTCCCGGTCCTGCGGCGCGTCTAAGGCAGCTGCATCCTCCGCTTCCCTCTAGCAGGGAGCGTGCACCACTAGAGGGATAGTGGGATGCTGTAGCTGCTCTTAGACGCGCTGTGGGACTGGGAAACGAGTTAAGTGAATGGGGCGACCTGGGGGGTTTCACACATCGGGGCTTTTTGGATGCCCGGGGGGGGGGGGGAATCGATTGCGCTGGGTTTTGGTCCATTTTAAAACCAATCTGGGGAAAGGGGTGACAGCTGGATAATGTTAGAATATCACTGATTCTAAAAATAATACCTTCCATGTAAGAAATTTGATAGGCGAGTCCAATACCGTTTCAAATGGCAGTGCCGTGATGGCTGTCAGGACTCTAGCCAGATCCCATTGAGGTGCTGGCATCATGAGGACTGGCCTAGAACACCTAACAGCCAGAAGAAAACATATGACCAATGAAAACAATTATAACTTCTTATCCAAAAAAACTGAGAGACACCAGTTGGATCTTCAGAGTACTGAAGATCCAACTCCATCCTACAGGAAATCAAGTATAACTGGAAGGCTGGAGGCAAGCCTTCTGTTCTGAGTCTCCCATGTCTTCCAGATCTACAAATAAATCTTGGTTACCTCTTTTCTACTAGAGAGTAGAGCCTTGATAACTTAGAAGCATGGCGACTTCAGGGTCCACAGAGTAAAACGCCACCTCTGGGGATCTTGACAAAGCATTGATCCCTGGGATAGCAGGTTTGGCCTCCCCAGAAGCTTCTAGGGCTCCTGTATAGAACCAAGGTATCTTTGGCCACCAAGGGGCTAGAATCAGAACTGTAGCTGACTGACTGGATAACTTGCTGAGAACATGTGGACGTATTCAGATTGGAGGAAATGCGTAGACCAGACCAAAGGGCCAATCGTGGGCCAAGGCATCTATTCCCAGAGCTTGGTCAGAGGGATTTAGAGAGAAAAACTTCTTCAGCTTGTGGTTCTTTCCAGATGCAAAAAAATCCACCTCCGGAGTTCCCCTCAAGACACAGATATGATCAAATACCTCCTGGTTCAGAAACCATTCTGCCTCCAACAGCATGGAGCGACTTAGCCTTTCATCTGAAGGGGTGCCTAAATCATGTGGTGGAATTTCTGACAGAGAAACCGGTTCTGTTCTGCCCAAAGCAAGATTTCCATTGCAGCTCTCTTTAATGGGGAAATCTTGTCCCCATGTCAATTCAGGTTTGTCATTGTCGTTGTCTGTCCTGATCTTAACGCAACTCTATTTTTCTACCACTTTCCTTGTGCAGTCAAGGACCCTCAATGACACCTCCAACCCCATGAGAAGGCATCCGTTGTTAAAATCTTCTCTTTGGCATCTCTCCAAGGTAGACTGCAGGCAAATCTGTCGGAGATCTCTAACAAATCTTCTAGGGACTCCCGAGACTTGTCCCAGGTGCTTAGGATATGCAGCTGGAGAGTCCTTACCACGGGAAAGGCTGAGGTCAAATCCTTTAAGACCCTCATAGCTTGACACACCGGGCCATTTGACTGCAGCACAAAGATTGAACTGCTTCCTGGAGGGTTTTTATTTTTTGGGAAATCAAGACAATGTTCTGAAGGATCTTACTGATCTCAAACCCTAGAAGTCATGACCTGAGACAGAACTAGACTGGAATTTTCATAATTCAGAATCCACCCTAGTTGAAGCAACAAATCCTGTGTTACACATAGCTCCTGGATTAATAGGAGATCGTCCAAGTAAGCTATGACCCCAATCCCTTTTAAATATGACAAAGGTTTGGCTAGAACCTTGATAAAGATCCTGGGAGCTGATGCCAGACCAAATGGAAGACAGGCAAATTGCAGCGTTTGGTCTCCTATCTTTATTTGCAAACCTTAGGAAAGCTCATTGGGAGCCATTCAGGTTTATTGAGACATATAGGAACCCAGCAGCAGCATATTCACAACAGAAAAGATGGATTCCGTGTGGAAATGCCTGTAGTGTGCTGAGAGATTCAGTTTTTTAAAGTTGAGAATGAACCTGAATCCTCCGGAAGCCTTCTTTATTAGAAACACACTTGAGTAGAAGCCCTTTCCCCACTGCTGGCAGGGAACTGAGACAATCACCCACATAGAATCTAGACTGTTCCAGATGCTCGGCTTTTCTTCTCTGCCCCTTGGCAGAGGAGTAAGAAAAAAAAAACAGACTTACCAGTAAAAGTTTTTCTATGAATCCTTCACGATGACTTACGGAGAGAGAGGGAGGCTCCACCTCTGGGAGGAAATGCAAACTGAAGAGAGGTTAAAACTTCACCCCTTCCTCTCCACCTCAGTCTTAAGCAAGTAACATTAGGAAAACCATGGGAGGGAACTAAGGGGTTGTCATGAAGGATTCGTAGAATAACCATTACCAGTAAGTCTAACAGGGATTTTCTCCCTTTATCCTTCATTAGTTCAGTAATTAGTAATTATACCTTAGGGGTGGGATGCTGCTAGTAAGACCCTTCTACCAAATGCTTAGAAGACAGGGGATCTAGTCTATAGTGCTGGAGGAAGGTGTGGGGTGATGACCACATTGCTGCTACACAGATCTTCTCTATAGAGACACCTGCCCTTTCTGCCCAGGAAGTTAATATGGCTTTGGTTGAATGTACAGAAATCTGTTGAAGAAATTCTCCCCTGGAAATAGAAGCCTGCCCAATAGTCTATGTTATCAATCTGGCAGTAGTAGATATTGAGGCAGCTAGGCCTCTTCTCTTACCGCTGAAGATTATCAAGAGTTGTTCCGCTATTCGCCATTCTCAGGATCATTCAAAATAAATAATTAGTGCTCTTCTCGCATCTAAAAGTGAGAGATCTTCTGTTCCTGTTGTAGCTGGCAATGCCGGGAGCACAATGTGTTGGGACCAGTTTAAGGATGTAGCGATCTTTGGCAAAAATAAGGGGTCAGGTCTCAGTGTGGCCTTATGTGGAAGAATTGTGCAGTAAGGTTCCTTCATTGATAGAGCATGTAGTTCACTTACCCACCTGGTCGAAGTGATTGCCAGTAAGAAGCTAAATTTTAAACACAGTCACTTTTCTGGCACTTCCTCCAAACTGAGGTTCTAGTAGCCCTTTCAACACTATGGATAAATCCTGTGTTGGAAATCCTTTAAAAAGGCGCTGCCCTTTTACGGATAATTGATTTAAATAATCAATTGATTAGTTGATCCTGTCTCAACTGGCAATCCAGAAAAACTGACAGTGCCTGTCTGTGGTTTAGTGTACTTACTGCCAGACCTTTCTCAAACCCCTCCTGCAGGAATTTGAGGACTGCTGGTGTCTCTAGTTTCTTCAAACTGTTAGTCTCAATGAAAAAAATGAAGAAAAGCATTTCCAAACCTTTGCATAGATGTGTCTAGTGGTCAATTTGAGACTGTCCAGTAGAGTTTCAATCACTTTGGTCAAACAGCCTTTCTTCTCTAAGATGCCCCCCTCAAAATCCATTCTGTTAGATGAAGGTTTTTCTGGTTCTGGATGCAAAATTAGACCCTGATTAATTTAATTTCTGAATGTTTGGTAGATACCATGGCCTCTTTTTCACCATCCTTTTCAGCTCAAAAACCAGGACCTTCTTGGCCAAAACTGAGCTATGAGGATATCATTAATCTCTTCTTGAGCTACCTATCCACTGCTAATGCACCCTCTTCCCTCATTGGTGAGTAGTAAATTTGCACTTTGAATTGTTGGCAGTGGTGAAAAGATCTGAGGACGACCCCATGAGGTTACAATCTGGAGAAAAACCTCTTGATTTAGGCACCACTTGGTCTGTTAGATTCTAATTTGAATGAACTGCTGATATTGATAGGACTTGCTCCTGTAAGGGAAACAGAATTAAGGGAGGGAAAGCTGTATATAGAAAAAAAGTTACCAGGTAACTAATTTAAAGCGGACCAAAACCCATGATTTTAACTATCCTGGGTTTTGGTCCACTCTCCTTATGTGAAACCCCCCAGATCTCAGATCTCCTGCATCAACTCACCTCACCGTAGTCCTACGGCGCATGCGCGGCCGCTCGTCCATTCAGCGCGCTGGAATCCATGATATGCCATACTGATCACGTTCTTCATCCAACGTGCCAAAGTTGACTTAAATATTGATGCCCCTTTCTCGGACCTGAGAATGAAATGAACAGGCTATCTACCTTCCTCTAATCCTTGGTTTGATGAAAGTATTCCAGAAGACATGTTCTGGTATCCAAAGATTTATGCACCAAAGAATTTTACTGTCCGCTGAAGGAAGACCAATCTTCTGACTTTCATAGAACTCAGGAGATATCTTTGGAAGGTAGCAGGGGTCCACCCTTAACACTACCAGATCCTGAAAAATTTCAAGAAAGGGATGACAACAGGACAATGCTTGGATATCACTGACTCTGCATGCCAAAGTAATTGCCACCAAAAACAAAACCTTCCAAGTGAGGAATCTGGTAGGAGAGTCTGGAATCAGTGCAAATGGATGAGAAGTCTTTGCTGTCAGGACTTTAGCTAGGTCCAATTGAGGCGATATCTTCATGCGGACCGACTTAGATCGCCCCACTGCTAGAAGAAAATGTCTGACCAGTGACAAAGATGATAGTCTGCTATCCAGGAAAACTGAGAGCTACCAGCTGTACCTTTAGGGTACTGACACGGAGACCCAGATCAACTTTCCTCTGGAGGAACTCAAGGACCACTGGAAGGTTAGATGCAGGCTTACTGTTCTGAATCTTCCATGTCTTAAAGGTCTACCAGAATTTTCAAATAAATCTTCCTGGTCACCTCTTTCCTACCTGAGAAAAGGGTCTTGATAACCTTATCAGAACCCCCCCCCCCTTTTTTTTCTTTTTTAGCAAGGCGACTTTAAGATCCACGGGGTCAAACACCGCTTAGGATAGCAGATTTGGTCTCATTGGAAACCAAGGCTCCTGTATGGACAAAGTTGCAAGAGCTGAGAACCATGTTCACTTGGGCAACCAGGGGGCCAGAAGCAGAACTGTGGCTGGCTGACTCATTTGTTTAATACTTGAGGAAGTATCTGAACTTGTGGTTTCTCCCTGATGCAAAAAGATCCACTTCCAGAGTTCCCCTCAGAACACATATCTGGTTGAATACTTCCTGATTTAGAGACCATTCTGACTTCTGCAATGGAAGTTCACCACTTGGTTCAAACACCCCTTCAGATGAATGACTGATAATGACAGCAGATTTTTTTTCTGCCCAGAGCAGAATTTTTGTTACTGCTGATAATAGTGGAGGAGATCTTGTCTCTTCTTGATAATTCAAGTAGGCCATTGTTGTGGCATTGTCCGTTCTGATCTGAACATGCTGACCTTTCAGATGATGTGAGAAGGTGAACAGGGCTTCTTTTACTGCTATCAGTTCCCTCTCCTGCTTTGGACCACTTTTCCTGAGCTATCAGAGCCTCACAATGGGCTCCCCATTCCCAAGAGGAGGCATCCATTATTATGATTTGTCCTTGAACAGCCACCATTTCAGGGACTTCTTTACTGGCTCGGGAATTTACATTGTCTCTTCCAAGAATCTCAGGGATCTATCCCAGGTGTTCAAGATGTGCAGTTGGAGTTCAAGTGCAATTTACCCCACCTTACTGCCGGAAATTCTGAGATTAGAAAACCCTCATAACCTGACGCACCGGAGTTGTCTGACTGAAGCAAAAGGACTGGACTGCTTCCTGGAGGGTCTTTATCTTCTGGGGAGATAAAATATTCTGAAGGATCCTAGTAAAAGCCCCCTGAGGGTGAAACGCGTTGGAGGAATCAGTCTTTTTATCTGGATTAAGAATACATGCTGCCTTGGATGTCTGTGCGGTGAGAACTACCATCACTATGGAGCTGTATTTTAATTCTGCCTATTTTTAACAATTGTTTGTGAGTGCATTCTTTTATTAAAAATTAAGTGTTTATTTTAGACATATTGCACTATATTGCGTTTTTATTTTCTATGGTCTTTCACTTTGATCCTTGAACGTGGAGTCCATGCTTATTCTAAAAGCTCAGGAATAAGAGGGAGTCATTCTCTCTTGCTAAATACATGCCCTGATTTTAACTTGCTGGAAACATTTCTGCCGGGAAGGATTCGAAAGGATTATGGTGGAGACTAAGGAATAATCTAAGTGACTACACCTATACTTGCCTGGTTTTGTTTAATATCTGGTAAGAGGCTTGTTTGCTTGGTGACGGATAGTTTAACCCGAGAGGAGCACGTGTGAACTGATCTGCACCACTGTGGACTTTATTATAGCTCTGTGTTGATTTGTATATTCTGAAGGATCGCATTGTTCTTAAACCCTAAATATGTCATGACCTTGGCCGTAACTAGACTGGATTTCTTGTAATTTTGTTACACAGAGATCCTGAAGTAATTTGGGGCAATGAGTAACAGACCACCCAAACAAGCTATGATCCTGACCCCTCTTTGCTTTAAATTTGCTAAAGGTTTGGCTAGAACCGTGGTAAAAGTCTGGAAGCCGATGCCAGGCCAAAAGAAAGACAGACAAAATGGAATTGAAAAGTTTGTTCCCCATCACTGTAAATGTGAAAATCTCAAGAAAGTCTCAGGCAAGTGACACATTACCTGCCAAAAAGCATCCTTTAGGTCGATCAACACCATGAAGGACCCAGGAGGCAGCAGATTCCTAACCAAAAAGATGGATTCCATGCGGAAATGCCTGTAATGCGCTGAGAGATTCATCTTCTTCAAACTTAGGATGTACCTTCCTTAATTCTGGACCAAAAATAAATTGGCCGCTGAAAGGCGGACCGAACTGGTTAGTGCCATTTTTTGGGAAAAAAATGTAACTGACTCAGCTGTTGCATCTGATAGAAACGAGCCGCCAAGACAAGAATAGGCAAAGCCTTCAAACCTCTTCGATATCAGTCTGTTTTCTTAAACATGTCTTAAGCAGCCAATAATTCTGGAGAGATAAATCATGTCTAAAATAGAAGGTAAATCCCCCAGGGGAAAGAGAAATTTACCCGGAGTGGATGCCTCCGCAACAGACCCCAGCTCTTCTTCAGAAGCGGATGGACCATCCTCTTCTTGGAAACAATGACATTTGAATGTTCAGAGTCTTGTACTGTAAAAAAAAGGGGGGTTGTCACAGGAACGACCTACTAATCTACTATGACCAACCGAATCCTGTGAGGTCTTAAGGGTCTCAAAAGAGGAGGAAATTTGACCCTTCAGAACCTGCATCATATCTGTGCTATACTGGGCTCATGCTCCTTATTTACTACTTTTTCAGTGAAGGACTGACAAGAATCGGCCAGCTTGTCTACAACTCAGGCATCTCCTACTCTTCTTCTCTGTCTTGGACTCCGAACTGCTCTGAGATACCTTCAAGCTTTCCGTCTAAGTCTAGATAAATAAAAAAAAATAAACAAATAAATAGAGGGGGGGATAACCTGTGAAGATTCTGGTTACTGTAGATTTAAATCATGCATAAAGATAGTAAAAATGGCTTACCAGCACAGAGCTGGACCTCTTCTTTCCAGATTGTGCGGAGAACAAGAGTAACCAATGGAATGGGATCTGGATTTTTTTGACCCAACACAAAGCTTCCCAAAAATTTAAACAAAGGGGCAGAGATTAACACAACCTCCTCTGCCTGGTCCACCATGTTTGGATTGAAAAAGGACTATCCCACAGTCCATAATTAAAGGCTGGGATAACATTAAGTTCATAATTCTTTAACCCTCCGTACTGCCAAAAGAGAGGCCAGAAAAATAAAAGCTTGGATAGCTTTTAGAAAGCACATGTGTGTGTCGCTTTAAGCAAGACAAACGTGTGCATTAAGCAGGAAACCCACTGGCGCATGGAATGTCATCATCGCCACCATGAGGAGAAGCCACCAATCACAGATCTTCCCCCCTTTTCTCAATCCTGATAAGACCTGCAGTGGTGCTGCACGCACCTATCAACACTTGCAGACAGCAGGGCGAACAGTCTGAGTCTACAGGTAAGCATGGATAGAATCGAGCCAACGGAGCCAAGGAGAGAACGCCCTGTCCTCTCCTTCCTACCCTTTTCCTCCACTGCAGTAATTTAGGCTTCGGAGCACGAGCGCATCAAAGCCCTGGTGCCAGGGGGTGAATGGGGCAAGATGAGAAAAGGGGGGTGGGGGATCAGGACCTGGCAATCCCAGCTTCTCCTTAGTAAAAGGGAAATGCAACTTAACCCCCCCCGCCACTACTGGTCAAGGAATGGGGAATCTGGCCAGCCCCCTGGCAGTCTGCCTTCCAGAGCTGGGAAATGGGCTCACCTGCATCAAACCCACAGCGCTGGATACTTACCTAAACATGTGGTCTGGCTCCTATCCATGCAGGAACACGAAAAAACTGGAGAATGGGAAGAGGGGCTAAAGTTTTATCCATTTCTGGTCATGTGTTCCAACCAAAGGTAGAGACATGAAATACACTGCCCAGAGGATGTTTTGAGAAAAATGATCCAGTGCCAGCTTGACTGACATTAGTTGGCGGACTGGCCTGCTATGTATCGTGGCCATCTCCCCTGGACACTCTGGCTGTCCCAGTGGGCTCCTCAATCGCGTCTGTTTTAATTTCTGGATTCTTTTGTTTCTAGGATGTTTTTCCCCATCTGGATTACCTGATCCAGTTAGTCTGTGCATCTGTCCCAACAAGATAAGAGGAATCTCTGCAGGGTTCTCATATGGAGTGGAGCCCATGGATCTGCCGGGATTGCCGCCATCATGAGACCGAGCAGGGTCATGATTTCCTGGAGAGAAACATGATGAATCTTAGGGTCATTGTTATGATCCTCTGTATCTTTTCTTGTGGAAGCATCCTCTGCAGCAGACCTGGGCATTGTAAAGCCCCAGGGCCACATATGACCCTTTGATAGGCTCTGACCGACCCGCGACCAGCGTTCCCTGTAAGGTGCGTGGCCACACGTTGCCGACGCCCCTGCCGCTCAGTGCCAGCACACTGTCCACGCAGTCTTGCCAGAAAAGATAGTGTCAGGTTTGAACAACACTTTTGCCCCTCTTTAGTGAGTCTAATGTAGCGGGGGCATGTGTGGATTAGAGCCTGTTGTCCTATTGGACAGCTCCCTCCTACAGGTTTGGCTGTGGGCGGAGTTTCTCTTCCCGTCCTTGGCCTGTACTGTGTGGGATGTGTCAGTCCCTGCGGAGCTAACACCGGAGATGGAGGTACTCCAGCCACTTGTCTGTGCCTCACGTCGCAGGCTGCTGGCCCTTGTAGTCCAAACCAAATGTGTTACATGCCGTACGCAGTGCCTGATGGTGCACTGGCTCTCGCAGTCCATTTCTGGCCAGACCAATGCCTTTGGGAGGGCAGGGGACCATGCTGCAAGGTGGGAAGGGTTTCACACAGCCTTTTATTCAAGGCAGGCCACTGGTCTCCCTCCCCCCGAGCATCCCAAATCAGGATGCTCCACTTTTTGAAACCCTTTTTACTCAGTAGCAAATGAAAAAAGGTGGTCTTCCCCCTGGGTATCCCAGGTCAGGATGCCCCACTGTGTGGAACCCTTGTTACTTAGTAGCAACTTGACAAATGGTGGACTCCCTCTTAAAGTGGAAATGAATCCAGATCGGCCACTGGTCTTCCACCTGGGCATCCCAGATCGGGGCTTTGTTCCGCTTTAAAGTGGACCAACACCCAGGGGTGATCGGCCCGGGAATCTATAAGATCACCTCCCTCACCGCGGGACATCCGAGATCAGGATGTCCCGCGGGGTGAAAACCCCACCAAAAAAACCTTACCTGCCGCCGCCTCCCGCGCGCCCCTCTAGACGTGCGCACGCCCGCGCCGGGCGTTTGTGAATGGCCGGCACGCGTGCACGCCCTGTAAGAGTGACGTGCGGGAGGCGGCGGCGGATGCGCTGTCTTGTCCGTCGCTGTCACCCGCTTGTCCGTCGGCGGGGATTGGACAGCGTGGTCACGTGGGAGCGTGGTGAGGTGAGTTTTTGGGGCTTTCACACAGCGGGGCACCCCAAATCGGGGTGCCCCCCCGAAGTGGACCAAAACCCAGGATAGTCAAAATCCTGGGTGTTGGTGCACTTTAAGGGAGGGAGTCTGCCATTTTTCATGTTGCTACTGAGTAAAAAGGGGGTCACACAGTGGGGCATCCCGATCTGGGATTTCCAGGGGGGGGGGGGAGACCAGTGGCTGCTCTGGGTTTTGTTCTGCTTTATGTGAGGGAATTTTTCACATTGCTACTGAGTAAAAAGTGTGAGCAGCGCTGTGTTACTTTAATAATAATGTAAAGGAGGGGGGTTATTCCATTCTAACCTAATTTGGTCATTATGTTTTAAAGCAGACCAAAACCCATGTAACCCAGCCCTTTGGAGTGTGAAGGAATCCAGGGCTGGGTTACAGGCATCATGCCTCTGGGGCATCCCAATTTGGGATGCCCTGTTGTGTGAGACCTCACTGGACACACAAAATGTGGTTTATTTAATAAATTACATTTTTTTGTAAGGCAACCTTACTATTCTTAGTATACAGTACATCCTGCTCCAAATATAATACTTACAAGTGGGTTATACTCCGCCAGATGGCGCTGGACTGCAGAGACATCGAAAAATAGGCTCCTCCCGACCCCTCAAATACCCGAGGACCTCCCACAAATCCCCAGAATTTCTCTGCAGTCTGGCTGCGAAGGACGAGAAATGGCTCTCTACTCGCAGGTGAGCGGGGCTATTAGCCTGCGGCCCTGTAGGACTATTCCCACCCGTTCCACTAGTATTATGCCTCCCAGCCTTGGCTGCGCTGGGTGAAGGTAGGCAGCACCGCTGTTAGGTGATTAAGAGCGCTGCTCCACCGCAATCTCCCACCAAAGGGTAGGCGGTTCAGGCTTATGGTGAGCCTCTATGGGATGCCCCTCCCACACTATTGCCCCTGCCTATCGGTGGGCCCTGTTTAAGTGGCCGCTGTCCTCCCTCATTTTCCTTGTAACCTTCGGGGAAAAAGAGGTGGGGGTATATGTGTATGCTATGCATTCTGTGTTTTACACCTTATATCTATTCTATCTGTCTTGTGTCAGCCGCCGCGCTGGCTTCCTGTCATTTAAAATTTGCCGCTGCCGCGCGCTCTTTTTGTCAATACTTTGTTCCACGCTTGGCGGCGGCATTACCTCAGGCGTCATTGGCTGCTTGTCACGTCCTGGCTTCGCGCTCTTCGGGGGGGGCGGGGCCCGTCTATGGCGCGCTCTGCGTCATCGCTGATCTCGGCCCGCCTCTCGAGGTATACCAACGCCATCTTTAACCTCCTTGGTTGGCCCATGCGCGACGGACCTCTACCTAACGCGGTCCGTAAGTGCCCTTGCGGGCGGCTTTTATATTCTTCCTTTTATTACTGTGTGCTTACGGTCTTGGCTTCTTATGTCTTTCAGGCAGGGCGAACCCTTTTGGCTTCTCCCGGCCATTTATTAGTTTTATAGCTAGGCCTTGTCAATACTCCCACTTCCCTAGCGGGTTACTGGGGCATCCGGGGTTGCTATATAGCGTTATTCCCTATCGTCATATAGCGCCGCTATAATCACCATATGGAGGCATCCCAGGATAATGTGACCGGGGTTCCTTCGGGACAAAACTGGCTGTGTGTAGCGTGTGGGCAGCCTCATGCTGACGCTGACAAGGCGCGGGTCTGTGTACCCTGTGCTGAGCAGGTGCTTGCATTGCAATCTGGCCTGCCAGTGGCTGCACCTCATTTTACTTCACCTACTCCCCCAAGCTTAAATCTCACTCCTGCTGAGTTGCATACAAGTGGGGATTCTCAGCCTGATGTGTCTTCTAGACTGGCTACTGTTGAGCAGTTGATTGCTAAGTCCTTAGCGCGTAAGGCCCCTGCTAAAAAGCGGCGCTTAACGTCTAATGTCACTACTTTCTTTCTTTTCTATTTTTGTGGCTATACCCCATCTGATGAAGGGGTGCTGTTTTCTGACTCAGGCTCATCTGATGAGAGACCAAGGGGTCATGACGATTCTGGCTCTGACCTCTGGGCCCCGGATGACACTGACAGATTATTTACCCAGATTTTTGAGGTTCTGTCCATCTCTCTCCCTGTTGCGGCCCCCAGACAGAGAGGGGAGTTTTTCCATACAGCAAAATCACGTTTGGAATTTCCAAAGCAGGCACATTTCCATAACCTTGTGCTCAAGGAATGGGAGCGCCCCAGTAAACTTCCCGGGGTTCCAAAAAGTTGGGATAGGAAGTATCCCTTTCCTGCTGAGGTGGTAAAGTGTTGGTCATTCCCCCCCCCCCCCCCCGAGGTGGATGCCCCGATCCTAGGACTGTCTAATACCTCTGTCATGCATTCCCCTGACTCTACTACCCTGCGGGATGCTGAGGACGGCGCATTGACCAGCTGGCATGTGCGGGGACGGCGCTGTGCCGGTCTGTGCCTCTGCCATTACTGCTGTGGCCACTAGAACCCTTATCAGAAATATACCTGATAGTGCCCCTGATGATTTGCCTTGTGAGGTGTTCAATGCACTCTCCAGTTGTGATGTTTTTGTAAATTTTGTCCTCTCAGCCATGGATGACACCATCAGAATGTGTGCCAGAACTTCGGCCCTTGTGGTGGCTATACGCCGCTCGGTTTGGCTGCGCCAGTGGGCTGCTGACAACGCTGCCAAGAAGGCCCTCACTGGTTTTCCCTTTAAAGGACTGCACCTGTTTGGGGACCGCCTGGACCTTTTTGCTAAGGGAGGCAGGCTACCTCAGCGCAGGCGTCAATCTAGGCTCTTTCGGGGTCAGGGTTCCTTCTCCTCCCCTTACCGTGGTGCCAGACAGGGGAGAGGGGTTTCCTTTCCTGGGACCCGGGGAGATTTCTGGGGCAGGGGCAGAGGACGTGGACGTCCTGGCCCCTCCTGGGGTCCCAAAGCAAAATCATCCCCCAAGCCCCCTCAGGCATGATGAGGCGCCGTCACCCATCCGGGTGGGGGGACAGCTGTAGCACTTCGCTCACATCTGGAGGCTTCATGTCTCAGACCGATGGATTCAGGAGGTAGTGTCCTCCGGTTACAGGATAGAGTTTGCTGCCTGTCCCCCTCCAAGATTCATCAGATCCCGGATTCCTCAGGACCCTGTGTCAGCTCAGGAGCTAGTGCAAGCAGTGCAAGGCCTCCATGAGCTGGGGGTCATCTGCCAGGTCCCCTTAAGAGAAAAAGGCAAGGGCTTTTATTCCAATCTATTCACAGTACTGAAAAAAAGTTGGGTCAGTCAGGCCCATCCTGGACTTGAAGATCCTCAACAAATTTGTCAGGGGCAGGTGCTTTCGCATGAAAACTCTGCGCTCTGCCATCAGTTCCCTGCAGCAAGGGGATTTCATGACTTCTGTGGACATCAAAGATGCTTACCTTCATATTCCTGTGTTCCCAGGTCATCAAAGGTTCCTCAGATTCGCTCTTATGAATCAACACTACCAGTGTGTGGCCTTGCCATTTGGCCTCACTTCAGCCCCCAGGGTGTTCACCAAGGTGCTGGCTGGCGTGATGTCTCTGCTCAGATGTCAGGGCGTACCCCTGCTTCCCTATCTGGACGACATTCTCATCACTTCCCAGTCTCTAGATCAGGCAGAGTTGGATACTCAGCTGGTGGTGTCCACTCTGGAGTCATTTGGATGGGTGATTAACCACCCCAAGTCCTCACTGTCCCCTTCCTTGGTAACTCCATTCCTAGGAATGAATCTGGATACTGTTCAGGCAAGGATTTTCCTTCCTGAGCAGAAGGTGGACAGTCTGATTGCACAGGCTCAGTCCCTCCTAGCTTGTCCTCATTCCTCCATCAGGCAGGGGATGCAGCTGGTGGGCCTGATGGTGGCATGCTTCGAAGCGGTACCTTATGCTCAGTTCCACTTGAGGCCTCTGCAACTTCACCTATTGTCAGTATGGGACAAGGACCCAGCGTCCCTGGACGGGGTCTGTGTGCTCTCCCCTCGGGTCAGGAAGTCCCTCTTGTGGTGGATGGACTCAAGGAACCTGTTGGGGGGGGCAGATCCTTTCTTACCCCTCCCTGGGAGACGGACACTACGGATGCCAGTCTGTCAGGTTGGGGGGGTTTCTGGAAGTCCCCAGGGGAGGTGGGGTCCTCAGGAGGCCCACACACCTATCAATGTCTTGAAACTACGGGCGATCAGGTTAGTTCTGGCTCACCTGACTACTCACCTTCAGGGCCTGCCTGTTCAGGTGCGCTCGGACAACCAGATGGCAGTTGCCTACATCAATCATCAGGGAGGGACCCGGAGCAAGGGGGCCCTCCAGGAAGCGTATCTGATCCTGACCTGGGCGGAGGCCAATGTCCCCTGCATATCAGCTGTGTACATCCCAGGGGTGGAAAATCGCCTGGTAGACTCTCTGAGCAGGGGGACCTCTCGCCAGGGAGAATGGTCCCTATGCAGCAGGGTGTTTCAATCACTGTGTCACCATTGGGGCCAACCAGATGTGGATCTGTTTGCGTCCCGCCACAATTACAAGCTCCCAGTTTTTGTCTCTCTGTCACAGGATCCTCTGGCCTTGACCTCGGATGCTCTAGCAATGCCATGGCTGGACTTTCAGTTCCTGTATGTCTTCCCTCCAATTCCCCTGCTGGGCAGGGTTCTGCGCAAGATTGCTCTGGAAGGGGTGCCAGCAATTCTGGTGGCCCCCAGGTGGCCAAGAAGAGTGTGGTTCGCAGACGTGGTGCAGCTGGCAGTAGATCAGTACGAACTGCCCTTGGTGCCAGATCTGCTCACTCAGGGCTCACTACGCCATTCCAATTTACAAACTCTGGCTTTGACGGCCTGGCTGCTGAAACCTCCATCTTGATGGAGAAGGGGCTGTCTTCTTTGGTTGTGGATACCTTGATAAAGGCTAGGAAGAAGTCTTCCTCTTCCATTTATTACAGGGTTTGGCGTGCCTACATTGACTGGTGTGAGTCTAAGTCTCTTCCCTGTCGGGTGTTCTCTATTCCCAGGATCTTGGAGTTCCTGCAGCATGGGTTGGAGATGGGACTCCAGCTCAGTACTCTGAAGGGTCAGGTTTCTGCCCTGGCTATTTTCTTCCAGAATTCCTTTGCTCAGCACCCTCTGATCAGGACTTATTTCCAGGGGGTCACTCATGTGCACCCTCCACGTAAGCCTATGGTGCCTGTTTGGGATTTGAACTTGGTTCTGTCGGCCTTGCAGGGTGCTCCCTTTGAACCTGTGCAGGATGCTGCCCTGGCCATTCTTACGCTCAAGGTTGTATTTCTGGTGGCTATCACCTCTGTCAGGCGTGTGTCTGAGTTGGCGGCGCTTTCCATTCAGCCCCCCTACTATGAGAGACACCAGGACAAGGTGGTGTTTCGTTTCAAACCTGACTTTCTGCCTAAGGTAGTGTCTGCCTTTCATTTGAATCAGGATATTGTTCTTCCTTCTTTGTGCCATAATCCTAGTAATGCTAAGGAGAGGGTCTTGCATTCTTTGGATGTGGTTAGGTGTCTGATGTACTATCTGGTGGATACTGCACCTTTCTGAAAGACTGATGCTCTTTTTGTGGTCCCTTCTGGTCCTAGGAAGGGTTTGGCTCCTGCCAAATCTACTAACAGCAAATGGATTCGTCAGGCTGTGATTCAGGCATATTCTGCTAAGGGGAAGAATCCTCATTCCACTCGTGCTATTGGTGCCTCTTGGGCTTTTCAGCACCAGGCTTCTGTTGAACAAGTGTGCAAGGTTGCTACTTGGTCCTCTGTTCATACATTTTCAAAGTTTTACAAGGTTGATGTTAGGGCCTCAGCTGATGCGGTTTTTGGCCGAAAGGTTCTGCAGGCGGCAGTGGTTTAAACTGTCTGCTGCTGCCTTTTATTGGGGATCCCATCCTACTTTATGGACACTGCTATTGGATGTCCCACTTGTAAGTATTATATTTGGATCAGGACGTACTGTATACTAAGAATAATACAATTCTGTGATTACTCACCTGTAGAATTGGTATTATGAGTATACAGTACGTCCTGCTCCAACCCACCCTTGGTTTTTGCATTATCTTGGATCCCCTATATGGTGT
Source organism: Gastrophryne carolinensis (assembly GCA_027917425.1). NCBI lineage: Eukaryota > Metazoa > Chordata > Amphibia > Anura > Microhylidae > Gastrophryne > Gastrophryne carolinensis. The sequence continues at coordinate 275,818,055 of CM051234.1, forward strand.
TTGTTATCATTGTTATAGTTGATAGTTTGGGTTGTTTAATTCTCCCGGCTTCTCGTTAACTGCTTTTCAATGCTGGGGATTTGTGGGAGGTCCCCAGGTATTTGAGGGGTCGGGAGGAGCCTATTTTTCGATGTCTCTGCAGTCCAGCGCCATCTGGCGGAGTATAACCCACTTGTAAGTATTATATTTGGAGCAGGACATACTGTATACTCATAATACCAATTCTACAGGTGAGCAATCACAGAATTGTATTTTTTCATTGTTTAACTATACCATATACTCGTACCAGCTTGTCAAAACAATGCTATTTACTGCTTTTTATAAAGAAATACAATTATAGTATGCAGAATTGAGTTCAGCCTTTCGGCCCGGCCCGAGGTTCCTTAGAAGAAGAAGAGTCCTTTCTAGGTCTGTAACCAGTGACTCCTTTTTCTTTTAATCAGATACAGGAAGGAATTACAATCATACCTGGACAATCTACTACTGCTAAATAAGTCAAATGAGAAGTCATTTGACATTTGAGTCAAAATGCTTCTCTCTTTCTGGGTTCTCTTGGTAGCTTGGTCACCAGAAAAAAAGGATTTAGGGTTGGATAGAAATTCTAATTGATATCCCCTTTCGAAAGTCTGGAGCACAAGCTAATTTTGGGAAATTGCTCACCAGGTGATTACAAACTAGGTGAGCCTTCCTCCAACCAGGAATCTCTGCCAGGTCCCTCTGGGGGTTTGCAGATCTGCAAGGTCGTTTATGCTCGTTTTGTCTACTCTGGGACTGCCTTAAGGGAGTCTTGCCTTGAAATCTCAGAATTTCTTACCCGATTCACTGGAATGATACAGGATGGTATCTATGTCTTCTCTAAACCGGAGATTACCATAAAACGGAATGCCGCACAATTTAGCCTTAGAAACTAGATCACCCAACCATGTTTTCAGACAGAGAGCTCTTTTGGGGCAGGCTAATAGGGCAGTAAACATGGCCGTTGCTCTGATGGCTTCCTTTGAAGTATCAGCTAGGAAGGACATTGCTCTAAACAGGGCAGGCAGCGTATTTAGAATGCTCTTCTTTAGGGGTGTCACTTTCCAGAAAAGTCAGTGTCTCCATGCTTCTGACAATACAATCTGCTGCCAGGGTAGGTCTAAAGGTAAATGATGACACATCCCAAGCCCTTTTTAGGATGCCCTCAATCCTGCGATCCATAGGATAACATAGTGCTCCCATTTACTCAAAGTTTAGATCAGCTGCTCTGGACATCTCACCCAGTGGAGCATCTAACCTTAGACATTTGTTGAAAACTTTCTTTTAAGTGTGTTTGGCATGAAACATTTCTTTTCAGGGAGATCCATTCAGAATTAATGATCTGAAGAGCTGAATGAACTCCAAAAATTTCTTGTACATGATATCTTGTACGGATAAGGGCTTATCCTCGCACATAATTCCCCATGTTTCTTAAACATCATTTAATGAACCTGCCAATTTTTCAGGTAATGTTCCAGAGGCCCCTCTGCTCCTATTGACCTGAATACCCTCGTTAAGAGAGAGTCCTCAAGAGATTTCACCCTCACTCGCCTCCACTATTTCGGATCTTCTGAACCTTGGGTGAACTATACCCAAGAATAAAAGGTTTCAGGCTCCGTGGGCTTCTCTAGGGTCTCCTGGAGTGGAAAAAAATCGTTTGCAGCCTACTGTTTCCTCACAGGGATGGAGCCTTCCTCTCTTTGTGGGTCATCATGAGGGGAGAAAATTGTGAGAGGGGCATGAATAATTTCTATTGGGAAGCCTTCTCTTATGAAGGGACATGAAATGAAGGGACAATTTAGTAGGGCTTCCCACCAGATGTGAAAGGATCTTAGCTGGGCCCCTATAAGGTACCTGGCATCATTGCTTTTTAGAGCCGAATTGCTGGGTACCAAACGGTGAATCCTCTAAACCTGCCCCTCCTAGCAGAAGAAGAGGCACCTCTGGCTCCTCTGAACGACTTCCTGTTAAGAAAGGAACGTTTAAATGATTCATAAGAAAATCTCTTATTCTTAAGAACAAATGCTTTCCCACTACGAATATGGATTTTGTCATCCGATTATCTATTCCCTCTTTTGGTCTGGACCAAAAAAGGTCTCCCGCTAAAGGGCATGGCACACAGACGAATCTCAGAGCCTGCGTCCCCTGACCAGGTACGTAACCACAAGATCCTGTAAACCGAATTGGTCAGGGCCATGGTTTGGGCAAAAAATCTTACAGATTCAGCTGTAGCATCTGAAAGAAAAGAGGCTGCTGTAAAAAGAATAGGTAGAGCCTTCATAAATTCTTCACTACTAGTCTGCTTTAAAAAAAAACACAACTTAACAGGTAGAAGCTAGAATCTGTTTCAGAGAACAAGATTCTGCCTGCCAGGCCCTTTTTAAAAGGCAATCTATCCTTTTGTCTAATGGGTCATTGAGGATACAAAAATCCTCAAAGGCCAAATTCACTCCATTTAGAAACCTTCTCAAAAGATGCATCCAACTTGGGACACCTTTTCCAAAAGAGAGAATCCTCTTCAGAAAACAGATAATGTCTCTTATGGGCCCCTGATTACAGTACCTTCTTTACCAGGTCTCTCCATTTATTAAGGACAGCTTCTTCAACTAATTTGTTAATGGGAAATGACATAGGGGTTTCCGGGTAAAACCCATCATGCTTAGATCTAGGGGTAGCACTCATATTTTCCATCCCCATGGAGAGATGTATCATATGTAAAAGATAAAGGTAAATCATTCAAGGAAAAGAGAAATCTACCCAGAGTGGATGATTGTGACCCTGACCCCGGGCCTTCCTCCCTCTCGGAAAAAAAGAGAATCCGAGTGCTCAAATTCCTGCCCACTAATATAGAGGGGGGTGTCAAAGGGATGCCCCATTAATTCACTACACCCTGCCAAATCCCGTGAGATTTTTAAGTTCTCAAAGGGGGAAGAAATATGATCCTTTAGAACTTGCACCATGTTTGTCATACAGACTCTTTCTTTCTGTAGCTTTTAACCATGAGCCCGAAAAAACCAAAAGGGACTTACCGGAGCAGAGATGGGTTGGGGGGGAAGGGACCCGGCAATCCCAATCTTCTCCAGCAAAGCCATCCTTATAAAAGGGGTAAAAGAGCTTACCCCCGCCCAACAAATTAGGTCAGGGAAAGAAGAATCTGGCCGATCCCCTGGGGGTATCCCGGGTCCCTAGCAGGCTGGCTGGACCAATTAGAGTGTGGGGCAGTTTTGAAAAGTCTGTGACCCTCAACATACAAGCAGGTCGTACATATTGAGCACCATAAGTGTTTACCAACTGTTGCAGGTAAGGAAGATGAGTGCCAACAACCGAATTAGAGTCTAATATTTCACTAAATAACAGTTCCCCTTACAGGTTTCAGGCTTCGTTTCAGTGACAAGCTTCCTTTTTACAGCCATAAATGTGTGCCACACAATATAATAAAGTTTTTTTTAATAAAGTAATTTTTATTGTGTTTTGTGTGTTTTTTTTACTGTTAACCATTTGTGAACTGGTAAGGGGTCCATGAGACCCCTATACCAGGTCACAAGGCTCTGGGTCTGGCAATTCACCTGCTGCTAGTGGGTGACTTGCCATTAACCCTGAGCCCTCTCATTACCTGCCTCCCCAAAGCCCGGGGGGGGGGGCAGAAGAGCCCGTGGCCATAGGCTATGCCGATTCATAGCCTGCAGGGCCAGGGGCCACCAAAGCTGGCCCCTGTGCCCTGTTCTACAAGCCCCCATAGCTGGTCCCGGGCTGGTTAATTTGGGTAGGGGGGACCTCACATCATTTTTGGGGGGATTTTTAACCCTTAAAATTCTGGGAGGGGGGATCCTATGTCATTTCTTTTTTTTAAATTAACACCATGTTACCTGTCACCCAGCAGGTATAAAAAGCTTCCAGCATTAGCAGGAGAGCTGAAGCCAAATTGATCAGTGTGGATGGAAGGTAAGTATTAAAATAATTATAATACAATTCTGTGATTACTCACCTGTAGAATTGGTATTATATGTATACAGCACGTCCTGTTCCAGAAGATATTCCTTACACTTGCGATATACTCCAGTAGATGGCGCTGGACTGCAGAGACAGAAAAGTGGCTCCTCCCGGCCCCATATGTACCAGGGACCTTCCACAAAATCCCCAGTATTAAAAAGCAGTTAGCAAGAGACCGGGAGAACTATAACCATTATATGAAAATTTGAAAATAAGAACAATCACCATAAAGAGGTAACTAAAGATAATGATGACAAGGGTGGAGTGGAACAGGACGTGCTGTATAAATATAATACCAATTCTACAGGTGAGTAATCACAGAATTGTATTATTCTAAGTATACAGCATGTTCTGTTCCAGAAGATATTCCTTACACTTGGGACATCCAATAGCAGTGTACGTAAGGTAGGGTGGGATCCCCAAAAGTAACAGCAGACAGTTTAAATCACTGCCGCCTGCAGAACCTTGCGGCCAAAAGCAGCATCAGCTGAGGCCCTAACATAAACCTTGTAAAACTTTGAAAAAGTATGAACAGAAGACCAAGTAGCGGCCTTGCAAACTTGTTCAACAGAAGCTTGGTGCTGAAAAGCCCAAGAGGCACCAATAGCTCGAGTAGAATGAGCAGTAAGGCGGAAGGGAGGCTCCTTCCCCTTAGCAGAGTAGGCCTGTATCACAGCCTGACGGATCCACTTGCTGATAGTGGACTTAGCTGGAGCCAGACCTTTCTTAGGTCCAGACGGAAGTACAAAAAGAGCATCAGTCTTCCTGAAAGATTCAGTAGCGACCGAATAGAACTTCAGAGTTCTGACTACGTCCAAAGAATGCAAAACCCTTTCCTTAGGGTTACTGGGATTAGGACACAGAGAAGGCAAAACAATGTCCTGATTGAGATGAAAGGCAGAAAATCTGGCTTAAAACGAAACACCACCTTGTCCTGGTGTCTCTCAAAATAAGGAGGCTTGATGGAAAGCGCCGCCAACTCAGAAACACGCCTAACAGAAGTGATAGCCACCAAAAAGACCACCTTAAGCGTGAGAATGGACAAAGGAGCCCCTTGCAAGGGCTCAAAGGGAGACCCCTGCAGGGCAGTTAAGACCAAGTTCAAGTCCCAGACTGGTAACATAGGCTTACGTGGGGGACGCACGTGAGTAACCCCCTGGAAAAAGGTCTTGACCAGGGGAGGATGAGCAAAGGATCTTAGGAAGAAAATAGCCAAAGCAGACACATGACCCTTCAGAGTACTGAGCTAAAGACCCAGATCCAAACCATGTGGGAGAAACTCCAGAATCCTAGGAATAGAAAAATACAATTTTGTGAATACTCACCTGTAAAATGGGTATTGTAAGTATGTCACACACCCCACTTCAGTCATTGATTATTACACTTGGGTAATACCTACCGCTAGGTGGCAGTGTTGCAGAGAATCTCCAAAAAAGCAACAGGCCCCTCCCGGTCTACACATACCTGGTACCTCCCAACAATCTCCCAGTATTAAAACAGCAGTAAGACAAGGTACCAGGAACAAACAAATGTAACCCTCAAACGTAAAGAACAAAGCTTCACCATATAAAGAGCCAGGATACCAAAAAGGGCGGGTGAAGTGGGGTGTGTGACATACTTACAATACCCATTTTACAGGTGAGTATTCACAAAATGGTATTATTCTAAGTATGTCACACACCCCACTTCAGTCATTGATTATTACACTTGGGACATCCAACAGCAGTGTCCAGAAAAAAGGGCGGGTATCCAACCAGGCAATAATGCAGAAAACTCAAACCACTGCAGCCTGCAGAACCTTGCGGCCAAAAACAGCATCCGCTGAGGCCCGCACATCAACCTTATAAAACTTAGAAAAAGTATGAACCGAAGACCAAGTCGCAGCCTTACAAACTTGTTCAACAGAAGCCTGGTGCTGAAAAGCCCAGGACGCTCCAACCGCGCGAGTAGAATGAGCAGTAACACGAAAAGGGGGATCCTTCCCCTTGGCCGAATAGGCTCCAACAATCGCCTGACGAATCCATTTGCTAATGGAAGACTTAGCCGGAGCCAAACCCTTCCTAGGCCCACAGGGCACAACGAAAAAGGCACCAGTCTTACGAAAAGAAGACGTAGTACGTAGCCTGAAGAGCAGAGAGAACCAAATTCAAGTCCCAAACAGGGAGCAACGGCTTCCTAGGAGGCCGCAGATGCGAAACCCCCTGGAAAAAAGTCTTGACCAAAGAATGGCTAGCAAAAGACCTCTGAAAAAAGATAGACAAGGCAGAAACCTGCCCCTTCAAAGTACTCAGCTGAAGACCGGAGTCCAGCCCTGATTGAAGAAAATCCAAAATCCTAGAAATATAAAAGACCCGGCAAGGCAAAGACCTAGCCTCACACCAATCAATATAAGATCTCCAAGACCTATAATAGATGGAAGAAGAAGATCTCTTCCTGGCACTAATAAGAGTCCGAATGACCAAATCCGAAAGACCCTCCTCCTTTAAGATGGAGGTCTCAGCAGCCAAGCCGTCAAAGCCAGCGTTTGTAAACTGGGGTAACACAGTTGGCCCTGAGTAAGAAGATCCGGCCGAAGAGGCAGATCGAACTGATCCACTGCCAGACGAACGATGTCTGCGAACCACACCCGCCTTGGCCACCTTGGAGCCACGAGAATGGCGGGAACTCCTTCCAGAACCAACTTTCGCAGCACCCTGCCTAGCATGGGAATCGGAGGAAACAGATAAAGAAACCCCAGGTCCCTCCAGCTCAGGGCCATGGCATCCACCGCCAGAGCCAGAGGATCCTGGGACAGTGACACGAATGTCGGAAGCTTGTGATTGTGACGAGAGGCAAACAGATCCACCTCCGGCGTCCCCCATGTGAAGCTATGATATTTTTTATATGTTTTGTTCCCATAGAAATTGTAAAAAATATTATACAATCACTGTACATAGGATAATCCCTTTGTGTTTGAAGCAGCAGGGTGGGTAACCCCCTTTGTTCTTTAAAAACTGGTTTTCTGGGTGTGAGTTTCAGGTGTGCATTTGCATGCAAATTAAGCTGGCTACCTCTGATAAAGATAGGGATGGGCCAGAGCATTCACTTTGTGAGATTTGCCTGGGCCAATCAGGGATGAGCTGCGGATTTCAAAATGGAACAAAGGGTCCACCTGATAAAAACAGTAGGACTGGAGAGAGATGGAGGAGATTTTCTTTTGGAGGGCAGCTGGAGAAGAGTTCTGCTGATGCGCCTGACCAGACGGACCAAGATGGGACTTTGCCTCGGGTAGATGGACCTGCGTTGTGAAGCCAAGTACAGCAGCCATCTTGTTTGGACGTGGTCTGCTGAATTTCTGCGTGGAGCAATTAAAACAGATGAGTAATCCGTTTTAATATATATATGCTTTTGCCCTGTTAGGCTTTCTATGTTGTAACACAGATTTTTGTTGTGTACATTTTGCAAGGTATATAAAATAACTTTAAAGTGCATCATCTTCCTTGGAGATTACTGGCAATTGAACTTATTAGACAAACGGGGTGTAATTTTTGGAGATATACATGTATTTGAGCTCTTAAGTTCCCTTATATATTTGAGGGCTGCAAATATATTTTGAAAATTTTAGATAAATTACGCTCAAGCAAGACAATTGGGGGCTCGTGCCGTTATTTGCACTAATTTCCAACTGAAACCGTGCACAAAATTAGAGTTATTTTTTTTTTTTTTTTTTTTTGTTATACCTTTGTTGAGTAGAAAATGTTTCACAAGCTGTTTAAGAAGCCTGGGGTTAAGCATACTTCACAATGGGAAATTGAGGATTGTAATGTCCCAAGCTGGGTTAATCAGAGTCCATGGGTGTCCATTGCTAAAGAGTTTGGTAAATATGCTCCCCCTAGTGTTAGTTTGGGTGAGGGTAGCATACATAGCCGTTTAGCTAAATTTAGTTTTAAACGTTTCCAGCTCGATAAGCAAGCTAGAGTTGCAGTGGCAGAGATGGGGTGGCTACTATTAGAAGTTTTTCATGCTGAGATGGCGGAAAAACTCAAAGCTGATGAGAAAGTTGTATCTTTGAGAGATCAACTTGCAGTAGCTGTAGAATGCCTCCAACACACTGCAAATGAGTTTTCTGAGCTGGAAAATAAGTACAAAGCTTTGTCTGTAGCCAGTAATACTTCCCAGAGTAGTGAAAGGAAGTCAGGCTCTAAGGTTAGGTCAAGCAAAGTTGTTGTATCTAGCTCAGTTGATGAGGTCAGAAATATAGTGAGCCAGCCTGCAGCAAGCCAGGTGGTTAAGCAGCCATTGCTTAAGCCTAAGACCCCCTCACGTGCACTGAGTGGGCCTCCACTTGAGAAGGTGCAGTCTGCACCTATTGAAAAGCCAGAGAATGACTTGGTGAAAAGGAAATGGAAAATTCCTCGCAAGATTCTCTGGGTGGATTTATTGAAATCAGGGGTTCCAAAGCAAGAGATAGATGGTATCCCTTATGAGGAGTTGTGGAACAAATGGAAGAGGGTAACTGGACATAGAATCATATGTTTTACCTGCAAGAAACGTGGGCATTTGTCCAGTAATTGTAATACTGCACAAAGTGATGTGGGACGGAGGCGCACATGTGTTGCACACCCCACGACTTCCAAACGTGATAGTGATACACATTCTGCCAGATTTAATTCTCGTTTTGGATTAAGTGCAGTTAGGCAGCAAAAGTTGCCTTATAATGAAATAAGAGCTAAGGCAATATCAGAAAGTGTTCCTGATCTGAATGCTTTGTAAAGGACAGGAAATTCCGCTGTATTTTTCTTTGTTCCCGCAGCCGTTTCCATGAGGTGATGAGTCCCAGCCTGACCAGATGGGCAAGAAAATGGCGTCGAGCAACGGTTGAATGGATGGTGCGGTGGAACTATGAAAAGTCGAATTACAGCGGCAGGGACACTTGAAAGACATTCTGACTTTGCCTGGGGCCCTGATACGAGTTAAGGACTTGGATTTGGTGACTTTTTCCAGAAGTTTTTTCCAAAATGGTTTTTTTATGCTGGTTTTTTTCAGTCACCAGAAGCTGAAAGGGACATTGGTCAGACTGATTGTTGCCGATTTTTAAGATTTCATAGGGAACAACTGGGTGGATTGTGAAGCTATGATATTTTTTATATGTTTTGTTCCCATAGAAATTGTAAAAAATATTATACAATCACTGTACATAGGATAATCCCTTTGTGTTTGAAGCAGCAGGGTGGGTAACCCCCTTTGTTCTTTAAAAACTGGTTTTCTGGGTGTGAGTTTCAGGTGTGCATTTGCATGCAAATTAAGCTGGCTACCTCTGATAAAGATAGGGATGGGCCAGAGCATTCACTTTGTGAGATTTGCCTGGGCCAATCAGGGATGAGCTGCGGATTTCAAAATGGAACAAAGGGTCCACCTGATAAAAACAGTAGGACTGGAGAGAGATGGAGGAGATTTTCTTTTGGAGGGCAGCTGGAGAAGAGTTCTGCTGATGCGCCTGACCAGACGGACCAAGATGGGACTTTGCCTCGGGTAGATGGACCTGCGTTGTGAAGCCAAGTACAGCAGCCATCTTGTTTGGACGTGGTCTGCTGAATTTCTGCGTGGAGCAATTAAAACAGATGAGTAATCCGTTTTAATATATATATGCTTTTGCCCTGTTAGGCTTTCTATGTTGTAACACAGATTTTTGTTGTGTACATTTTGCAAGGTATATAAAATAACTTTAAAGTGCATCATCTTCCTTGGAGATTACTGGCAATTGAACTTATTAGACAAACGGGGTGTAATTTTTGGAGATATACATGTATTTGAGCTCTTAAGTTCCCTTATATATTTGAGGGCTGCAAATATATTTTGAAAATTTTAGATAAATTACGCTCAAGCAAGACACCCATCGGAGACAAAGCGACCGAAACACCTGGGGATGGAGAGACCATTCCCCCCGGCGGGACGAACACCGGCTCAGAAAGTCCGCCTCCGTGTTTTCCACTCCTGGAATGTAAACTGCCGAGATGCAAGGGACATGAGTCTCTGCCCAAACTAGAATCAGAGACACCTCTCTGTGGGCACCCAGACTGCGAGTCCCTCCTTGGTGATTGATGTAAGCAACCGCCGTCTGATTGTCCGATCGAACCTGAACCGGCAGGCCCTGTAAATGATGCGTCAAGCGAGACAGAACCAACCTGATGGCTCGCAACTCCAGAACATTGATGGGCAAATGGGCTTCCTGAGGGTCCCACTGCCCGTGAAACTGAAGATCCTTCCAGAAACCTCCCCAGCCTGACAAACTGGCATCCGTGGTGACAGTCTCCCAAAGCGGGGTCAGAAACGACCTGCCCTTCAGAAGATTGTCCGAGACCAACCACCACAGAAGGGACTGCCGAACCCGAGGGGACAACCGGAAGGACCGATCCAACGACCGCGGTCGCCGATCCCAAGACGCCAACAGATGAAGCTGAAGCGTCCTCGTATGAAATTGCGCGAAGGGAACCGCCTCGAACGAGGCCACCATCAACCCCACCAGTCTCATCCCTAGCCGAATGGACGGGCGAGGATTGGAAAGAAGAATCTGCGCCAATTCCTGAATCAAAAGAACCTTGGCCTGAGGGAGAAACACTCTGTGCTGGCAAGAGTCCAACGACATCCCCAGAAAGGTCACCACCCTGGCCGGAACCAGAGAGGACTTGGGGAAGTTGATCACCCAACCGAACCTTTCCAGCATAGACACCACCGTGCTGGTGTCCCGTTCCGCCTGACTGAAGGAAGGCGCCATGATGAGAAGATCGTCCAGGTAAGGCACAATGCGAATCCCCTGAGCTCTGAGCAGGGCCATCACGCCCGCCAACACCTTGGTGAACACTCTCGGAGCAGATGTGAGGCCGAATGGAAGAGCTACAAACTGAAAATGCCGATCCTCCACCACAAAGCGAAGGAACCTCTGATGAGCCGGAAAGATCGGAATGTGAAGGTAAGCATCCTTGATGTCTATGGACGTCATAAAGTCCCCCTGCCGAAGCAAACCGATCGCAGACCGCAGGGTTTCCATGCGGAACTTCCGGGGACGAATAAACCGGTTGAGAAACTTCAAATCCAGAATGGGACGGAACGACCCATCCTTTTTGAGTACAGTGAAGAGATTGGAATAATACCCGCTTCCCACCTCCGAATGAGGAACCGGACAAATGAATGCCAAATCCAGAGGATTCCTTACCGCCGCCAGGAGCCCCTGTGCGGCCAACGGATCTGAAGGTACCCGAGACCTGAAAAACCTTGGAGGAGGGCGGGACTCGAACTCCAGCTTGTAACCGGCCGACACCACCTCCCGGATCCACCTGTCCGAGACCTCCTGGTCCCAAACCCGGGAGAAGAGTCGCAACCATCCCCCCACCCGTATGGGTGAGTGCGCCCCCTCATTGCTGAGCAGGCTTAGCAGCTGACTTGTGCTTGGCGCCCCAGGCGTGCACAGGACGGCCACGGCACCCCTGCTGGCTCTGGCTCCCCGAAAGGACGGATTGAAGGGGGCCGCCCCCCGAAAGGAACGGCGAAATTTTTTGCGCTGAGGTAACTTACCTCCCTTGGCAACAGAATTTAGCTTTTCACCGAAAAGCCGCAAACCCAAAAAGGGAAGAGCCGTGAGCGACCTTTTAGAATTAAAGTCAGCCGTCCACTGCCTCAACCACACAGAACGGCGAATAGCCACCAACAGAGCAGACGCCCTGCCACACATCAACATGGCATCATCCTGAGCGGTCAGCATAAATGACAAGAAGGAGTCACAACGCTTAAGCGCAAGAAACTCCTCACCAGCGGGATCAAGATCCACACACAAATCCCTGACAATAGACCTAACCGCCAAGGTCAAAAGAGCCGAAGCACAGACCGGCCTCAAAATCGAACCCGCACAGACAAAACCATGGCGGGCCAGCTGATCAATCCGGCGATCCTCGCCATCCTTGAGAGAAGTAGTGTCAGGAGAATGAACAACCGCCGTATTAGACAGTCCCAAGATCGGAGCATCCACCTCGGGAGGGACAGACCAACGCTTCATCAAGTCCGCCGGAAAAGGATATTTCCTATCCCAACTAAGCGGTACCCCGACGAGCCGTGTAGGCTGCTCCCATTGCTTAAAGACAACGTCCTCAAAATGCTGTTGGCTGGGAAACTCCAAGCGCTGCTTGGACCCCCCAAAAAGCTGGCCCTTAGGCCGAGGAGCAGCCTCGGGAAGGTCCAAATCCAAGACCTCAAACATTTGGGCCAAAATGCTAGACGTATCAGGAGCGGGACCCTCAGCCTGGTCCCCTTCAGCACCCAATACCTGCTGGCCCACTGATTCATCCAAATCATCCACCAGCTTCCCCTCTTCAAGGGGACGATCTGACCAATCCAGATCCTCAACGACCTCCCCGTCGGAGGCGGAGATAGGTGTTTACGCTTAGCCGAAGCCTTCTGAGCGCACATAGCGGAAAACATCTTCTCGAGGTTGGCCAATCGGGCACACACCTCAGATTGCGAATCCCCACCCGTGACAACGTCACACGGGGTCCGGTACAGGCAAGGAGGAGAGGGCGATGGCGCGGCCGACGAAGTACCAGGCACCGGGGTGCCGGACTGGCGCTCAATGTTCCGCTGCGCACATGGAATGCATATAATGACATCATCCCCCGGGAGCGGAGTCCCACAACCCCCACACAGCCTGGATTGTCCTGAAGGACCGTTTCCGGTATCTTTGGCAGCCTCCATATGGTGAAAATTATGGTATTCGCAGAACCCAGGGATTTACGCAGTAAGCGACCCGGGATGCCCCTTTAATTCTATCTAGCTATAATTCTATACCACCCTGACCATAGGGTATACAAGGACAATATCCCAATTTTCCCAAACTAGCCAGGTATATAAGACCGGGGGAGCCCTGCAAGATGGGGTCCCAGGATCTGAAAAACACAAAAAAACAGGGACAACAATCAGTTCGGGCACAACAACACACAAATAAATACAACAATCATACAATATTCCACCGAAAGAGTCTCCCCCCCCCCCTTTAACCAAATCTAAGAATATGGTTAATGGGTCCCGCCATCACCTCCAAAAATTGCAGGGAACGAGGGGGAGGGAGTAAAGGGGAGATGTAAAACGGAGGAGAAAGGAAGCATATGTCCATAGAAAACTCCGTTGGCCTACCCCCGTCATGCCAGGGCAGCTAAGCCACACAAGCCTACCTGGAGGAGAGCACACAATCAGCGTGACAAAACCGCAGCGAGATGGCGGCCAGAAACCGCGCCGCACAGGAGAGGAAGGAGGAGGGCGTACCCTGGAAGCGCGGGAGCCGAGTAAGTCCCGCCCCTCCCTGACGCGACCAACCACCGTGCGGACCGCGCGACGCGGTCCCGCCCCTCTCCAACATCGCCGAGCGTCCGGCCCAGCGAGAGCCGCGCTCGCATACCAGGCGGGACCGGCAGAGCTACCAGTCGGTCCCCAGTAAAATACACTCTCTCCCCTCTGCTGACAATTCCAAGCAGCACGCGCCTAACTCGGCGCTTCACACACACACAGGCGGGCCCGCGGCGCGCCGGTGACCCCGCCCCTCGGCTCCTGTAGAGGAATCTCGCGCCAAATGGCGCCATCATGCCAAAAGTAATAAAACACACCTGCAGCGGCCGGATCGTCTAACACACACACGCCAAACGCCCGCTGGGAACACACAGACGCCATAAACAGCAAACGCAGGAGCCCCACTCATACCGGCCAGAGCGCTATCTAACTGCTAGGTAGATGGGGGCATCCCACTTCCGGATCACCACTCCGGGAATCCCGCTATGCCCCACAATATGGAGTCGAGCGGAGGAGCTAATCTCCTGGGCACCTAAGGTGCCGGCTACCTTTGCCCGACCTACAGCCAAAGCTGGGAGGCTGCCAGTTAACAGGGAGGATAACAAAACAGGGCCGGGCAGAAATAGACCATGGGGGGGGGCCGGGGTGATACTCCGGCTACCTGCAAGCAGGAGACTTCTTTCTTCTGTCTTGTCGCCACCTTGCAGAGAATAACACTGGGAGATTGTTGGGAGGTACCAGGAATGTGTAGACCGGGAGGGGCCTGTTGCTTTTTTGGAGATTCTCTGCAACACTGCCACCTAGCGGTAGGTATTACCCAAGTGTAATAATCAATGACTGAAGTGGGGTGTGTGACATACTTAGAATACACACGACAGGGAAGCGAGTTGGACTCGCACCAGTCAATGTAAGTACGTCAAACCCTGTAATAGATGGAAGAAGAGGACCTCTTCCTAGCCCTGATCATAGTATTCACAGCCGAGGCAGGCAGCCCCTTTTGGGGATGGAGGTTGCAACAGCCAGACCGTCAAAGCCAGCGTTTGTAAATTGGGGTGGCGTAGGTGTCCTTGAGTGAGCAGATCTGGAACCAGTGGCAGGGCGTACTGATCTACTGCCAACTGCACAATGTCTGCGAACCACACTCTTGTTGGCCAACAGGGGGCCACCAGGATGGTTGGCATCCTTTCCTGAACTATCCTGCACAGCACTCTGCCCAGCAGTGGAAACGGGGGAGACACATACAGGAGCTGGAACCTCGTCCAAGACATTGCCAGGGCATCCACGGCCAAGGCCAGAGGATCCTGGGACAGAGAGACAAAGACTGGAAGCTTGTGATTGTGACGGGACGCAAAAAAATCCACGTCCGGCTGACCCCAGCGGTCGCATAGGGAGCAAAACACCCTGCTGCTGAGGGACCACTCTCCCAGACGAGAGGTCCCCCTGCTCAGAAAGTCTGCCTCCAGATTCTCCACCCCCGGGATGTACACAGCTGAGATGCAGGGAACATTTTCCTAGGCCCAGGACAGTATCAGGGACACTTCCTTGAGGGCCCGTTTGCTCCGGGTCCCTCCCTGATGATTGATGTAGGCAACCGCCGTCTGGTTGTCCAAGCGGACCTGAACAGCCCGACCCCTCAGGTGTGAGGTTAAGTGGGCGAGAACCAACCTGATTGCCCTCAATTTCAGAATGTTGATAGGAGCATGGGCCTCCTGAGGGCCCCACTGACCCTGGAACTTCAGGGACCTCCAGAAACCCCCCCAACCTGTCAGACTGGCATCCATGGTGACAGTCTCCCAGCAGGGGGCCAGGAAGGACCTGCCCCCCAGCAGGTTTCCAGAGACCAGCCACCACGCTAGAGACCGCCTGACCTGAGGGGACAAGACAAACACCTGATCCAGGGACACAGGGTCCCGATCCCATACTGACAAGAGGTGAAGCTGAAGAGGCCTCATATAGAACTGAGCATATATAGAACTTTGTAAGAACACACAGCCTAGAGAGGAACTTAGTTTGCCTCAATAGCTGTTTTTAGGGGGTTCCCTAATTAACACTTTGTGGTATAAGCACTGTCACTTTAAAAAAAAATGTTTTTCTTGGTATATAATTTTTTGCACAATTAATAACCTGTGATAATACTGGGAACATCCATATTATTCTTGTTAAAATTGGATGATTAGAGATCTGTCCTACCCCGGATGCACTGGGATTTTTAAATTATGTATTTTAAATGTATGTGTCATATGGTAGTCATAAGGTAGAAAAAAAAAATTAGCGGTTGGAAAATAAATTCGCATGCGAGAATTTTTCAAACCTAGGAGCGATTCACAAAGGCACTTGAATTAAATTTGTGTGTGCAAATTTGCGGGCGAATTTTTTTCCTGTGCAGTTGAAAATCACTTTACAACTGGAAAACTCAGTGAAAAAGTGCACAAATTTTCCATACCCAAATGCTGTGTGTGAGAATTTTTTCTACTGCTTCCTAATTTTTAGCAGAACAGTATGATCCCTTGTTGCTCTTTGTTCAGTTATGTTTTTGTTTTTTGCTTTGTGTTTCTGGACTTTCTAATTGATGTAGACTAGTACATGTCATTGTTAATGTTTAATTATGTTTAATTTTGCACTTTGCATTGGTTCGGTGCATCATTTTTTGGTGATGGTGGTTTAGTTGCCCATTTGGCAGTGTTGCTTTGCATTGCTTTACATCTATTGTTATTGTACCCATTTATTTGGGTAGTTTGTAGATTAACAGTTCTTAGTTTTGACTTTGCTCTGTGGATCCATTAATATACGAATGTGAGTGCTGCCATGAGTTTCATCATTAGCATAGATATTGGTTTGGTCACCCCATATAGTCCTGATGAACTTACATTTCCAAACCACATTAAAGGTTTCTGTTGCATCCAGGGCCAGCTCCAGAGTCCCAGCGCGCCCCTTGTGTCACGTCACTTGTGCGGCTCTGTGAATCGCCCAGGGATGTCCGGTATACTCACCACACATATTAAAGTGCACCAAAACCCAGGATTTTGACTATCTTGGGTTCTGGTCCTTGCCCCCAGGTCGCTGAAACCAACTCACTTATTCCCTGTCCTACAGCGCATGCGCAGCCACTCATCCAATCAGCGAACTGGGATCTGCTGACGTCACATCGTCTAAGGCAAGTGGCTCCGAGCATACTGACACGCGCATCTCCTGCTACCCTCTAACAGGGAGCGTGCGCGCGTCGGCCATTCACAAATGCCTGGCGCGGGCATGCCCCCTGCTAGAGGGATAGCGGAAATGCAGCTCACGCCTGCGTCGTTGGACCGAGAAAGAAGGTAAGTGTATGGGCGACCTGGAGGGTTTCACACAGTGGGGCATCCTGATTTTGGATGCCCCGTGGGGGGGGATTCAATCGACTTTAAAGTGCACCAAAACCCAGGATTTTAAATATCCTGGGTTTTGGTACTCAAATTGGGATGACCCACTATGTGAACCCCCCGGTTTGCCTGTAAAACATACTTGACTGCCAACCCAATGGCACATGCGCAAGTGTGCAGGCAGTCAGTAGACTTGGCTCCATTCTGCTTTGCTCAGTTGTCGAGAGGTCTCATCGGCTAAGGCCCCGATGAAGGCGAGTGCACCGATAACTGCGTCCCTGTTAGCTTCCAGCTGGGGGCATGCCTGTGCCAGCTATTCACAAATCATTAACTAGAGGCCCCAAGGAGAGGGAATCAGGTGGCCCTGGAGTCTTATAGACTTCATGGCCACTTCTGGTCCAATTTAAAGCAGGGCATAGGACTCTGTTTGTCCACAGAGCACGGCATAGAGAGCAGGGAATGAACACCATCCCCGGTTTCCCTCTGACTGATGTGTGTGCTCCAGCACCCAGGTTGTCTGAGCTCCCGCCCGAACATAAACTGTGGTAAACCGGGGATGAGCTGTGGGACCACAGGCAAGATGAGTATACAGATGATCCCTAAGGGTTTTACACAGCGGGATGGCCCATGGATAGGGATTTGGCCGCATTAGGAGTTTGTTAGACTGCAGAGCCAGCTGGGTTTGGGTCCACTTTAACAACAATCTCAAATATTCCACTGTACACTGGCTTTCTCCCATGGCATCCTGAGTTAGGATATCATGCTGTGTGACCCCCCCCCCCCCCCCCAGAATATCACTATTCACTCACCTCTGCCTCGTTTCTATGGCGCATGCGCAGGCTCTCCTCCAATGCAAGGCATCTGCCATGGCTCTCATTGACTTCAATAGAGAGCACATACTGGCGCATCCCCCCTGTGCCATGTGCTTGCTCCTGCCCTAGCCAATCATATAGGCTGAGACAGGAGCGGGTGCCACTGGGGATGCATCAGCGCGCACTCCTCATTAAGTCAATGAGAGCCATTTGTTGAATGACATAGTCATGGCAGACAGCTGTCATTGGACGAAAGCCCAGGCATGCGCCGCTGGAACGAGGAAGAGGTGAGTGAATAGCGACATTCTGAGGGGGTTTCACCCACGGGGCATTGCGGGTTTTGTTCCACTTTAAAGTGGACCAATCATCAGGATTTTCACTATCCTTGCCCTACGGGCATCCTGATGTCCTGCTGTTACAAACCCCCTGATCTCAAACTCCAGTCACCTTTCTGCTGTTCCCACAGTGCATGAGCTTATCCAATCAGTGATTTATGCCGTGCATACTAATGTGCCGTTGTTTTGGATTCAGCGTCGGCATAGGGAGCAGGTTTCCCTGGGGAGTGCACGTTACCATACATTTGGACTGTCTGAATGGATGGGTGTGGGAGCGCACATATCAGCAGGAATACTGGGGAGCCTTTTAGACTCCAGGGCCTTCCATGGTAGCGACTGGTCCAGTTTAAAGAGGAAGATTCACCTGGGCAGCCATGGGGTCTAAAAGATCACCTAAAATACACGCGGGCAACTTACAACCCCCGGGGCATCCCTATTAGGGATGTTCTACTGTGTGAAACACCCTAGGAACCCCCACAAATACCTTTCCATGGATCCACGCCAGATTTATGGGTCTCAGCATATCCTTGGCCTCCCTGCAGTCTGTGGTGCGCTCCCACGCTCAGGCACGGCCTAAATCACAAGTTTACAGCGCAACACAAAAGTACAAAAAAAATTTCCAAAAACAATTCCAAGCAGCCCAGGAATCCCGTGGCACATGCACCAGCCAAAAAAAAATGAACAAAAGTGGCCAAAATAATTATAACAATCCCAGCCCATTGAAATGTATTGGATAAGACCACACAGTGCAGGGTAAGCGCCTGGTCTGACACTGTAGGGAACTCAGCAATGGCACTGATGATAGATGGGACACTACCTGGCACTATCACAGGTGCTCTGGATTTTTGATTTGATAAATACATCTTTTACACTGGGACCTGACATTCACCTGATACCTGGCACTAAGTGGCCTTAGCGTTTCTTAAAGTGATTCCCCCCCCCCAGGGGCATCCAAAATCGGGACGTCCCGATGTGTGAAACCCCCCAGGTAGCCCCATACTCTTACCTTGTTTCCCGGTCCAACGGCGCATGCACGAGCCGCGACCACATCCCCGCTATCCCTCTAGCATGGGCGCGTGCCTGCACCGGGCATTTGTGAATAGCCAGTGCGGGCACGCTCCCTGTTAGAGGGAAACGGGGGATGCAGCCGCCAGCGCGCACAGAGCCTCTGGAATTAGACGAAGACTTAGACAAGGTGGCATCAACGGCTCCGAGCACGCTGATCGGACGAGCGGCTGTGCATGTGCCTTAGGACCGGGAACAAGTGAGTCGTTTTACACAGCGGGGCACACCTGATCGGGGTGCCCCAGGGGGGAGGACCAAAACCCAGTATAGTAAAAATCCTGGGTTTTGGGCCACTTTAACCCCTAAAGGTTTTTTTAATATTTTGGGATGGTCATTTTTCTGTCTGCTATATTTATGTTGTCATGGCGTTAGGTATTGTTTACATCACTTACATTTATCAAGTTGTGCAGCGGTACAATGTGGTAAATAAAACATTGCACATGTTACTGCACATGATTTATTTTATATAAATGTTTTTGCTAATATGTGTATATTAAATATTTATTAATTAAATAGAATATAATAATATTGTTATATTAAATATAATAATACATTTTACACAATTTCATGTCTATAGGCCTCCTTATGGTGTACTATGGGCTTTTTTTGCAGGTATAGTGGATAGAAGGACTCCATGATGGAAGTCAGAAAACAGACTTTTCTCCTCCTGAAAGCTGCTGTAAAAAATGTGTGTGAAACACTTGAATTTAACTCATGTGTGGAGCCAATCCATGGCACCTGAATCACTAGAACTGTTTTTCGCTTGTAAATTATTTTCGCAAATCGAATTATTTTCGAGTGCTTTTTCTCTCACTCGAATTGAATTAGCAAAAACGAAAGTAAAACTTTGTTGAATCGCGCGTAGAATTTGAACGCGCAAAATCGCACCTTTTTCTCAAAAAAACATGCGAAAATTTGAATTCGACCTTTACTGAATCAAGCCCTTTGTGTGGTTGAACTGGTGGTCCACACGTTTAGTCATTTTTACATAGTACCCCTTGTGGGGGCATTTCGCCCTTTCCAGCACCTTTTCAGTACACTGTGTGGTGCAGGATCCATTCTTAATTTTTTAACAATACAGATTATTTATATAAAATAAATCAGCCCACAGGGGCATTTACAGACCGCGATAGGGAGACGCCAGGCACTTGCAGCAGAGAACTAAAATGGCGCCCACTTATACCTCGAGAAGCGGGCCGCGGAGACAGTGATGCAGAATGTGTCAGCCGCAAGGCCCGCCCCCCCCGAAGAGGGCGAGAACGCGCCCACCTGACAGGGCCAGCCAATGATGGCGTAGCAGTGCAACCAATACAAAAGGGATCAAAACACAACACACAACATGTGGCAAATACATGCCCCCCCTCCCTGAGATCTACAAGGGAGAGCGAGGGGGGAAGCGACAGCCAGCCAAACGGGAGCCAACTGCGGGGACAGGGGGCGAGGGGCATAAAATGCGGGAGGGGCATCCCATAAGGCTCAACATGGGCCTATACCGCCTACCCTTTGGTGGGGGACTGCGGTTGGAGCAGCGCTCCTTAGCACCTGACGGCGGTGCTGCCTACCTTCACCCGAACCAGAGCAGCCTGAGCTGGGAGGCAGTGAAAGGAAACGGGTGGGAACAGTCCTACAGAGCCGCAGGCTAATAGCCCCGCTCACCTGCGAGTAGAGAGAGCCATCTTCTAGTCATCGCAGCCAGGACTGCAGAGAAGAACTGGGGATTTTGTGGGAGGTCCCTGGTATATATCGGGCCGGGAGGAGCCGCTTTTCTGTCTCTGCAGTCCAGCGCCATCTTCTAAAATATATCCCAAGTGTAAGGAATATCTTCTGGAACAGGACGTGCTGTATACCGGTTCACAAGGCTCTGGGTCTGGCAAGTCACCTGCTGCTAGAGGTCGACTTGCCATTAACCCCCAAGCCCCCCCAATTACCTGCCTCCCCAATGCCTGGGGGGGGGGGGGGGAGAAGAGCCCTTGGCCATAGGCTATGCTGGAACTCACAGCAATTTTTTTTTTTTTTGTTTAACCCTTTATAGTGTGTATATTAGTTGTATTTTATTTGTAAATGTTATAGAGTGCTCTTTTCAGTTGGGGGGGGGGGTCTTCTGGACAGGAACGGGGGGCTACCAATACATGTGTGGTACCATTGTAATCGGGAGAAATGGGGCTATCACATGCAATATGGTTTTCTTTAATAAAATAAATGATTTAAAATAAATTAGACAATTTTAAAAAATATTTTTTTATTTTTTTTCAAATTTAAAAAAACAGTAGCAAAACTACAAACAAGACATTTCATGTTAAAGCCTAAACTCTGCCGCAAAAAATATATATAATTTTCCTGGAAATTCCTGCAAAATTCACAGTTAAACATGGAACAAAATGGTGAAAAATGACCTGCCAACATAGGGTGACATAATCTCAAATAGGGTGGCAATTAAAAGCGTTAAAATTAGCTATGCCTGTTGGGTATTGTTTTCCTCGGGGGACCTTGCGCTTTCACATTTAGGTTGTTTTTTGTTGGCATATTGATATCTTAGGAAAATTGTTTTTTATTCTGCTTTTTTATACTTTTTTTTTTTTTTTAGGGAAACCCTGTGCAACCAAATAATTAATTGAGGGATTACTTCTAGAAATCTGCACCCATGTCAACAAGCCTGGTACGCCTAGAAAACTTAAACCGGACCTTTACCCTAAATAAGAGCATATCTTATGTTTCCCCCACCCTCTGCACACAGATTGCTCACATTAAAATCATCCTACCTGCAGCTATTGCATTTGAGACTTTAAACATCCAAGATGGCAGCCCATTGAGGTGCAGGCTGCTTGCAAACAGGAAGTGTCATTCTGCCCCTCTCCTCAGTATGTGATGCTACTAAGCCAAGATGGCAGCGCCCATATTCTAGAGTCCTGAACAAAGTTGCAGGCCAATGAGGAAAAAAATAAAAAGTGACTAAAAATGTTAAATATATTAATCTTAGATGCCTGGGGAATAGTTTAAGGGTTTGGGCTTTTCATTAACTGATGCTGAAGGTCTGCTTTAAGGTGTGTACTTCCAGACAATATATAGTTTGTGGGGGGTATTTCAAATGTAAAGGGTTGTTTTTTTTGCAAAACTGCAATGTGTGCATAGCACAGTTGTATTTTATCTGAAATTCTCCTAAAGCGCTGTTTCAGATGGGGGGAGTCTCCTGGGCAGGAAAGGGTGTCTACCAATACATATGTACATATTCCCACACAATAAGATTTTATTGACAAACTTTTATCACAACAAAACACTACAAATTGAAAAAAATACAACTCTGAAGTACTCACCTGTAGAGTTAGTATTATACGCATACAGCACGTCCTGCTCCCGTATAGTAATAACATGTGGGTAATCCTCCGCCTCAGGCGCCGTGCACTGCAGACATGTAGAAAACAAGCTCCTCCCGGCCCTACATATACCGAGGGACCTCCCACAAATCCCCAGCATTGAAAAGCAGTGAGAAGAGAAACCAGGGGGAACAATCCACCCATAACAACTGGTAAAAATATCTAATGATAACAATCACCATACAGGGGATCCAGAATAAATGAAACCAGGGTGGGGTGGAGCAGGACGTGCTGTATGCGTATAATACCAACTCTACAGGTGAGTACTTCACAGAGTTGTATTATTCTAAGCATACAGCACGTCCTGCTCCCGAATAGTAATAACATGTGGGACATCCAATAGCAGTGTCCATAAAACAGGGTGGGATCCCCAGAAAACAGCAAGGCACAGCGGACAGTAAAGGCGCTGTCACCTGCAAAACTTGCAACAGGCATGACAGGAGCAAAAGCTCTAACGTCAGTCTCATAACAGGACCATGAAGGCATGAACAGAGACAGGCCATAAGTCTAGTAATTGAACTAATCAGAGAAAAAGTCCCGGTGCTGAAGGGCCAGTGGTACCCAAGCACCCAGATAACGGAGTAAACAGCAAAAGGGAAGAATCACTCCTCCCCTGAAGGAACATAGTTCAGTGTAGTGACCCAACCAGCTCACCGGCAAGGAAGCCTTGTGGCAACACTTGTAACACCCCCAAGGGGAAACAGAAACAGGTCACCCGACCAACACGGGAATACAGACTCTTAATTATAAGGAAGCCAAGGCTTCCTCAGGATCAGGATGCATCCAGAAGGATTGATCCAAAGGCGCAATGGTGCTGGAATAGATATCAGGCGCATACCTAAGGAGGTGCCTGTAGACTCCAAGAGCAGCAGTCCCCCTAAAGGCCAAGAAGGCCGGCATGGGGAGAAGTGCAAAACATATAGAGGGATGTAGGCCCTCCTATTAGTATTATTAAGAATAAGCCCATGGCTAGACTAAGGGACTGAAGCAAAGATCCAACAGACCACCTGGACCGGAGGCCCAGCGTAAAAGGAACACCCCCAGGCATGGGGTGCCTGTAGCCGTATATATCTGTACATGTATATATATGTATACTTCGAGTCAGGGTTAAGCAACCAGATCCATCGTCTCAGGCGCATGTCTGACGGAGTCAGGAGGCCCCAAAGAAGTGGGCTGGACTACAGGGCAGCTGAGACAGCATCCAGGCAGGGTCCCCAGGAAGTCCGCAGGGTAAGAAAATGAAAATTGATCCCCACAGGGACTATGGAACTACTGGGGAGATGCAGCTAAGCAATCCCCAAAGGAATTCCCTACAAGGGTGACAGAACCAGACTCCTGCAGGAAGGCAAGGACAAACCTACACCTTCAGAGTCCCCAGATGGGGAGCCAAACCCCAACTTACGCTGTATTAACCTTAAAGTCCCTGGGAACCGAGAACGTCTATCAGGGAAGAGACTAAGGCCCATGCCAATCCATATGGGATATCACAAAGCCGTTATAGACGGAGTAAGGGGAAGCTGGGGAGCTAGCTCCCAACCCCCTCTCATACTAAGTCACCCAGAAGATGAGGCCCGTCCCCAAGGGGCTAATGAATCCGCAGTCATCCCCAGACAGGAGACCTTATATTGGAAAGAGGAAGAGACCTGATAAGGGCAGAACCGCACTCCTAAAAGAGATATCACAATTCAGCAGCCTTCAGCAGAGGCATCTACGAACCATTACTCCCAAGGCCGCCTAGGCCATAGATTCCATGGGACTCTCTATCAGGCCAACCGTGCGCAGAACCCACCAGTAGGGTGATGAAGAGAAGGCATATGAAATAACAAGGCTATGCCTAAATACTCAGCCCCCCTGACCGGAGTCAGAATATTCTGGGACAGTAGGAACAAGGGCAGAGGCCCTGTGTCAGGAGGGAGACCCCTCAGAGCCACGCTAGGCTCCCCGGGCAACACCGGGATAGCATAACCTGCCGCTAAGGGCATCCATTGAAGCGAATACCGCTGAGAAGCAGGGGGAGTAGAACCCCCGCCCCAGACAGGATCCGGGACCCTCCAGAGGTAGCAACCTGTCACAATCTTTAGACCAGCATTAAAAAACAGGCCATTGTCTTTCAACAGACCAGGAGTCCCCCATAAACGGACCAATCCTGAAGGAGGAGAAGGCCAGCCATATAGAGTCAACGGGGGGGCCACCGTATCAACAAGCCCAGCAGGTAAGATGGACCCTCTAGGGGGCCCAACCTAGAACCACGGGGGTTGTGGCAGGAATTTTTCCTTTCCTCCACCTCCTGCAAGACTAGGTACCCAGGGTGACCATACGCTAGGAGATGCTGGTAAGGAAGGGGAGTGCCCCCCTGACGGGGCCCTTGCATATGGGAGGCTCAAGAGGAACCTCCTTACCAGGAAGGCATGAGCACGGACCAAGCACCGGGGTGCTGGGACATATGTAGGTTCAGTAACCTACTGCACCGAGGAGCCCAAGGGCTCGGTATATAAGTGACATCATCTTGATGTGCCGCCAACGGGCCCACCAGTTGCCATTGCGCCTGGTGAAGGTAAGGCGCCAGTAAAAGGGGGGCAGAGCCCCCGTAACCAGGGGTCCCCTAATGCCAGAGAAGGAGGCTGCAAGCCTGAACCGATTTCCCAGGAACGGGGGATAGCGGATAAGGGACCGTGAGAGGATGAGGTGGTTGAGCAACCATCCAGTAGCTCCCAGGGGACACTGTTGGCCAACCGACCCACTTTGGTCTGATGCAGAGACTGGGGAGTAAGGAAGACGCCCCACCTCAGGCGTATCCCCAGTCACGCCAGGCTAGTAGCCTGGGCACAAAAGAGAGGCCCCAAGTAATGCCTCAATCCGCAGGGTTGATCCTGCGACACTGTCTAGAATAGTCTTGGCGTCCAGCAGACCCCAGGGAGACTAAGAAGATCTAGAGCTTCGCAAGAGGCCCAAAAGCCCCCCCCCGCGCAGGGGGCCCGTGACCTAAGACAGAGTTGTCCTATATGGACTACCTGTGAAGGTAGAATTGCTAAGCCTGCCATAGGCCAACACGGTCCAGACTACCTCATACTGTTGAGGGGGGAGGAAGGAAAATATAGAGGCCATAGCCCCATACCATTAAGGCAATTAACAAGTGCGCCCAACACTGCAGGCCCAGTCCAGCCTGCGCCAGTTTCAGAAGGGAAGGCAGGGACTAAAAACACCCTGACAATCACTGAGGGGGGACCGTCCAGCAAGAACCCATCCTGAGCCCAGGTGGGTTACATCCCGGAACCACCAGAAGGAGAAGGCATATTCCTGGATGTGAGACAGCTGTGGCAGTCGTCCCCTCGCCCAGACGGGCGAGGGCGCCCCTTCATGCTTGAGAGGTTTTGGAAAATTTGGACTTGGTCCTGCCAGAAGGCCCAGGGCGCTGCCTGCCCGCGCCATGTTGGAAATCCACGCCAAACAGCTGGAAACACACCTCAGATTTGCGTTTGACACTAACGTAGGGAGGTGGAGGGGTGACCCTGCCTCATGGAGGCCGGAGCAGCCTTCTGCGGAAGGGTGCTATAGCCTTTTTTCCCAAAAAGGTCCAAACGGGCCCCGAATAACCGCCGTCCTCTGAATGGAAGGCAAGTGAGAGCCTTTTTTGTAGCTCCATCGGCGCCCCACTGTCGCAGCCAGACTAGGCGGCGAATGGCTACCGCAAGTGCTGAGTTCCTAGCACACATCTTAATGGTGTCATCCAGTGCCGATAGAACAAACTTCACAAAGGCTTCGCAGTCTGATAGCGCACTAAACACCCCCCAAGGGAGGTCCTCAGGGCGGTGATCTAGTATCTTTCTGACTAGAGTCCTGGCGGCCACCGCAGTGATGGCCGCGGCACGAACCGGGCGCAGGGCCGTCCCAGCACACGAGAAGGCGTGTGAGGCCACTCTGTCAATGCGCCGGTCCTCAGAATCCCGAAGGGTACGGTAAAAGGGAGCAGTCATAAAAGGGGGGTTTGTGACCCCTATAACCGGCGCGTCCACCACCAGCGGAGCCGACCATAAATTAACCACATCAGGGGGAAAAGGGTACTTCCATTCCCAGGCCCCTGGAATCCCTTTAAGCTTACAAGGCGATTCCCATTCCTGGGATATAATAATCTGGAAATGTTCCTGTTCTAGGAACTCCAAGCGCGGCGGCGCTGTATGGAAACTCTCCCTTTTCGGCTTGGGGATCTCCCCAGGAGGAGATATTGACAAAACCTCAAAAATCTTGATCAGGATTTAATCTGTGTCACACAGACCCAGGAACCAGGCTCAGATTCATCACGGCACGCGGGCATCCCATGGGAGGAGCCCGAGTCTGAAAATAGCTCACCTTCCTCGGAAGGGTCAGGGTCCTGCATATCAGCAGAATCATCGGTATCGTCAGGAACCAGAGAGCCTGGAGGCGTCAGGGACCGCTTTTTACCAGGGCCCATACGCTCCGCCAATCCAGAAAGCACCTGCTCCACCGTGGGCAACGCTCACGGCACCGATTGCAGGTCATCCCCACTGGAATGGGACTCGTCATGAGTGATATTTGGGAGCGGGGAGACGGGGGTGAGGAAGGGAGGTTCCTCTGTTAGCAAACCTGCCTGTTCTGCACACTGTCCGCAGACCTGTGCCCTGTCAGCCTCAGCCAGGGACTGGCCACACACTGCACACAGCCGGTCACGTCCCGGAAGGACCCCGGTTCCATCATTCTGAAATGCCTGGTGATTATTAAGCAGTATGACGCAGGGATTTATGCAATAGGCAACCCTGGATGCCCCAAACCCGCTAGTAATGTGGGAGAATTTGTAAAGAGGACCCGTTGTAATAAGTTAGGCCGGGGACGGCAGCAAAGTCTTGGCGTCTGAAAGACATAATTGGACAAGGGGAGTGGAGTCAGTGCCATGCGCTGTCTGAAAAAAACATAGAAACCATGCCGCCCCGGGGGGCACTTACATGACCGAGGGAGGAGACGAGGCACACCACGCGCACAAAGATAGAGAAAATGGCGCCAGCGAACCTCGAGGGGAGGGCCAGGCTGTGACGCGTCATGCCGAGTCTCCGCCTCCCCCAAAGAGCGCGAAGCTCCAACCAACGGCAAGTACAGCAGCAGAGAATAAGTAACATCTAATGCTGACACGCTGGAATGAATCTGCCGAGGCAGACTTAGTAAAAAAGACAGCTCGCACTGTACAGTGAGGCGCGACACTGACCCCCTGATTAAAGGAACAAGGTCTAATGGCGAATTAGCACTAGGGCTGCCACACACACCCCCCCCTTTCTTTTCCCCCCAAGTTACGGGAGGAAGCGAGGGGAGAAGCTGACGGTGTCCATGGACTGAGTCTGTGAGGGGCACTGGTAAAAATGCGGGAGGGGCATCCTCTAGAGGCTCACCATCGGCCTGACCACCTACCCTATGGAGGGGGATTGCGGTGGAGCATGGCTCCATTCAGCACACCAGGTGCTACCTACCTTCACCCGACCCTGAAGAGGACGGGTGGAAATAGTCCCACAGGACCTTGGGCCATAAGGCCCGCTCGCCTGCGAGAGCGTGATACTTCATGTCTTCGCAGTTCCAGCACTGCAGAGAAATCTGGGGATTTGTGGGAGGTCCCTCGGTATATGTAGGGCCGGGAGGAGCTTGTTTTCTACATGTCTGCAGTGCACGGCGCCTGAGGCGGAGGATTACCCACATGTTATTACTATTCGGGAGCAGGACGTGCTGTATACTTAGAATAATTGATTTTATTTTTTTGTACATATTTCACCCAAAAATTTTGAGAATACACCCAAAATGACAAGACATGTTCATGTTAAAGCCCAGACTCTGCTGAAAAAACAATATATAATTTCCCTGGGAAATCCCTCTAAAAATCATAGTTGAACATGTGGAGCGCAAAATAGTGCAAAATGGTCTGGCAACAAAGTGTGACAAAATCTCCAGATAGGCTGCCAGTTAAAGGGTTAAGCCCAATCTACAAGTCCCATTTTGGGAAACCTTAAAAAGGCGCTGGTCTTTTGCGTATAATAGATATGAAGAAGCGATTAATTAGTTCATTCTGCCTACATTTCAGATCAAGGAAGACTGATAGGGCGGATGTCTGTCTTTAAGGTACTTACTGCTAGCCCTTATGCGAACCCTTCCTACAGGAATTCGAGGACTGTGGCTATGCTCCCTTCAACTTGTTACTTCACAAAAAGAAGAACATTTGCATATCCAAACCAAGCTTTCTTTGGCCAGAATAGAGCTATGAAGATAAAGTAGATTTCTCTTGTGCTCTTCCGGATCACCTGTGGCAGGATTGTGAAAGGAGGGAAGGCATAGGCTAGGTGAAACTTCCATGAATGGGCTAAAGCATCCACCGCTAACGCACCCGCTCCCCTTGTCAGTAAATAAAATGTCTCACATTTTGCATTGCTGGCACTGGCAAACAGGTGGGAGGGACGCAAAGCATTCACAACCTGAAGAAAAACCTCTTGGTTCAAACACCACTCTCTCTGCTGAATTCTGGCTAGACTTAAATACTCTGCTACAGTATTGAAGGTTCCATTTCCGATGGAATGCCAAATTGACCAAACCTGCTCCTGTAGGGGTATTAGAATAGAATTGACAGGTTCGTCAGTGCTGAGTACATCTCTGTGATTGCCAGTTTGACCGCCAAGAGTTCTCTGAAATTTGAGGACCTGGCTGCCAAGGATCTTGGCCACTTTCCCTGAACCTGTAGGCTTTCCAAGTGAGCTCCCCAACCCCAGCTACTGACATCTGTTGTGATAACTGCTGGGTTGTATTGTCGTCAATCTCCTCCTTTTTCTAGTACCCCTGGATCTGTCTACCATCTAAGGTCCTCTACGACACTCGCTTGTAAATTTGACTATTCAATCCAGAAAGTCCCGTTGCTTGTCCCACTGGCCTAGAAGGTGTTCTCATATGTAATTGTGCCCATGGGGGTAGCTGCTGTAAGTGACACTACAGGCTTTTCTATCTGACCTTCTATCACTGACTGAGGAGCAGGTGCAGTAACAATGAATAACTCAGGCTGGGATTCGGTTTTCTGGGCATCCTGCATTGAAGCAATTTCTTTTCTCATTGCAAGGATCTCCCTGAACAAGGCTGCCGAGTCCGCATCCTTCTTTGCCCGCCTACAGTCCTGACACATAGGCCTCTGCCAAGTATCCAGTTCGGCAGGTTTCAAAGCGCTTTGAATTTTTTGGATGCCTTGAGCTTTACTTTAGGGGCTCAGAGTCCTTATCTTTAACAGTTTCAGGCTAAAAATAATCACACAAAACAGAACCTTTTATAAATTCATACCCCCATGCATCTCAGCAAATAAAAACAGCTCCAATAAAAAAAACAAGATTTCTACATTACTACTTTATCTGAAGAAATCTTGCTTTAGGAGTGAAGGAGACCACCTGCACCTGCCTCCTTTGGCCCAGGATGTTCGCTCCCTGCTGGGACCTGGACGGACATAGCTGCCGAGGGCTCTTGGTGCTACAGTCGCTGCAGCCAGCCCTCCGCTGCTGCCTCAGTATGTGCTGAGCCGACTCCTGCTACCTCTAGTGCCGCTGCCCGTGCTGCCCCTGAAGCTGCAGCTGACACAGTAACTACTTTCGGGTCACAACACGTGTCCGCACCGTGACCGGAAATGATGTCAGAGTGCCGGGTCAGTGATCAGCAGACTCTGCCCCCAAAATATGAAAAAGGACTTTGTTAATAAAAAAAAAAAAAATCAACTGAAATCCCAAAATTGTTAATCCAAGTGCTCTGGTGAGTACCCCAGGGGTCCCACAAGGTCAAGCATACTAAATCAATTTGCTTAGTTTGCTAGGATTTAAAGGGGGCATAGCACAACAAATGCTAGTCAGGCTATGTGGGATTACCCTGGCCACCCAAAGTGAACCTGGATTATATCCAAAGGGCTCAGCAGGCTCCAGAATTCTGGAGTCTAAAAATGATTAAATAAATTGTCTGAAGTCCAACAACACTGTCACACTCTGCCCAGTGGTTCCTTTGGGCAGAAAGACAAAGAACTGGGGTGGGGATCAAGTGGTGGAGCATTAACCTCTGTTCAGTTTGTGTTTCCTCCCAGGATGAGGAGCCTCTCTCTGAGTCGTGCTGAAGGATGATTAGAGAAAAATATGTGTACTCACATACACTTATTATATAAAAAGTGTCAATGCCTACAAATCCAGTATTCCCTAGGCTACAGTATATTTAACATATTAACCCTTCATGTAACTAGTGTTAGACACATAATCCCATACACATACCTTTTCCAAATGCCATAGTAACTGCTGCCAGAGGTAAAACTGGTTCACTGAGCACCTGGTATCTCACACCCATGCCACAGCCACATTTAGCGTACTTGGCCCAGGGAAGGTGGCATCAATCATTTTGTAGGCTAAAACTTACAGTATCCTATGGCTACAAAGACTGTGTCCCCAATGATGTAGACAGCCATCTTGTGGCCAAAAACCGAACTGCAATGCACCAAAACGTATTATTGTACATTTCTAAAGTGGACCAACACCCAGGATTTTCAATATCCTGGGATTTGGTCGACTTCCGCGGGGCACCCCGATTGGGGTCTAACCACAGCGGCTCTGAGCACGCTGGCGGCCGCATCTCGCGCTTCCCTCCAACAGGGAGCGCGCCTGCGCCGGCCATTCAAAATGGCCGGCGTGGGTACGCGCACTGCTAGAGAAAAGCGCATGTGCCGTTAGACCAGGGGTAAAGTAAGGTTAGAGGGCATCCTGGGGGGTTTCACACAGCAGGGAGGAATCAGATCGGCCTGTGAATCTTATAGATTCCCGGGCCGATCAAGGAGGGTGTTGGTCCAACTCTTTAAAACCTCCTCAGTTTTTACCAACTGTTGTAGGTAAGGAAGCTGAATACCAAAAGCCGAGTCCAATATTTCACTAAACACAGGTTCCTCTTACAGTGGATTAGTTTAGATGAGTAGCTCCCTTTTGACTGCCATAAATGTGTGCTACACATGTATATAGCCTGCCAAGGGCATGTTGTGTTTTTTGCCTCATATCTATTATGGAGTTGGCCTTTTACAATATTCTCAGTCTGCTTCAAAAAGGAGTTTTGTATGAAAAGCCTGGTTCTGTGGCACAGGCTTCCACTGCTGGTTGCTAAAATAAATCCCCTAATCTCACAGGTGCAGAGTGGTTATTCTGTTACTCTTCCTGGTCAGTTGGAAGCTCTCCTTCCAGCAATGTCAATGTCCAACTAAGCTCCAGTAGGACATCACTGACCATCAAGCGGCAGGTGTGCAGCATCTTGAGATGCAGTTATTGCTGGCAGAAGAGCCAGGTGGAGAGCATTAAGTATAGGTCCTTTTAAAGCAGACATACTTCCTCCTGTGAGGTACAAATCTGCATTGGGTGGTACATCCCGATTGCCAGTTCCCCTCTGCACATTAACCTATTAAACTGGAGAAATCTTAAAGCTGACCAACAGTCAAAAATGAATTAAATCAGACTAACTCAACAAACAGTCCTCATGCATCCCTCCCCAGAGCAATTTAGATTGCTGCACGTAAAAAACAATTTGCCTTTTTCTAACGACTACTGGGATACATTTTACAAACAAGATGACTGCTCATAGGCTTGCAGGCCAACTGCAAACAGGAAGTCGTGCTTGGCTTTCTGTTACTGTGCATTTCAGTTATATCAGTTGGGAGCGGAAGCTCTAAAATGGCCACTACCTTTCTTTTCCAACTGTGCCAGGCTGTTGGTCCGGTTTAACTTGTGCATCGGTCCCCCAGCAAAATCAAGCACTGACTGGCTGACGTGGTCATGTGGTCTGCATGCTACTTCCAGGTATCTGGCCGTGACAACTACATCAGCCAATCGCAGCCCTCGATTCCACTGGCACCAAGGAGATGGGGTAACATTTCTAAGTTTTAACGAAGTAAATGCTCAGGGGAGCACCAGCAATCATGATGCACCCTGCATTAGAAACAACATCAATTTTGTTGAGAATGGGCTTTACTCCCTATATACACTTTTGTTGAGGTAAAGTTCATTTTAGGGCAGAAAGTACCTTTCACATTCTTAAATACTTGACAATTTTTCTCAAGATAGGTGTTCATTTTGCAACCATTTAATACGATACCTGGGGGGGGCATTGTATTAAAACCCTGTTAAACCATCCTACCTTTCTCCTATGTGCCCCAGCAAAATAGAAGGCTGCATTTGGCCCCTATGGCCACATGGTTGCCAGGGGCTAGTTAACTGGAAGTAGCCTGTGGACCACAGCAGCAATGGTAGCGTTTGACTTTGCAGGGGGACAGAGTAGAAAGGCAAGATTTAATTATAAAGGAACAGTCCAATGTCAAAGCAGCAATGTCAATGAAGAGCTCAATGTGTCCTGTTCTATGTGCCTCTCCTCAATTTTCAATAGTATGCTGAACGTTTCCACTGTATGTGTATGTATATTCCACTATGTGCAGCATCTCTGAATGGCTTTGTTTACCGCGTGGCCCGTACATGCGCTTTGAGGTTGAAGAAAAGGCAAGTTTACAGAGATTCTGTGGGGATATACACAGCATGGCATCCCAAAACGGCATGCCCCAGGCAGGTGGAACGGAACCCAGGATTAGTGAAAATCCTGGATTTTGTTCCACTTTAAAGCAAGCTTGGGCTACTTTAACTACCCACATGATAGACAAAGGCTAAGCTAAATGACATCCTATAAAAAAGCAAGCACATTTCACCAGTTTGATACAACACAAATGTTCACTTTTCGAACAATACTTTATTGTACATAAGAGCACTAAAGTACTGATATACTGGAATGTGTTAAAAAAGTTTACAAAATATTGTTCCCAGTATAACTTAAATATAGACAACACTGTTCTGTAAGGCTCTATTCACACCTCTCCGCTTACACTGCGTTGGGCCACAGTCACAACACAAAGGAAAAAGATGCTAATTTTAATGGGCCAGTTCACATATATACGCAGCATGGAAACTGGGCAGCATGTTTCCTTGCACCATGACTGCGTTTGTCCAACGCAGCGCAAGCAGAAAGGTGTGAATAGAGCCTAAAATATACATTACTTTTAAAATTACCTAGTGTAGATGTGTTCTGTGATATAGAAAGTCCCTCAGCAACAAGTTTAACCAAGAGATTGCCCTCATCAGCTTCGCACTGCTCTAACAATAGTGTAAACAATTAAGGCAGAATACAAGAAAAACAGCAGAAATTGCGCTTGGCATTAATAAACCAAGTTTGTCTTTCACAGGTTAAAACGCCACATTTCAATTGCAAGGTACTGTAAACATTGTCAAAGGTGATTTGAGTTTCTGGGATATGCTAAATCACATTAATGGCTAGGTCTACCCAAACAAGCCCCAACTCTGGTCATTTTTAGGAATCACTAAGCAATCTAAATAACCTTTCTGCATATTCAGTTCCGAATTGGCATCTCCAGGCTCAAAGGTTCGCAAACTCCTGGAAAGCCTATCCCTAGGCTTTAGAACAATCCCCCACTTGCTATACCTACCTTATGGTGCCCTCTTCTCCAGCCAGCAAAGAAGCTGCTAAGTAAATATTTGCTTCTTCAAAGGTCTGCATGTTTTAAAAGACTTACCAACACATTTGTGCTAAAATGCAGGTTAATGGTGAGCAGCAGGGCCCCTATGGCACTCTAACACCTCATTTCACATCTCACTACTAACCTTCCCACCATAGGGTATTTGACAAGAGCCCAGTGACTTTAGTACACTGCAGAAGCTGGCCCATTCTATTGGAAGTATGAAACAGCAGGGCTGGCTGCATTTAAAGGGGTGGTAGAAAGTGATTCTCAACTACAGTACCAGTCTATGATGTATATTTGCTTTATGCCAACATGGTAGAGGCAAGAGGGCTTCTCTGTTTTTTGGGAATTTATTTTGCATCATTACCATCACCACCCTTCACAACAGAATACCAACTATAGTAGAGTTACATAGAAAGGCAGGATGGTCTTAATAGTCTCCATGTCCTTTAGAAAGCCATTGTCTCCCGTCTAATCTCCCCAGATAAGGCACCCCCACTAGCGTGGAGGGAATTGTATAGTTTTCCCTTTGACACCCACCTCTGGTGTCATTTAAAGTCCAAATGCAGACAACAAATACCAAGCCTTTACATACCTGGCTGCTCACTGCCTGGATTCCACACAGCTTGACTCCCCTGTGGTTGTTAGCTCTGATGCCTGTAGTGTGCCTCCTTGACAGTAGGATGATATCATGATATCAGGATGATCACGAATGCTATAATAATCACTGGTGCCAAGCCATCAGGATCAAGGTGACAGCACAACAGGGGTGAGTGAAGCTGTATGGTCATGAAGGATCAAGGCAGGTCAGATAAGTTTAGACTTTGTTTTGGCCATCTGCATAGCACTGCAATTTTACTAGCTATAGTAAAACATTGTCAAAAAGCAGTACAAACAAATGCTACCAAAAGTCAGATGATTCACTAAACACTATGATATACAATAGGTGAATAAAATAAAAAAATAAAGTCTATAAACTAGCAATCTTCACTGCTCAACTATACTTAAACCCAGCTTAACTCTTCAGTTATAAGCAGTAGTGATAGGTGCAATGTGGAAAGGGGCAGTCCACCATAGTCTTTAAGTGTATATTCCGTTTGGACAATTACACAAGGGCAAAATGCCAATACAGCCTGCTTTTTGCATGGTCTATTAGAATGCAGATAGACAAACCAGATTTGCGTTCATGTCACCCAGGTTTAGTAAGCTTGAACTTGTTGAGGAAGAAGCTGGCAACCACTGTTGACATGACTCAGAACCTTCTGCTTGAGCTGGGCCACCTGTTCCCTCAACAAGTTAGCAGTAGATGCCAACTCTGTATTTTGATTTTTAAGACTCTTCACTTTTTCCTCCAGTCTAGAGATTCTTTCCAGTTTCCTCTTCCTGCATTTAGAAGCAGCTATTCTATTCCTTAACCGCTTTCTTTCAGCCTTTATCCTCTCTTGGGTGCCCATATCTATTGGCGACATGGGTGGACTTTCCCCAAAACTAGCAACTTCAGGTACAATCTGAGGTTCATCCTTGAGGGTCTGCAGTCTTGGCTGAGAAGAGGCAGGTGGTTGACCCATGCCAGATGGAGGTGGAAGGTAAGGTACAGTGTC
This sequence comes from Gastrophryne carolinensis, assembly GCA_027917425.1. Classification (NCBI taxonomy): domain Eukaryota; kingdom Metazoa; phylum Chordata; class Amphibia; order Anura; family Microhylidae; genus Gastrophryne; species Gastrophryne carolinensis. The sequence goes on from CM051234.1 coordinate 275,853,463, forward strand.
CGTACTGTAGTTAACAGTAGTGCCCATTGCCGTGCTAGAGTAGCTGCTAAGGTTGGCATAGACCAGAGCATCGGAAGGTGGGGGAGGCTGGAGATTTGACCCAGCAGTCACTGAGCCCAACTCCACCCCTGTGGTGGGGATCCCAAGTTGATTCTGCTTGTGAAGATCCTCTAGAGCTTTAACAAAACCCTCTGCAAACTCTTGTTCCTCGCTAGCCACCTTTGGGTACAAAAACTGGCTACTGGTTGGTGTGGTAGTAACCAGGCCATTAGATTGTATAATCAATTTCTCCAGCTCAGGAGAAGCCAGCTTTAGTAGGCCAAGATCAGGAGAGGTCAAAATACCATCACTATCCCGCAAAGCTTTCACGTTAGAGACTACCTGGTCACTCAGGTTTAGGTTGAGGTCTTTCTTCATCATGATGCCAGAAAGGGAGAAAGCGAAAGCCTGTTGCACCTTCAGCACCTCATGATAAAAGGCTACTTCCATTATAGGTGGAGACAATCGGAGAATAATAAAGGGAGTCCATCATCTAATCTTTAGAAATAGGTCCTGGTGTTTAGGAGGAATGGGGTGGTACGGCTAAGCTCCTGTGGGGAATGCTTCCTTTGTTCAGCCTTATGCCGGTTTCCCCTTTAAGAGCAAGCAGTCTTTGTTCCCAGCAGTGGGTGCGCACTCTCACCAGGGTCACGGAACTATATCCGCACCGCCTCGCCGCATCTTCCCGGTTAATGTCCGTCTCTGCTTGTGGCGCAGACCCCAGCCAAGCTCTATAGGCCAGCGAACACCGGGTGGGGGCGCCTGCGTGTTCCCTCCTTCGCTGAGGTCAAAGCTGCCCGGCAGGTTCTCCGTGACGAAACTGGCGCCCAACGAAGTTCCGAGCGATATAGAACAAGCCACTTAGCGACGCCGCGTTCCCTGCCTACTTATATAAAATTGCTGTGTACATGATGTCACTTGACCGCGCTGCGATTGGTGCGCGATGACGTGTAGCCATTCTCTGCTCTGCATATTAGGCGGGGCCCGACGCACGGCGAAGCAAGCTGGGTTGATGTCATTGGTTAACTGCTTAGCCACCGAACGCAGGCGCTTGTCCAATAGCGTGCATTGCCCGTCACGTGACTCATTTATATATTATTAAAAAGGTCGCCTGGGCAGAAAGACGTCAGAGGTTTATTTTTAGACACGTGGCCGGGGAGTGGCGCGATTGGGCGTTAGCGTTCTGCTGTGAAGAACTCGTCTTTGTTCGTAGACATATATAGACGCACAGCCGGGCGTCCCCATTAAAGGGAAATAGCCTTTGAAAATTATTATGATCTTTAGAGAACAGTATCCATAGTCTTGTAATATTTTTGCTCCAACGTTAGGTGCTAGGGCTTATTTTCAGGTGATGTTTAATAGCCAGCTGGCAAGATAGTTGTGGCAGTACAGCAGCTTTGGTGCAGTAAGAACACAGAGTTGGCTGGCAGTGGGGATTCTGGTGCGTGGTGGCAGGCTGGGGTAGAGCCATTAAAGTGGACCAACACCCACCACTGATCAGCTCGGGAATCTATAAGATTCCTGGGCCGATCAGCTCCCTGCCTGTGGGAAACCCCCCAGGACGCCCGCAAATCCTACCTGTTCCTCGTTCCAACAGCGCATGCACGGGCCGCCGCCGCCTCTCACGCATCCCTCTAGTAGGGCGCGCACCTGCGGCGGCCGTTTGTGAATGGCGGGAGCGGCGGGTGCTCTCACCTTGTCCTTCGACGGACCTCGCTTGTCTGCCGGCGGTTATTGGTGGAGCGAGTCACTTGGGAGCGGGGTCAGGTGCGTTTTTGGGGCTTTCTGGGGGGTTTCACACAGCGGGGCACCCCCGATCGTGGTGCCCCACGGAAGTGGACCAACACCCAGGATAGTGAAAAGATTACACATTTTACTCCCAACAGACATGCTTACTTGTGTGACTTGATGTGTCCTCACCCTCATTTACAGCCACTTCCTTCCCCTTTGCTGAAGCCGTCAGTTGGATTATGAATTGTAACTAGGGCTTATTTGCGGGATAGGACTTATATTTCATGCATTAGCACAATGCTGAAAAATCTCACTAGGGCTTATTTTCAGGGTAGGTCTCAATATCACTGAAAGCTGCGTTAAAGCAAACCTACACTATCCCGGTTGCTGCCAGGACAAATCCTGATTTACTGATAAGTAACCTATCCTTTCAAGCCATTCCTTAAAGAGCTCCCTTTTCCTATCAACAGGAGACATGTTTTATTGCAGTTCCACATCATACAGACTTCCATGACCATCTGTCCAGGCAGTAAAAATAAATAACTTCCACAAAGTTCTGATGCCAACAGCGCATTTCCTCTTTTTTCGCTTTGCATCTCATATTGGAGAAAGCTACCTTTTTGATTGGCACCATGGAGCGAATGACAAAGCTGCTCAATAGTGCCCTGCGCTTGTTTGTATTTAGCGCAGGACTAAGCAAGACTGGAAGCGAATCACAACACAGGCTCCCGCAGGACTTTCTGGGATTGGGTCTGCTGGCAGGTAAGTTGCATTTTTTTTTTACTTTAATTTTAGGGACACCCCAAATCAGGACCCCTTGGGGTTATTGTTAAAGTGGACCAAAACCGATTTAAAGACTCCAGGGCCACCTGATTCCCTCTCTCCAGGGCATCTGAAATCGGTGTGTGAATCCCCTGAGACCCCATTAAGACCCACCTGATTCCCAACTCAGCGACACATGCATGGGCCGCACTTCGCTATAACTTTAGCCTTGCATAGTCTTGACCCTATTTTGGTCTATTTGGTCCTTAGTCAATGGGTGACCTGGGAGGTTTTAGTCCAAGTGATCTAAAGTCATCCCGATTTGGGAATCCCCCACTGGGTGGGATTGCGATCAATATTAAATAGTTCCTCCTACCGTACTTGCTCCAGCAGCATCCCCAGCACCCCTTGCGCATACCCCTCAGGCATATCTGAATGGGGGCGGCGGTGCACACAGCCGCAATGTGTTCGGCAAGCCATATATTCCTCATTAATTTAATGCCAGGCAACAAATGCTGATTGGAAGAGAACCCATGTGTGCACCACAAGAGTGGTGACTGAGGTATGATTTGGGGCAGTCCCAGTAGTTGTCACACAAATGCCCCTTGAAAAGCAGACTAAAGCCAAGGAGGATGAAAATTCACCTCTTCTCGGTCCAACGGCACGTGCAGACTCTTGTCCAATCAGAGACGTGTGCTGTGACTATGTGACTGTCAAACCGCTCTGATGTTCTTCAATGGAGATTGCAAGCAGGCACAGCCCCAGTGGCACATGTGCTCCCATCTTAATGGCTGGGGCAGGAGAGCATGCACATCCCGAAGATGCAGGGGATGCGGATGCTCTTGCCCCCTCCTAATTAGAGATGTTTGCCGAATTACATAGGCACAGCAAACGGCTCTGATTGCACGAGAGCCCACTCATTGGACCGGGGAAAGGTAAGCTAATAACAGCGATCTGGGAGGTTTCACACAGCGTAGTGACCCTTTTAGATTCCAGAGCCGAACACCCTGGGTTTTGCCCCGTTTTAAGAGAAAGGGTGCTGAACTTGTGACAGCAGTGGTTTGTAGGGACGAGCGAATCCAGACTGTAAAGTTCAGGGTTTGTCCATGTGTTTGTCCGTTTGTCACAGCGGTGTCCTGCTCTTCCCCTTATCCCTCAGCTCCAGACTGTGACTGAGACACCCTACCATGGCTCCTCACCCCTCAACCTCTTTTATACCTGTCTGTCACCCGACTCTATGAACAGCTCTTCTCCCTTTCTCTCTGTCCCAATGGACACATGTAACAGCACCATCTACTGTCATAAATGTAAACTGCATTAACCTAGCAATATAGATGCAGATCACATACAGAAACTAGCTGTAAGCTGTTGCACAGTATCTCCAACAACCAGACCACCTCCATCCTTTGAACCAAAACCATGGACCGCCATCACCACTAGGCGACAGCAAGGAAGTTACTGGGGACCAAGGTAGGTGTCTTACCCTATCTTCCCCTCCCCTGCCTATACTTTTTTCCTATACAGGGCCCAGTATGGGGTCCCCTTTCAGCTCCCAGCCTAATACAATTTCAGTAAAGCTAGAACTTTGCCTGCCACTGTGTACATATGCTATACAATCAGTGCCACCCCCCATATCTTCCCTGAGCCTAATATGGAGTAGAGTAAGCATACCTTCCAAATTTTCAGGGTGGGGCAATTTTTTAAAGTGGACCAAAACCCAGGGTTTTGACTATCCCGGGTTTTGGACCCCCCTAGGTGGGATTGCTGCCAGTAACCCTACTAGAACGCAGGATTGTGATATCCTTATATGACAAGGTTGAGTTAGAGCAGAAGAGGGTTAAACCTGGTGTTTCTCTTTTAGCCAATCAGATGATCATGAAGCCAGAGTCAGGAAGTCTCTGTGTTGTACACCAAACACACCATGTTGGTGTACTTTGCTAACATAAGCGTATTGTTGCTAGGGAAAACTGTTTTCTTTTGTAACACAGAGTTGCAAATAAATAGAAAACAGAAAAAATAACAGATAAGCTCAGCACCTTGATGATTCCATTTTGGCACACAATAATGTGCTTTTAAAAATGCCATAGAAAGTGGAAATTAAGTAAAATACATCAAAATATAAGGGAAGGCAATACAATGCAATATACTTTCTGTGAAGAGGCCAAAAACACAAATTAAAAAAAAATATGCATATTGACATATTTTAAACATCAAGATACAAGATACGTTAATATATGGTAAATTTTAATATTGAATCTAATAATATGCAAAAAGACAAGTATGGTAATGAGAATTGCCCAAACAAATAAATAATTAAGTGTTTAAAAATAATTATTTCAAGCAGGAGGAGAAAGAGAACTTAAAATGGACCAAAACCTAAGCTGATCGGCCTGGGAATCTTTAAGATTCCTGGGCCAATTGATCCCCCCCCCATCCAAAATCGGAATGCCCCACTGTGTGAAAACCGCCCCATTCACTCCCCTCGTTTCCCTGTCCAATGGCGCATGCGTGAGCTGTGGCCGCATCCCGCTATCCCTCTCCCCTGTTTGAGGGAGGTGGAGGATGCGTTCGTTGCTCTTAGACGTGCCGTGGGACTGGGAAAAGGTGAGCTGGACTTGGCATCCTGGGGGTTTCACACAGCGGGGCACCCCATAGGGAAAATCCTGGGTTTTGTTCCATTTTAAAGTTTATTTTATATCCTCTAAATAGAGGTGTAAGAAATTATACAGGTATTAGTGCTGTACAACTTTCCCGACTTCATGAGAGCTGGCAGAGGTTGGGACACTTCCTCCGGAAGCATTGGTTGGAGCTCATCGGACGCCCTCCAGTGACACTGGGTGGGGACACTACCTGGCCACCTTCCTCCCGGGAGAGAGCTAAATAGCGCAATAATGTCAGGCAGTTTCTAGACAAAAAAACAGCTCAGTGCGGGAAGTAAAATATTGTGCACCTTCCTCACCCACCCTATGGTTCTGCTTCTGTCCTATACAGGTTTGTGCCATGCTGTTCCTTTACTATAGCAGAAGGTACTGCCCGCTCACAATTTTAAGGATATATGCCGATCTGATAATGGTCATGACTGCAGAAAACAGGATTCTTGGATAAAGTTGCCTCCAATGGCCTTGGCCCCCAGGGCAATTGCCCATGCTTGTGTAACAGCAGTTATGGGGGTTAGCCAGCAGTAATCATGGTCAGCTTAAAACTGTAAATCCCAAGTATGACATGGTGTCAGCTCTATCTCAAGGTATAGTAGCTGAGGATAAGGGTTAATGGGACCACAGCATGGAGAGCTGACAAGATGGTATCACAGCAGATACACACTCAACGACAAGCAGGATAAGTGAAGGCATCAGCTAATTATTGCAGGGTCATGAAATAGAAATTAAATGCTTGAATCCACGTCAAGGTCAAATACACAGTTCCTAGGGCAATAAATTTGCATAGCTTTGTAGAGAAGCAAATACAGGTACACTTGCTTCATAAAGCTGATTCAGTGAAAAGGTTAATCAGGCTTGTGTCCATCAGCATAGAACACAGGTACACTTTTCAGGGCCGGCCCTGGAATATTTTAGATTCTAGGTTTGCTACAGGGGGTGATTGGTCCACTTTAACACTCCTGACATGGACGGCAACCCATGTGGTAAGCATCTGTCTGTGTAACCTTGCTGTTACGAGCAGCATTCCTGAGCATTTTTCCAAAAATAATCATCTGATTTCTGCAGATCCACATGGTCAGTCAACTTCGACTGGGGACATCCACAGCAGAGCACAGCAAGACATGGCTCCAATAATCCTATTTAAATACACACACGTAGAAGCAGCCAACAGCACTGACAGTAAGTAGCGAAGGGGGGCCATTACATGCTCCATGTGACTTCATTTATTAGTACCACTTTCTTCATAAACATGATTATATGAAAAAGTTTCTGTGATAGGTCATTCTGATTTTTACTGCAGTGGACATCAGAAGAACACTGGTCCAAATGGAGAATGTCATGTAAGAGGTTCAGCAAATTATGAAGGGTGTCCACACCCTGATGCTGGCCAGACATGGCTATCTGACTGGCCAACATTCTTAACATCAGAAAATAGAACCTTGAAGCTGCATCCAAATTTTGCACTTTTTAAGTTTTGTGGGGTTGCATAGCTCTTATGTGGGCCTACTACCACACCTACAGTCCCTAACTCTGGCAAAAGATTTTGCGGGGGATTGCCATTTAGGCTGTGTGGCATTGTCAAACCACCCTGGTTCACTTGGCAAATAAACATCCTACAGTCCAACAGCGCATGTGAGGGGTGTACTTAAACCGGACCTACAGCCTGATACATTTGGAAAAGAAAGGTAGCGGCTATTTTGAAGCATCCTCTCCCAACTGACATAAATGACAGCACTTCCTGCATGAGCATCAGCCACCATCTTGCTTTTAAAATTTACCACAGCAAGAGTTGGAAAAGTGTAAATGAATTTTTATATGCTACAATCTAAATTGCCCTGGGGATGGGTGCATATGAGCACTGTTTGTTGTGTTGGTCTGGTTTAAGTAATTTTTGACTGTTAGTCAAAACTGTGAAAGTATAGATTATAAACACTGCGCACAAACTCATATATCAGTTATTAGCACAGAGCGTAAGCATAGCTTCTTCAAGCTGCCACCAAACAATACTGTTCCAAAGTGCATGCGCTGGGCCACCAGCAAAGCCACTCGTGCCCACCACCTTCGGGTGTCCTCTTACCGGATAGTGATGTAAACACGCTTTATTATAGAATAAACATATGTTGTTCTTGGGCCAATATAGAAACTCCTTATGGTTCCCACAATTATTCTCAATGATTTTATCAAAATGTTTGGGACACTGGCATGTAAGAGAGCACAAGTACATCTAGTGCAACTCTGCAGTAGTAACTGAATTTATTTAATAAGAATAAAATATATACACTCACATACTCCAAAATGCATCAAGGCAGGAATACACTCCACCTCCAATTCATCCACTACGGCCGCTCGTGGAAGTTAGGGGCGCTGTTACTCTGCAATCCAATCCAATATGAATCCAATCCGAAAATGAAACTTCACGCCGCCGCCCCGCGTTTCACTGCCTACAGCAGTTTTTTTAAAGGCGACGGCTGAGCAGTGCGGTTGAGTTATATAGTAAAAAAGGGACCCACCTCTTACGAGGACGTAACCTGTGTCCAATAAGGAGCGATCCTGGCAGGGATACTGGTATCCGGTAGTTGAAACGCAGAAGCTGGTCTCCTAATGGGCAGCTTCCTGCTACTAGCAAACAGCACATCAGCACGTATTTGTGCTCTTACATGCCACTGTCCCAAACATTTTGATAAAATTATTGAGAATAATTGTGGGAACCATAAGGAGTTTCTGGCATGACTTGGAGGAATATATTGGCCTAAGAACAACATATGTTTATTCTATGATAAAGTGTGTTTACATCACTATCCGGTAAGAGGACACCCGAAGGTGGTGGGCACGAGTGGCTTTGCTGGTGGACCGGTGCATGCACTTTGGGACAGTATTGTTTGGTGGCAGCTTGAAGAAGCTATGCTTACGCTCTGTGCTAATAATTGATATATGATTGACTGTTGGTCCACTTTAAATCTACTCTGTGCATATGGCGTCCATATTAATGGATGTCACACAGCATCATTAACACTACATCTATGACATGAGCCATCCACTGCCTACCTGATGTGTGACACTACATTTATGTCCACTACAGCAAGCCTCAACCTCACGCAGGCTGCTGATGTCAACGCAGACTGTAAACCCTTCAGTAGAGACCATTAAACGGGTCTATATAACCCATGTGCCAAGCATGTGAAATTCACGTTGTTACCTCTCTGTCTATCAACTGCCAGCCAGCAAATTTCACATGCCTGGCATTTCAACCTTTTGAAGCAAAGAAAAAAAAGCTGATCACCTCTATCCCGGGTCCAGAGCTGGGGGTCTCCTCTTTCCCCTGGGGGCATCTGATTTTCCCCCCAGGGCCTTCAGTGGGGCAGAGAGAACCTGTTCCCTGCCCCATTTGCCGGCTTCTGCCATGGTGCCAGCCACCACAGTGAGGTGACTTTTATAGGGAGACCACGTAAAGGGTCTATATAACCCTTTATGTGCCAAGCATGTGAAATTCACGTGGTTACCGCTCTGTTCCTCAACTGCCAGCCACGTGAATTTCACATGCCTGGCATTTTCCCCTTTTGCAGCGAAGAAAAAAAGCTGATAACCTCCATCCAGGGTCCAGAGCTGGGCCTTTTATAGGGTGACTGTTAACCTGCCCCATGTGCCGGCTACATCCAGGGTCCAGAGCTGGGGATCTCCTCTTTCCCTGGGGGCATACAATTTTCCCCCCTGGGGTCTTCAGTGGAGCAGAGAGAACCTATTCCCTGCCACATGTGCCAGATTCTGCCACCGCACCAGCCCCCACAGGGAGGGGACTTTTATAGGGTGAGACTGATGAAGGCATTAAAGGCCCTTCAGCAAAGAGCAAGTCAGAAGCAGGGAGTGCTCTGCGGAGCAGGGTGCTCCAATCCCCTGCCCCCGCACCATGCTCCGACAATCATTTCCGTCTGTCAGTGACAGTACGGCGGTGATTGCCGCGTGACAGAGAGTGATGGGTGTTGGATAGAAGATAGGAGAAAAGGCTTTTTTATTTTTTTTCGCTATGGGTTTTTTAAAATATTTAGGCCTTTGTGAACTGGTAAGGGGCCCATGAGACTCCTATACCAGTTTACAGGGCAGAAGGGGCATGGAAATTCACCTGGCAGGCAGTGGGTGACTTGCCATTAACCAATTACCTGCCTGCCTAAAGCACGGGGACGGGGCAGAAGAGCATGTGGCCCCTAAGGGCTATGCAACCTGTTAGCCTTCTTAACCCTTAATTTTTTTTTAAAGCGTGGGGTCCCCCCTTCCAATTTTTTACATTTAACCCTTGATAGTGTGGATAGTAATTGTCTTTTATTTGAAAATGTTATATAGTGCTCTTTTCAGTTTGGGGGTCTCCTGGGCAGGAAGGGAGGGGCTACCGATACATATGTGGTACTGGTGTAATTGAGAAAAATTGAGCTTTTACACATAATATGGTTTCCTTGAAAACAATTAACAAAGTTTAAAAAATATTAATATTACCACTCCGTCAGTAAAGATAAACGGCCAACAGTCTGCACGGTGCACATCAGTAATGGCACCCGGCAGGGGTGCCCCTTGTCACCCCTACTCTTCGCGCTATCACAAGAACCTTTTCTCTGCAGAGTCAGGGACAACGTAGATATCTGGGGGTTGGATTCAGGGGAGGGCACTCACAAGGTGACCGCATGCGCGGATGACCTCCTTTTTTTCGTCACAAGCCCCTCTGTCTCCATCCCGGTCTTGATGCGGGAGTTCGAGGTCTACGGGAGGCTCTCCTTCCTCAAGATTATTTTTGATAAGTCGGAGGCCCTGAATGTCTCGCTGCTCGGGGACGTAGTTAGGAACAGTCGTTCTCGTTTGAATGGGCGAGAACCTCGATCACCTACCTTGGCACTCAGCTGCCGAGCCAGCTATCGAACATCCTGACCTTGAATTTTCTGCCACTAGTGCGGAGAGTCAAGGCAGAAAAAATGTGATCTTCCTACCTTTTCATGGATGGGTAGAGTCAATATCGTTAAAATGTCAATACTGCCCAAGCTGCTGTTCCTGTTCCAGGCCCTCCCAATCCGTATCCCGATGCAATTTTTCAGGGAAATTAATAGAGCCCTAATGGGGTTTGTCTGGACAAAGAAGCGGGCGAGGCTCAAATCACAAATATTATGTAGCCCCTAACAAGCGGGAGGCATGTCGCTGCCGGACATTAAGCAGCCACACACATGCAAAGAGTATGTGAGTGGCAGAACTGCCGAGAAACTAAGAGATGGGTCCAGTTGGAGCTTGCCATGATCCCAGCTTCATTGGATTCCACTGTATGAAACTGTGTTCTCCTCACCGGAAATCAGAGCCCACCCAACCATAGCGGCATCCCTGGACGTGTTTCGAAATCATAGGAAACAAGTAGAAATCTCCCCCTGCCCCCCCCGTGGTACCAATCATAAATAACCCACTATTGCACACAGGCCCCTTTAGAGTGGACCTACGGGAGTGGGGCAGGCTATACCAGCTGAAAAGCGGGGACCTGATAACTAGGAGGGGATGGGCCTCCTTGGAGGAGCTGAGGTGCAAGTGGGAAAATAATGATTTAGATCCATGGACTCTACTGCGCTTCCAGTCATTCCTGTCCCGGCTGGGGTTCAGAAGCGAGGCTTGTAGGGAACCCAAGAGATGGTATGCTTGGGAGGTCAGCCATACCCGCACTTGATCTCCAAATTGTACTCTCTACTGATAAACAAGCAAATGACCTCTCTTGCCTTTTGGAGCGGATGGGAGACGGACCTGTGTATATCCCTAGGAGAAGAGAAGGGAAAAAATTGCAGCGCTGGTGCACAAATCCTCGGTCGCGACAAGAGTGCAGGAGACTAATTACAAAATATTAACACGCTGGTACTACACACCCGACAGGCTCAGCAAGATGTATGTCTCTGCAGACCGGCTGTGCTGGAGGTGTGGTGCCGAGCGGGGTTCCTTATTTCACATATTTTGGCCCTGCCCCAAGATTCAGGAATACTGGGGGTAGGTCATGCCCATCATCTCACGGGTCACAGGAATCCAAATTCAGGATGATCCAGCTCTGATCCTATTGCACTCAACAGATTGCTCGGTTGGGATGTACAAGAAAACCTTGCGAGTGCACCTGCTAAACCCGGCCAAGCAGGTTATCCCCAGATATTGGCAACAGAAAGGCGCCTGACAGTGAGAGATTGGGTGGGGGAGGTGCTGAACATCTGTGAGATGGAGGACCTTACACTTTCACTCCATGAAAGAGATGAGCAATTTAGGACAACATGGATGCCTTGGCTGTTCCAGGAATCAGAGGAGTTTAGGGGTCTGTTCGGTCAGAACCCGGGGGCGTGTCCGCGCTGCTAGGCCCAAGGTGGACAAGGAGGTAGTTGAGATACAGGAGGTAGGTCATATCCAAGCAACGATAAAGAGCAGAGTGCTACGGGCAGAGCCCAGCCACATAGCTCACCACACACCAGTGCCCCTGCTGCATTGGCAACCTTTTCCTCCTCCTCGTGCCACCACTGAGGCTTAAAAGTTGGCTGGGATCTCTGCCAGTAGTGTGTCCACTAGAGTACGTTTGTACTCTCTCATCCTTCTATCCTGATCCAGTGCTGGAATCCAGGAGGTGATGTTATCCTTATAGCAGGGATCCAACAGGGTGACCAACTCTGTTTGTTCCGCAGGCACCGGAGCATGTAGTGGCTCATGTGGCTCATGTGAGGCCAGGCTGTCCTGAGTTAAGAAGCTGTCCTCAGTGGCTACAGTGATGCCCGTGAGCTGCACTGCGTGCCACCATCTGTGAGGGAAATAGTCCTCCTCCAAATTCTCCTCAGAATCTCTTCAAACTGTCCGCTAGCTGAATATTGGAGTCCCAACCCACCCTGCGAGCCTAGTGTGGACTGACCTGACACCTAGGTAAATGTGTCTTCCTTTTCTACTTCCAACTGTGCCACATCATCCACCGTGGCCTAAACAGTTTTTTGCAACAGGCAAAGGATGGAGGTGTTTGATCGGGCTGACTTTGGTGAGCATGTCGCCCTCTGGCTGTGCTACATAGATGACATCCTGATGGTATGGAAGGGTAGTGCTGGTCAGCTTGAGAAATTTGTTGATATCCTGAATCACAAGGATTGGAAGATCCAATTGACTTACAAAATGCATTTTTTGCAAATTGAATTTTTGGACCTCCTTATTGAGAGGGCAGGAGGACATCTGGTGACACCCCTACAGTTTAAGGTGGAGGCAAGGGCACTTGCCAGATGATTTAGGGAACACTGATACCCCTATAGACTCCTGATAACTTGTTATGCCAAAGCTTTACAGCAAGATAGATCAACTTTATTACAGGGACAGAAGACAGTAAAGTCTGATAAGGAAGGAATGAATTGTGTCCAAGTGGTTACACAGTACGAGTCTCATTGGGTCTCAATGCGACTTCGGCATGTCCTGCTCCTTGATCCCTCTGTTGCAGCTGTGGTGGGGCCACAGCCTCTTCTTATGGCACGAGGGGCTCCTAATGTTTGGAATATGATTGTGCGTAATGAGATTGTGAGACAGAAAGTACTTTTTCTGGGGAGCAGAAAACCAGAAGGCTGCTTCTGTTGTGGCAGGTGCAGGACATGTCGTACAAACACAGACATTTAGTGGTATGAGTTCACCTAAGTGCTTTTGAATAAATGGGTTTATAAGTTGTGCACCCACCAATATCATTTACATGCTCACCAGCCCCTGTGGCAAAAAATATGTCAGCAAGACAAAACTTAAATTGAGGGTGCATGTACGTGAGCATGTGAGGGACATTGCCATTAATAATCCCAAGAATCCCATTGCCAGTTATATTTGGGACAAGCATGGGGGCCATTTCTGGACTACTAGCATGTGGTATTTATTTTTTTCAGGGCCACAGACAGGGAGGTGATAAGCGCCTACTGCAAAGAAATGTAAAGTTTATCTATGAATTGGGGACAATGTCCCACCTTTCTCTAATTCACACATGGGATGTATGGGTTGGGGTGGCTTAAATATGGGTATAAGGGCAGTTTTGTGAATTTGGAACTTGCTTGCCTCCCCTTAGTAGTGATTCCTCAAAATTATTCCTAAACAGGTAGGTCCTTTTTTAGTACATCAAATGATCCTTTGCATTAAAGGCCATATGGTCCTTGTTTTACTCTTGGCAATTGCGTGCGCCAAGGTATCACTAACAAGTGACATGTGCCCAATTATGGTGCAGATGCAAGGTGTGCTGTGAGATTTAAGCCAGATGAAGCTCCAAAGGCAGAGCTAAACGCGGCGGAGGATGGAGGCCGTGTCCACCACGCCCCCTCCACACAATTGTTTGATGGTGTACAGTGTCTCTTCCTGTTCTCTAGCGCTGGACTGCTGCCGCATGATGGAAGTGATGTGTTTACACTCTAAGACTGTTCCAGCAGGAACCCCCCATGGATTGCAGACAAGTCAGCGATAAGCGTGACAAGGGCTGCGCCGCGCCCAGCCCCATCAGTAATTCAAGTCCTCTTTATGCTGCCTGACGTAGAGCCTCATTATGGGGCTGGACTTGTGAATGGGAGCATTGCTGCTGCTATAGATTGATGCTGTTTATTTCCTGAGCCCCCGCTCGAGTGCCTGTTATTGTCCCCTTCATTTTGTGCAATAGCCGGCTTAGGGCATGTGTGTGGTTGTGGTGGCTGTGTAGGGACCTGTGTTTTAACTTTATTGACAACGTTGTTGAATCTTTTTATGGAAAGGGTTTTGCTAAACTTTTTTATTTGTCGTGTATGTTTTCTAATAAATACAGTTTTATGGCATCTGCCACAGCCACTTTAACCATGTGTGTACCTTTATTTCTCTCTATAATGATATATTGGGTTGATGGCTTATCCCTATATGGTTGTATGACTCTGAGATGGTTCTGAGCACAGAGGCCCTTGCCTCACCAAACGGTTTTAAAGTTATTAGTATTTCAAAGACCATCAATTTTAAAATGATTGCAATTAGGGCCAGAGCTCGTAGGTGAGATGGGCCAAACTTATGCCTTCTCTCCAGTGTTTGAGGGATAGACAGTTGAACTTTTTCCTGGGATGGTGTGGACAGGCTTGGTGATGGTGGTGCTGGTGGTGGCGGTGGGAGTGGTGGTCTCACATCCTCACTTTGAGGGAGGACAGGGGGCCTTGTCATTGGGGAGGAAGTGGTAGAGGCTGAGACAACCTTAGCAGCTGAGGGAGCCTCAGGCCACTGCTTTTGTTTGGATTGCAGGTGCCTAGTCATGAACGTGGTGCAGAAATCAATAAGACTTTTCCTCCGCTTTAGGGACTGGTGGCACAGCATGCAAATGACCTGTGTCTTGTCATTGTGCAGTGCTTGAAAAAATGCCAAACTGGTGAGGCTGTTCAGGCTGACTGTTAATGGTCTGCACCCTTTTCCTTCTTCTGCTGGCTGCCTGGGGCTAGGTGACCACCACCTCTTCCTACAAACTCTGATGGCCTTCAGTCCATGTCCAGGGTCTAGGACTTCACTTCAGGACGTCATTACCCCTCATATTGTCTTACACCCCCTCCTCTACACTACCCTTGCTCTCAGCCTCTACATTGCAGAAAGCCGCAGCAGTCGGCACTAAGGTTTCATCATCATTGTAGCTGTCCTGAGATGGTCCGCTGGCCACGTCCTCAGCCTCCAACAAAAGTTGTTGGACATCTGGGAACCCTGGGTCTGCAACTGTGGCAGGTGGGTTGCCTATGTTATTCCAGCTAGGAATGTCATCATAAAGCATTAGTGATTCCATGACTTGTGGGTGAGACGGCCTTGCTGATTTGAAGGGGGGTGAGGTGGGTGGACCATTTCCAAAGGTTGTCCTTTCTATGAACTGGTGCCCAGAACAGAATGACATATTCCAGGTGCGGGTGCACCCATGCCTTGTAAAGAGGCAATATTACATCTCTGTCTCGTGACTCCATTCCTCCAGACTCCCAAGTGCATTTCTTTTTTCTTTACACTTCTCCACATTGAACTTAATTTGGAGTGCCAAGTGGATGCCCAGACACTCAGAGTGTCCAAGTCAGTTTGAGGCTTGTGACCAACTTCAGTAGACTGCACTGGGCTACATATCTTGGTGCCAGCCACAAAAATAGAGACAGTTTTCTTAATGCCATCTTCTATATAATTTATAAACAAATTGAATATAAGAGGGCTCAGCAATGAACCCTGGGGTACACCCCTTACAACCGGCGACCATTCAGAGTAGGTATCATTAACCACAACTCTCTTCCCACGATCCTTCATCCTCAATTTCCCCAACAAGCATCTATGAGGGACAAATGTCAAAACCAAACGGGTTAGTCTGGCAGCCTCTGTTCTTAGTAAAAACGTGCAGACTGTTTTCCCAATTTTGCCTTAAAAGATGTTATGCTGGGGGCGTGGCTTGGCAGCCGAGAGTAATGGCTGCTTGCTGACACAGCTCTGATAGATTGGGAGGCCCTGAGCCATAAATAGCACAGCTGCAGCTCCACAAACTCACCCACAGCCTCAGCAGACATCCAGGAGGCGACCGGGCCCCTCACAGACCATGCTCCCAGCCAGCAGCAAGAAGGGGGGCCCCAGGGAGACTCGCAGATCGGCAGCCCCTGGATCCAAGATGGTGGCTGCAGAGGGGAGGACATGCGAGGAGGCTCCCTCAGGCAACACGCTGCCAGAGCAAGACACAGGAGTGGTGAGTGCAGAGGACCTCTCCCTAGACTCTGCTGATAGCTGGCCACCCCCTTCCCCGACCTCCTAGCCTAAGCCTCAGATCCCTCATGTCAGCAGTGACATCCTGTCACACCTCAGATCTATTGTTAGAGAAGAGATCACTGCTGTAACAGTAAAACACACTGAGACAGTGTTGAAGGAAATCAGGGACCTGGGAGGGAGGACAGAAGCCCTGGAATTCCGTATGGATGACACTACTACAGTCCTAGAGAGCCAGGGAGCCATGCTGGAGCAGCTTCAGAATGAAATATCTCTCTTAAAGGGCCAGAACGAAGAATTAGAAAACCGTAACCGCAGGTCCAATTTGAGATTCCGGGGGCTCCCAGAAGCAATGGAGGACTCTGTGGGCACAATCACAGCACTCCTACAAGAGCTGGTCCCAGAATTACCAGTCGAAAGACTGGAGCTCGATAGAGCACACAGAGCCTTAACCAAAAGGCGAGCAGACGGCCCTCCACGGGACATTATAGTTAAATTTCATTACTATCAAACCAAGGAAGCAGTGCTAAAAGCATCTAGGGAAAAGGCACCCCTGACGTTCCAAAACCATAACTAACAAGTTTACACCGACCTCTCGCAAACCACCATCATGAAGAGATGGTCCTTCAGACCCTATCTCCAAGCATTACAAGCCCAAGGAGTGCGTTACAGGTGGGGCTTTCCTTTTAAGCTCTCCTTTTCCTTCCAGGGAAAACAGGTGCAAGCCTCCTCTTTACCACAAATCATAGAAAAATTCAAAAGCCTGGACATTAGACTGCCGGAGGCAGACAGAGCAGCCCCTTCTCTCCCCTCGACGCCCAGAACACCAAGACCCATTCATAGCTGCAACAACCAAGTCACCCCATCCCCCAAGCAGTATACCCAACCACAGAAATCCTTAGCAATGAAAAGATTACTCTCCCAGAAGTTTCACCCTGTTTAATAGGACTGAGACTTAAATATGCAATATGCACAATTGCTGGAAAATAGCCTGAGAGACCCCAAGTAACCAGCCGCCTGGGTCCGGGTCCTCTGGGAAATCCCGGCAGTCCGGCTACTGTTGTCGGACATTGTCCACCCTTACAAGCGGCAGGCGCCTTAAACCCCCCTTGGGGGACACGTGGGCTGCCCTTGAGGACTTGTACCTCTGGGGTCCGTGGGATCTACTCCTTCAGCGTTACATATATTTTTCTATCTTAACCAACAGTTGCTTATTATTAGTTTTGGTAATCTCTTACTGATCCTATATCTACAAAATGTTAGTCCGGTTGGCTCCCGCCACTGGGCCGCGGCTCACTGGTGGGCATGAACCTTGGCGGGGCATCCCATAGATGCGGGTCGCTTGCCTAGTGGTGGGACAAAATGTGAAATTGGGCTGTGGGGCGGGACTCTGCCTGGCCTGGTGTCCGCCTCGGTGGGTCTCTCCTGCTGGTGGCGGGGCCGGACCCGGCGGAGGACCGCTCTGAGGTTCATATACTCATAACTTGAAAATTTTATAGTTGTATTTTTATATAATGTTACAGAATAGCCTCCCGATCTTAAAGGAGCTCACCCCACTTTCCAGGCACGGAAATACCTTGTTATTTTCTTTCCGAGCATCTGGAATAGGCGCACACAGAGGTGTGCAAAGATCACTTGTTCATAATGTTTTCTGTTGCATATATATATGTTTTGTTTCTCTTTCTGCATCCCCCCACCTACCCATCCCCCTCTCCTCCTCCTCCCTCCCTCCTACATATATATCCAACCCCAGGGATAGTATATCTCCAGCACATAGACACCCCCAAAACACACCATGGTGACTAACATTATATCACTAAATGTCCAGGGCCTTAATTCGCCCAATAAACGCTCCAGAGCCTTTAAGTACCTCAACTCAATCCATGCAGACGTAGTCTGCCTCCAAGAAACACACTTTTCATCTAACTCCTCCCCAAAACACTTAAACCACAAGTTCTCCTTATTCTTTCAGGCTAACAGTCAAAAGAAGAAAAAAGGAGTCCTAATAGCTTTCTGCAATGGCACACAATTTATATATCATAAACAGATTGCGGATCCTGATGGGAGATACCTTCTCTTACAGGGTACGCTCCAGGACTCCGAGGTAACCTTCCTTACATATTACGCCCCTAACACAAAGCAAATCCCCTTTTTAGAGCATATGTGCTCTTTAGTACAGACACATAGAAAAGGTGCAGTATTTTTATGCGGAGACTCTAATTTGACCCTTCACCCCTGCATGGACAAGTCCCTGCCCCCAAACGCCCAAGTGACTCAAGACAGTAAGCGGTTCGCAGACCTGTTAGGAAACTACGGGCTGTCAGACCCGTGGAGAGACCTACACCCCCACAGGAAAGACTATACACATTATTCTGCCCCACATAAACTTTCCACAAGAATTGACCATATCCTTATCCCCTCCTCCTTCTTACCACGAGTTGAGCAAGCCAGGATACACCCAATCCCCTGGTCAGATCACGACCTGGTGGCCATCTCATGTAATTCTCTAATGATAAAGCCCAAACCCTCCTCCTGGACTTTAAATGACTCCCTCCTATCCTCAAGATACCTAGTGGAGGAGGCAAGCCAGGCTGCCATGAATTACTTTACCTCCAACAGAAATCAAGAAACCCCCCCCCCAACGATGCTGTGGGGAGCTTTTAAAGCAGTCACGAGAGGGTACTTCTTGGGCCTGGCTTCCAGGGAGAAGAAAGAAAGAATAGCCCTAGCAAACAAGTTACAGGCCCAATATTTGAGAGATGTAGAGAACTTTAAAACTAACCCCTCCCCAGAGCACCAGAATAAAATGGAGCGCTTTAGAACCAAGCTCAACCTACTACAAACAGAGGAAGCAGAGGGAAGATACAGGAGGGCCAAACAAAGGTGCTACATCTCCGCAAATAAACCTGGGACACTTTTAGCTTCCCAGCTCAAATGCCAAGACCAAGTAAAAAAGCCTGTAAAGCTCAAAACCCACTCGGGGCTAATCACTAGTAACCCAGAGAAAGTCCTAGAAGAATTCTCCTTGGGCCTCTCTGAACTATATGACGCCCCCTCTCAGCTGGACATCCCTAAAGCTCAGGCCTTTTTTGAAGACCTCAAAGTACCCTCTCTCACCACAACCCAAGAGGAAATGGTGGATGATAATATTAAAGTTGAAGAGGTACTAAAAGCAATTAAAACATTAAAAAACAATAAAAGGCCTGGGCCTGACGGATTCTCAGCTCTCTTCTATAAAAAACTGGCCCCCATCATAGCCCCACGTGTACAATTATATAAAACAAGGCCATCACATGGACCCAGATATGCTGAGAGCAGCAATAGTCATGATACCCAAACCGGGCAAGGACCATCAAAATTGGACAAACTTTAGGCCAATATCACTACTGAATATAGATTTAAAAATACTAGCTAAAATATTAGCTAATTAGAATTAATGAGTTTCTTGGGGACATAATACACAGGGACCAAGTAGGCTTTGTGCCCAGGAGACAAGCTGGAGATGGAGTCAGAAGAATATTACAACTAGGCGTAAAGGGTCTTAACCTTGAAGCCATGCTACTCTCTCTTGACGTAGAAAAAGCCTTTGACTCCCTCTCCTGGCAATACCTCCACTTCACTTTGGAAAAATGGGTTTTTGGCCCCGGCTTCCTTTCCTGGATCTCAGCCATCTACACCCAACCATCCTCCCACATTAAATATGCTGGCTTTAACTCCTCAAATTTTCCCATACAGCGAGGCACCAGGCAGGGCTGCCCCCTATCTCCCATATTATTTATTTTAGCCTTGGAGCCTCTAGCAATGAAAATGAGGCAAAACCCATACACTAAAGGAATCCCACCAGCTAATCAAGACCATAAGATATCTCTGTTTGCGGATGACATGCTCCTCATGTTGACATCCCCCCACATCTCAGCACCCAATGCCATTAAACTCCTCTCAGACTTCGGACACATCTCAGGCCTAAAACTAAATGCTTCAAAATCAACAGCCTTAGATATCTCCTTAACAAGCAATACCAGACAAACATTAACTAATAACTTTGCCTGGACCTGGACCCAGAAACTACCCAATTTAGGAACCAAACTTACAAACAGCTATGATAAGCTCTACAACGCAAACTACCCAGAACTTTTCAAAACTCTTGATAAATTACTAACATCATGGCAAATGGTGAGGCTATCCTGGCTAGGACGAATAGCGGCATTGAAAATGGTATTCCTTCCTAAGATCTTGTACTTATTCAGGGTCCTCCCAATACTAGTCCCGAAAAAGGCGCTAGATATAGCACAACGGAAAATTCTAGCATACACCTGGAACAAAGCTAAACATAGGGTTAAAAAAGCCACACTGTTCTGCAAAAAGGAACACGGCGGCCTTGCCTTCCCATCCCTACATAAGTATTTCCTTGCTGCCCAAATAGCTCCACTAGTTCTACTGCACACCTCTAACTATGCTCCCACTTGGGTTTCCATTGACAGAATGCAATGTGGTACGACGTCACCAGCTGCTCTATTATGGACACCCAAAGCACGCAGGCCCAAACTTCTCCCCTTCATATTCTCATTCTCTTTATCAATATGGGACAAAATTAAGCACCAGTTCACTTCACCCCACACACCAGCCGCTCCGTTGTTAGGCAACCCTATGTTTCCTCCGGGAATCACACATCCAACCAGCTTTAACTGGTGGACACAGAAAAATCTTATGATAGTGGACAATTTATGTATACCGACAAGAATGAAATCTATGCAAGAGCTGTCACCCAGAGATCCATTCCCGCCACATGAGATGTTCAGACTATTTCAAATAAAACACTTTATTAAATGCTTACTAAAACAATCCTCCCCTCCTTATAGGAGAACAGACTTTGAACTTAGATGCATACGCGATCATTTCAGTGGCGGACTCATCTCTGGTATATACTCAGTGCTGGCCACCCCACCAAACCCGATCAGGCACGCCTATATGGCAAGATGGGAGTCAGAATTGGGAGATACAAAGCCCCCAGAAGCTTGGCATTTGGGGCCAAGCTAAGAAAGTATCCAGTAACGCTCTAGTGCTGGAAAATGCATACAAAGTGATGTTCAGATGGTACTACACCCCTGATCGGATCAATAAATTCTCCCCTTTAGAATCCCCCTTCTGTCTCTGAAAACGTGCACATCCTCCAAAGCAGGATGGCATTTAGCCCTCTATATTTTCGCAGCAGTGAAAGCCACGATAGCCAGGTGTTGGAAAACGCCCTCCATCCCTTGGTCAGAGATACAAAATAGAATATCTGACACCCTTTGCAATGAAAAAATAACGGCAATAGTAAATGATTCCTATGATAAGTTCAGGAAAGTGTGGGACCCATGGGTGGAATATATAGGCCTGCAGAACTCCCGGGTTGACCCGGTCTTCCCGGTGTAATTAATTCCCCCCCTCTGGACTATCCTGAAGAACACCAATACACCATCCCTGGTAATCTTACTCAAGCCACTTCCCGCCTTCCCCCCCCCACCCGCTCCAAACCTATTTCTTCCAGCTCTAATTTGTTTGTGTTATTCTTAAAATCTATGTCTATGTTTGATATCAGCAAAGACAGCACTTTGGACCAAAGCAAAGATTAAGATCAAGGTTTACCTTAGAAGGTTTAATCAGCAACCAGTTCAACTAAATTTCATTTAAATATTCTTTTATATCCTTTTATCCGTCAAATCCAGGACACTAGCGCATGAAATCAGACAACGAGATCCATAATAGTCAGCAGAGAGACTATAAGCTTTATTTCAGTTGACAACAGTTTAAGACACATCTGTTAGACAATGTCATAGCATGTGATTTTTGATATGCTGTCTTTTGTACTTGAAAACCTTAATAAAACCTTTGTAAAAGAAAAGATGTTATGCTTACAGGTAGTTACCCGGAGAAGACATAGAACCCTTTCTAAAAATGGGCAGTGGTTGTCCCTTCCTGCTTAGCATCTGTTCTGTCCGTGTAGGTGTGCTTGAATGTAGCTCTGCTTTTCACCAGTGTGTGTCTTTTGTACAGGAACTGTCCAGCAATGTTCAATGTGTTGCGCATCCTGACCTTAGGTTTATAAGTGTGATGGCTGGATTTCCGGGCTCCACCCATGATGCCAATATCCTGAGGAATTCAAGTCTCTATGGCCCTCTGGTGAGTTGTCTGGAGGGTGGGAGGGTGGCTAATTGGTAAGCCTTAACATTATTAGTCCTTTATTTTAGTATATTTGCCTCATGTCTAACTAGTGTATTTGTCAATTAATCCCCTGCCCCCCCTTTTTTCAGGTGAGAATGTTAGTATGATGTATGTAGCTCATAATGTATTTTTATTATTTTATTGTAGGTGATTCTGGCTACACCCTGCTACCATGGCTCATGACCCCTATTCTGTGCCCACAAACTCAGCCACATGACGCCTACAACCGGGCACATAGGAATACCAGGGCATTTGTGGAGCGTTCATTTGGCTTACTCGAGACCCGGTTCCGTTGTTTGGATCATACAGGTGGACCCTCCAGTAGCAGCCTGAGAAATCAAGAGAGATCAAAATAATTGGGGCATGCATGGTACTTCACAATGTTGTCCTCCTGCAGAAGGTCCCCCGATATCTGGATGTTTCCCCCTCTTCACCAGTGTTGGATATTCCACAAACTGTTTATCAGGAAACACAGAGTGCCTCTGGCCAGTCGGTCAGGAATCACCTTGTCTCATCTCATTTTAGTTAATTTCTGTCTATGTATGTTTTACCCAGTGTCATTTTTGTGGTTTCTCTATGTTTATATGTCTATTAGTTCATTTGGATTTGATGCAAGGCTTGGCCTTTGAGGTTTGTTCTGTATGCTTCAAACCCTCTTTTTATTTATACAGTGAGATTAAACTGAAAGAGAAAGTCATTTAAATGTGTATGGGTTTATTGTTGTCACTAAACTATTATATCGTAGTATATAGTGAACACTGTGGCACAAACATCTTAGCCAACTGAGAAATTAACTTAAAACAACATTTTTAAACTTCAAACACAAAGTATGTGTCATCATTGGTAGGGTGGTTGGCCTGCAAAGTATGGTGGTTGTCGTGATTGTTGTAGTGCCACCAGCTGTGACAAGTTTTCATTTATCATCTGCCCTACCATTGCCTCCCTCTGATGGTAGTTGGTATGGATTTCTTCCACCACTGAATTGAGCTCTTGGTGGATCTGACTTAAATTTCGCTCTATGGTTTGGTGGAACCGAGCATTGTTTTGCCTTGAGGCTCAGCTATCAGCTCTCCAATCTGCCTCTATCATTTTCAGCCGCTTCACCAGGGGAAGATGGTGACATGCCTGAGCCAGTTGTCCTCTTCCCTGGGTAGGAGCACTTGCAGATGGAGTAGTACTTGGCCTTTCCACATGGGTATTGCTTGTTGTGGGTGAAGCCTCCACCTGCTGTTTATGCTGGAGCTGTAGAGCTGCTACTGCAGAGGGAGTGGTGGAGGCTAAAGTTGCATATGTTGACACAGCTGTTGCTGCAATTGCATATGTTGTTGTTGCAGCTGCTGCTGCAGTTGCATATGTTGTTGCAGCTGCTGATGCAGTGGCATATGTTGCTGCTGCTGCATTGGCATAGGTTGCTTCTGCTGCAGTGGCAAAGGTTACTGCTGATGCAGCTGCATATTTTAGTCGTGCTGCAGTGGCATAGGTTGCTGCTGTAGTGGCATCTGTTGATTCTGTAGTGGTATCTGTTGATTCTGTAGTGGCATCTGTTGAAGCTGTAGTGCCATCTGCAGTGGCAACTGGTGCTGCAGAGGGTGTTAATGCTGCTGTTGTGGTCGTGGCTGATGCAGTGGCTCATCCTCCTCAAGATCCTGTATGGCAGCCAGTAACTAGGGTGTCTGTTGGGCCAGACAAATCAATTAGATTGTTGTTATTATATATACAAGGTCAAGCTTTTAAGTAAATATGCATGTCGTTGCATGCATCACAAGTTTGCCCACATTAGACTTACTATATCCAAATCTTCATTTGCTCCACTCCTTGAATAGGCATTCCTTAATGTACTTGTACCAATACTTGGCAGCTCTAGTTCCTGGGTGGCCATGTGTGTTTGTTGTTGTTTTGCTGCAATATTTAGAGGTCACGCCCAACATCAATATCCACAACAGCACAAAGCATTGTTACCCCAGTTGCTTGCACTTGTTTATTTTCTGGCGCACGGCATACTTCATATCTGCAAGTTTACGTTGGACCTGATCGGCATCCTTTCACCCTGGCCCAGCACTATTTATCTGCCGTATTATGGCCTCTCAGATGTGCTATTTGACGGATTTAGGGGTAGCTCATGAACTGTGGCCATACAGCTCATCAATATGGTCCAACACAACAGTTGCCATACATTATGCACCATTAAATCTCCCACTCAGAGTGCCCCTCAGCCACCAAAGGTTTGGCCATTATCTCCCTGGGTGCTTAATGGAATAGGGGACATTTGGCCTAGAGGTGTTGTGGATGAATCTGGGTAGATTGTTCAGTGGCTATAGACTTGCTGGTTGGGTTGGGTGTGTGGCCCATGATGATGCAGGATTGGATGGTGGTGGGGAGAGGGGGCTCTTCATATTGGAGCTGTCCTTCTGTCCTCCAGTGGGAGAGGGGGTTGTTGGGGGGATGATATGTCTTGCCCTAGTCTTCCCTCTGCTCTTCTTAGCCTTAGCACTCCTATTTGAGGTTTTGCTAGAGCCAGCGCTATGGCTGGGACTACCTCTGCTTGCCCCAGTAGTTGTCCTGCCTCTGCTCTCCTTTTCCTTACCACTCTTGCTGGAGGATTTCTTGGTTGGACGTCCACTATGGCTAGGACTACCTGCGCTTTCCCTAGTAGCTAGCCTCCAACTGCTCTGCTTTGCCTTACCACTCTTGGTAACTTGGACCTGGTTGGCCGGGCAGTATGGCTAGGACTGCTTTGGCTTACCCTGGTAGTTGGCCTCCCCCTGCTCTGACTCTGCCTAGGTGTTTGCTGGCATGAACTTGCAGGCTAGTTGTGGTGGCGTGACCCTTGGCGAGCATCCAGCATTTCTGCCTAGTTGCGGCTTTTGTGGCTTTCCTTTTTTTTCCTGCCATTTTCACTAATATGACAGTGACAATTGCTGTATTGGAGTGGTGCCGAATCCACTTCAACAACTTATACTTCCCCATTACGTCACTATGTATGCCTACGCACCAAGGTTTTGACGCATGCCAACTTCCGTGAACCGCTGGGACCTGTCAGATGATGCATATAAAATCCCCAAAATGGCACCTTTGCTGTACACATGAAACCAGCAGGATACCATCATGCAGGTAAGTACACGAAAATACATACATTTGCACACGCCTAGGAATAGGGTTAGTTAATCAGGGTCGCAAGTGCATAGCCAGACAGGCCGATTGGACAGCTAGTCGGGGGCCAAAATGTATATGAGGGCAGGGTGGGCAGAACCATTTTCTATCTACTACAAGCAAAAGCTAGTGCGCACATGGGCACCACATGGGGATCTATTGGTGCCTATCTGGGTGTCGCAGCAAGAAACCAGGGGGCATCCCAGATGACAATAACACCGGCCACTAAGATCACAAAAACAAGGATGCAGAAATACATTAATGTAGAGCTAAAGTGGTTGGGGGAATGTTAATAACCTTCTATGATTATTTTGAATATGTATATGATGTCGCTTATTAATTCCTATGTATTCTACATTTCAGATGTTGATGACATACCGATATGACTTCTGCTCGACATATATGCAAAGAGGGTATTGGCACTTGATGTTGTAGCAATGCTGGAGGAGGAGACACCACCACAAACAGAGGAAAAAGCCCCAGGTGAGGAAGTTTTTCTGGAAACTATTTTCTAGTAAGTGACCAGTCTTGCCAATACATTCACTACTCCAATCACATTAGGCAGGCCTGTGTTTAACCCTTGTGCCAGCCTTCCTAGAATTTTTGTCACCCCCCCCCCCCAGACCACGTTTCACTATTTTGCGCTCCACATGTTCAACCTTGATTTTTGAGTCAGGGCTTCAACATGAAATGTCTTGTTTGACCTTTTTTTAGTGTATTCTATTTGGTGAAATGTGCAAAAATATTTTATAAATATTAAATATTTATAAATATAACATTTGTAATAAAAAATGTACGTTTGTCAATAAAATCTTATTTCGTGTGAAATCCCCATTTCTCCCAGTTACAGCGATACCACACATGTATTCGTAGACACCCTTTCCTGCCCAGGAGACTCCCCCAAACTGAAACAGCGCTTTAGGAGATTTTCAGATAAATAACTGTGATAGACGCTATGCGCACCTTGCAGTTTTGCAAGAAAACAACCCTTTACATTTGAAATACCCCCAAAACAAACTATATATTCTAGAATATTCTAGAAGTACACACCTTGAGGATCCTCTGGACTTTTGGCCAGCCAAACTTGATTTGTGTCCGCAACTAGCAGAGTTTCCCTGGGAAAGCTGTCCTGCTCTGCCAGTAGTGGCCTTTCACAGTAACTAGCCCTGAAGACTTTAACAGGAAAATAATGGTGCAACTCTCAGATATACGTATGTGGTGTGCAAGGATAAGGGCAGTTCAATGCTCTCCAGTAGGCTTAAAACAGTATTTTTACACAACAGTGGCAGGTGTGTAACTATAGGGTCGATTCAGAGAAACACCAAAAACGTTAGTATTTTTTCCGGTCTGTGTTTTTTGGTGTAAATTTTCCGATTTCGTATGAACATTCGAGCGATTCTATAATGCATTTCAAACCGTGTGTAAGTTTTCCGTCCGTTCGTATGGCAGTTAGTGAATCAGTTGAATGTCAGTTTCCATCCTGACTTTTCCGTTTCATTTCTCAGGTTTCAAAGTCGGTTTTGGATTTTGCCCTTTTTCCTTTTTTGTCCGGACGAAAATCCTTATGATCTTGCGCCTGCACACTACAAACTTAACTCATTAAAGTGCTGCCTACATATTTGGCTCACTCACTTCTTCTACAATGCTTAGCTAAATCACTTTGCACTTTCTTACATCTTCCATGTCTCACCCCTAAAACTGACCCAAACCACTGTGCGCTCAGGCGAATCTTCATTTCTGCTTTTTCTTTATTTCATTCGTTTTGTGGTAACCAACCATTAATGAATGTATTTCTAAAAGTAAATCATACATTTTTTTTATTTTTTTTTTTTTTTATTTTGAACTGGCATTTTTTACTTGTGTTTTTTAATTAAAATTTTTGGTTTCAAATGGTACAACTTTAAATTTTTTGTGTTGTTACCCACACCCTGTACATACAGATGGCTCTCCAAATTTTTAAAACACCCAGCATCTTCTGCATGTTATGAGCCTTGAAACAGCCAAGATGGCGGGTCAGGTAATATAAGGCAGCCTGCAAACAGAAAGGGCCTTGTGACTGTGTTGCTCTGCATTCTGGGATTTCTGACCTTTCAAGGCCCCCAGCTCTGCTGTCTCTGAGCAAAACACAGCTGTAACCCACACCCTGCACTTTATCCCACTCTCCTCTCCTCAGTAAGTGTGATGCATCTGACCAAAGATAAGATAAAATAATTACACAAAGCAAAGGTTGCCAACTACAACAATAAATCCGAAAACAAATTAAGTATCCAAAAAAAAAAATAACAAAGGACATAAGTTTAAAAATAAATCACAATTATATGGATGTGTGGCAAAATAAAGGTTTACATGCAATGGACTAAATAAGGTCCACATTAAAATGCTTTTATAAGGCATACATGAAATGTATTGATTCAGGTATGCATTGCTATACAATTTATGGCCTCGGCCATGCTGATACATGCAGTTCATTGGAGCTGAAGGCACGCAGACTCCTCCACATAGCCACAAAACATGTTCTACAATAGCAAATCCGAGTCCTCAAAGGTGTCGGAAGTGGATTTTCAATTAAACGGATTTTTAGGGTGGGAATCAGCTCTCTGAATCACATGGAAACACATCCAATAAACGGAAGTTTTAGGAACGAACGGAAAAATTACAATTTGGTTGGGAACATTTCCGATTTGGTTGTAAAACTTCCGATTTTGTTAGTAAAACTTCCGATGATCGTAAGAGCATATACGAATTCGTTCGAACGTTCGCGCGAGTTGGAAATGGCCAAAAAAAAAGGAAAAAATAACACCCACCCAAACTTCCGATTCCCGATCCGAAATCAATTAACTTTTGCATTTAGAATCAACCCTATTGTCTGGCCTTTCACACATCAGCACTTGAACATAAACCAAATGTAAAAACTGTCAGATGGCCTTAAATGGGATGCCCTTGGTCAGAGTGAGTTAAATGCACTACAGCAAGAGCGCTATTGTCAGGGACCGCCGGACACCCTTCTTGCGTGAGCCAACAATCCCCAATCTCCACCGCCTCTTGTGCCTATAGACAAGCCCCCACTCGCTGGAGACACGGGTTATGCCTCTCCAGACTCGGTTGCCCCCAGGACTTACTGGCGCAAAGATTGCTGGTTCATGGTAAAGATGGATGAACTGCGGGGTATCCCCAAAACAGGAGCTCCGGCTACAAAAGTCAGAAACGTCAAAACCAAGGGATAAGGC
This sequence comes from Gastrophryne carolinensis, assembly GCA_027917425.1. Classification (NCBI taxonomy): domain Eukaryota; kingdom Metazoa; phylum Chordata; class Amphibia; order Anura; family Microhylidae; genus Gastrophryne; species Gastrophryne carolinensis. The sequence goes on from CM051234.1 coordinate 275,881,940, forward strand.
AGAGAGTAGTCGGGACTAGCAAGAGGTTAAAGCCGGGTAGTCACAGAAGCGCGGTATCCAAGGGGTAAACAGAAGCGAAGTCAGACAGGCAGAAGGTCGGTGCAGGCAGCGAACGGGAGTAGTCAAAGACGGAGCCGGATCAAAACACTAAGACGTAATTCCAAAAGCACACCCAAGCTAGAAATGGCTATAACGGGCACTGGTGATCAGGGCAGGGACATATTTAAAGGGGAACTGGCCAATAGGAAGGGGAAATGTATTGATTGGTGCAACTTGTGTTTGGTGCAACTATGATCCTGCGCCTGATAGGAGCAACCCCAGGGACTGGACCGCCCTGGCCAGTCAGGTTGTCCAGTCCCTGAACCAAGGAACCCCTATTCAAATCTGCCCCGCCGGAGGTTATAACATGAACATGTGACTGAATGCCGGGCGCGCCCCCCGAGAAGGAGGGAGAGGACGTTGCGCCGGCCGAGGAGGCAGAGGAGCCGCCCGAGACATCGGGGACCCCAGCCACCACCGCCGAGGGAGAGGCGGAGGCCGAAGCCCCAGCAGAGGACGAGGAGGAGGCGGCCGCCGGAGGTGCCGAGCCAGCCGAGACCGCGCGGAGGCGCCGTGGGACCGGTCCCCAGGTAAGTTTCTTGCAGCTATAGGCAGGTGCTCTAGCTAAAAACAAATGGAAACACACTATCAAATGGCCATAAATGGGATGCCCCTGGTCAGTGTTAAATGCATTACAGCAATCTTTAATACATGGTTTTGGTAGAAAAGCAAGAGCCCTATAGGCAGGTGTGTGTGATCCTTAACACTAACTAGGCTTGCAAGGCCTGGGCATGAAACCAAATGTAAACACACTGTCAGATGCCCTTAAATGGGATGCCCCCCTGGTCAGAGTTAAATGCACTACAGCAAGCTTTAAAACGTGGTTTTCGTAGAAAAGCAAGAGCCCTATAGGCAGGTGTGTGTGTGATCTGTAACACTAACTAGGCTTACAAGGCCTGGGCATAAAACCAAATTCAAACACACTGTAAACTGTCTCTTTCTTACCCTTTCTCATCCTGTCTCTTTCTCGCCTTGTCTCTTTCTATTACTGTCTTTTTCTCTCCCTGGCTCTATCTCTCCCTGACCCGTTCTCGCCGCAATACACTGCTGAAATAAGCACCCGCAAGATGACCTCCGCTTATATAGGACTGTGACATCACCGGGGTGCCTGGCTGCTGATAGGTTGCATGTGATGCCTTCCCAGGATTCTTTGCCCCATGGGACATGTCCTGACATGTTGATCCACAATTTTAGATGGCCTGGACCACACTACATGGAGTTTAAGGAAGTGATTGACGCGATCGAATCGCGGCGATATTCAGATTAGTTTAGAATCGAGATTCACTCATCCCTAACCACAACAACACATTCTCGTCAGGAAATGGGGCCCTAAGTGGAGCGTGAAAGATGCAGTTTTATTGGCCTCTCTCGAGGGCCTAATCAAGGCTCTGAATCATGCGCACCAGAAGCTATAAAATAGACCAAACATACACAAGAATTACACATACACACACTTTTTCATGTGCACCTAAAAGAGGCTCTGAATCAACCCTTATAGCTAAACTAGGAGACCCCAATTCTCTCTTAAGGCTCGATTCAGAGAGACAAAAAAATACTTTCGTTTTAGTGCCGATCTGTTTTTTTTTGGAAATGTTTCCGCTCTCGTATGAGTGTGCGAGCGATTCTATGCATGCATTGCAATCCTTCTGTAAAGTTTCCGTCCGTTCGTACGACAGATTACAAATACGAAGATTTTCCAGCGTGACTTTTCCGTTTCATTTTCACATGTTACAACGTAGGCTTTCGTTTTTGCCCTTTTCCCATCGTATCCTCCCACCAATCCTTTACGTTTCCCGTTAGTTTCTGTTTCCCTTTTTCAATAAATAATTGTCCAGACGTAAATCCTTACAATCTTGCGCCTGCGCACTACAAACTTAACTCATTAAAGTGCTCGCCTACATATTTGCCACCCTCACTTCTACTACAATGTTTAGCTAAATCACTTAGCACTATCCTCCATCTTCCCTTTTGGACCCTTAAAGCTTACCCAAACCACTTCGCGGTCAGGTTCTTCTTCCATTTTAGCCCCCTAAAACTTACCCAAATCACTTCTCGGTCATGTGAATATTCATCTTTAAATATTTCTGGGCCCATTAGTTTTGTGTTAATGTATTTTGTAAATGAAATGACACTGAAACATTTTTTTTTATTCCATCATAAAATATAAAATCTTTAAAAATTTTGAAAATTTCAAATTTTTACAACTATAAAAAGCAAAATACATAGCAATGGCAGGCCACAGAACATTATTCTTCATCTGTGGTCCCCAACGAGTCGCGCAGCTCCTGCATCTCGCCCACCAACTGAAGGACCCTGACACTCAGTTGTGCCACTCTGGCACGTGTGGTCCCTGTTAAAAAACGTAAATTAAATTATTGGTATAACCTTGTTGGTGTCATACTGCAGTGCCCCTCCCCCCCGTATGGTCCAAACACCTAAATCTGGACTTCAAAAGCCAGAGGGCCCTCGCCACCACGGCCCGGGTTTTGCATAGTGCCCGATTAGAGAACTCCTGGCCCGCATTCTGCAGGCAAAGAACGGGCATCAGGAGCAAGGGCAGGAGTGGATATCCAGAATCCCCTGAAAGAATTTAAAAATACTAACATAAAATACACATTCTAAGCTACAATATTGTTTAACATGTCATAAAGGGCTAAAAACAGCCATAGGTTAAGACATAAGTCATCAACTATATTCATTGCCATACAGTGAAAATGGATTGATGGAATGTGAGCAAACTTACCCAGGAGCCATCCACCAGATAATTCTCCTGAGTCAAACTGACGAAATAAGCCGGAGCTCTGCAATATATAAGCATCATGGGACGACCCTGGATGCCCTGCAAGAACACTGAGGAATCGCATAGCTGGACCAAACACTGCTTGTATGTCGTGTGAGTGGCACATCTTACGGTTCCTGCAACCAAATATAAAATAATTACACAAAGCAAAGGTAACCAACTAAAACAAGAACTCCTACAACAAATTAAGATTCAAGTCCAACAATCCAAATATAATTCACAAAGGACATAAGTCTAAAAAAATATAGCAGTTATATGGATGTGTGGGAAAATAAAGGTTTACATGCTAAGGACTAATTAAGTTCAGCATTAAAATGCTTCTATAAGGCATACATGAAATGTATTGATTTAGGTAAGCATTGCTATACAATTTATGGCCTCGGCCATGCTGATACATGCAATGCCTTGGTGCTAAAGGCGCGCAGACTCCTCCACATAGCCGCAAAACATGTTCAACAATAGCAATCCGAGCCCTCAAAGGTCCCGTAAGTGGATCGGAAATTAAAGGATTTATAGGGTGGTGGTCCGTCGGAAATCAGCTCTCTGAATCAGACGCAAGCCCATCCCAACAACATAAGTTATCTGAACGAACGAAAAATATCAGATTTTGTTTGGAAAATGATCCGAACTAACGGAAATTATCCGATTTGCTTTCGTTCATCGAAAGCGCATATACACATTTTCCCGAATGTTCGTACGAATGAAAAATGAACGAAAAAAAGCAAAAAAATGACACCCACTAGTTTCACAGACAGCTACGAAAGTCCAGACGAATGTGTCTCTGAATCGAGCCTTTAGTCTCAAATATATGCATAATGCTATAAAGGGATGGCAGAGGTCTTAAAATTCTATGATCTCAGTCCCAAAAATATGTAAATCCTACTGGCGATCTGCAATTATCAAAAATGTTAAGCCCATAATTTGACATTTCCAGACCATTCAGATTGATAAATAAAAAATAAAGAAATAATTACATATGGATGTAAATATATATATATATATATATAGTCAAATCCAGACACAATGTCAGTGGTAATGATAGGATGCCTGTTGTCCTTGTTGAGACATCAAACAATTGTTGCTGAAGTAGCTGCTAGCACCCGGTTGTGCATTGGCACTATTGCAACGGCAGCAAAGTGAGGAATAATAGCTCTTGAAAAAATATATACATAATAGCGCTCCCATTGAAACAATCCTTCACCCATTCAGACTTAAATATTGGCAATGAAGATTTCTTTTACATTTTCCAAAGATTATTTTAAAAATGTCAGCAAGAACTATGCCTTTAAGCTCACATCACAAAGAATTTTATGACTTCAAAGCTTATTCGGGCAGCCTTAATTCTAAGAAAACTATAGTCCCTTACCAAATAAAAAAACATTTGGTGACGACTTGGCAGGCAGAATTGTATAAGATACAGGAGGTAAATGTACTATTTTCCCTCATTGGTAAGTTTTGAAAGAGAACTCATCAAACTGCCCTTTTCATTTCTTTCAATAGAAGTAACAAGGGAATGCAACAATATTCCTCTTCCAAATGTAAAGGCAAAGCACCTTTTGGAGGAAGTCAGTCTTGGAATCCAAACCAAAATCTGACTCAAATTCTGCATGAAGAGACAGCTTCACCCCCTTGGGTGGAGGAGACAGTTGAGCAAATTGTCAAAATTTAAATTAGACCGGATATCGGTTGTATTGGTCAGGGAAGCGACCAAAAAGGTTACAAGATGGAATTCTGTCCCTTCCTCCCGACAAATTTTTGTGTCTAATTTGCCACAAGATCTTACTCACCTTATCCTTTCAGGTGGAATAAGATTTACTCCACTTCAATGTGATTATACCAGTTCCTCATTCGGAACGTGGTATGGGCTTCTATTAAAATGTTTTTATTGTTATCAAGAAGGACAGTTTTCAGTTCTATTTTAGAGCTTAAATGTTTGCTCCACTTCATTTCTTATAAGCATTTTAGCATTGAATCGCTTGGACGGTGCTGGCATCAATAACTCAAGGGGAATTTTTAGCTAATAAGTCATTAAGGATGCTTATTTACATATTCCCATCTGTTTAGCTTAGCAAACATTTCTCCATTTTTCCTTTCAAGAGAAACATTTCCAATTTGTAGCTCTGCATTTTGGTATAGCCACAACACCATGGGTGTTTTCAAAGTGCTAGCTACAATTATGGCAATACTGAGATGCAAAGCAGTCCAAATTACTCCTTATCTAGACTGCCTTCTAATTTAAGTGATTTTCCAGGAGGAGACTGGCAACAGAGTGAAAGTTCAAATATGTCTGTTCTAATACCATCAACTCAGATTACATTCCTAGGAATGTAATGTTGGAATTTAAACAAATATCAATGTTCCCTAGGTTAATGGTGATCTCTGATGAGTAATATGAAATTCGAGTTGACATGGTGGATTCAGTGCCAACTGGGAAAATACTTAATCCCCATCCAATGGTGGATTCTCACTACAGACTCTAGCTTGTTGTGATGGGGTGGACTATTGCATTATATATCGATTCGAGTGGTCAATCCAGGAAACATAGAAATCCATCAATGTCCTGGTGCCGAAAGTGATTCTGTTGTCTTCACGGGAGATGATAACTATGACATTGGGTGAAGATTCTGACCTGCTGTCCAGTTGGACTCAATTGGATAATGTACCAGTAGTAGAAAAAAATGTATTAGGAAAAAATCAGGCTGGGAGTTGTAACCCCTTGATTGATTGAAAATGTTAAAGGACCTTATTAAGCAGCCACAAATATTCCGTGCTGCTGTTATTTTTTCTTCTCAATAGTTTATGCTGAATAGGTATATAAGGATGTCAAAAAATATAACCACTTTCAGCCCCATATAATGGGTTACATTAAAGGAGCAGTATCGCGAAATTTGCATTAAAAAAGATAAATAATTAAATAGCCACACAATAGCGTCTAACATGTGTATAAATAATCTGGCGATAGAAAAAGAAAAAAATATATGCCTTTCTTTTAAATTGTATAATTACAATGGCTCAGTCCATTTGCTGAATAGGCTGATCTGCTGGCTTGTATTTAGTGAGCTGCTTCATTTAGCCCCCTGGTCTCCTAGCAACACTTTACCTCAGAGGCTGACACTGTAATCAGTGGTAACGGCTGTGTGTGTGTGTGAGGTGCTGCTTTTGTTATGAGACCAGGTGACTCAAATGTGTAAAATCTATACAAAATAAACTATACTGACTGAAAATGACTGAAATTCTTCTTTGAATAACTGTGCAGGAAAATCTAAAGGTATTAAAGTGGAACAAAACCCTGAGTTGCCGACCCTGAAGTCGATAAGACCCGGCCATTGACCTTGCCCCTTGGGCATTCTAAATCAGGATGCCCACTGTGTGAAACAACCCCTGGATAACCACAGATCCCCCCATTTTTCTGGCACGCTCACACAGATAGTCATTTAGACAGGCTGGGCGGCCAGGAAGGTTACTGCTCATGCTCCCCATCTTTGTGCAAACAGTGCTGATTGGATGAGAGCCCGCGCATGCGCTGTGGGACAGGGAAAGGTACGTTTTCACAGGCGAACTTGGGGATTTCACATATCAGGGCATCCCAAGTCGGGATGCCCCTAGGGGCCCAAAACAAAACTCCAGATAGTGAAAATCCTGGGTTGGGCTTTGCTCAAAACACACAAAGCTGAAAGAAAGATCATATGGAAAAATGAAAAATAAGAATATGAAAGAGAAAATGGTAAACTGAAAGATTCTGCAGCAGAGCCAACATGAAGGGAAAACTGTCAACATCAGCTAAATGACTTCTAGAGCTTTTCTCTCTGTTTAGATATATAAGTTTTGGCCAGGCAATGTTGCAATGTTGTTATCTTATGCTGGACGGCTGCCAGCACTGAACAGCTGATACTTTGATACATTGTTTACCCCGCTGCCAGCACTGAACAGCTGATACTTTGATACATTGTTTACCCCTCTCCTCAGCATGGAACAGGCCAGAGTGTCGGGTCCCGACACTCAACAGACATAAACATGAGTTATTAGTCTCCAGCTGCACAACACACACATCATTTTTTTCTAAATTTGTAATTCTTACTCCAACACTTACCTACATTCAAAGTACCATTTAAATATAAGTCACCAAGAAAAATTCGCGATACTGCTCCTTTAAGTTCTTTCTTCAATTTATAACTGGGAACCAAAACTGATATTTAAAGTGGACCAACACCCAGGATTTTCACTATCCTGGGTTTTGGTCCACTTCCGCCGCCCCCGATCGGGGGTGCCCTGCTGCGTGAAACCCCCCAGATCGCCCTAAAAAACTCACCTCACCCCACTCCTACGCGGGCGCTCGTCCAATCAGAGCGCTCAGAGCCGCTGTGGTATGTACGGACAAGCGACGGACGCCCACAGCGGCTCTGAGCACGCTGGAGGCCGCATCTCGCGCTTCCCTCTAACAGGGAGCGCGCCTGCGCCGGCCATTCACAAACGGCCGGCGCGGGTGCACGCCTTGCTAGAGAGAAGTGCGAGATGTGGCTCACGTATGCGCCGTTGGAACGGGGATAAGGTTTCTGGGCGTCCTGCGGGGTTTCACACAGTGGGGCATCCCGATTTTGGATGCCCTGCGGGTAGGGATCTGATCGGCCCGGGAATCTTATAGATTCCCGGGCTGATCCCCCCTGGGTGTTGGTCCATTTTAATCTCCTATTATCAATGACAATGGTAAAGGGCACCTAACACAGCTAGCGCCTCTGATGATACTAGAAATAGTTAATCTTCAAAAGGGTGCTTCGTCGATAATCAAATCAGCTGGGTGCCTTGAGTATTTATACTGCTTTTATTGTGTAAAACTTTGTAGCTGTGCCAATAATATAAATCTAAACTAACTAAATATACTGACATTAAAATAAAAAATGGAGGAGCCACCAATGTCTTTAAATAACTAGTCATTATAGATCTGACATGAAAACATGAAAATCAAAAAGAGCTTTAAAGAAGCACAGAAAAAACGGGAAGAAAATGAAAGTTATAAAGAGCATCAAACAAAAAGAGGATATTGTAAACAAACTGGCAGACAAAGGAGGAGGCCTTGTGGTATTGCAGAAAGAAAACTCACCTCTCCCCGCTCCCAGCGCCGACGTACAAGGGAAGATCTGGAACGTCCAAGCGGCGGCGGCTGCCGCCGCCTCCCTCGGGGCGCGAGGGAGGCGGCGGCGGCCGGCCACCGCCGAAGATAAGGTAGGTGAGTTGGGGTGTTTGGGGGGGGTTTCACCCCGCGGGATATCCCGATCTCGGATGTCCCGCGGGGTGGGGGGTGATCGGCCCGGGAATCTTATAGATTCCCGGACCGATCACCCGTGGGTGTTGGTCCACTTTAATCCCTCCTTGTAAAGTGTCCCTGTGAACCAGTTTACAGTGTATACCTTCATCAATTTTTTTAATGTAGGCCTTATCAAAACATTTTAATGCTAACATTAATTAGTCAATAGAATGTTATTTATTTTCTCCCACATACATATAATCTTGGTTATTAAAACTACTTATGTACTTTGTTAATGTTATTTGGATTGTACCACATGTTTTTGGGAGGGTGTTAGGAGTTAGTGTTTGAGTAGTATACCTTGCCTTGCTGTAATTTTTGACTGACTGTCCAAGCAGTGGTGGCCCCGGACACGCGGTTCCTTAGTGTCCTCGCCGGGTATCCAGGCTCATCCCATGACGCGTATATCTTGCGGAGCTCCGGCTTATTCCATCGGTTTGACTCTGGAGAATTATCAGGTGGATGGCTCCTTGGTAAAATTTCTCAAATTACGTAATTCCCTTTTCACTGTATGCCTATGAATATAGTTGATGACCCATGTCTTAACCTATGGCTGTTTTTTTCCCTTGATGACATGTTAAACCAACCTTCACCCTGATTTTTAGAAAAGCCCAAACCCTTAAAAACTGATTCCCCAGCATTTCAAGCTAATATATTTCAAGTTTTTAGTCACTTATTATTCTTTCCACCACTGGGCTGCAACTCTGTTCAGGACCTTAGGATACAGCCGCCGCCGCCATCTTTGCTCAGATGCATTACAATTACTGAGGAGAGGAGAGCGGGATAAAGTGCAGGGGGCGGGTTATAGCTGTGCTTTGCTCAGACAGAGCAGAGCTGGGGTCAGGAAAAGGTCAGAAATCCCAGAATGCAGAGAAGCACTACTGTTTGCAGGCTGCCTGCTATTCCCTGAGCCGCCATCTTGGATGTTTAAAGGCTCATAACATGCAGTAGATGCAAGTAGGATGAATTTTAATGTGAGCAATCTGTATGTACAGGGTGTGGGGAACATATAAGATAGGCTCTTATTCTGAGTGAACGATCGCTTTACACAATAATGCTGTTTAGAATGTGTAATTTATGTCAGTATTTTGTTATTCTTTCAGGGGATTCAGGCTATCCGCTTCTTCCCTGGCTCCTGACGCCCATACTTCAGCCGCAGAATGAGGCACAGGAGGCATACAATCGTGCACACAGGAAGACCTGGGCCGTAGTAGAGAGGGCCTTTGGACTCCTAAAAACACAATTTCGCTGTTTGGATCATACCAGGGGGGCACTGCAATATGACCCCAACAAGGTCATCAACATCATCCTTGCATGCTGCGTGCTGCATAATTTTGCCATCGTGCAGCGTGTCCCCCGGTATGTGGATCTGCCCCCCTCTCCACCCAGCCAGGAGGCAGATGAGCATTACACTGGCACACCTAGTGCCTCTGGCCAAGCAGTGCGGGCTAATTTGATTGCCGGCTATTTTGCCTAAAATGTGTTTTGTTTGTTTGTTTATGTTGTTTTGTGTTTTGGTTATGATTTGCCTTTGTGAAGGCCTTTTTCTTTTTGTAAACAAAAAAGTAACGACTTAATTACTAAAAAATTGACACCTGATTCGAGCCTCATGCAGTTTATTTTCTCATGTTTGTCCTTAAAAACCTTCAGTAATATCAAAATAACCCAAACATTAATGCATCAACTTAGCCAAGAACAGGTAAAGTCACATTCCATCTATTTTCTGCAAATATGTCAATTTTTGGTTGCGCTCACCAGACAGGTAAATAGAGTGGGGATGTAGAGGAAAGATGTGGAGATCCAGGTGAAAAACATGTTAAAATTGATGTTGCCCATAATAAGGTTGTAGTGGGCCACTGCTCAAGCATCTGTCGCTAGTTCGAAATGCTTCTAGCATGGCAGTGAAGTTTGCATTTAAGGTGGCCGTTCGTTCTGCCATCTGTGTGGTTAAGTTGGCCATTTGTCCTACCATCTGTGTGGTTAAGTTGGCCATTTGTTCAGACATCTGGCTGTTGCTCATCCTAAATTCAGTCAGCAAGTTGGTGAATGCATTATTGAAATTCTCGAATTGTGCAGTAATCTGCTCTGTTGTTCGTTGACTCACCTGCCGAAAGTAACGACTGTCATGGCGCCATGCTGACTCCAGGATCGGCACGTGCCTCCCCTGGGAAACTGGTCGACGTTGTTGACTGCGTCTTCCACTTCCCCGGGTTTGAGCGCCTGCAGATGCTGGACCTCTAGGGCGAGCAACAGTCCCAGATGTGCTCGACAAAACCTCTGCAGCAGAGCTACCACTGGGGACTGTAGGCTCAGTCTCAGCCTGCTGCCCACGATGGGCTGGCAGCATGCGTCCAGCTTCACTCTGCTGCAGAGGATTTGGTGCAGTAGGATGCTGGGGCAGTGGAAGATTAGGTTCCAGGGTGGTAATTTCTTAAGGTCTAATCAGGCTGGCATCCTCCTCCTCCTCCTTCTCCTCCTTCATCTCCTGGATTACATACATCAGTGTGGGAGTCTGTTGGGACATGTGAAAAAGTGTTTCAGATTTGGCCCTAAATATCTTTTGGGTCCAAATTACTCATGTGCATTCACATGCATCGGCAGTTTCATCAAAGTCCACTTATCCTATATATCTGTTCCTGTGTCCTAGGCAGCAGGGAAGTAGACGGCGTGCTCAACATGGAGGAGGCTTCCACACTTCCAGAGGCTGGATGCTGGGCTGGTTTTAAAAGTAAAAGGCACATAAACACACAAACATTCATTGATGAGCTGAATTAGTACATATGCGTAAAAAACACGTGGCCAAGCAGGAATGCCAACTGCCCCAACAGCGCAAGTTGACCTTCACAATGAATGCCAGTATCTCTTATATGTATGCCTCACCCTGTACATACAGATTGGTCACCTTAAATAATTCAAACATGCATGTACTGCATGTTAGGAGGTGTTACAGTTCCAAAATGGTGCATTAGGGGGCCAGTCAGCTTGCAAATAGTTATGTAAACTCTGTGCCAAACAGAAGTTAGTGCGCACATGTGTGAACCAAGTCACTTGCATCTAGAAGGATAGTTTCAGGCTAGAAATGTGTTTGGGAATGTCATTTGGTCAACAGGTCTAATTGTGACAGATATTTGTATGCAGTTGGATCTAACTACTTTTTTTTTGTGTTTTTTAGACCATAGGCTCGATTCAGAGACACATTCGTCCGGACTTCCGTAGCTGTCTGTGAAATTTTGGGTGAGTGTTAGTCTTTTCTTTGCTTTTTTTCGTCCATTTTCTACTCGCACGAACGTTCAAACTAATAAGTATATGCTCTTTCGATGATCCAAAGGAAATTTGAAGTTTTGCGGAAGTTCGGAACATTTTCCAATCCAAATCGGAAATTTTTCATTCGTTCAGATAACTTCCGTTATTGGGATGGGTTCCCATCTTGATTCAGAGAGCTGATTTCCAACGGACCACCACCCTATAAATCCGTTTCATTTCCGATCCACTTACGGGACCTTTGAGGGCTCGGATTGCTATTGTTGAACATGTTTTGCGGCTGTGTGAAGGAGTCTGCGCGCCTTTAGCACCAAGGCATTGTATGTATCAGCATAAATTGTATAGCAATGCATACCTAAATCAATACATTTCATGTATGCCTTATAGAAGCATTTTAATGCTGACCTTAATTAGTCCTTATAAGCTTTTTTTTTTGTTGTTCTAAAACAACCAAATAATGTGGTTTGTATTTTTGAACTGGTAAAGTTCCTGTTCCTGATGTTTATGCCTGATGCTACTATCCAGCCACTTGATTGATAATATTAATAAAACATTTTTTTTACAAAACTTTGTTGTTTTCATTGTGTTTGTCTTTTGCTTAAACTGTTCAATACAGTAGACTGTTGGCTTCCAAGCCAGTAGTCCTGTGGTAATGACATGTATGTTGCCTTTCTTTCCTCCAAGGATTGTATAAAATACATTCACATATTAATACAGAGGAGTCGGAGTCGGAAGTACAAAAAACTGAGGAGTCGGAGTCGGAACATTTATCTACCGACTCCACAGCCCTGGGGAAATGGAAGAAGAATGAGACCGCAAAGTGATTAAGGTAAGCATTAGGTGCGGGAAATGGAAGAATATGCTGACCGCGAAGTGATTAAGGTAAGCATTAGGTGCAGGAAATGGAAGAAGAGTGAGACCGCGAAGTGATTAAGGTAAACATTAGGTGCGGGAAATGGAAGAAGAATGAGACCGCGAAGTGATTAAGGTAAGCTTTAGGTGCGGGAAATGGAAGAAGAATGAGAGAGCAAAGTGATTTGGGTAAGCATTATGGAAGAAGAATGAGACCGCGAAGTGATTAAGGTAAGCTTTAGGTGCGGGAAATGGAAGAATGAGACCGCAAAGTGATTAAGGTAAGCTTTAGGTGCGGGAAATGGAAGAAGAATGAGACTGCGAAATGATTAACCCTTCTAGTGCCAGCTACGTTAGTCTCACGTAGCTGCCTCTACTCCACTTAAGTGCCAGCTACGTGAGACTCACGTAGCTGACTTTAAACCCCCACAGTAAAAAAAATATAAAAGTAAAATACTCACCTGACCCCTCATTGGATCCAGCCGGGTCTCCTCTTTACCATGGGGGGGCGGATGGCTCCAGGAAAGCCCCCGGAATAGCGCCCCCCCCGCTTCGGCAGCAGCAGCTGCTAACTGTAAAAAAATAAATAAAAATGACATTTACTTACCTGCAGTCGCGTTGCCTCCCTCTGGGTCTCCTCTTCACTGGGGGGGCCTCCGATCGCCCGCCCCGGCTCTTCAGCTTCAGGGGAGAGCCTGAAAGGGCTCTCCCCCTCCTCTCCCGACGGGCGCCGCCATCTTGCCCTTTGGGGGGCGGGGCTTATGACGTCACTCACCAGGTGTCGTCCTGGCTCCCTGCTGATGTTCTTTCAGATGCGATCATGCTGGCCACAGGAGCAGAGGGGTAGTGATCAGATCATCACCTGCCCCTCTGCTCCTGTAGCCAGCATGATCGCATCTGTCATCACATCGAGGGACACAGGAGCTCACGATCGGAGGTAAGTAGTAACAAAAAAGTTTATATTTTTTAATAAAAGTAATTTTTTCTTATGTGTCAGTGTGTGTTTTTAATGTTAACCCTTTGTGAACTGGTCCATGAGACCCCTTATACCAGTTCACAAGGCTGGGGGCTGGCAAGTCACCTGCAACTAGCGGGTGACTTACCATTAACCCCCGCACCCCCAATTACCTGCCTCCCCAAAGCCCAGGGGGGGCAGAAGAGCCCGGGCCCACACAGGCTATGTGGGCTTGTAGGCTGCAGGGTGGGGGGCCACTAAAGCTGGCCCCTCCACTCTGTTCCTACAAGCCCCCATAGCTGGTTCTGGGCTGGTTATGACGGGTAAGGGGGACCCTACATCATTTTTTTTTTTTTAAGGGTTAGGGTTAGGTTTAGCCAAAAAAATTCCAAAAAAATGGGGTCGTCCCTATGTAAATTTTTTGGGGATTTTTAAGGGTTAGGGTTAGCCTAACCCTAACCCTTAAAATTCCAAAAAAAAATGGGGTCGGTCTCCGGGAGGGGGGACCCTATGTCATTTTTTGGGGATTTTTAAGGGTTAGGGTTTGCCTAACCCTAACCCTTAAAATTCCCCCAAAAAATGCCCCCCCCGGAAGGGGGGACCATATGTCTCTCTTTTTATTAACCCCTTATGTTTATAGTGTGGATAGTGGTTGTATTTTATTTGTAAATGTTATAAAGTGCTCTTTTCAGTTTGGGGGGTCTCCAGGGCAAGAATGCGGGGGCTACCGATACATATGTGGTACCGTTGTAATCGGGAGAAATGGGGCTATCACATGCAATATGGTTTTCATTATTAAAACAAATGTTTTATTTAAAATAAAGGAGACAATTGTCTAAAAAATATTGTTTTATTTATTTCTTTGTTTTTTTTACACAGAAATATTCAAAAAACAGTAGAAAAATTGCAAACAAGACATTTCACGTTAAAGCCTAAACTCTGCTGCAAAAATTATGTATATAATTTTTATGGAAATTCCAGCAAAAATCACGGTTAAAAATGGCGCAAAATAGGGAAAATGACCTGTCAACAGAGGGTGACAAAACTTCTAGTAGGCTGGCAATTAAAAGGGTTAATAGTACCTATGCATGTTGGGTATTGTTCTTCTCTGGGGACCTTGCGCTTTTAGATTTAGCTTGTTTTTTCTTGTTTGCATATTGATATTTTAGGAAAACATGGTTTTTATTTTGCTTTTTTATAATTTTTCTTAGGGAAACCCTGTGCACCTAAGAATTCTTCAATAGATTACTTCCAGAAAGATGAGCCCACTACAACAACCTCAGTACGCTTAGAAAGCTTAACGTGTACTTTCAGGGAATATATGGTTTATGGGGGGATATTCTAAATGTAAAGGGTTGTTTTGGTTGAAAAATTGCAAGGTGTGCACTTTGTCTGCAGAGCTAAAAATTTCAAGTACAATTACCGTTATGTGCACGCTTTACTTTGGGGTGTTTGACAACTCTTCCCTTGACAGTACATATGCATGTTGGGTATCGTTCTGTTCGGAGGATGTTGCTTTTACAGATTTTACTTGTTTTTTCTTGTTTGCATATAGTTTTTTTTTAGGAAAATGTGGCTTTGATTCTTCTTTTTTATTCTTTTTTAGGGAAACTCTGTGCAACCAAAGAATTTATTGAGGGATTACTTCCAGAAAACTGCGCCCATGTCAACAAGCCTGGTATGCCTAGAAAGCTTGAGGTGTGTACTTCCAGAGAATATATCATTTGTGTGGGATATTTCAAATTTAAAGGGTTGTTTTTCTGGAAAAACTGCAAGGTGCACTTAGCGCGTAGCATAGTTGTATTTTATCTGAAAATCTCCTAAAGCGCTGTTTCAGTTTGGGGGTGTCTCCTGGGCAGGAAATGGTGTCTACCAATACATATGTGGTACCACTGTGAGCGGGAGAAATTGGGGTTTGGCACGCAATAAAATTTTATTGACAAACTTACATTTTTTATTACAAAAAAACACTACAAATTGCAAAAAAAATTTTTTTTTAATTTTTTTGCACATATTTCACCCAAAAGTATTGAGAATACACTAAAAAAGGCCAAACAAGATATTGCATGTTGAAGCTCAGACTCTGCTGAAAAAAAACAATATATTATTTTCCTGTAAAATCCCTGGAAATCCCTTCAAAAATTGAGGTTGAACATATGTAGCGCAAAATAGTGAAACTTGGTCTGGCAACAAAGGGTGAAAAAAATTCTAGGAAGGCTGGCACTTAAAGGGTTAAGGTAAGCATTAGGTGCGGGAAATGGAAGAATAAACTGACCGTGAAGTGATTAAGGTAAGCATTAGGTGCGGGAAATGGAAGGAGACCGCAAAGTGATTAAGGTAAGCTTTAGGTGCGGGAAATGGAAGAAGAATGAGACCGCGAAGTGATTAAGGTAAGCATTAGGTGCGGGAAATGGAAGAATATACTGACCGCAAAGTGATTAAGGTAAGCTTTAGGGTTGGGAAATGGAAGAATATACAGACTGCAATGTGATTTAGCTAAGCATTGTAGCAAAAGTGAGTGAACTAAATATGTAGACAAGCACATTAATGAGTTAATTTTGTAGTGCGCAGGCGTAAGGTCGTAACGATTTGCGTCTGGATGATTATAGAAAAAGGAAACAGAATCTAACGGGAAACGTAAATGATTCATTCGAGGCGACAATGGAAAAGGGCAAAAACGAAAGCCTACGTTGTTTCATGAGTAACATAAACGGAAAAAGAAAAAAAAAAAAAAGACACAAAAACGAAAGTCTTTTTATGTCACTCTGAATCAACCCTAATGACTGCTATCTGACGTCACTACATATGAGAAACTCAAATTGCATCCCACAAAACAATTCCACACAGAGTTGAGAAATCTTCTTGATAAAGGTAGAAGAGTAGGAGTCCTCACCAAAAATTAATACAACTATTTAAATCTTGGAACCCCAAGAATACCAACCCTCTACCACCTACCAAAAATCCATAACAATAAACAGGTTCACTAACCAGTAGATTGGGTGAATACATAGATTCATTTTTACAACTGCTTGTGTAGAAGACACCATCATACATGAAGAGTAGGAAGAAGAGTAGGAGTCCTCACCAAAAATTAATACAACTATTTAAATCTTGGAACCCCAAGAATACCAACCCTCTACCACCTACCAAAAATCCATAACAATAAACAGGTTAACTAACCAGTAGATTGGGTGAATACATAGATTCATTTTTACAACTGCTTGTGTAGAAGACACCATCATACATACTAGCCATGGCAGATGTTAATTCGTTGTATACCATCATACCACACCAGCGTGGCCTAGAAGCCGTCCAGTTCTTCCTAACAAAAGAACACTCACTCCCTTCTGACCAGATCAATTACATCATAGAGTGTCTTAAGTTTTTAACTTACCCACAACTATATTTGGTTTGAAGGGGAATTCTATTTGCACGAAATAGGAGTAGCTATAGGTGACAAATTTGCACCTAGCGTGGCAAATCTTTTTGAGTATTGGAAGAATGCAAACCAGAAGAATTGATATATTATAAAATATATATTGATGATTGCATATCTTTGTGTAATGGACCAGAGAAACCCCTTGAGAGCTTTTTGAATGCATTGAACATCAATGGTTGGAATATTTCATTCACCCACGAAATCAGCAGTGAAGCAATCCATTTTTTGGATATTAGGATTTACAAAGAGGAAAATAATATAAAAACATGTATTAAAGAAACAGATAGAAACAGCTATATCCACATGGGGAGTTGCCATCATCTCGTGTGAATGAAAAACAATCCAAAAGGCCAATTTAAAAGAATTAGGAGAAACACCATGGATAAACACATCTTTTTACAACAAGCTGATATAATCAATACCAGATTCCTTGAAAAGGAATATAAGAAAGAGGCTTCAGAAAAAACAATCAAGGAGGTTAATGTAGAACAAAGGATTAATAAAGAAAATGAACGACAAGGACGGACCAACCAAAAGAAACAACGGACAAGAGAGGGACACTATTTAATATTCATAACAAAGTTTAATAGAGATTATAAACGGGTTGAAGCTATCTACAAAAAACATTGGAATATATTATAAAATGGATCCTACATTGAAGAAACTCATTGGCTATCAACTCAGATTCATTTATAGAAAACCAGCACCTTATTTTACCAGCTACATAAATACACCAGTAAAAAAAGAAAGGAATACATTTTCAAAACGAAGAGACTGTAAGGGCTGCAAAATCTCTGTAAGGAGTCTCCCATTCCTTCAACATCAAGAAACCACCACTCACAGAAAAATAATACAAGGTTAGAGTGAGTGTAACATGTAATTCAAGTGGGGTGGCATATTGTTTACAATGCCTGTGTCAATTCCTTTATGTGAGTAGGACTAAGAGGCAGTTCAAGCTCAGATTGGCGGAACACATCAGGAACATACTGAAGGGTTTGAAAACACATAGTGTATCAGCCCATTTCCTTCAGTGCCGTAACAAGAACCCAAAAGGGTTACATTTTTGGATTATTGAGAAAATATATCAGGATTGACGAGTATCGGCTTTCCAAAAAGAACTGTCCAAAATAGAAACTCACATAAAATGAACTACATTTCCCATAGAAAACTTAGAGCTATTATGTTGTGGGTCACATATCTCTAACAGCAAATCAAAAAGACCCAAGACATCTAACCAATTAGCACCTTGAGAACGTCCAGGAGAGACGAAACGCGTGTCGGCTTGCAGTGCCGCAGGAGCAGCTTCGATACAAAGTGTCATTTCTCACATAGCAGACAGAAGAAACTGCCTGGCTGGGAGAACAGCACCTTAGCAGCCTGCCCGGGGCTTTTACCAGCTTATAAGCAGGACAATCTACGAATTGAATCTTTTCTTTTTTATTTTAATTTCAGTATATTTATTTAGTTATATTTTTTAGAATTATATTATTGACACAGCTACAAAGGGAAATCTTCCACAATAATAGCAGAATAAACATTCAAGACACCCAGCTGGTTTGATTATTCTAGTATCATCAGAGGCCCTATATATTGAGAATACACTGAATCATTAAAGGCCCTAGGTGGTTTAACGCTTTAAGTTCCAGACTACGTTTCACTATTTTGCGCTGCCCATGTTTAACGTTGATTTTTGAGGGGATTTCCCAGGAAAATTATATATTGTCTGGGCTTCAACATGAAATGTCTTGTATGGCCTTTTTTAGTGTATTCTCAATACTTTTGGGTGAAATATGTGCAAAATAATTTTAAAAAAATCTATTTTTTGCAATTTGTAGTGTTTTTTTGTAATAAAAAATATGTTTGTCAATAAAATGTTATTGCTTAAAAAATGTTATTTCTCCCGGTTACAGCGGTACTACATATGTATAGGTAGACACCCTTTCCTTCCCACGAGACTCCCTCAAACTGAAACAGAGCTTTAGGAGATTTTTAGATAAAATACAACTGTGGTATGCGTTATGCGCACCTTGCAGTTTTTCCAGAAAAACAGCCCTTTACATTTGAAATACCCTCCACAAACTATACTTTCTCTGGAAGTACACACCTCAAGCTTTCTAGGTATACCAGGCTTGTTTATGTGGGAGTAGTTTTCTGGAAGTAATCCCTCAATCAATTATTTGGTTGCACAGAGTTTCCCTAAAAATAATAAAAAGGAAGAATCAAAGCCACGTTTTCCTAAATAAAACTATATGCAAACAAGAAAAAACAAGTAAAATCTGAAAAAGCAACATGCCCAAACAAAACAATACCCAACATGCATAGGTACTGTCAAGGGAAGAGTTGCCAAACACCACAAAGTAAAGCGTGCGCATAACGGTAATTTTACTTGAAAATTTCAGCTCTGCAGACAAAGTGCGCACCTTGCAATTTTTCAACCGAAACAACCCTTTACATTTAGAATATCCCCCATAAACCATATATTCTCTGAAAGTACACGTTAAGCTTTCTAAGTGTACCCAGCTTGTTGTAGCGGGCTCATCTTTCTGGAAGTAATTCCTCGAAGAATTCTTTGGTTGCACAGGGTTTCCCTAAAAAAAAGTATAAAAAAGCTGAATAAAAAACATGTTTTCCTAAAATATCAATATGCAAACAAGAAAAAACAAGCTAAATCTGAAAGCGCAAGGTCCCCCGAGCAGAACAATACCCAACATGCATAGGTACATTTAACCCATTTAATTGCCCGCCAACTTGAAGTTTTGTCACCCTTTGTTGACAGGTAATTTTTCCTCATTTTGCGCCATGTTTTTTCTTTTGAAAGTTTTTATTTTGCGTTGTAACGTAGAAACAACATACATATACACGTCAAATTGTTCTGTATTTTAGGTGCTACCTGCCACATCAAAATGGCATCCTATCAGACAACAACAACAACCATTCACACCGGACCCAGGTTGTGCTAGAAACAAGCAGATCTCAGGTGGAGTACCTGAGAGGGTGGCAACCATTGGCCACCCATTGAGGCCTATCCAGTCATGCTCCAGGACATGCCCTCCCCTCACTCCACAGGACAGATATCGACATCGGCTCCATCTTGCCGACTCCTGACTCAGCAATAACCACAGCGCTGACAGTTTTCCCCCCTCCCTGGTTCACTCATCATCAGATGCCGCCTCCTGACACTGTAGCCACGGATCCCAGATCTTCTCAAACTTATCCGGCACCCCCCTTGCAGCGTATGTCAATTTATACATAGTGAGTTTCTGGTTGACTAATCTTTTCCATGCTTGTACTGAAGGTTTAGCCGGGTGTCTCCAATTTAGTAATATGCATTTTCGAGCATAAAGATCTCACATGACCAAGTTACGTGTACCCACGTGACGCTATCTCTCTCGCACCTAGGGCACATGTCCCTATCTAATAGACCCATTCTGTGCAGACGGACCGAGGTGATATACGCCTGGCGAATCCGTCTGAATGAACCTATCCCTTGCCTCCACCACTGACGTGTGCAGATTATCCATTATCTCCTCCCAGTCATCTTGATCCAGGTTTTGGTCTAAGGCCTGCCACTTCATTTCCACCCTATCCCTGGGAGAATCCAGCGTACCCGTCAGGCACTGATACAGTGTGGAGACGGGTTTTGTTAGCTCCATTCCTCTAATCTCCTTTTCCATACGTGACATCAGTATCCTCGGACCCACCCTATGAAACTGGGCGTTCAGAGCGTTTCTAATCTGCAAGTAGCGGAAGAAATCCTGATGGGATAGAAGAAACTCCTATTTAACCTGCGCAAAGGACATAAGTACCCCGTCTTTGTATATCTGACCTATCTGGTGCACCCCTTTCCTTATCCAGAACTGCGGGTCTTGCATAGATCCAAGGGGGGTAAAGGGGGACCAGGCCCTGCTCTCATTCGGGTTTGCACTCAACTTACCCACCGTTTCCCAAATGTTACATACCGTTCTCATACACCCAGTTGCCTCCCGGATCCCTTTCGTACCTCTATATATCAAGGTGGCCAGTCACCCAGGGGAGCCCAGAACAGCCGTTTCTAGACTCACCACTGGATTTTCCCTCGGTTGACTGACCCACCAATGGGCATACTGGAGTTGGGTGGCATAGAAATACATCAGCATATATGGCACCGAAAGACCCACCACATCTGATGGAGCCTTCATAATTTGCCTGTTTAACCACGGCGGAGACTACCCCCATATGAAGCCAAAGATAATCGCATCCAATGCCTTGAAATGAGAGGCAGGAAGCATCACCGGCGAGGCCTTATATTATATCTTATATGTACAAGAACTTCGGAAGAAAGATCATCTTGTATATATTTATCCTGCCCATGACCGATAGCAGGAGGCTTGCCCATTGAGAGACTCGCTGCTTCAGTTTCAACATCACTGGTGAGATATTAAGGGGAATAAATTCACTCGGCTGCTTGCTAATCATAATTCCTAAGTACTTAAATTGTTGAACAACTTTCAGCTGAGATCTCGGAGAGATGTCTGGATGGTCAGGCTCGTCGACTGGCATTAAACTGGACTTATCCCAGTTGATTTTCAAACCAGAAAATCTCCCAAATGTTCCTATGATATCTAATGCCGCTTCCAGGGATTCGTTACAGTCCGCTAGATACAGCAAGGTATCATCCGCATAGAGGGAAATCTTTTCCTCAACCTCCCCTATTTTCCACCCCATGATAGTTTGGGAGTTTCTAACGATAATCGCCAATGGTTCAATGGCCAGTGCAAAGAGTAATGGCGAGAGTGGGCAACCCTGTCTGGTCCCCCTGCTTAGCGCAAACGGATTTGAATAGCATCCATTGGCTCGTACTCTGGCCGTCGGACAACCATATAGGAGCTTGATATACTTTATGAAATTGCCAGGGAGCCCAAATCTAGCCAGCACTGCCCACAAATAGGTCCATTCAGTTGAATCAATTGCCCGGCTTCCGTAATTATCATGGACAATCTGAAGTTTTGAGAAGAGCCTATGCAGGTTTATCGCCCGGGCATAAAGCCAGACCGGTCCGGTCCCACCAGTTGTAGTATAACCCTGTTTAACCTATTAGCTAGTATTTTGGCATCATGATTTAGTAAGGAAATGGGCCTATATGACGCGCAGGCATCAGGGGGCCTCCCCTCTTTATAATAAGGACGATGTGCGCTTCATGAAAAGAGGCCAGGAGACACTCACTTTCTAGTGCTTGCTTCAGCACCTCTAAGAGTCTAGGCGCTACCAGTTCTGATTCTTGCTTATACCATTCGGCCGAAATCCCATCGGGACCCGATGCCTTCCTTCCAGGGAGCGCCCCTATTGCACCCATGACCTCCTCCACCAGCGTCTAACGTCTCCTGACCCTCCGGGCCAACACTGGGAAGTTGATCTGGTCTAAGTAATTCTCCAGTTCTTCAACATCATAGCTAGCCTTAGAGGAGTACAATGCTGAGTAATACTGGGCAATTTCACCCCTCCCTCCCATCAGATATTGCGGCAATTCTATTGGTTTTGGTTTCGGCTCTCGCTAAGTACGCCAGGGTCTTCCCGTTTTTCTCCCCTTTATCAAAAATCGTAGCTTGCTTGTATAGCAGCAATTTCATAGCAGAGTCAGTAAGCAGCAAGTTATATTCCCGTTTCAAAGTCATCAGTGTCGAGTGGTCCCGACTATCGGCTGAGGCAACAAATTGCTCTTCAGCTGTGGCAAGTTTGCTTTCCAGCTCTACCCTCTCTCTCCCCTTCTTCTCCCTAACCGCAGCAATGGCGCTTATGGCACACCCTCTAATGACTGCCTTAAAAGCATCCCACCTTACCTCGGCAGAGGTCTCATCCGCGTTCACCTCCCAAAACATCTCAGCAGAGGATGACAGGCTACTTTTGACTTCAGGGGTCTCCAGCCATAGGGGGTTAAGGGCCCAACCCACCCGACTCTCCCAAGCTTGAGATAGTCCTACCTCTCGGGAGGTAGTTGCAAGACACCACCCTGGCTAATAACTCAGGTGACGAGAACGCAAGATCGATCCTGGACAGGGATCTGTGAGTGGCTGAGTGGCAAGAGTATGCTCTGTCAGTGGGGTGTTTCCACCTCCATAACTCCTGCAGACCTAGTGCCTCAGCCCAAGATGCCAATTGCGTCCTCGGGCCCGGATTTCTGTCCAGCTGATCCAGTGCAGATTCCAGAACCATATTGAAATCCCCCATTATTAATATCGGGGAAGGGGGATAGTTGACCACTTTTTCCATAACCTGTTGCAACACCTGAATACAAAAAGGCGGGGGGACGTACACACCACCTATGATGACATCAGTATCCATAAGTCTGGCATGTAGGATCACGTAGCGACCCTCCCGATCCGTCTGCACAGAGTATAGGGCAAACGGGGTTCCCTTGGAGATCAGCACGGAGACCCCCCTAGAGTAGGACGAGAAGAGAGCATGGAAGGAGCTTTGGATCCATGGTTTCTTAAGCGCCAGGCTTCTCTGTCCCCACCAGGTGAGTCTCCTGGAGGATCACCACGTTTATACCTCTTAACGAACTGAAGAACCGTAGCTCGCTTGATATTCTAAGCATACAGTACGTCCTGCTCCAATATAATACTTACACGTGCGTAATCATCCGCCAGAGGGCGCTGTTCACTGCAGACATGCAAAAACAGGCTCCTCCCGGCCCTTCATATACCCAGGGACCTCCCACAAATCCCCAGATTTCTCTGCAGTGCTTACTGCGAAGACATGAAGTATCAACTCTCTCGCAGGTGAGCGGGGCTATTACAGCCTGCAGCCCTGCGGGACTATTTCCACCCGTCCTCTTCGATAAAGATGTGCCTCCCAGCCTGGGCTGCGCTGCTCGGGTGAAGGTAGGCAGCACCTTGTGTGCTCACGGAGCTACGCTCCACCGCAATCCCCCACCATAGGGTAGGCGGTTTAGGCCGATGGTGAGCCTCCATTAGATGCCCCTCCCGCATTGTTACCCGTGCCCCTTATATAAACCCTGGGTGCAGGTCCGCTTCTCCCTCGCTTCCTCCCGTAGCTCGGGGGAAAGGAAAGGGGGGGGTATGTGTGGCGGTCCCAATGTAATGTTAACACGTTTATGGCCGTTGATCTTTTATTTAAACTTGGGTGTCAGTCTCGCTCTCCGTGCTCCACATAAACCTTCTGGTTGCGCGCGTGTGTGTCCTTTAATTTCATTAGTGTGCAGCCCGGGCGGCAGCATCATTCTCTAGTGTGAGAGCAATCTCCTTAATTACATTCTGTATGTGTGTCCTATCCACTACTGTCATTGACGTTGCACTGGTTAGAGCTTCACGCTCTTTGGGGGAGGCGGGGACTCGGCATGACGCGCCCGCGTCACAGCCAGATCAGGCCCACCCCTCGAGGTTCGCTTGGCGCCATTTTGCCGGTCTTCGCGCGCGCGTGGTTGCGATCCGCCTCCTCCCTTGGTCATGTAAGTGCCCTCCTGGGCGGTTTTTATTCCTATGATTTTTTATTCGGCTGCGCATGGCACTGACACCCCCCTCTTATCCCATTATGTCTTTCAGACGCCAGGATTTCGGTGGCTTCTCCCGGCCTGACATATATTATAGCGGGTCCACATAACAAATTCTCCCACATTCCTAGCGGGTCTTGGGGCATCCAGGGTTGCCTATTGTGTAAATCCCTGCGGGCATACTGCTTAGATAATCACCATATGGAGGCATCTCAGAATTATGTACCCGGGGTCCCTCGGGGACATGACCGGCTGTGTACAGGGTGTGGTCAGCCCCATGCTGACGCTGACAGAGCACGGGTCTGCGGACCGTGTGCTGAACAGGCACTGACCCTGCAATCAGGTTTGCCAGTGGCTGCACCTCTCTTCAATACACCTGTCTCCCCGGACCTAAATCTCACTCCTGATGAGTCTCACTCGAGCGGGGATGACCAGCAAGTCGTGCCGCGCAGGCTGCCTACGGCTGAGCAGGTGCTGTCTAGTTTGGTGGAGCGCTTGGGCCCTGATGCCTCCTGGTTCTCCGGTTCCTAATGATACTGATGAATCTGCTGCTATGCAGAACCTTGACCCTTTTGATGAAGGTGAGCTATTCTCCGATTCGGGCTCCTCGGATGAGATGCCCTGGAGCCGTGATGATTCTGGGCCCGGTTCTTGGGGCCTGTGTGACACGGATGAACTACTTATTAAGATCTTTGAGGTTTTGTCCATTTCCCCTCCTGGAGAGGCTCCCAAGCCTAAGAAAGAGAGTTTCCACACAGCGCCGCCGCGCTTGGAATTCCTGGAACAGGAGCATTTCCAGAATATTCTATCCCAAGAATGGGAATCGCCTTGTAAACTTAAAGGGGTCCCAGGGGTCTGGGATGGGAAGTACCCTTTCCCTCCTGATGTTTGGTCAGCACCTCCTGTGGTGGATGCACCGATTATAGGGGTTACTAACCCCCCCTTCATGACTGCTCCTTATTACCGTACCCTTCAGGATGCTGAGGATCGGCGCATTGACAGATTGGCTTCCCACGCCTTTTCGTGTGCAGGGACGGCTCTTCGCCTGGTCTGCGTCGCAGCCATCACTGCGGTGGCCGCCAGGACTCTCATTAGAAAACTACTTGATCACCGACCTGAGGACCTCCCCTGGGAGGTATTTAATGCGCTCTCAGACTGTGATGTGTTTGTGAGGTTTATCCTCTCAGCGCTGGATGACACCATTAAGATGTGTGCTAGAACCTCTGCCCTTGTGGTAGCTATTCGCCGCCTGGTCTGGCTGCGACAGTGGGGTGCTGACGATGATACGAAAAAGGCTCTCACTGAACTTCCTTTCAGAGGACGGCGTCTATTTGGGGCCCGTTTGGACCTTTTTGGAAAAAAGGGTAAGGCACCCCTACGCAGAAGTCCGTCTAGGCCTCCTCGGGGCAGGGACACCCCTCCCCTCCCTACGTTAGTGTCAAACGCGAACCTTAGGTGTGCTTCCAATGTTTCGGAGTGGATTTCCACCACGGGGTGGGCAGGCAACGCCCTGGGCCTTCTGGCAGGGCTAAGTCCAAATCTGCCAAGACTTCCCAAGCATGAAGGGACGCCCTCGCCTTTGCTGGGCGGTCCCTCTCAGAGGTTGTCAGGGTGCTTCTAGCCCCTGTTTTTCCCCTCAGGAGTTGGTGCAGGCAGTGATCGGCCTGCAGGGTCTGGGCTTACTTGCAGGTTGCCCTTAACAGAATGGGGCGATGGCCTCTATGTTAACCTTTCTCTTTCCCTCAAATTGATCAGGCGGTCTGGGCCATACTGGCCTATAGTAGGCTTGGCAATTCTACACTCACAGGTAGCCCCTGTATGATATCTCTGTCTTGGGACACAGGCGCCCCATGCAAGGGGGGCTTCCAGCCTCCTGTGGAGTTCTAGATCCTGTTAGTTCCCCCTGTGTCTTCTGGACACCAAGACCGTTACTAGTCAGTGTTGCAGGACCAACCCTGCGGATTGAGGCCTTGTTTTTGGCCTCTCTTCCACTCCCAGGCTACTCGCCATGGCGCGAATGGGGGTGATGTCTCGGACATGCCTGTGGGGCGTCCGCACTAAGACCTACCGGGTTGTCTTTCCTTATTCCCCAATCTCTACGTCAGGCCGAGTGGGTTCGTCGGCCGGCGGTGTCCCCTGGGAGTTACTGGATGGGTGCTCATTCACCTCAATCCCTCATGGTCCCTTATCCACTATCTCCATTCCTTGGATTCGGTTCAGGCTTGAGCCTTCTTCCTTGGCAACAAGTGGACTCCTGGTTACGGGGGCTCTGTCTCCCTTTGCTGACATCTTACTTTCACCAGGCAGGATTGCAGCTGGTGGGTCCGTTGGTGGCGTATCAGATGATGTCCCTTATATACCGAGCCCTTGGGCTCTTCGGCACAGTAGGTTATTGATCCTACATGGGGTTCCAGCACCCCTGGAGCTAGGTCTGTGCTTATTCCCCCTTGGTACGGTGGTTCCTCTTGAGCTGGTTATATTCAAGGACCCTGTCAGGGGGCACCCCCTTCTTTGCTTGCATCTTCTTGTGAAGGGTCACCTTTGGTACCAAGTCTCGCAGGTTGGCGTGGGGGAATTTCTTCCAAAACCCCCTGTGGTTCCTAGGTAGGGTCCCTTAGAGGGTCCATCTTACCTACTGGCTTTGTTAAAACAATGAGCCTTCAGTTGACTCTATACTGCTGGACTTCTCCTCTTTAGGACCTGTCTATCTGGGGACTCTTGGCCTGTTGGATGACAATGGCCTGTTTTATTATTGGTCTGGAGCTTGAAGCGGGATGATTCTCCTGGAAGGTTCCTGATCCTGATCTGGGTGGGGGTCTACGTCCCCTGCTCCTAAGTGGTATTCGCTCCAATGGATGTCTTTCAGTGGCAGGTTGTGCTATCCTGGTGTCCCTCTGAGAGCCAACTAGGGTGGCTCTGTTGGGTCTCGCTTATATCACAGGGGCTCTGCCCTTGTTTTTACTGTCCCAGAATATTCTGACTCTGGTCATGGGGGCTTAGTAAATTTATGTATAGACTTTCTATTTTATATGTCTTCTCTTCATTCACCCTGCTATGTGGGGTTCTGCGCACGGCCGTGCTGATAAAGAGACCCGTGAGCTTGATGCCCCCTGGGTGGCCTAGATGCTTCTGCTGAGGTCAGCGGACCTGTACACTCTCTCAGGAGTGCGGTTCTGCCCTTGTCAGGCTCCTTCTTATGTCGTCCCAATCTATAGACTCTAGTCTGGGGCTTGACAGCTGATTCATTCACCCCTTGGGACTTATTCTGGATGCTGCGGGGGCTGTTGCTTCAGTCAGACGTGTGCCTGAGAAGGTGGCTCTGATTACTTAGCCCTCGTTCATTATATATATATATATATATATATATATATATATACACACCATGATGTGGTGGTATTCCGCCTTACGTCGGACCCTTTTGTCCAAGGTGGTGTTTTATGATCATTATTTAAGTCCTTTTAGTCTGCCTATGGGCCTTATTCTTAGTAATGCTGAAGTAAGGGGTCTACATTCCCTCAACAGGTGTTGAACTTTTCCTGGTTGTTTCTTGTCCCTGCGGGCGCCTCCATATGTATGCGCCTGATCTCGCTTGCTTCCAGGGGCTATGCGCCCTTTGGACTGATCTTACTTGGATGGTTTGCCTTCCTGGTCCTGAGTAAAGGTTTCGGCTTCTTGCTGATCCTTGTTAGTGAAGGGGTCAGTATCCCCGCCTGTCTGGCGGGAGACCAGTTTTCATTTCCCCGTTGGGGAGAGTTCTAAGTTTTACCGAGGCTTCTGTTGCCTTTGGGCTGGTTAGGCCGTTACACTGGCCTATTCCTTTAAGGGGGAAGAATCTCCCTTTCTCTTTTTATTCCGTTCTATTGGTGTTTGGGTACCTTTGGCCCTTCAGCACCAGGTTTTCTGTTGAATAAGTTGCTAGACCGCTGCTTGTTTCTGTTCATACCTTTTCAAAGGTTTTGTTATGGGATTGACGTTAGAGCCTTTGCTCATGTCGTACTTGGTAGCAAAGTTTTGCAGGTGACAGCGCCTTTACTGTCTGCTGTGCCTTTTTTGTTGGGGATCCCACCCTACTTTATGGACACTGCTATTGGATGTCCCACGTGTAAATATTATATTGGAGCAGGACGTACTGTATGCTTAGAATAATACAATTCTGTGAAATACTCACCTGTAGAATTGGTATTATACGCATACAGTATGTCCTGCTCCACCCCACCCTGATTTTACATTTTCTGGATCCCCTGTTTGGTGATTGTTATCATTACTATTGTTACCAGTTGGTGGTTGGTTTCTCCCGGCTTCTTTTCTCACTGCTTTTCAATACTGGGGATTTGTGGGAGGTCCCTGGGTATATGAAGGGCCGGGAGGAGCCTGTTTTTGCATGCCTGCAGTGAACAGCGCCCTCTGGCGGAGGATTACCCACGTGTAAGTATTATATTGGAGCAGGACGTACTGTATGCGTATAATACCAATTCTACAGGTGAGTATTTCACAGAATTGTATTTTTATCATTGAGCCCTCGGACGTTCCAAGAAAGAAACTTACATTCACCCATTATCATAGCTATGAGTATAGACCATAGGATCAGGGCAGTCAGTGCCCGTGTACTCCATTCTCTCCATCAATAATCTTCCCGCACCTGGGGTCCGAATACCATACAACACACACAACCCAACGCAAAGACAGACTAAACAAATAACACTATACTCTAAACAATACACACATTTCCCAATCCCAACCACCCCCACCCCGCTCCACCACCCCCAAACTTTGGCGAGCATCATACCCTCCCAAACAAAACAATACAACACAGGTGTAACTAGTTGTAACCGGGGTGCAGGGACCCACCGCCTAAGGGGCATGCAATGTGAACACACCAATATAATTTACAGGTCAGCAAACTAGCTGCCTTGAGTTCCCAGGGTCGCATGGAGGTATCAGATAGAAGGGGGCGGAGAAAGGAGGGAGGAGAGAAAGGCAAGGGGGGGAGGGCCAGCAGGAGTAAAGGGCAGGAGGAAGGTTTAAGGGGGAGAGGCAGGAGAACCATCCCACCATGGGATCTAGAGCCGCAGCTCCCTGTAGCATTCAAATCAGGATACATTGGTAACTTGGGTAGCAAAGACAAAGCACAGCGGCTTTGCTAACTTTCAAACAAACAAAACTAATCGAGCAAGCCCCCCTTCTGGGCGGCATCAGGATGCCCAGCGGCAGCGGCACTCGACCCACAGAGAAGGGGAGAGCGCCCCATCAGGCACACAAACAGGGCAGATGCCTATGTATTCAGAGGCTGGTTCTCTCCGACCAGGGCCCAGTCCTGGCTTCCTCGGCAGAGGTGAAAAATCTGGTGGTTTCTCCATCTTGCACCCGCAGACGTGCCGGGAACATCATAGAATATTTAATTATCTTCTTTCTGAGCCTCTCTCTGATTCCATTAAAGGATCGCCGCATCTTTTGAACCTCTGAGGTGAAGTCCGGGAAAAAAGATATCCGGGCGTTATCAAAGGTCACCAATACCCTTCATTCTAGCTGCAGCCAGTATAGCGTCCCTGTCCTTATAGTGAAGTATGAAGGGTCTTGGCAGAGCCCCGAGGGGAAGTGGCCTCATGGGGATCCTATGCGCTCTTTCCACCGTGAAGAACTTTGTCAGGTTCACCGGCGCTAAAGTCTCCCTTATAAGATTCTCAGCAAATTGCTCTGGGGAGGCCCCCTCTGCTTTTTTGGGCAGACCCAGTATTCTTACGTTATTTCTTCGGTTCCTATTTTCAGCATCCTCGGCCCTTCCCATCAGAGCGGTCACTTGCCTCCTCAGGGTTGCAAGATCTCCCGCCTGAGCAGATAACCGGTCCTCTGTTTCTCCGATTCTCCTCTCCGTCTTGCCGGTGCGGTCCCGGATTTTATCCAAATTATGGCGGACATAGTTAAGTTGCTCTTGGAGAGTGTCAAATTTAGCAGTGAGAGCGCTTTGACACGAGGCAATGGCGGCCATGATAACTGCAGTATCAGGGTTAGAGGGCTCCTGCCCCATCCCGTGTGGAGATTCCATTGTTTGCGTGCTACAGGTGATCAGCGCCGATTTACACTTCTTGTTGCCTCTCATATGTGGGGAGGGGACTCTAGGCAAAATATATTCCACAGCTGTCTCCTATGGTGCAGAGTACTGGAAGAGGGCTTGACCCCACGCTTTGGGGGACTGCGGCCCCTAAATGATTGATGGAGCACCCAGGGGTATCCCAAACAGGACCAGCACCAACACCGATGACTGGGGGGGTTTATTACACCCGGGGGTTCAGAAGTATAGTGAGCAACAGAAAACACTGGGGCACACCGCGAGGGAAGGGCTTCCCCCTTGCTTAGCTGCTATTATTGATGCTTGCAGAGTAGTGGCTTTGCAGTAATGTCAGGCTCCTTTCAGCATCTGCTGCTCTTTACTGGGAAAATCCCCCCCCCCCACACAGTCTTAGCCAGAGAGCAGTGTTATCAGTAGAGAGGCTGTCTCCTTATGTACTGCCTGGATGTTACGAGACCGCAGGGGGCTGCCCCCCCTCACCTTCAGAGCTGATATGGCGTCTGGCTGCTCTCCTCTCCCCTCCTCACACTGTCGAGCGTCTCTCACTCTGCGGGGACGTGCCACTTGATCTCTAGGCACCTCTCCCCCTCACCACTGCAGCATCCCAGACAGATCAAAAGACGGTGCCTCTCCTCTCTTCTCACACAAGCAGCACGTGGTCGGAGATAAGCTTCTGTCTCCTCAGCCCCTCCGGCTCCGCACACTGCCTCCGACAAGGGTCACTGCCGCCGCTCAGTAGACTTGATCTCTCCCTCGGACAGGGAGAGCCACAGAAGGGGGATTTCTTGCTACCCAAGCACCATACAAGGAGGTAAGTCAGGGTGTTATCTCAGAGCCCCGATCAGGCACGTCCACCTAGGTTGCCATCTTGGCCACGCCCCCTTGCGCCATGTTTAACTGTGATTTTTTGCTGGAATTTCTAGGAAAAATATATATATATTGCAGCAGAGTTTAGGCTTTAACATGAAATGTCTTGTTTGTAATTTTTCTACAGTTTTTTTAAACATTTTTGCGTAAAAAAATAAATAAAAGAACATTTTTTAGACAATTGTCTCCTTTATTTTAAATAAACATTTGTTTTATTAATGAAAACCATATTTCATGTGAAAGCCCCATTTCTCCCGATTAAAGCGTTGCCATATATGTATCGGTAGCCCCCACCATTCTTGCCCAGGAGACCCCCCCAAACTGAAAAGAACACTTTATAACATTTACAAATAAAATACTACTATCCACACTATAAACATAAGGGGTTCATTTAAAAAATACAATTCTGTGAAATACTCACCTGTAGAATTTGTATTATACGTATACAGTACGTCCTGTTCCAGATATAATACTTACACTTGGATTATCCTCCGCCAGATGGCGCTGTACACTGCAGACATGCAAAAAAACAGGCTCCTCCCGGCCCTTCATATACCCGGGGACCTCCCACAAATCCCCAGCATTGAAAATCGGTGAACCAGAACCCGGGAGAATTTAACCACCAAAAACAACTATGATAACAATGAAAACAATCACCATACAGGGGATCCAGAATAATGCAAAAAACAGGGTGGGGTGGAGCAGGACGTACTGTATACGTATAATACCAATTCTACAGGTGAGTATTTCACAGAATTGTATTATTTTAAGTATACAGTACGTCCTGCTCCAGATATAATACTTACACTTGGGACATCCAATAGCAGTGTCCATAAAGCAGGGTGGGATCCCCAACAAAAAAGGCACAGCAGACAGTAAAAGCGCTGACACCTGCAAACCTTGCTACCAAGAGCTACATGAGCAAAGGCTCCAAGTGTCAACATCATAAAATCCTTTGAAAAGGTACGAACAAAAAACAAATAGCGGTCTAGCAAACTTGCTCAACAAAACCTGGTGCTGAAAGGCCAAAAATACCAAGGCACCAGTAGAATCAGAAATAAAGTGAGAAGAACTCTTCCCCTTGAAGGAATAGGCCTGAGTAACAGCCTGACAAGATTAAACGCTAACAGTAGTCCAGGAAGAAGCCAAACCTTCCCTAGGACCAGAAGGGACAACCATCCAAGTAAAGGCTAGGCCAAGGGCCGCTTAACCCCTGGAAGCAGACGAGATCAGGCACATACAGAGGTAGGTGCCCCCAAACCCCAAGGGGCATCAGTCCCCCTAAGGGACAAGAGACAATCCAGGAAAAAAATTCCAGCACCTGTTGAGGGAAAGTAGATCCCCTTGCCTCAGCATTACTAGGAATAAAGCAAAGAAGAAAGACAATGTCTAAAATACCTGAGCCTAAGACACCACCATAGGCAGAAGGTCCGGCGTAAAGCAGAGCACCACCTTATCCTGGTGCAGATCAAGGAACGAGGGCTAGCTAAACAGAGGCGCCCGCTCAGACACATGTCTGACTGAAGTAACAGTCCCAGAAGGACAACTTTGAAGGTAAAAGACAGCCAGACAGCATCCTGAATCGGTCCAAAAGGAACACCCCGCGAGGCAAACAGAATAAAAATTCAAATCCCACCAGGGACCATAGAATTAAGTGGGGAACGCAGTGAGCAAACCCCCGAAAGAATGCTTAGCCAAGGAAAATAAGCAAAAGACTTCTACAGGAAGGCGGACAGGGTAGAACCTGACACTTCAGAGTACTGAGTTGGAGAGCCAACTCCAAGCCATACTGTAATAACTCTAGAGCCCTGGGAACAGAGAACGCCCAACAGGGAAGAAACCTAGACTCACACCAATCCATATGGGTACGCCATACCTCATGAGAGATGGAAGAAGAAGAAGAAGCTTGCTCTTAGACTTCCAATAGTTACGAACACAGAGAAGAGGAGCCTGTCTCCATAAAGACGTAAAGGAGGCCCTGAGCGAACAGGGCGGCACCCCTAGCAGAACGTACAGATCTACCACCCTCGGTATCACGTCTGCGAATCCACACTCCACTAGGCCACCCAGGGGCCACAAGTATCAATGTTCCCCCTACCAGAGCAATTCTGCGTAGAACCCCGCCTAGCAGGGGGAACGGAGATAAGACATACAGACCAGAATGTCCTGTCATAAAATTACTAAAGCATCATGACCACGGCCAGAGGTTCCAGGAGCAGGGAAACGAGGGGCGAGAGCTTGAAATAGTGACGGGGCACCAAACAGATCCACACTGGTTGAACCTCATAGTGACACAAGGATTATCACATCCTGTCGCAGAGGGACCTCCACCGGAGCGAATACCACTGATATGCAGGAAACCTTATCCTCCACCCAGATCAGGAACATATACCTTCCTGGGGGACCATCCTGCTCCAGGTCCCACACAGATGATTAAGGTAGGCCACAGTCGTCAGACAGACCGAGCGCCGCCAAACAGGCAGGCCGTGAGGAGGAGAAGTCAAGCGAGATAGAGCCAACCTGAAAACTCACTGTTTCAATATTGATAGGCGCATGGACCTCCTAAAGGCCCCACCTCCCCCGAACCCGCATGGGGTTACAGAAGAAAACCTCCCCATCAACCTGATAGGAAGGGCAAGAAGGGAACTGCCCCCAGACAGGTTCCTAGAGTACATCCACTCCAAGAGGGACTCCTAACCAAGGGGGAAAGGCACTCATGACCCTGCTCCAGGGTCCTTGTCCAGTATTAACAATAGAAGTTGCAGAAGGGCCCCAGGTAGAAGAGTATAAGGGACTTCTTCTAAGCAAATCACCAAATGGGCCCACCAGCTGCATTCCTGCCTGGTGAAGGGACAGGAACAGCAAGGAGGGGCTGAGCCCACGCAACCAGATTGTCCACCTTATTGCTGAGGAAGGAAGATTCTCACCTGAACCGAATCTAGATTCATCCCTAGGAATGGAAATACCAATCAAGGGGACAAGGAGGACTTGAGGTGAATGAACACAAATGACTCCCAATGGACACCACCAGCCGAGTAGCTAACTCGACCTGACGTAGAGATTGGGAAGCGAAAAAGGACGACCGGGTAGGTCTCACGCGGACGCCCCTTGGTCTCATCAGAGACATAGCCTCCATCAGTACCTTGGTGAGCACTCTGGAGGCAGAAGAGAGGCCAGATAACAAGGACACAGATTAGCAGTGTTGGACTTCCAACACAAACCTGAAGAGCCTCGGTGTCTAGAAGACACAGGGATGTGAGCATAAGCATCCTTGATCTCCCCAGACGGCAAGGGCCCACTAGGCGCAAGGCGCTGATGGCCCATCTCAGATTTTCCATGGAAAAACTGCCTGTAATAGTAGAATTGCCGAAAACCTGTGAATCCAGAAGGGCAGACTGATTCATCCCTTTGGGGGAAATGTGAAGAGGTTGGTGTAGCGGCACCTGCCTCTGCCTGTTAAGGGCAAACTGCGAGTGACCTCCAGACCCTGCAGGCCGTGCATGGCCTGCACCAGCACCCAGCAACAGAGGCAGGGACCAGGAGTACCCTGACAATCTTGGGGGAGGCCGCGCAGCAAACTTTATCCTGTATCCGGAGGAAACTACCTCCTGTATCCACCAGAATGAGGCAAGATGCCTCCTGATAGGAGCAAGGTGCTGCAGTCATCCCCTCACCCAGGCGGGCGAGGGCGCCCCATCATGCTTGAGGGGATTTGGTGGAAGATTTAGGCTTAGCCCCGCCGGAGGGCCCAGAGCGGTGTCTGCTGCTCGTGGGGCAGGAGTCTGCACGAAGACTCCGGAAGGACACCCCTGGTTCTTGTTTAACGCTATGGTATGGAGGGGGAGGGGTGTCCCTGTCCCGAGGGGGCCGAGACGGCCGCCTGCGTTGGGGTGATTTGCCCTTTTTTCCAAACAGGTCCAGACGGGCCCCAAACAGGCGTTGCCCTCTAAAGTCCTTTTAGCAGCATCGTCAGCACCCCACTGTTGCAGCCAGACCAAGCGACGTATAGCCACCACAAGGGCAGAAGTCCTCGCACACATTCTAATGGTGTCATCCATCGCTAAAAGGATAAATCTTACAAATACATCACAACTGGAGAGTGCATTAAACACCTCCCAGGGAAGATCATCAGGGTGATGCTCGAGCATCTTTCTGATGAGGGTTCTGGCGGCCACTGCAGTGATGGCCGCGGCACAGACCGGGCGCAGCGCTGTTCCTGCACAAGAAAAGGCGTGGGAAGCCAGCTTATCCATGCGCCTGTCCTCGGCATCCCGAAGGGTACTATAAGCAGGAGCTGCAATAAAGGGGGGGTTAGGAACCCCAATGATCGGTGCGTCTACCACAGGGGGCGATGACCAACGATCAACCATCTCAGGGGGAAAAGGGTATTTCTAATCCCAGTCCCCTGGGGCCCCTGGAAGTTTACTGGGGCGTTCCCATTCCTCGAGTACAAGAGCATGGAAGTGAGCCTGCTCTAGAAATTCCAAGCGCGGTGTCGCTGTATGGAAACGCTCCCCTCTCGGCTTGGGAGCCGTGTTAGGGAGAGAGATAGACAGGGCCTTAAAGATCCTAATCAACAATCCAATGGTGTCAAACTGGTTCCACTCTTTATGGCCAGAATCGTCACGACTCAGAGTCAGAGAACAGCCCTCCTTCATCAGAAGGGGTGCAGGCACGCGGAGTAGTGAACTCCTCCGATCCCATAGCAAAGGCAGAAACAGGGGGCGTCGAGGACCGCTTCTTACCAGGGACCAAGCGCTTTGTCAACCCCGTAATAATCTGGTCAGCCGTAGGCAGTCTGGAAGACGCAGCCGGCAGCAACTCCCCACTCGTATGTGACTCAGCAGAAGCGATATTTAAGCCTGGGGAAATAGGAGTATTGAAGCGAGGTGCAGCCACTGGCAATCCTGATTGCAGGACCAGTACTCACTCGGCACACGGTGCGCAGACCTGTGCCCTGTCAGCATCAGCGTGGGGATAGCCACACGTTATACACAGCCGGTCTTGTCCCCGAGGGACCCCGGTCACATAATTCTGAGATGCCTCCATATGGTGATTATCAATGCAATATATGTCAGTAGGGATTTATGCAATAGGCAACCCTGGATGTCCCAAAGACCCGCTAGGAATGTGGGAGAATTTTATGTAAGCCCGCTACAATTTATGTTGATGAAATCACCTGCGAGGGCACTTACAGACCAGGGGAGGAGAAGGACCGCCAACACGCGCGCACGCGCGCGAAGATCAACAAAATGGCACCAACCGACCCTCAAAGGGCGGGCCTAATCTGGGCGTGGCGCGCTCCGCCTCCCCCAAAGAGCGCGAAGCTCTGAAGCAGCCGTCAAGGCTAAACAAGCCAAGCATAGGATATGCTAGTAAAGCATCTGCTAATGGATACTCGTAGTCTGACGACGCCGCCACCCAGCACAGTAAATTTTAATTAAAAAATGAGAAGGCAAAGACTGCGGCGGCCAGAATAGAAAGAGCAAGCAGCGCGGCTCTGACACCCAGTTGCCAGTCAAGGGCGAAACTACGGCCATAAGTGTGACAATACAGTACACTGAGACCGCCAAACACGCACACACACACCCCCCATTCTTTTCCCCCGAATACTGGGGGAAACGAGGGAGGATGGCGACCCTTTACACAGGGCCCACCGCTACACGGGGCATGGGGCAATAATGCGGGAGGGACATCCACTAGAGGTTCACCATCTGCCTAAACCGCCTACCCTTTGGTGGGGGACTGCAGTGGAGCATGGCTCCGTTAAGCACGCATGGTGCTGCCTACCTTCACCCGACCAGCGCAGCCCAGGCTGGGAGGCACATCACAAGGAGGACGGGTGGGAATAGTCCAACAGGGCCGCAGGCTGTAATAGCCCCGCTCACCTGCGAGAGAGTGATACTTCATGTCTTCGCAGTCAGCACTGCAGAGAAATCTGGGGATTTGTTTTTTTGCATGTCTGCAGTGCACAGCGCCATCTGGCGGAGGATAACCCAAGTGTAAGTATTATATCTGGAGCAGGACGTACTGTATACTTAGAATAAAAAAGACATAGGGTCCCCCCTCCTGGTGGGGGGGGGGGGCATTGTTTGGGGAATTTTAAGGGTTATAAACCTCAAAATAATGACATGGGGTCCCCCTTACCCATCTTAACCAGCCCGGGACCAGCTAGGGGGGCTTGTAGGAACAGGGCACAGGGGCCATCTTCGGTGGCCCCCCGCCCTGCCGGCTACAAGCTCCGTGGGCCTGGGCTCTTCTGCCCCCCGGTCTTTGAGGAGGCAGGTAATTGGGGGTGCAGGGGTTAATGGCAAGTCACCCGCTAGCCGCAGGTGACTTGCCAGCCCCCAGCCTTGTGAACTGGTATAGGGGCCTCATGGATCCCTTACCAGTTCCCAAAGAGTAAGTGTAAAAAAAACACACAGAGACAAGGAGAAAAAATATTTTAGTTATTTTTAATACTTACCTCCATCCATCCTCTGCCACTGTGTCCCACGCTGATCACTCTGGCTTCTGCTCTCCTGCTGCTGGTGGAAGCCTTTTATAGCTGCTGGGCGACAGAGCATAAGGGGTTAATTTAAAAAAAAAAATGACATAGGGCCCCCCCCCTCCTAGGTGGTATTTGGTGTTCATGCTGCCCTAGGCACTACAAAAGCTGGCACCCCCTTTTGTTAAATAACATTGAGCAGGGCCAGCTTCAGGGTTATGCAGGCCCTTGGGTGACAGAGTTATCACTGGGCCCCTTGTGGTGTGATATGACTCCATACATGGTGATAAAGTTGCATGTATGGTAAATACTGCTAAAGAATAAAAAGAAAAAAAAACAATAGAAGGAATGACAAAGTATAGAAGGAATGGGAGAAAGAAAGAGAAATAAGGAACATAAGATAACGTAAAGAGAGGAAAAAAGGAGGTAAGACAGAGAGAAAGAATGGAAGTAAAGAAAGAATAGAAGGACTGACAGCAAAAATTGCAGAAAAGACAGAATAAAAGGAAAAGAAGTAATGGCATAACAGATGAAAGAAAGAAACAACGAATAGATAGAAAGAAAGAGACTAGAAGGAAAGCATAGAATAGAACAAAAGAAACAAAGAATAAAAGAACTGACAAAGAAAGAGGCTCTCCCAATGCCCAATTTGCCCCTGGCTGACAGTCCTTAGTCTTGGTTACTGCACAGCCCTGCATAGGGGTGGGCCAGGGAAGATGGAATGCGGTATGCCCTCCCAATGCGTATCAGCCAATGTAAAAAAAGGGGGAGAGAGGGGAGAGGTTTCAAGGGGGGAAATGCAGAGGATCATGCACTTGTATCATAGATTACAGATGCACAGAAGTCACATGGCCACAGCAATAAAGGGGAGAGGATGAGGCTGCAGATTGCACACACACTGTGGGGAGCATTTGTAAGGAGGCAGTAACATGATAACTTTTTTCTTTACTATTACATTAACGTCAGCACCCCAACCCCCCCCCCCCCCTGCAGGTGGCCACCCTAGACACGGCCTAGGTTTGCCTAATTGTAAATACAGCCCTGGTCCTCACCTTTTCTAAATGTTATAAAAATTAAATACTGTTGCCTCTTCGGACTCAGCACTGGGCAATAAAATGTCTCTTTGTTATGTCTATTTTCTTCTGTGGAGAATGTGGCACCTCCCTAAAATATTGTGATCCTGCCTGCAGTAGAAGGTTTATTGTTTATTTTCAGTCAAAAAGGTTCTAGTGTTTTCAATGGTTAATCTCAGTTACTGCTTTTAAAAAAACTGATAAGCTGTGCTGGGGATTGCTAGGATATAGTGACTTTCAAACAACTTTATTGACAAGAGTGTACATCTCCTGCGGATTCCCCTACAACCCAGAAGTGCCGAATACAATCAAGGCCGTGTCCTCCACAGTTCCAGAAGAAAATACCTTTACAGTGAGTACTGAAACTCATTTTTTAAAAATAGTTTTGCATTTACAATGCCTTTAAAATGTAATATGTGGTTTTCTGTGTACGAATTTAGGATAGAAATGCATGTGTGTAAATTACATTACTTTTGCTTTGCACCTCTAGTTGTGTGTGATTGTTTTACATTTTATGACAGATTGTATGGTGTGTGGATGTGCTCTTGGCTTAACCCTTTAAACGCCAGCCACGTAAAATTTACATGGCTGCCTCCCCTGCAGTTAACCGCCAGCCACGTAAATGTTACGCACCTGACTCCCCCCCCCCCCCCCCCCCCGCTAGCACAAAAAGTTAAAAAAAAGGCACTCGCCTGACCCTCGTTCGATCCAGTCGGGTCTCCTCTTCAACCAGAGGGGCTCCGATCACCCATTGGGGCTCCTCCGGCTGCAGGGGAGTGCCCAAAATAGGGTGACACCCCCCCCCCGTTCCACCAGCCGCCGGGATTTACTCAAGACATTTACTCAATTGCATGCCCGATCTCTCCCGCTGGCTCTCCTCTTCCCGGAGGGGGGCTCCGATCACCCCCCCCCGCTCTTCCGCCATGAGACCCCTATACCAGTTCACAAGGCTTGGGGGCTGGCAAGTCAAGTCACCTGCAGCTAGCGGGGGACTTGCCATTACCCCCGAGCCCCCCTATTACCTGCCTCCCCAAAGCCCAGGGGGGGCAGAAGAGCCGTGGCCCTAGGCTATGCCGACTTGTAGCCTGCAGGGCCAGGGGCCACCAATGCTGGCCCCTGCGCCCTGTTCTACAAGGCCCCATAGCTGGTCTCAGGCTGGTTAAGCTGGGTAGGGGAGACCTCACGCCATTTTTTCTTTGGAATTTTAAGAGTTTTAACCCTTAAAATTAAAAAAAAATGGGAGGGGGACCCTATGTCATTTTTTATAAAATTTTATAAAATTATCCCCATGTTACCTGTCACCCATATAAAAGGCTTCCAGCTGCAGCAGAAGAGCAGAAACCAAAGTGATCAGCATGGGACACAGTGCTCTGGGATGGATAGAAGGTAAGTATTAAAAAAAAACATAATAAAATATTTTTTCTCTGTGTCAGTGTGTTTTTTTTTACATTTAACCCTTTGTGAACTGGTAAGGGATCTATGAGACCCCATACAAGTTCACAAGGCTCTGCGTCTGGCAAGTCACCTGTGGCTAGTGGGTGACTTGCCATTAACCCTCGAGCCCCCCCATTACCTGCCTCCCCAAAGTCCAGGGAGGGGGGGCAGGTAATGGGGGCTTGGGTCTTGTAGCTGGCAGGGCGAAGGGGCCATCAAAGCTGGCCCTGCACCCTGTTTTACAAGTCCCATAGCTGGCGCCTGGGCTGGTTATGCTGGGTAGGGGGATCCCACACCATTTTTTTTTTATTTAACCCTTTATAGTGTGGATAGTAGTTGTATTTTATTTGTAAATGTTATAAAGTGTTTTTTTCAGTTTAGGGGATCTCCTGGACAGGAACGGAGAGCTACCGATACATATGTGGTATCATTGTAATCGGGAGAAATGGGGCTTTCACATGCAATATGGTTTTCTTTAATAAAATAAATGTTTTAGTTAAAATAGAGGAGATAATTTTAAAAATATATATTTATATGTATTTTTTTTTACTTAAAAATATATAAAAAACAGTAGAAAAAATACAAACAAGACATTTCATGTTAAAGCCTAAACTCTGCCGCAAAAAGAAAATATGCCATTTTCTTGGAAATTCCAGCAAAAATCACAGTTAAACATCACACAAAATGGTGAAAAATATCCTATCAGCAGAGGGTGACAAAATCTCAAGTAGGCTGGCAGTTAAAAGGTTACAGGTACCTATGCATGTTGGGTATTGTTCTGCTCGGGGGACCTTGCCCTTTTAGCTTTAGCTTGTTTTTTCTTATTTGCATATTGATATTTTAGGAAAAGGTGTTTTTTATTCTGCTTTTTTATACATTTTAGTGAAACCCTGTGCAACCTAAGAATTCTTCAAGGGATTACTTTCAGAAAGATGAGCCCACTACAACAACCTGGGTACTCTTAGAAAGCTTAACATGTGTTTTTTCAGGAAATAAATCGTTTATGGGGGGTATTCCAAATGTAAAGGGTTGTTTTGGTAGAAAAAGCACAAGGTGCGCACTTTGTCTGCAGAGCTAGGATTTTGAAGTGAAATTACCATTACGCACATGCAACTCTTCCCTTGACAGTACCTATGCATGTTGGGTATTCTGTTTGGGGGGACCTTTTTTTAGGAAAATGTGGTTTTGATTCTGCTTCTCTATTCTTTTTTTAGAGAAACCCTGTGCAACCAAAGAATACATTGAGGGATTACTTCCAGAAAACTGGACCCATGTCAACAAGCCTGGTACGCCTAGAAAGCCTGAGGTGTGTACTTCCAGAGAATAAATAGTTTGTCAGGGGTATTTCAAATGTAAAGGGTTGTTTTTCTTGAAAAACTGAAAGGTGCGCATATTCCATAGCATAGTTGCATTTTATCTGAAAATCTCCTAAAGCGTTGTTTCAGTTTGGGGGGGTCTCCTGGGCAGGAAAGGGTGTCTA
This sequence comes from Gastrophryne carolinensis, assembly GCA_027917425.1. Lineage (NCBI taxonomy): Eukaryota > Metazoa > Chordata > Amphibia > Anura > Microhylidae > Gastrophryne > Gastrophryne carolinensis. Next base: position 275,923,545 of record CM051234.1, read on the forward strand.
CCAATACATATGTGGTACTGCTGTAACCGGGAGAAATTGGGATTTCACACGCAATAAAATTTATTCTAAGTATACAGTACGTCCTGCTCCAGATATAATACTTACACTTGGGTTATCCTCCGCCAGATGGCGCTGTGCACTGCAGACATGCAAAAACAGGCTCCTCCCGGCCCTTCATATACCGAGGGACCTCCCACAAATCCCCAGCATTGAAAAGCAGTGAACCAGAAGCCGGGAGAAATTAACCACCAAAAAACAACTGGTAATGATAACAATGATATCAATCATAACAATCACCATACAGGGGATCCAGAAGAATGCAAAAACCAGGGTGGGGTGGAGCAGGATGTACTGTATACGTATAATACCAATTCTACAGGTGAGTATATCACAGAATTGTATTTTTTTTTTTTTTTGCACATATTTCATCCAAAAATATTGAGAATACACCTAAAAAATGACAAACAAGACATTTCATGTTAAATTCCAGACTCTGCTGAAATAAACAATATATCATTTTCCTGGGAAATCCCTGGAAATCCCTTCAAGAATCACAGTGGAACATGGGGAGCGCAAAATGGTCTGGCAACAAAGGGTATCAAAAACTCAAGGTAGGCTGGCGGTTAAAGGGTTAAAGCAGGAATACCCATCACGTGGTACTAGTACCACTAGTGGTACTCGAGTTCCTCTCAGGTGGTACTCAACAAGGCTGCAGACTTAACTGTACCCCAGCCTGATCTTCTGCCATCCATACTTCACTAAAGTGTTACTATAAATAAAATCTGATACATTTTTTGTGTGATTCATTCACGTTACATGGCTATTTTGTGTGTTTTAATTACAGTTTTAGGTGACTGACAATGCTCACGCACCACCCAGGTGGTACTTGATATAAATCGGAAAATGGAAAGGGGTACTTAATGACAAAAGGTTCGGAACCCCTGCTCTAGAGCATTTAACTGTGTGTTCTGGTATTCTAGTTGTGGGTATCAGTAGCAGTAGAAATCTTGGGCATATGAGTGTAATAATAATAGGTAAAGTGGCAACCTGGTCGCCATTTTGTCTGGATCTCATCAACCATTTTGTACTTTCCTCCGCCATTTTGTGCTCGGAGAATGGACGCCATCTTACAACTGGCAGACATTTTGTGACCATTGTGTTATGGCGTAGCAACCATAAGTCAGAGACATGTCTTGACATGCCCAGGATATGAAAAACAATTATGATACAACAAATTTAAGTGAAAATATGTTTATCAAAGTGTAAGTTGAAGACATGTTTTTCAAAGTTTACATTAAAAACATGTTTTTTTTTAAATATACAGCTTCAAAAACAACTATGACAGGGCATGGGGGCTTATCAGTATAGCATATGGATTTATGACATATGTTCCTTGCTTATCTTACTTGGGAATTTGGCCATTTCTCGGGTGAGATAGGTATGGAAGATTAAGGCCCTTATTTAACAAGGGATAGCGCCAGGTAGCGAATGGTGAGAGAAACGGTAATGACGGTCACCGCCACGAGAACGCCGGCTCCCCTCCGCAATCACACATTTATCAAGCCGATCCTGCCTAGCGACTGACAGAGCGCCAGATAGCGAATCATTCATCATTATTCCAGCCTCACCCCACAGCGCCAGCGAGCGACCTTGAACAGCGACAGGTATGACCTCTCGCTACCTGGCGCTCTCCAATGCATTTCAATGGAGCAATCTTTAAATATTCTTAATTAATTGCTATTAATGTATTTTTTTCTTTTTTTTTAAATGTCAAAAATTCTGTGACCACTTCTGCAATGTTAGATATTTTTTTTATGGTTTAAAAAAAAAAAAAATTTGTGCAGAATTGATATTACAGGTCTGATATTAATGTATTCATATTACAAAATGCTTTGAAAAACATGGGTTTTTTTTTCCAAAAAATATGGTTGTTTGGGGGTTAAAAAACTACTTTTAACCCATCGCCGCCAGCGCTCTGGGGTTTAAACAAGCATTTCACAGCGCAAGAATTTTTTGAGCGTGATTTGTTAATGAATATGCTGGGAGCCGTTCGCTATGGCCATTCGCTGTCATGCGCTCCAATACAGCGCGGAACCTGTCAAACAGCGACTCCTAACCCCGTATTCAACATTACCGCACACCGACTGAGTCGCTGTCAACAACCGAACAACGGCCAAGCACAGCGAATACTAGCGGGCGCTGTGAAAATAACGCTACTGTCGCTCATCTGTCGCTACCTGGCGCTATCAATGAATCGGCCTCCCCATAAACTCTTATCAAGAAAACAAGTTGCTTGCACCCTTTGGAGTTTGGCCAGCTTTTGGGGGTGACAACCATTATAAATATGAGGGGCATGCCACTGTGATATCAGGAGGCTCGTGAGCCATTGAGGAGGGATGCCGCCATGGCCAGTGATCTGTGGGGCTGAAAAACCTACCATACTTGATCCTGATATTGCTGTGCCATATGAGCGTATCGGCCGTGACCAGGACCCATGATTAACCATATGCATACTGGGTAGGTAAGCCAACTTTCCATGGGCTAGCCATAGTCATGTTTTAGTTGTATCTGAAGGATATAGGATACATGTGGTTGTTGTATATGAAGGATATAGGCTACAGTTTGAATAACTGAGAGGTACCATTAAGCAGTGTGGATTGAAGTTGTTATGAAATGTTTTAATGTTCTTTGTTATTGTCTAAGTTCCATGCTATTTTTGTGCTTTAAGCTGTCATTATATATTTGCTATTATTAAAGTTATATTTTGTGCAACATTTTGGAGTTGTAGTGCTTCCCTCAGGGTGGGAATCTGAACAAGGGTCCCTACTAGCTGTTCCAGCTACTTCCGGTTCTGGTTATGACTGATTCGATTGGCCCTTTAATTGCCAGCCTACCAAGAGTTTTTGTCACCTCTTTTGCCAGACCATTTTTCACTATTTTGCGCTACACATGTTCAACTGTGATTTTTGAAGGGATTTCTAGCAATTTCCCAGAAAAATTATATATTGTTTCTTTCAGCAGTTTTTAACATGCAATGTCTTATTTGTCATTTTTAAGTGTATTCTCAATATACTGGGGTGAAATCTGTGCAAAATGTTTTAAAAAAAAATGGGTAGTTTTTTTGTAATAAAAAATGTATGTTTTTCAATAAAATCTTATTGCATGTAAAAGGCCCATTTCTCCTGGTTACAATGGTAACACATATGTATTGGTAGAGACCCTTTCCTGCCCAGGAGACTTAAACAGCGCTTTAGGAGATTTTCAGCTAAAATATAGCGGCTATGCGCACCTTGCAGTTTTAAAGATAAAAAAAACCCTTTACATTTCAAACAAACTATATTTTCTCTGGACGTACACACCTCAAGCTTTCTAGGCATACCTAGATCTGGGCGCAGTTTTCTGAAAGTAACCCCCAATTAATTATTTAGTTGCCTAGGGTTTCCCATAAAAAAGAATAGAATAAAAAAGCAGAATCAAAGCCATATTTTCCCTAAACAATATGCAAACAAGAACAAAACAAGTTGAATCTGAAAAAGCAAGGTCTCCCCGAGCAGAACACCCAACATGCATTGGTAATGTCAAGGGAAGAGTTGCCAAACACCCCAAAACATGTGCATGACATGAAAATTTCAGCTCTGCAGACAAAAGGGTTGATTCAGAGCCTTCTAAAATCCATCTCGTTTTTGTCTCTAAGTCTGTAATTTCCACATAGCTTTCGTAGGTATACGTGCATTCGCATGATGCAGAGCTTCCATCAGGAGCGTTCCATACTGTTTCCATAGCTGCGTAAGCCGTCGAGAAGGGCTGTGTATGGCTCTTGCAGCCTAGGCGAGAGAACGAGGTTTTCATTTACGTTGAATTGTAATCCTCGTCTAGTAGCATTTTTGAGTGTTTTTCAACTTACCTTGCAATATAAGTTTTCCGGGTCCTGCAATATCCTACTTGCATGTTTATCTAAAAATACGTATATTTTCCTGGTATCCTGCTCGGGTCGCTTCATTCTTCACAATTGGGTTATCCGCCACAAGGTGGCGCAGCTGACTGCAAGACGAAACTTGTGGCTCCTCCCGGCCCATAAAAGGTCAGAAAATATCCCATAATTCCCAGAGTTCTCCTACAGTCTGGCTGCGAAGATTGAAGACTATCCCTCTCTGGATATCGCAGGCATGCGGGGCATCCCAAGCCTGTCAGCCACTGCAAACCTATTTCCACCTGTTCCGGGACCCATCCTGCCTCCCAGCCCTGGCTGTGGTTCAGGTGACGGTAGGGGAACCAGGGGAAGGGTAGCCGGGCGTAGGCTATGGTGAGCCTATATGGGGGGGGGGCACTTAGGGACCCCTTATGCCTGTTGGTTTTTTATGTATTTTCCCACATGCTTTTTTTAGTGTGTGTTTTTATGTTTGTGCATTTTTCTTTTTTGTTTTTACTTTTACCAGCCGCTGGCCTTGCTCTGTTACTTACCCTCCTTGCCAGGGGTGGGGGGGACCCCTCCCCCTCCCTGTCTTTTTCTCTCCGGGCGCCCGTGGATAGGGAAGATGGCGCCCGGAGAGCGGTCGGCACCCACAGCAGGGGGGGGGGCACACGATGACGAGGTTTGCGTCATCGCGACGCGGCTTGCCCCGCCCCTCGAGGTGCTGCGATTCCGGTGCCATCTTCTCTTGGCGTGGGAGCCCGGTTGTGCGCCTCCCCTTCAGTCCTATCTGGCTGGCCACATCCTTCTCCCCTCCTCGGCCCGGGTCTGACGCTACTGTGTGGTCCGTGAGTCCGGTCCTTGATTTACTTTTTACAGACTTGTGCATAGTTCTATTGTGGTGCTGGCCACATCCTTCTCCCCTCCTTGGCCCGGGTCTGACGCTACTGTGTGGTCCGTGAGTCCGGTCCTTGATTTACTTTTTACAGACTTGTGCATAGTTCTATTGTGGTGCAAGTGCTGCGGGATGCTTATATGTGCTCCTTTTGTGTCTTGCAGGCTGGTCCCATATTGTTCTTGTGGTTCCTCCCAGTCCACTTGTCGCACTTTTTCCCTTTCCAGGATTTTGGAGTTCCTACAACATGGCCTGGAGTTGGGCCTACAACTGAGTACCCTCAAGGGACAGGTTTCGGCCTTGGCTATTTTTTTCCAAAGATCCTTCGCTAATCATAGACTTCTCAAGACCTTTTTCCAAGGAGTTACTCATGTACGTCCACCGTGTAAGCCGTTGCTACCGGTGTGGGATTTGAAATTGGTACTTGAAATTGGTACTTTCTGCTCTCCAGGGTCCTCCCTTTGAGCCCTTGTGCAATCCTGCTCTATCCATTCTGACTCTAAAGGTGGTCTTTTTGGTAGCTATCACTTCGGTGCGTCACGTCTCTGGCGGCGCTTTCTATGAAGTCTCCTTATTTTGAGCGGCATCAGGATAAGGTAGTTTTTCGTCTTAAGCCGGAATTCTTGCCTAAAGTTGTCTCTGCCTTTCATCTCAATGAGGACATTGTCTTGCCTTCCTTGTGTCCTGCGCCTTCTAATTCTAAGGAGAGGACCCTCTGTTTGTCCTTCCTGACGGACCTAGGAAGGGCTTGCCTCCAGCCAAGTCCACTATCAGCAAGTGGATCAGACAGGTGGTGGTGCAAGCATATTCTGCCAAGGGGAAGGAACCGCCTTTCCGTGTTACAGCTCACTCCACTAGAGCCATTGGTGCCTCTTGGGCTTTTCAGCACCAGGCTTCTGTTGAACAGGTTTGTAAGGCCGCTACTTGGTCTTCAGTCATACTTTTTCTAAGTTTTACAAGGTTGACTTTAGTGCCTCAGCTGATGCTGTTTTTGGTCGCAAGGTGCTTCAGGCGGTAGTGTCATGAACTACGCGCCATTGCTCACTGGGGATCCCACCCTTTCTTGCTGTTGGATGTCCCAATTGTGAAGAATGAAGCGACCCGAGCAGGATAACAGCAAAAGTACAATTCTGTGATTACTCACCTGTAGAATTGTTTTTATTGGTATCCTGCTCGGGTCGCTTCATCCCACCCTTGTTCTGTTATCCTCTTTTGCCTTGTTATGGTGATTACTGTTGAGAGGGTTTATAGTGGGGCTGTGTGAGTTAACATGGTCTCTGGCCTCCCAGCTTTTTCTCTGTATTACTGCTTTTCAACACTGGGAATTATGGGATATTTGCTGTCCTTTTATGGGCCAGGAGGAGCCACAAGTTTCGTCTTGCAGTCAGCCACCTTGTGGCGGATAACCCATTTGTGAAGAATAAAGAATGAAGCGACCCGAGCAGGATACCAATAAAAACAATTCTACAGGTGAGTAATCACAGAATTGTATTTTCTCTTCCATTTTACTTCAGGCCATCAGACTTAATTCAGAGACGATTGGGTTAACCTCTCCCGAAGGGTGTGGTCTGCAAGAACAAAGGTGTGTCTCCACCTCCCGGGCCTATAACCACCTGGATGACTTGATGCACCTCAGTTTCCTTTCTTGCAGTGGTCACTGCAAGGACTTACCTGAGCTCCTCTCCCATTTACTTTTTGTTTTAAAGGAATTATGCCTTAGAAGCGGGGATAGTGGAAACCTGACTGTTCCTTGGCCCTTATACTTCTTGAATCTGAATGAACCCACTTTGCCTCCGCAACTAAGCTGCATTCGGATCAGGATGGTAAGGTAAGCGCCAGGGTCTTGGGGAGCTGTGGGGTGTCACCTTTATGTTTTTTTTAAAAAAGAGTGACACTCCTGGCTGAGAATTCTGCCACAGGAAAAAACAGCCATAAGGCTTTTGTCTGGTGAGCCTGATTGAGGGGAACCAGGGGAATTAATTTCCTCTTTATTTATATTTATATTTATCTTCCCATGTGTTTTTACTGGTTGATTCAAAATTTGCGCCCGCCGCTATGGAAAAATTTTCGGCTTAGCATAGCAGCGAGCACCAGTATGCAGCTCTTTTCTTTTCTTACCACGCTTGCGCTGGAAGATTTTCGGCCGGGTGAAATGGCAAGCACCGCTAACATCGCGGTTCTCCTCTGGCCGCTCGCACTGCAACATTTTCGGCTGGGACTAAGCGGCAAGTACTGCTAACATCACGGTTCTCCTCCGGCCACTCGCACTGCAATATTTTCGGCCGGGGCTAATCGGCAAGTACCGCTAACATCGCGGTTCTCCTCCGACCGGTCGCACTGCAACATTTTCAGCCGGGGCTAAGCGGCAAGTACCGCAAACATCGCGGTTCTCCTCCGGCCGCTTGCACTGCAACATTTTCAGCCGGGGCTAATCGGCAAGTACCGCTGACATCGCGGTTCTCCTCCGACTGCCTTCAGTGGAAGATTTTCGGCCGGGCGAAGCCCTGAGTACCGCTGAGATTGCGGTTCTTCTCCGTCCGCCTACAATGGAAGATTTTCGGCCGGGCGAAGCGCCGAGTACCACTGAGATCGCGGTTCTTCTCCGGCCGCCTTCACTGGAAGATTTTCGGCTGGGGGAAGCACAAAAATATCGTGAGATGACCACCCTCAAGCGGACCTAAATCTTTAGGTAGGTCATTTTTTAATTATTATGTGTATTAATATGATATTTATTCATATATACATATTAATGTTTTTTAATTGTTCTTGTTTTTAAAAGATATTTATATATATATATATGTTTGTGGGATAAGACTGGCCATATATTGATGTGGTTCACCCTCTGAGCTCTCAGAATAGTCTTGCGACTATCGGGAACTGTTCACATACTAGGATTTAGACCCCCTGGGAGGTAATCTAGTATTAATCACCGTGACGGAGGCATCTGGGGTAATCGGATCTGGTCCTTTAGCAGATAGATTCACCCCATGTCCAGTATTCAAACAGACACTGGACGAGGATAGCACGGTGTGCAGGGTTATGCTACGGTAGTAGTGGATATGGAAGACAATTGTCTCCTCTCTGCAAGGGCTCTGACCTTTGTTGCCGGTGCCCTCTGAGCTTAAAAACCCCCCTGGCAGCCTTCAAGCGGACCTAAAACCTTTTAGTCATATGAGCTATTAAGAAGGTTTTGAAAAAAATAAATTTCCTCTGAGTTTTGAAGAGCATATTGTGGCTGCCATAGCCTCCTTCTGAGTCTTTAAACTCTGTCGGCAACCCTCAAGTGGTCCTAAACCTTTAGAGAGTCATTTAGAAGGATTGGCTACTAAAAGGTTTTTTAAAGAAAAGATTTATCCTCTAACTTGAAGAGGATATTGTAGCTGCCATATTCTCCCAGGAAATTATCCGTTGGGAGGATTTATCCAGTAGGGACTCTTATTCAGAAGTCCTCTACACGAGGAGGTGCTCAGTTAAGATGGATCGATGGTTTGGATTTCCTCGATTCTGGAGGATGTTGCAGAGCATACGCATTATTCTAATCTGATCAATAGGGAATGGCAGAAGTCAGGTTGTCTTCTGCCCATTCCTAAAGTACTAGATACTATGTATCCATTTCCTCCAGATCAGATTGAAGTATGGCTCACCCTCCTGTGGTGGACGCTCTGGGGCCAGGTCTTTTTTAAGATATTCTAAGCATACAGCACGTCCTGCTCCAGAACATATTCATAACGTATGGGTATACCTCCGCCTTCAGCGCCGTGCACTGCATATCACGAAGAAAACAAGCTCCTCCCGGCCCTACATATACCGGAGGACCTCCCACAATCCACAGATTTCTCTGCAGTGCTGGAACTGCGAAGACATGAAGTATCACGCTCTCGCAGGCGAGCGGGGCTTGACAGCCCGAGGCCCTGCGGGGCTATTTCCACCCGTCCTCATTGTGAATTAATGCCTCCCAGCCTGGGCTGCGCGGGTCGGGTGAAGGTAGGCAGCACCTAGTGTGCTTATGGAGCTAGTCTCCACCGCAATTCCCCAAACATAGGGTAGGCGGTTTAGGCTGATGGTGAGCCTCCAAGGGATGCCCCTCCCGCATTATTGTCCCGTACCCCGCGTAGAGCTGAGCCCTAATCGGGTCGCAATTCTCCCTCTTTTCCCCGTCTGCGGGGGGAAAAGAAAGGGGGGGGAGGGTACGCGTGTGGCAGTCTTAGTGTACCGGTGTTTCACGCTCGTGCCTTCTGTTCTGCCCTTACTAGCATCTGAGATGTCAGGGCCGCGCTTATTGCTTCTTTTCGGCTGCCATGTGTATTTTTCTAATTTACTGCCACTTATTTTGGTTGCCGCGGTGTCCGAGCTTACTGTCGGTGTCCGCTCTATGGTACGTTAGGCCGGCTGCTGCACCATTGCCTTAACTTTTCCTTCAGAGCTTCGCGCTCTTTAGAATGGGCGGGGCCTTTGTCTGGCGCGCTCCGCGTCATGGCGGAGTATTTAGCCGGTCTTCGAGCTTCACTGGGCGCCATTTTGGTTAGCTTCCCGTGCATGCGTTGTGGCGGTCTCCTCCTCCACTTGAGCTGTAAGTGCCCTTGCGGGCGAATCCCTCTCATTATTGTCTGCCCATCTGCGCATGTTCCTGACATCTCTTTCCCATTGTGTCTTTCAGACGCTGAGTTCCCGGTGGCCTCTCCCGGCCTCATATACATATATACCTATATACCTATTCATATAAGTACCTTATACGTATACATTGCTATACTCACAAGTATAAGGAGCGGGCCTTCCCAAAATCCAGGGTTGCTTACGGCATAAATCCCTATCGACATACTATAATTGAACAATCACCATATGGAGGCATCTCAGGATTGTGTTACCGGGGTCCCCTTGGGACAGGACCGGCTGTGTATATCGTGCGGTCTCCCCCATGCTGAGGCGGACGGGGCACGGGTCTGCGCGTCATGTTCTGAACAGACGCTGGAACTGCGAGCAACGCTTGCGGTTGTTCCTCGCTCCTTCCCACCCCTTCCCGAAACCTCACTCCGGTTGAGTCTTGTACAAGTGAGGGGTTACAAATAGATCCCTCTCCTAGACGGCCCACGCTGGCCCAGATCGTCGAGGGATTTGCTGGCCGGATCGGCCCAGTTAGACAACGGCCTTCTTCTCCCTCGGCTTCGGCCTGTGCTATGGGCTCTGCGGAGTCCTTGTCTACACGTACTAGTACCACTTCGGAGGAAGGGGACTTGTTCTCTGACCTAGGCTCCCCTGACGAGAGACCGAGGGGTCAGGATGATGCTGATCTGGATGTCTTGGACCAGCTTGACATTGACGGCATGTTACTCAGGATTTTTAAGGTACTGTCCGTTTTGTCTCCCGGCACGGTCTCCAGACCGAGAGGGGGGCGCTTTCATATCGCGCCTCCTCGCTTGGAATTTCTTGAGCAAGCTCACTTCCATGCACTTGTTCTCAAAGGGTGGGAATGTCCCGCTGCTCTTCAAAAGACGCCGGATGACTGGGCTTGGAAATACCCTTTTCCACCCCGAGATGATAGATATTTGGTCCTCGTCCCCAGCCGTGGACGCTCCGATTATTGGAGTCCCTAACCCCCCCATTCCTTACTTCTCCGGCTTACAGTTCCCTTCGGGACGCCGAGGACCGGCGTATCGATAGGCTTGCTTCCCACGCCTTTACCTGTGCTGGCACTACGCTGCGCCCTGTCTGTGCCGCGGCTATCACGGCAGTGGCCGCTAAGACTCTTATAAGTAAGTCGCTAGAGTATCAGCCTGAAGATTTACCCTGGGAGGTGTTTTATGCACTCTCTAGTTGCGATATCTTTCTTAAATTTATCCTTATGGCCTTGGATGACACCATCAAAATGTGTGCTAGGACCTCTGCCCAAGTGGTGGCTATACGTCGCCTTCTCTGGCTTTGTCAGTGGGGGGCAGACGATGACACTAAGAGGATCTTGACGGGGCTCCCCTTTAGAGGACATCACCTGTTTGGGGCACGTCTGGACTTATTTGAGAAACAGGCCACTCCACCCAGTCAGAGGCGGCCGCTGCGCCCCCCGCGGAGCAGAGAGACCCCTCCCCCTCCATATCATTCCGTTGAACAGGAACCGGGGTTGCCCCCTGCTGGGTCTGGTTCAATTTCCCGCCCCAGGAGTGACGTTCTGGCTAAGGTCGGGCTAAGTTTTTTTCCTTCCCTGATTTCCCTCATGCATGATGGGACGCCCTCACCCACCTGGGTGAGGGGAAGGCCGCAGCACACTACTCCTATCAGGAGGCATCTTGCCTCGCTCTGGTGGCTTTAGGTAGTTACCCTAGAGATGGAAAGGTGTTTGCTGGGCAGTCCTTCCCTGAGTCGGTTAAGAGGTCTATGTTTCCATGCCCGTCTTCAGGCATGGGTGCAGGCTTAACTGGGCCTGCCAGGTATGGCTTCCCTGCTGACCGCCATTGTCATATAGAATCTGGGGCCCCTGAGCGGGTCTGCCCCTCCTTCTCTCCCTTCTTCTCGCTCTTCTAGGATGAGGGAGCTTATCTGCCTAACACCTAGGAGGGTGTGGCATCTGTACCATAATCTTTTGGCCTGGCGCCCTCGACAGGGCTGTCTGTGCCCCATGCCCCAGGGACCCCCTGGCTGCTGGGCGTGTTTGGATTTTTCCAGGCTCTGGGGAAGCTTCGGGATACTGAGCCCTCTACGACTGGTATTGGTGTTCACTTAAACCGTAGAGACTTAACCTAAGCCCCCTGTTTGCACCCTCACATGCACTGGGCTCCAGAAGGATGTGTTGGCTCACACGTCACCAAGGGGCGTTTGGTACAGGGGACCTTTTAGGATCTGCTGTTCCCTCACACGGAGCTGTGGGGATGGAACTTGACAAAAACCGGAGTCCTACTCGGCTCCACCCTCTAATCCCTGGTTTACACCAGACGTAGGTTTCACCCAGTGCCTCCTTTTTTGTTTTTTCCTTGACTATAAGGAGTTTGCAGGTATGAGACCTCCGGTCCTCCGTCCTGTATAGTGATTCCTCCAGACTGCTTCGCTTTCTGGTGAGCCGGTTGGCGGCTCGTCCTTGGACACCATTCGTCCCGGGGATCTTGGGCTCTGAAGTGACTTAGCCATTAGCCCTGGAAGAGAGGTTTTGCACCCTGGGCCTGGTTTTGCCTACCCTACCACCTTGTGGAGGCACTTACTCTTCTACTGGACTCGTTCGTACCACGGGGGAGCATTCCATACTCCTTGCCTTTCCCTGATGGTTACCATGGTACCTATTCTGGCACAAAGGGGCCTATTCTTCTGAATCCCCCGGGGGTTCCTAGGAAGGGACCTTGAAGGCTCTGGTTTCCTAGGTGAATTTTGGTCATAAGAAGCTCGTTGTGGGTCCTAGTTGGGGACTACTCCTTCTTGTACCCGTCCATTGGGGGACTTTCTGCCTTAATAGGACAGCGCTTTGTTCCTGCGGAATTCTCGGGCCTGGATCCTTACAGGGGAGCCCTGATTCCTTAGGGGACTTGATATTCCTTGTCCTTCCTGAAGTATCCCTCCCTTGGGAGGTCTCTGTTGTGCCTCTGGACTCACACTGGCAGGGTTCTGCGGGACCCCGCCTCTATTACAGGGGTCTACCCCTGTTATTGGCCAGATTGGTCTGCCCTGGTTGGGGCTAGTGGTTCTGGCTGGCTGGGTAGTTTACTTGAAGATGTTATACCCTTGCCCTACCCGGCGCAGGGAGAGCTTGCGCTGGTCCCTGATGACAAGCAGCACCTTATGCTTGGGGCCTGGGAGGCCCAGCGGGGTGTGGGTTCTCAGGGAGTTCTGCTGAGTACAGCTGGATGGTATGTTCCCTCTTGAGGACTATTTTTTTAACATAATATGGTGCCCTTACCTTAGACATACTTTGGCGTTGGCAGGATCTGGGGCTTACCCTGTCCGAGATGACAGATCTCGAGGTGTCTTGTTCCCTGGAGGTTCTGGACCTTGTCTTCCTCCTTATTCTCTTCCTTCTGCCACGCTGGTTTAGCTTATGTTGTCCCTATGCTATGCGCTGGGTCTAAGCCCCTTCCCTGGTGGGATGGTATCTGCTCCCGGGATTAGGGTCCTACAAGCAGTGCTTGGTATGGGCTCACTACTGACTCTGTCTATAGTTGGGGCCTGATCTGTTCTCCTATTACAAGACCTGATCCAATCTTTTGTTTGCATTCCTCACGGTCTGCTCAGGTGCTTCCTGGGGGATCCCTAGTTCCCCCTTCGGGGGAGCACTTATTCTGAAGCCCTACCAAGGGTTCCCACAGTTCTTAGTCAGGTCCTTGTCTGACCTGCTCCCTCCATTAGGTTGCTCTTCTGGGGAGGTTTCTCCAGGCAGTGGAGTGCCATAAGGAACGCCCTATTGGTGGTCCTAGTAATTATATATATATATTTTTTATATATATGCATTCCTTGGTATAGAGCTATACCATGAGGTGAGGGTACCCGCCTCACACAAATTGGGATTCAGGCGTTACTTCGTCCCTTCTGCCTTGGACGGATCCTCTGGTCTCGGGACTATGGTCTAATCACTATGAGATGAAGGGATCTGTGCCCCTTTACTGGGGTAAGAGATCTGCCGGATCTGTCTCGTCCCTGAAGGGATCTTATTTTGGGGTCTTCCGGTGCCCCCTTCTGGAAGTACCAGGTTGATTGTGGCCATGGATTAGGGCCCTCTGGCCTGGTCCTGTTTGGTGCTCGTCCTTCCGGACTTGTTGGACTTTTTCTTTTTGGCTCTGCCGAATATCGTTGTTAGCACTTCTGTTGGCCTCGTCTGTGGCCTGGACATGTATTCCCCGGGGGGAAAAGTTTTGAGTTACCATGGTTACCCCCTCTTGTAGCGGCATGGTTAGACAGTTATTTTGGCCTATCCCTTTAGAGGAAGATTCTTCCTCCCTATTATTATTAATTCTTGTACTATTAGTGCTGGGCTTGTCCTGTAGCACTATGTTCTGGCGATCAAGCCGGCCAGTCCGCTGCTTGAGTTCTATTCTCCCTTTACAAGGTTCAAAGGTTGAGGTTTGAGCATTACTCTCGTTGTTGATTACATGGTTAAGGGTGACAGCGCTTTACTGTTGGCTGTGCCTTTTCATGGGGATCCCGCCCTATTGTGAACACTGCTATTGGATGTCCCATACGTTATGAATATGTTCTGGAGCAGGACGTGCTGTATGCTTAGAATAATACAATTCTGTGAGAACCTCACCTGTAGAATTGGTATTATATGCATACAGCACGTCCTGCTCCACCCCACCCTGGTTTCACTTTGTTCTGGATCCCCTGTATGGTGATTATACTCACTTGGTGTTATTACCTGAAATTCTGGGGGGTTTTGTTACTCCTGGCTTCTCTTATCACTGCTTTTCAATGCTGGGGATTGTGGGAGGTCCTCCGGTATATGTAGGGCCGGGAGGAGCTTGTTGTCTTCGTGATCTGTAGTGCATGGCGCTGAAGGCGGAGGTATACCCATACGTTATGAATATGTTGAGCAGGACGTGCTGTATGCATATAATACCAATTCTACAGGTGAGGTTCTCACAGAATTGTATTTTTGGTTATGCCATCCTCGGATAGTGCTTCTCCAAAGGATCCAGCGAATAAGCGCGTGGATCAGGTGGCATGTCCTGCTTATTCTATTATGGGGTCGACCTTGCGGCCGGCCTGGGCTACATCCATAGAATTTTTGGGGAGCAGGAGGACTTGAACTGGACTTGAAGACTCGTAGGGGTCATTCATGGAAGTCATGCTCCCAGGTGATCAAGACAAGTTTGGCTACAACAGGTATATGATACGGGCTATGGAGGATTTAGCAGGTTAAGTGCCAGAGGCCTAGCTCTGGTGTTAGCCTTTATAAGGCATGCTTTATGGCTTAAGCAATGGTCAGCTGACATAGCCTCCAAAAAAGAATGACATGACTCCTCTTTAAGGTGGGGTGTCTGTTTGGAGAGTGCTTGGTTGACATGGTAAAGCATGCTGCTAGTGGTAAATCATCTAATCTGCCACAGAAGCCGAAGTCTAATACTGCTTCCGCAGGGCCTCTATTACTCCGGGGTTCCGGTTAAAGGTTCAGCCTCTTCGGGATACCGAAGAGATTTTTTGAATAAGACAAAGTTCCAAATTAAGGCAACAGGTGTCTGGCAGAATAAAGCCAGACCCCCTTCAAAGCCTGTTTAGGCATGAAGGGACGCCCCCACACTTGCAGGTGTGGGGGGACTGCTTCTGCATTTTGCTCATATTTGGAGGCTTCATTTAACAGATATTTGGATTTTGGATACAGGAAGTTGTTCACACAAGACCCCTGCAGATGGAATTGCTCACAATCTGTGATCAAGACCCACACACTCTGGATCACTCTTTTTGCATGACACCGTCAACAAGGCAGTCTCTAGCCTGGTCCTCATCCTCTTCAGACAGGCAAATCCTCCCTTCCAGTACAGTGGAAGATCATTACCATGGATGCCAATCGGGTTGGGGGAGAGCCATGGAGTCACCAACGCTCCAGGGACAGTGGAGTCTGAAGGAGAGCAAACTCTCCATAAATATCCTGGATCTGAGAGTGATTCTATTGTATCTCAGTCATTGGACAGACCATCTGAAGGGGCATCCCGTCCGGATTCAAACAGACAATCGGACGGCGGTGGTATATATCAACCACCATGGGGGCCCCCTGAAGCAGTGAAGCCCTCATGGAAGTGAGCTGGTTTTTACTTTGGGCCGAGAAACAGGTTTTACGCATTTCGGCTGTACACATACGTGGAGTGGACAACTTGCAGACCAATCATCTCAGCAGAACGGTCCTGCATCAGAGGGAATGGTCTCTTAGTCAGAGGGTTTTTTTCAATCCCTATGCATGCGCTGGGGGATTCCGGACATAGATCTCTTGTGCACCATGACACAATCTGAAGGTTACAAAGTTGGTGTCTGGGTCCAGGGATCCTCTAACTATAGCAACAGATGTCCTGACTCTTCAGGGGTCAGCATTCAAGCTTCTTTATGCATTCCCTCATATTCCACTCCTGGGTCAAGTACGAAGAAAGGTTAGCTCACAAGGGAGTCCCAACCATTCTGGTGGCTCTTCGGTGGCCAAGAAGAAGCTGGTTCCCAGACAAAATAAGGATGTCGGAGGGCAACTTGTGGAGGTTACCCGATCCAGATCTCACACAGGGGCCTCTAAGGCATCCCAATTCACATGTTCTGGCTTGGACGGCCTGGCTATTGAATCCTTTATCTTGGCAGAAAGGGGGTTCTTCTAACATAGTCATGCAGACTATGATTCAGGCCAGGAAGAAGCCTTCATCAATGATCTACTATAGAGTCTGGCAAGCATTATCGCTTGGTGCAAATCCAGAAGGTTCGCTGGTAGAATTTTTTCTGTTCCCAGAATATTTGATTTTTTTGGCGGAAAGGTCTTGATGAAGGTTTTCAATTGAGTACTTTAACCCTTTAAGTGCCAGCCTACCTGGAGCATTCTTCATTCTCTGTTGCCAGACCCTTTTGCACTATTTTGCGCTCCACATGTTCAACTGTGATTTTTGAAGGGATTTCCAGGGATTTCCCAGGGAAGTTATGTATTCTTTTTTTCAGCAGAATTTGGGCTTTAACATGAAATGTCTTTTTTGTCATTTTTAGGTGTATTCTCAATATTTTGGGGTGAAATATGTGCAAAAAATTAAAATCTATTTTTATACAATTTGTAGTGTTTTTTGTAATTAAAAAAGTAATTTTGTCAATAAATTCTTATTGCGTGTGAAATCCTAATTTCTCCCAGTTACAGCAGTACCACATATGTATAGGTAGACACCCTTTCCTGTCCAGGAGACTCCCCCAAACTGAAACAGTGCTTTAGGGGATTTTCAGATAAAATACAAATATGCTAAGTGCTAGGCGCACCTTGCAGTTTTTCAAGAAAAACAACCCTTTACATTTGAAATACCCCCCACAAACTATATATTCCCTGGAAGT
This sequence comes from Gastrophryne carolinensis, assembly GCA_027917425.1. NCBI lineage: Eukaryota > Metazoa > Chordata > Amphibia > Anura > Microhylidae > Gastrophryne > Gastrophryne carolinensis. The sequence goes on from CM051234.1 coordinate 275,940,323, forward strand.
ACATGCCTCAAGTTTTCTAGGTGTACCAGGCTTGTTAACATGGGTGCAGTTTTCTGGAAGTAATTCCCCAATGAATTCTTTGGTAGCACAGAGTTTCACTAAAAAAGAATAAAAAAGCAGAATCAAACTCATATTTTCCTAAAGAAAAATATGCAAACAAGAAAAAAATACAACTCTGTGAAGTACTCACTTGTAGAGTTGATATTATACGCATACAGCACGTCCTGTTCCACAATAGTCATAACATGTGGGTAGTCCTCCGCCTCCGGCGCCGTGCACTGCAGACATGTAGAAAACAAGCTCCTCCCGGCCCTACATATACTGGAGGACCTCCCACAAATCCCCAGCATTGAAAAGCAGTGAGAAGAGAAGCCAGAAGGAACCAACCACCCAGAATAACTGGTAGCAATATCTGAATGATAATAATCACCATACAGGGGATCCAGAATTAGTGAAACCAGGGTGGGGTGGAGCAGGACGTGCTGTATGCGTATAATATCAACTCTACAGGTGAGTACTTCACAGAGTTGTATTATTCTAAGCATACAGCACGTCCTGCTCCCCAATAGTCATAACATGTGGGACATCCAATAGCAGTGTCCATAAGCAGGGTGGGATCCCCAGAAAAAGCAAGGCACAGCGGACAGTAAAGGCGCTGTCACCTGCAAAACTTGCAACAGGCATGACAAGAGCATAGGCTCCAACATCAGTCTCATAACGGAACCAAGCAGGTATGAACAGAGACAGGCCATAAGGCAAGTAATTGAACTAACAGGAACAAAACCCTGGTGCTGAAGGGTACATGATACCCAAGCACCCATGATAACAGAGTAAACAGTAACGGGGAAGAAACGCTCCCCTGAAGGAACATAGGTCAGTGTAGTGACCCAACCAGCTCACAGGCAAGGAAGCCTTGTGGCAACTCTTGTAACACCCTCAAGGGGAACAAAAACAGGGCGCCCGACCAGGGCGGGAATACAGACCCTCAATTACCAGGAAGCCAAGGCTTCCCCAGGATCAGAGAACATCCAGAAGGAGCGCTCCAAGGCGCAATGGCGCTGGAATAGATATCAGTCGCATACCTAAGGAGGCGCCCGTAGACTCCAAGAGCAGCAGTCCCCCAAAGGCCAATAAGGCCAGCATGGGGAGAAGTGCAAAACCTGAAGAGGGATGTAGGCCCTCCCAATTAGTATATGAGTAATCAGCCCATGATTATACTAAAGGGCCTGAACCAAGGGTCCAACAGACCACCTGGACCAGAAGCCCAGGATAAAGGGAACACCCCCAGGCATGGGGTACCTGTAGCCCCATATAGCCTTACATGTATATATGAGTATACATAGTGTCAGGGAATAATTAGCCAGAACCATCGTCTCAGGCCCAAGTCTGATGGAGTCAGGAGGCCCCAGGAGGGCGGTCTGGCCTCCAGGGCAGCTGATACCATATCCAAGCAGGATCCCCAGGAAGTCCACAGAGTAACAGGATGAAAGGTTTGATCCCCACAGGGACTTATGGAACTACTGGGGAGGTGCAGTTAAGCAACCCAAAGAGAATACTCTACAAGGGTGACAGAACCAGACTCCTGTAGAAAGGCTAAGACAGGCCTACACCATCAGAGTCCCCAGAGCCAACCCCAATTTAAGCTGTAATGGCTTTAGGCCCTGGGGACCGATAACGCCTCACAGGGAAGAGACTAAGGCCCCTGCCAGTCAATATGGGAACCACCAAGCCATCATAGGTGGAATAAAGGGAAGCTGGGGAGCTAGCCCCCAAACCTCCACTCATACTAGGTCACCCAGAAGATGAGGCCCGCCCCCAAGGGGCGATTAGCAATCAATCCCCAGACAGGAGGCCTTTGATTGGAAACAGGAAGAGGCCTGATAAGGACAGGACCGCACCCCAACTGGGATATCACAACTCCGCAGCCCCCGGCAGAGGCGTCTGCGAGCCATTACTCCCAAGGCCGCCTAGGCCGTAGATCCCATGGGACTCACTATCCGGCCAGCCGTGCGCAGAGCCCAAAGGTAGGTTGGTGAAAAGAAGGCATATGAAATAATGAGGCTAAGCCTAAATACTCAGGCCCACCAACAGGAACCAGAATAACTTGGGACAGTAGGGACAAGAGCAGAGCCCTGTGTCAGAAGGGAGACCCCTCAGAGCCAGTCTAGGCTCCCAGGGCAACCCGTGATGGCAAAACCTGCCGCTAAGGCAACCATAAAATCGAATACCGCTGAGAAGCAGGGGGGGGTAGAACCCCCCCCCAGGCCAGGAACAGGGACCCTCCAGAGGTAGCAACCTGTCACAATCTTTAATCCAGCATTAAAAACATGCCATCGTCTTACAACAGGCCTGGAATCCCTCATGAACCGACCGGTCCTGAAGGAGGGGGAGGCCCACCATATAGAGTCAAAGGGAGGGACACCGTTTCAGCGCGCCCAGCAGATAAGATGGACCCCCTAAGGGCCCAACCTAGAACCCCGTGGTTCGTGGGAGAGATTTGGCTCTCCTTTTCCAAACCTGCTAGACTTGGTACCCAGGGGAGTCATACTCTAGGAGATGCTAGCAAGGAAGGGAGGGGCCCTTGCAAATGGGAAGTTCCAAAGGAACCAGCCTACCAAGAAGGCCTGAGCACAGACCAAGCACCTGGGTGCTGGGACATATGAAGGTTTAGTAACCTACTGCGCCGAAGAGCCCGAGGGCTCGGTATATAAATGACATCATCTTGATGAGCCACCTACAGACCCACCAGCTGCCATCCCGCTTGGTGAAGGTAGGGCGCAAGTAAAGGGGAGCAGAGCCCCCGTAACCAGGGGTCCCCTAATGCCAGAGAAGAAGGCAGCAAGCCTGAACCGAATAAGTGACGGTGACGGGATGGGGAGCTTAAGCATCCAGTAGCTTCCAGGGGACACTGTCGGCCAACCCACCCATTTTGTCTGATGCAGAGGCGGGTGAGTAAGGAAGACGACCCGCCCTGCATTGTGAGCTCTCTGGGATCTGCTGCAGGACTGTGACTCCCTCTGCATTGTGGGCTTCCTGAGATCTGCGGCAGGACTGTGACTCCCCCTGCATTGTGAGCTCTCTGGGATCTGCTGCAGGACTGTGACTCCTTCTGCATTGTGGGCTTCCTGAGATCTGTGGCAGGACTGTGACTCCCCCCTGCATTGCGAGCTTTCTGAGATCTGCTGCAGGACTGTGACTCCCTATGCATTGTGAGCTTTCTGAGATCTGCTGCGGGACTGTGACTCCCTCTGCATTGTGGGCTTCCTGAGATCTGCTGCGGGACCGTGACTCCCCCTGCATTGTGAGCTTCCTGAGATCTGCTGCGGGACTGTGACTCCCTCTGCTTTGTGGGCTTCCTGAGATCTGCTGCGGGACCGTGACTCCCCCTGCATTGTGAGCTTCCTGAGATCTGCTGCGGGACTGTGACTCCCTCTGCATTGTGGGTTTCCTGAGATCTGCTGCAGGACCGTGACTCCCCCTGCATTGTGGGCCTCCTGAGATCTGTTGCAGGACCGTGACTCCCCCTGCATTGTGGGCCTCCTGAGATTTGCGGCAGGACTGTGACTCCCCCTGCATTGTGGGCTTCTTGAGATCCGCTGCAGGACTGTGATTCCCCCTGCATTGTGGGCTTCTTGAGATCTGCTGCAGGACTGTGACTCCCCCTGCATTGTGGGCTTCTTGAGATCTGCTGCAGGACTGTGACTCCCCCTGCATTGTGGGCTTCTTGAGATCTGCTGCGGGTCTGTGACTCCCCCTGCATTGTGGGCTTCCTGAGATCTGCTGCGGGACTGGGACTCCCCCTGCATTGTGGGCCTCCTGGGATCTGCTGCGGGGCTGTGTTCCCCCCTGCATTGTGGCCTTCCTGAGATCTGCTGCAGGGCCGTGATATAAGCTCTCTTGGATCTGCTGCAAGCAGTGTCTCTCTCTGCACTAGAAACTCCCCACAATCTCCTGTCAAGCTGGAATCCCTTCTACATTACAAGCCCCCTGAGATCTGCTGCAAGTCGTGATCTGCTCTGCTCTATAAGCATCCTGTGATCTGCTGCAAACCCGTGATTTCCTGTGCGTCTCCCCCCCCCCCACACATGAAAGGAAATATAAAGCGCAAATCGACGGCAGTCACCTGTAGCACACAAACAATGGAAGCCCCGAGAGGGATTGGGCAGGAGCCCTCTGACACGAAGCAATAGCCGCCATGATGGCTGCAGTATCCGTATTAGAGTGCCCTCACGTCCAAATTTGACACCCTCCAAGAGCAATTTAATTATGTGCGTCATGATCTGGATAAAATACGGGACCGTACGGGGGAGGCGGAGAGGAGAAACGGAGAAACGGAAGACCGGCTCTCGTCACATGCGGGGGAGATCGCCCTGCTGAGGAGGCAGGTGGCTACTTTTCTGGGAAGAGCCGAGGATGCCGAAAAGTTATGTAAAATCATGCATGCCACAATGATTTTTATGACTTGCTGGCTGGTACTGGAGAGCCCCCCTGTATGATCGAGACACCAGAAATGGCTCTTCAGCAATCCAGATGCCAGCTCAAATACAGCTCTGGTCTTCCGATGTGCCCGATTGTAGGCGGCATGTGGCTGCGTGTGAGGCCGCAGGCAGTAGGGTGTATCCTGAATTCCCTAAAAACCAAAAATACAATATTAAAATAACATCACAATAACAGCAAATGCATTAACAATCATTATCATTTAATCAGAGGGGGAGAAAAGCATATGGGAATGCAGGGGACTCATTGAAAAATACAATAGTTACACATGAAAAATAATAAAAACAAAAAAAACACCAAGTAGTCAACCACCAGACAACTCGCCAAACTCAAAACGCCCATAGAGACTGGAATTCCGTATAGGCATCGTGGGTGGAACCATGAAAACCAGCCATGACGCTCAGAAACCTAAGGTCGGAACCAACAACACTTTGCACATTGATGGAATGTCCCATCTTATGGTTCCTGTAATAAAACAAAAAAAAAATTACATTCAAGAACACCTACAACTACATAAGAATTGATAAGATGATTCATTAACATTGGAAGGGTGGCTTATAACTTTATATTGGGTGGCCATGATACTTTAAATGATACTTTAGCGTGAGGGAGCGATACATTAAAAATAAAAAGAGTAGTTGTAATGGTAGATTTAGTTCTACATTAAAATATACAATGCAAGGCTACATTAAACAAAATTTGGCAACATAAAAATATTATTATATATTTTGTAACTAAGGAAGAATGGCAAGGAAAAATATATAAAATTTAAAAAAGTACCTGTATAGATGCTCATCAGCAGCTAGAGGTACCAGCGCTACGTGCGTACAGTCGATTGCACCCATGACGTTAAGCATATCGGCGATGTTATAAAATCCCAACTTCAACGCATTCCAGGCTACCACGTTGTCAGGGAAACAGATGTATTTTTGAAACATGGAGGCCATGCAATCGAGACACTTGTTTAGTGTGCGCCTCAGCATAGGCTGGGACATGCCCATGGAGAGGGCGCCCAGCCTCTGGAACGAGCCATTTGACAGAAATTGAAGGCAGCCAACCAATTTGGTCATGCCTACAATTGCATGCCCCTTGCTTGTGGTTCGGGCCAACCATGGCCGCAACTTACTATACAGTTTCTAAAGGGAAACACGGTTCAGTCAGGTGAGCTCGAATAGCTCAATGTCATGCATGCGACTGATATCCAAACATGCACAATGTAACCTCAAATCCAACAAACAGATGCATAGAATGCCGTGTAGCTGCAGGCACTCATATTCCTCCACGTAATCCGCCTCCATAACGCTGCAACTCACACGATTGCACACTTTCACCAGGAAATAGACCCCGTAAGTTGGGCGTGAAAACACTTGTTTTATTGGCCATGTTCTAATCAACAGTCAAGGCTTGAATCATGCGCAAGCCCATACTAACCACGTATTATTTGCGTGGACGCGAAAACATTTCTTAAAAAATGCGAGCAACGAAAACACTTAGTTAAGCTAACGAAAATGCCAATACGGACCAAAAAAGACACGATAGACTCGAAAATGCCTGAAAATGTTCAATAAAAATACACAGACACATGCTTTTTTCATGGGAAATTTCAGGTAAAAGAGGCTGTGAATCAACACCAAAACAACCCTTTACATTTGAAATACCCCCACAAACCTCTCAAATTCCGTCATAGGACCAGGAGTCCCACTACAGGATTGGATGTGAAAATTAATAGATCATCTTCATAGCCGCTATTTTATGCTCTGTGTCATCCACCAACATCCCCTTGATGTCTCTTTGCCTTCTTATATGCCACAGAAAGGGCTCTACCATTAGCACAAATATCAGGGGTCCGCCCTGTCTGGTACCGTTTGAGTTTGGAAAGGATGAGGAAAGGCTATCGTTGACCTTAACTCTGGTACAAGGTCTAGAGTATAGTTCTAATATGTACTTGAGTACCCTGTCTTCCAGTCCTATATGTCTCAACACCTCACCTCAAAGCCCCAGTCTATACGATCAAATGCCTTTTCGGGATCTATACGATCAAATGCCTGTGAATAAGGCTCAAGGCTCTGATCGTATTGTCCTGTGCCTCTCTGTTGGGTATAAAGCCACATTGGTCACTGTCAATCAGGTTCGATAGATATGTTGCAAGTTGATTTGCTAGGACCTTAGTAAATAGCTTAAGGTCCACGTTCATGAGAGAATTTGGGCGGTAATTCTTACCACTCAATGGATCCATGCCCACCTTGTGAATAACTGTGACATGGGCTTCTAGTGCCTCTGTTGGGAGTTTTCCCTGGGGTGTCCTTATTCCCCAGTATTGGCAGGAATTTTATTATAGTATGCGTTGGTGAATCCATCTGGACCTGGGGATTTTCCTGTAGGGGTCTGACTAAGCCTTGCAATGGCTTCATCACTCAGTCTGGGCATACCCATATGATCTTATTCGAGTAATCCTCTCTTGAGCTTATCGCACTGATGAAGTTCAGAGATTTTTGCTTCCTTAAAGCTCTAGCTAACCAGGGCACCGCCTGATCAGCTACTAAATCCCTTAGAAGCATCTTATTCAGGCGCCACGTCCAGGCCTTAGCCCCCTCACACTACTGGAGGAATGCGCATACCGGGGATTGGTCCAATAAGGATGTCACTGCTATTGCAGATCCCTGTACTCTCACCAACAAGCTATGAGAGATGAAGATGTAGTCTATCCTAGCATATGATGAGCGTGCTGAGGAGAAGTGCGAATAGTATTTCATGGAAGGGTTGGATATCCGCCATACATCATAAAGCTGCTAGTTGTGGAGCGTTCGTTTAACTTTCCGCAGGCCTGCATAAGGTATAGAAAATGTGACTGTGGACACTCAATAAGTGGGTCTAATGTGATGTTTATCTTTCAATCTTTTTATTGAGTTTTCTTGACAACACAGTATTACAAGATCTCAATGAAATCAGCAGCATTACATTCATAATAAAAAGAACAGTGTCGATGACATCAAAAAGTATACCAACTATTATCTGAAACCAGATACATAATGCGGGAGAAGACTAGTCCAGCCCGGGAGGCAGGAGGCACAAAGGGGGGCCTCCCCTTCTCCGCGTCTGGAGACACCTCCCACCATCCCGAGCACAGACCAGCGAGATCAAAATACACAATACATAATATAAGAATCATGCCAATATGGTTTCAACATCAATCAGAGGTATGGTTTCAACAAAGAAGGGGGGGGGAGAAGAACCACGAAGGGGGGTGGCAAGGGATAAGAGTCCCTGGTCCGCTCCTAATAGCCTCTCAACATTAATTCAATGCTAGCATCGATATATTAGGGGTTGCATACTGGATCCAAGGCTCCCAAACCTCTAGAAAGTACTCATGTTTGTCATTCAGAATGCTGGTAAGTTTTTCATTTATCAAGAATCCATTTAGTCTAGCTTTAACCTCCGAGATAGAAACCAACTGCTGTTTCCAGGCCTTTGCAATCATCTGTTTAGTGGCCAGCATAATAAATGAGAACAGCTTGTTTTGCAGCCTATTAAGTTCAGGGGCCTTGTGGCGAAGCAGCGCCACCCATGGGTCCCTTTTTGGGGAAACACTCATGATCTCAGCTACCATGCGGAAGACCTGTTGCCAAAGACGTGATACAAATGGACAGGTCCACCATATATGAAGCACATCGCCTTTTACCGAGCATCCCCTGAAGCAATGCTCTGGGTATGCAGGATAAATTTTGTGTATTCTAGCAGGAACCAAATGCCAGCGTAACAAGACTTTTTTAGGCTGACTCCACTGTGAGTGAATTAATCGAACAGCCCCAGGTCGCCCCCCACACCCCTGACCAGTCAACCTCCTCCCCCTCCAATCTCAGGTCCTCCCCCCATTCTCGAACATAGTTGTGATCAAGAGGTTTCGGGAAATCATTAAGGGAAGAGTATAGCATGGAGATCCTCCCCGGACTATCCGGCTCCCCCACACACATGGACTCAAATTTGGTCCATTTCCTGTACGGGACTAGTCCAGCCAGCATAGGTCTAAGCCAGTGGCTCAACTGTGTGTAGTGGAACCATTCCGTCCGTGGGAGCCCATATTTATCTCTCAGTTCTTCAAATGACATAAGGCCTTTGTCCGTCAGGAGGTGATGGATCGCACAGATACCCACCGACACCCAATACGAGAAGGACGCCCCTCCCCGGAGACCGGTGGGAATAGAGGATTATCCCATAAATTCAGAAGAGGAGCGTGAGATGACATTAATCCCGAGGAATATTTTACTGAGTCCCAAACCTTAAGGGAGTGTACCATCAAAGGGCTCAGGTCCTTTGGTCTATATCGAGGGTCCGTCCATAGCAAAGCCTCCAATGGGGACTCCCCCAGGTTTGGGATCTCCAGCAGGGCCCACAACGGGAGGTCTCTTGCTGCATGTAGTTGGGACAGCTGCGCTATTTGTGCTGCCTTATAATAATGTGCAATATTAGGCACCCCCAAACCCCCCTGGGATTTATGAGCAAACATTGTGCGTCTTGCCACTCGGGGTCTAGTAGTCCCCCCAGACAAACTGGAAAATCCGTCTTTGAAGGATTCGGAGCATATAGGCCGGAATCCTGACGGGTAGTACTCTAAAATAATACAAGATTTTGGGGAGGATTGTCATTTTGACAGCGGCCACCCGTCCCAACCACGATATGGGAAGGTCTGCCCAGGAGTCCATCAAAGAACTCAGAGTTCATATCAGAGGTGGATAGTTGGCTGCGTAGAGACCCCCATATGTGGGTGCCAAGTGAACACCCAAATAGGGGAGGCCACTTGAAGTCCACTTGAAGTCATATGTGGATTTGAGGTGCAACACTGATCCAGTCGAGAGCCCCACATTCATGGCAACCGATTTAGACCTATTTATCTTAAGCCCAGATATCTCAGCAAACTCGTCCAGCACCCGGAAAAGATTAGGTAAAGTGGTGATAGGTTGTGACAAAACCAGGACAGCATCATCCGCAAAAAGCAAGACCTTATGGTGAACCCCTCCAATATCAATGCCCTTAATATTTTTATTAGCCCTTATTTTAAGCGCCAAGGGTTCCATAGCCAAAATGAACAAGATGGGGGATAGGGGGCAGCCCTGGCGGGTACCTCTCTGTATACCAAACCTATCTGAAGAGAAGCCAAGGTACCTAACCCTCGCAGTCGGTCGGTGGTACAATGCCAAGATCCACTGTAGAAACTTGCTACCAAAAACCCACCTCTCTAACGTTTTATGCATATATTCCCATGAGATTGTGTCAAAGGCTTTGTAGATATCTAAAGATAGTAAAAAAGCAGGAATTCTCCTGGCCTGGATGGAGTGGATTAAGTGGGCTATACGCCTAATGTTATCACCAGCTTGTCTGGAGGGGACAAAACCCGACTGATCTCTATGGACCAAAGAGCCCAGGAAGGAATTCAGCCTCGAGGCCAGGATTTTAGCCAGGAGTTTAACGTCCTGGTTGAGTAATGAAATAAGCTGATAGTTAGGGGTCAGCAGGGGATCTTTCTCCGGTTTGGGGATCATGACAATATTAGCCATTGATGACTCAGGACTGGGATGCATGCCCGATCTAAGGGAGTTAAATAATGCCACCAGGTGAGGCCCCAATAGTGGGGCAAATTTATTGTAGTAGAGTCCCGAGAAACCATCCGGACCCGGGCCTTTTTGGGTTTAATGGTCTTTATTGCATCCAACAATTCCTGTATTGTGATGGGCTCTTCCATACTATCTAGACAGTCTCGCGGGGCAACCGGTAGCTCAATGTCCGAGAAAAAGTCCTCAATTTTTTGAGAGTTGCTCCCCCCCGGGCTAGAATAGAGATCCGCCAAAAAGGTTTTAAAGGCATCCACAATCTTTAAGGGATTGGCAGTTGTGAGCCCTTGTATCTTCAGTTGAATGGGTTGGCTTTTGGGTTTGCTCAGTCTGAGTTGTTTGGCCATCATGGGTCCGGCTTTTTGCCTCTGGAGTAAAAGTACTGTTTGGACCACCGCACCTGTTTCTCTGCCTAGCAGTCCAGGAGCAGGTTAAGTTCCAAGCGGGCCAAATCAACTCTGTATTTGGTGGCCTGACATGGGTTGCCCCTCCACTCCTCCTCGGCCTTCCTAAACTGATCAGATAATTCCTTCACTTTAGCCTCCCTTTCCCTCTTCCTTGCTGTGGCTATTTGTATTATATGCCCTCTCATCACCAATTTATGGGCTTCCCATAAGGAGACTGGAGAGTCCACCGATCCCACATTGTGCATAAAATAATCAGCTACATGCTTCTGGATTTTGTCACAAGTATCTTTAGTTGTCAGGAGCGATTCATTGAGGCGCCAGGAGTCAAAAGATTTCCCGGGGACCGCCAAGTCCACAGAGACCATCATTGGGCTATGGTCAGACCAAGGCGTGGAGAGAATCTCAGCTCCTTGAAGTTGTGTAAGTGAATGTTGCGGCATAAAGATGTGATCTATTCTACAGAAAGATTTGTGTGGATTAGAGTAGAATGGAAAGTCTCGCCCTGTGGGGTGGGCCTCCCGCCATGTATCACATAGAGCATAGGAACCCAAAAGTGCACTGAACGCCTGTCTCTGGCACCACTCCACGGCCCGGCGCTGTGGGGGATGACTTGTCCACCTTGGGATCTATTAACAGGTTTGAGTCCTAATGTGATGTTTAAATCCCTTCCCATGATCACATCTTCTCCTTGAAAGTCCATTAACTTGGTCACTGTTTGCAGCGTAAATAGATGCCAGTGTATACAATTTCCCCAATATTGTGCCTTTAAGGAAAATATATCTGCTCTCGGTATCATTGATAGAGTCAAGGAGCATGAATGTTATAGACCTGGATATTAATACTGCCACCCCTTCAGATTTGGAATTTGGAGAAGCGCTTAAAAACACTTGGGGATAATGTCTGAGAGGCAGCCTCGGGCAGCGGTCCCCCCTGAAATGGGTCTCCTGAAGGAAGGCTGTGTGTGCTTTAAGCCATCTCAACTCTGATATCAATGTAGATTGTTTCTCAGGTGCATCAATTCCCCTGCAGTTTAGGGATACTACTTTCATATTGGGACCTGATGAATTATGGGCCTTCCTTGTCCCCGGGGCATCTCCCATCCTCCCTCCTTCTACCTGTAGAAGAGAGATGGCCGCTCAACAAAAAAGGGGGGGGGGGAGAGTACAATAAAGGGGGAAGGGTAGGTAAAACGTAGGTAAGAGAGGGCAGGAAATAGGAAGGAAAGATGCTAGGAGAAAATAGGCTAGAAGAAAAAAAGTCAGAAAGAATTTGGACAGGCCCAAACACTATGGGCAACTTAATGTAGCGTTATTGACTACCCTAATGTAGGGGAGTCTGGCCCCATACATCCCGGAGCGGTCTCCGGAAGCCCTCTCCGATTGAGTGCGAGAACTGCTGAGGAAACGTGGAAGCCAAGTGAAGAGGAGCTGCTATAAAATTGAAAAACACAAGTATTAAACACTAATTACCGACTACAGCATCCCCCCCATCTTATAGGTGTATGAACAGCTAAATAGCAGAACTTTTTAATGATATAATAAGAAAACCAGCAAATAGGTGCTAACTAGTCACTCGGGGCCAGCCACCTCTTACCACCACAAAGGTTCCCCCCAGAAATACCGCCGACCATCCACACGATGCAAGGGGGCAGCCATCTGGGGAGCCCTCCACCCACATAAATGGAAAGGAGCGTGCCCGCTCCGGGCCTCAGAAACAACCCATATATGAAACCAAACAGCATAGTGCAATGTATTCTTTTAACCTATCGCCATTAAAGGAGACCAATGAAATAAGGAAAGACAAACCTGAGGAAGAGAAAAAAGAAAAAAAGAAGGGGGGTAGAGGGGGGATTCACGTGTCATAAAACCGTGAACCAAATTGTAACCTTTTACTGGTTGTGAATCCAATGACAGGAGAGAGAGATAAAAAAGAAAAAGAAAAAAAAGCGGGGTGAAGGAGGAGGTTCACTTGTCATAAAACCATGGATGGAAATTGTAACCTTTACTGTAGTGGTCGTGAAAAGAATAAAAAAAAATGTCAATAACTGTCCTGCCCATTGATCCAGATCCTCTACATGTCCTTACATACACAAGTCTTCTAGTCTGCTCCTCGAAGGCCGGCACCTCTACTTCTTCCTGGACCGGGCAGGACCGTCTCATCGGCCTCTGGGGTAGTGGATCTGCTCCTTGGTCGAGTGTAGGTGCCGACCAGTCCAGTACAACAATTGGTGGAATGATCAAGAACTTAAACAGTTCTGGTAGCTGTGCTTGGTTCTTCAGTATGTAGATTCTCCTGTCCTTGCACACAGTTAGATAGAAAGGATGCTCCCACCGGTATGCTGCTTCCTGTCGTTGTATAACCAAGAGAGGTTTCAGAATTCTTCTCATTTGCAGAGTCGTCCTAGATAGATCTGATAGTTAAGAGATGTGCACTCCCTCTAGGTCAATCGGACCCCAGCCCAGACTTTTTGCATTATCGACTCTTTAATCTGATAGAAGTGCTCTCTACATGTCACATCTGTGAGGAACTTACCTGTCCTGGGGGACCTGCGATGTGCCCCTCCCAGCCGGCCCGGGGGTTCCCTGGCTGTCTGCTCCCGGAAGCCAGAAAGCGTGGTGAGCCGCCCTGCCTGCCTCCCTTGCTCCCCTTTGGGTGTATGGGCCCATGCTTGTGTCCTGCTCTCTGACAGAGCGGCTTGCAGTAGATGCCGCTCTGTCTAATTAAAGTTAAAGACACGCACAGTGTCTGAGGGGCTTGACAGTCTTACTGATCAGGGCAGTCCAGCCCCTGGGATTAGTTCCAATCACATCTTGAATTGTTAGTTGCACCAATCACTCACTCTATTCCCCCTTGCTCCTATTGGTCAGCCACCATTTAAATAAAGTTCAGCCCTGACCTCTTTGCCCGTTATAGCTAGTACTGCTCAGGGTGTGAAGTTATCTGTTCTATTCTTGAGATTGACCCGGCTTTGTTTCACCATCCCAGATTGCTGCTCATACAGATCCTTTTGCCTGCCTGACCTTGATCTTCGTCTGATCCCTTTGGATACCGCGCACCTCTGACCACCCGGCATGACCTTCGGCTAGCTTCTGACTATTCTCCTGCCTCATCCCAGTGAGTAGACGCTTTGTTAGACTGACTTCCCGTTATCGACCTTGGCTATAGCATACCCTCGTGTTCCTTCTGTCTTCACCATAAGCTGGCACACTTTGCGCCATTTAAGACCTGGGGCCAACTATGTCCGGTGAGGCATATTGAGCGTCCCGGCGAACGGGGGCTTGACTAAAGGCGGAAGTGGTGGTGGAGATTAGGGGTTGCCAGCTCACAGAAGGTGGGAGACTCACAGGGCATTACAACATCTCTCGGTCTGTTGGGGTTATCCAGTATGGAGTCCAGGGTTCGATGAATCAAGTTCAATATGATCTGATTGCAGGTGCTCAAGAAATTCGGGAATGCACCTGAGGCAGATATTATTGTGCCAACTCCTGTTTTCATTGTCATCTTATTGTATTTGAAAGGAGGAGAGTAATCTCCTAGTAGTGTCCCTGTCTCTTTCCAAGGCTTTTATTCTGGCTTGTATATCAATCTGTGTGGAACTGTGACCATCCACTCTGTTAGATAAATCGGCCACAAAGTTCTGCATAGATGTTATTCCTAGGTTCCTTCCATCCATGTAGGATTCAAAATCTGCCCTTGAAGGTTGCGTTTTGAGTGCTTATGTGAGATTATTTCTGACCGTGTCAGCAATCCTGAAATCAATCCTCGTGTGAGAGGTGACCCCGGGGGTTCCGCCATCCCATGATCAACTGCAATCTACTCCATCAGGGATGACTGACCCACGTGCTATCCTCTGAGGGGCTATATTGTTGGGGACCAAGGGAAGCTGCCACCCTCTGCCACCCGAGCTCCATGGATGCCTGTCGTTCCATAGGTGGCCTGTCCTCCATCCCCCCAATCATCCCCTTCCGCACCTATCTGGTTCTCTCCTCTGAGGGCTGGATAGATAACTGAAGTTCCAGCTCTATGTCACTGCCCCAGTGTCCCTGGTCTGATATTTCCCCCAGCCTGGGCTCTCCGGGCTCCTCGATGCTGTCGCTACAATGTATGGTGCCTGTGTTGTAGTGCGCCTCCACCATCGTAGCTATGAGCCCTCTGCCCCCAGCCACCTCGCTCACCCACCACTAACTCCGTACCTGTTTCGGTGTCATGGAGTGCTGCTCCCTCGGCTCCCCGAAGCTCCGGTGGTACCTCCCTCCGCAAGGTCAGGCCGTCGGGGCTCCTCCGTCCGCCCTGCTGGTTTGTCTGCATGGTCCCATCCTGGAAGATGGCTGGATCTGCTCTCTGCTGCGCGTGGCAGGCCGGTGCCATCTTGGGTGTCCCCTCCACCCCACCCGATCGCTGCTACTGGCCAGATTTTTTGCCCAGCGACCGCGGGAAGCTCCAAGGATGGTCGTCCTGAAGAGATTAGTGCGGGCTGATGGATTGATTGAGTGTCAGCAGAAGGGGAGTCCTCCTGTTCCCCCATGTCTGGGCCAGCTGTCTCCATCTTGTCTGTTGGTGCTATCTGTCTTTCAGGCATGACGGTCATAAAGTATTCTGATATAAGGGGCACGTTGGTATTGCTGTGCAGCTCCCCTGGTCCTCTGCTTCTTTTGTCTGCTGGTAGTGGATATATGTCGCAGTCTTTGGGGATTAATCCGAGAGCCTCTCGTCCTTGCTCCTAACTTATTGGCAAACCCCACCCTCCTAAAACATTTATTTTATTAAAGAAAACCACACTGCATGTGAAAGCCCCATTTATCAAAATTACAATGGTACCACATATGTATTTGTAGCCCCCAGTTCCTGCCCAGGAGACACCCCAAACTGAAAAGAGCACTTTATAACATTTACAAATAAAATACAACTACTATGCACACTATCAAGGGTTAATGGCAAGTCACCCGCTAGCCGTTGGTGACTTGCCAGCCCCCTAAGCCTTGTGAACTGGTATAGGGGTCTCATAGATCCCTTAGCAGTTCACAAACGGTTAAATGTAAAAAAAAAAAAAAAAAACTGATTTTTTTTTTTTTAATAATTACCTCCCATCCATCCCGGAGCACTGTGTCCAGAAGAGCGGAAGCCAAAGTGATCAGCAAGAATTAATTTGGCTCTCGATCTACTGCTGCTGCTGGATGCCTTTTATACCTGGTGGGTGACAGGTAACAAAGGGTTCATTTAAAAAGATGACATAGGGAGGTGCCCGATTTTTTTAATTTTAGGGGTTAAAATCCCTTAAAAATCCCCCCAAAAATGGCATGTGGCCTCCCTACCCAGCATAACTAGCCCAGGGACACACTATGGGGTCTTGTAGAGCAGGGCGCAGAAGCCAGCCTTGGTGGCCCCCATTCTGCAGGCTACAAGCCCACACAGCCTAAATGGCCCCGGCTCTTCTGCCACCCCCGGGATTTTGGGAAGTAGGTAATGGGGAGACTGGGGGTTAATGGCAAGTCACCAACTAACCACAGGTGACTTGCCAGCACCTTAAGCCTTGTGAGCTGGTATAGGGGTCTCATGGATCCCTTACCAGTTCACAAAGGGTTAAGTGTAAAAACACACACATAAAAAATACTTTTATTAATTTATTTATTTTTTCAAATATCGATTGGAGGCCCCTCTCAAGATAAAGGATTCCAGGTCAGCTTTGGTGGGGAGGGCTTTGAGTTCAGCCTTGATATCTGCTAGCATCCCGTCGTGCAAATCTGGAGGGAATATAGGGTAGGATCTGGATTAGGCGGCAGGATTCCCCTGGAGGCCTGAGGTGGTATTCAAAGGTATTCAGAGGCTCAGGGGTGGCGCCCGGTCTGGCACGGGTCCTGGCGCCCGGTCTGGCATGGGTCCTGGCGCCCAGTCTGGCACGGTGTGTACTTCACCCGGGCCTGGTCGGCTCAGCTGCAAGAAGGGCTCAGTGGCACCCGTCTTCTGACAACTTGGATGTGGTTCAAGAGCCCGAGGTGAACGATGGCCTGATCCTGCATGTTTAAATTTCCGGTCCCCCGGAGTTACTTCTTGTGCGCCAGATAGGAGACTGGTTAGCTTGTGAGTGCTCTCCAGGGGAGAACCAATCCCTGGCGGGGCTCTGGGATGCCTCCAGGAACACCAGGGAGCCCAGGCTGGGCGGGGGCGGTAAGCAGGGAACCCGGCTATATTGTTGTTCGGGGGGTGAAGGGGTCCTTGGTTCGCTCAGGGTGGGGCTCCTCAGAAGTGGGGGTGTTTCCCCCCCAGGTTTCTGTATCGCCGGCTGGGGGTGGTTCCACCGGTGTCCAGAATCTCCTTCCTCTCCAGCCTCCACTGTGGCCCATCCCCCACCTGTGGCATGAGGGGGGATCTCGGGAGTTCCAGTGCGTCCCATCTTCTGCCCGAGCTGATCTCCCGTACTGGTATTGGGCTCTGGGAGCCGGAGTGCCGCCGCAGTGATTCATCCGCAGCCGCCGGCGCTGCCCGGCTCCTCCCGGCCATGTCATCTGATGCGCTCTTCCTCTCTCCCCGAGAGCACTTCAGATCTTCGGCCACTCCAGCTGCAGCCTCTGTTGCACCGCCTCTCACTCTCAAACCGGCGATCTGCCGTCACGCATCCGCCTGCTCTCCTCACCTCTGCCCCAGTCAAACCCGGGGGGGCCTGTCGCATCCTCTCCTCGGGGTCCACCTTCCAAGGTCTCCTGGCGTGGAACCATCCCCTCCATCTTCTGACGCTCCTTCTATCCCACCTCCATGTTTCGTGTAGGGGTTTCGTCCTTGCTAGCCGCCGCCATCTTGGATGCCTCCTCTCTTCCTCCTCTCGGGCGCTCTGTGTCTATGTAAGCACTAATTTTCTTTGTTTGTGGGGGTGAGGCAGTTTTCACCCCCTTCCTCTTCTTAGCCATCTCTTGAGTGTGTGTATTTGGGTGGGTTATAACCCCAGAAAAGGCCTAAAAACTCAGTCGAGCACAGGTCCTGGCGCCCGGTACTTCACCCGGGCCTGGTCAGCTCAGCTGCGAGAAGGGCTCAGCGGCACCCATCTTCTGACAACTTGGATGTGGTCCAAGAGCCCGAGGTGAACGATGGCCTGATCCTGCACATTTAAAGTTCCGGTCCCCCGGAGTTACTTCTTGTGCACCAGATAGGAGACTGGTTAGCTTGTGAGTGCTCTCCAGGGGAGAACCAATCCCTGACGGGGCTCTGGGATGCCTCCAGGAACACCAGGGTACCCAGGCTTGGCGGGGGCGGTAAGCAGGGAACTTCCGTGTCTATGTAAGCACTCATTTTCTTTGTTTGTAGTGGTGAGGCGGTTTTCACCCCCTTCCTCTTCTTAGCCATCTCTTGAGTGTGTGTGTGTTTGGGTGGGTTATAACCCCAGAAAAGGCCTAAAATCTCGGCTGGAGAGAGCTCGGACATGAGCATCTTCACCCTCTCATATCCGGCCATGCCCCGTAGCACTATTATTAAGCACTTATACATACATACATACATACAAGAGAACATCTTGGACTAAACATTAGGAAAAACAACATTGGAGGTGACCTGGAATCAGGATATCCACAATAAAACTCAACACATAAAAATAAGGAGATATAAGCATCTATAAATAAAACTAAATGTTTCTCGGGGGGCGTGGCTTGGCCTGGGAGCAAGATGGCTGCTTGAACTGCGAGCTCCTGACGAGGTCCCCTAAGAAGCATTTATATCCGCGTGATACCCTGAAGATGGGACGCCTAAACAAGCCCGGGACCTCCACTAAGACCCCCAGATCCTCTCAGACCCCAAAGCCGGCTGGCAAAGGACTCCCGGAGTTATTTCGGAGCCAGAGGAGAGAGGACCCCCGAGCTTCCAATATGGCGGACTCGCGCTCTACATGCAGTTCTCCGGAGCGGGAAGACGCACCTACCTCTGAAGGAGAGGAATGCGCGCTGTCGGCACAGCTTAGTCAACTTCCCACCCGCAGCGAGCTGGCCAGCTTCGCAGACCTGCGTGGCGACCTGCAACAACTCTCCCAAAGAGTTGACAAAGTGGAGAGAGAGGAGGCCTGCACGTCGATCAGACTAACCGAGGTTCGAGACGTGGTGCGCGCTCACAACAGACACCTGTTAGATTTTCACCGCCATCTGGAAGACCTCGAAAATCGGAATCGGAGGTGCAACATCAGGGTGCGGGGTGTACCCGAGGAGGTCGCCCCAGATCAAACACAAGACGCCCTGTCCTCCATTTTTCATTCTCTCCTGGAGAGACCGCCCGGGACACAGATTGAGTTTGTCAGAGCCCACCGGACGCTGAGACCCCGCAGTGTGGGAGATTCCACCCCCAGAGATATCGTTTGTTGCCTGCAGAGTTTTCCCTTAAAGGAGGAGATCCTTGCGAAGGCTAGAAACCGTGAGCACATCTTATTCAACAACTGTGAGATTCAACTCTTCCAGGATTTATCGAATATCACACTGCAAAACCGGAGAGCTTTGAGACCCCTCACAGCGCTTCTCAGAGAAAGAGGCATCCTATATAGATGGCGCTTCCCTTTTGCCCTGTCGGCCTCTAGTAATGGCAAGACCTGCACACTCCGGATGCCAGAGGACTTACCGGACTTCTGCGCTCAACTACGGATCCCCTTAATTGCGATACCGGACTGGCTTCAGGAATTCTCTATCCCGCAACTGGTGAGAAAGTCGAATGGGGAGGATCGCCCCAGAACATCTAGGCGAGCAGACCAGGAGCGCTCCCCACGAGCGGACATTGGTGCGAGATCTCGTTCCAGATCCAGGAGCTGAATCGACGCTTGCTGCGGCCGTGATGGCTATCAAAGCTAAGAGAGTTTCTAACACCCCCATGCCGGAGGTTTCTCTCCTTGACTCCCTATAGCTGTTAGGCCTATGCATTGTTTAGCATTATAGGCCACACACCAGTTTGTTGTTGGGCACATCCCCAAACTATTTGAAATGCTCAAATACTCTAATACCCCCATGTCAGAGGTTTCTCTCCTTGACTCCCTATAGCTGTTAGGCCTATGCATTGTATAGCATTATAGGCCACACACCAGTTTGCTGTTGGGCACATCCCCAAACTATTTGAAATGCTCAAATATTCTAATACCCCCATGTTAGAGGTTTCTCTCCATGACTCCCTATAGATGTTAGGTCTATGCATTGTATAGCATTATAGGCCATACACCAGCTTGCTGTTGGGCACATCCCCAAACTATTTGAAATGCTTGGGAACGTCATTGTTGGTATTATTGGGGCGCTGGGGGAGGAGTGGGCAGATGGGCAGCTGAGCCTATGTTTCTGTTTGCCCCGACAGGCTTTACAAGTTCTGCAGTTTTGTTTTTAACGGGCGCTAGGCTCTCATTTGCACTTTGTTGGGGTGGCGTCTGGGGAGCCGGGGGTTCGTCGGCTCCAATAGTGGGGGCTGGGATTCCCTGCTCTCCCGACGCCTCCTAGTCTTGCGGACGCGGAGATTTCAGGTTTAGGCTTTAAACACGTTGCTTTAATTCAGTAATGTTATATTTATACGGTATATTTGGGCCCAAGTAAGTGCAGTTTTCGCCTCGTGGGGGCGGGCTTCCTCCTGGCCGGGAAGCACTAATGGAAACAAGGTACGAAGGTGGGGTTTCGGGCTGTCTTTCTCGCGGGCCGCGGGGGGACGCCGCACTACGAGCTGTAATGTTTGCTGAGAGACTCATCTCCCCTGGCCCTATGTCGCGTGATTACACCGGCTCTGGACACGGAGCTCTACTTGGCCGTGCTGTGCTGCGGCGCCGTCCCGTGACCCCGACGGAGGGGGGGAGATACTCTAGATGCGGAGGCTTCCAGGAGATTAAAGAGAGCTAAGAGGGACGGGGTTGATGGTGGGGGCGGGGGCCTACTCTCCTCTCCCAGCATGCAGCGGCTTCATGTATTCGGCATAACCTCGCTGATTAGCTGCCTATGCGCCCTGCGGGCTGCTGGAGGAGGGATTTCCTGGGGGCTATCGAAGAATGGAGGTGATAGGAGACGGGGATCTGGGGGGATGGGGAAAAGGGGCTTGGAGAACGGAGCCGGTTCTGACCCTTCTTCACGTCCTGTGACAACCAGAGGCCTGGGATACTTATGACAGGGGCACGGGCTTGTGGATGGGGGCCTCGTTGGGAGGGCAAGTTGACCTATAATATTACAGGCGGTAGGAGCTTGTGGTCCCGGTAGAGTTCCTTGGCCTTCCACGTTTCCCCCGAAAGGGCTGGTAATCCAGGTTGGAGCTTGTTGAGATCAGTAGGGGAGCCTCTCTCACCCTGATCTCAGAGGAATTCCTCTCTTGTTGGAGGGATAACCACAGAGGGGGCGCTCCCCTTTGGAGAGCAGTCCCATTAAATTTCCATAACCTGTCTGGGACTTGGGGATATTCCCACTTCCTTTCAGCGCGGGTGTTCTGTGTGGTACTTATGTGTGAGGTTGATGTGTGATTGGACCCTTCTCTGTGTCACTCCCTGTATTGTTTTGTCTTCTCTCTCCTCTTTCTGAGTGTGCTTTTGAGATTCTACCTTCCCCCTACTTCTCCTCCTCTCTCTACTCTCTGTCTCCGGGAGGGAGGGAGAAGGCTCCACACGACATTCTGTGTGGGGACTATTTTTGGCTAAACTGGGGCATAGCAGAGTAATCTTACTGATTCCCCCTGGGCAGGATGAAACCCTTAAGTTTAAATATTCTCTCTGTGAACGCTAAAGGCTTAAACACTCCGGTTAAAAGGCATGCTCTATTTCGGGAGCTGAAGCAGTTCCAGGCACATATCGCTATGATCCAAGAAACCCACTTTCAGAGAAACAAGGCCCCTTTCCTGGGCAATAGAACATATTCAACCTGCTTCTCGGCCCATTCACCCAACAATAAAGCAAAAGGGGTTTCTATCCTTGTTGATAAATCTATAGCGCTCCGGGTCATGGCCATTGAGAAAGATATAGAAGGCAGGTTTGTGTTTGTGAAAGGGTCCCTCCCAAATGGCACAGTCATCACCCTGGCTAACGTATATGCCCCAAATAAAGACCAACATATTTTCTGCTCGGAGGTACTGGTCAAGCTCGACGGCTTCAGGGAAGGCATGGTAGTGTTAGGAGGTGACCTGAATTGTGCGCTGAACCCCAGGGTGGATACATCGGACGCTAAGACTGCCATCTCTTACAAAGCGGATTAAGAGGTCTTTACAGGACCTTGAGCTGGTGGACACTTGGCGTTTGATGAACCCAACAGGCCGAGACTATACCTATTACTCACCTATTCATGCTAAATACTCCAGAATTGATTATGTTTTCCTCTCACAAAGGGACCTGGGGAGGGTGGAGCAGGCTCGGATTGGTAATATCACCTTCTCCGATCATGCCCCGGTTGTGCTCTCGTTGACTCTCCCGTGCGCAGAACGGGGGGAGTGGCATTGGAGACTCAATGAGAGCTTGTTGAAGGATCCCAGGGTTGTGACGAAGCTTAAAGACAGTCTGGCCAATTATATTAAGGAAAATGTGACAGAAGGGATGGATCCAATGGCAATTTGGGAGGCACAGAAATGCACAATGAGAGGCATATTGATACAGGAAGCTTCGAAGCTTAAAAAGGAGAGGGCGCAAAAGCAAAAGGATCTGATTAGACAAATAGCAGACCTTGAATCTGCGCACAAACAGTCACTCCAGGACACATGCCTTAGGGATCTGGAAATAAAACGAGTGGAACTCCGAGATATGATGTCTAGGGAGACCAATCGGTGGTTTACTAGGCGCTTGGGGCTCTACTATGAGCAGGGTAATAAGTCTGGCAGGATGTTGGCACGAGCGCTAAGACCCAAAATCGCTCGTACTAGAGTTGAAGGTATCAGAGGGGGAGACGGGCTGCTGCTACAAAAAAATGAAGCTATGGCTGATGTCTTTGGCAAGTTTTATGCTGACCTATATAACCTTCAGGGGCAACAACAGGGAGGTGATCAAGACAGTTCTATGGCTGCGTACCTACTTGAATCGGGGATGCCATCGTTGTCTGGGGATGAGGTGGCCCAGCTGGAGGCCCCGATATCGGTGGAGGAGTTGCAGAACGCCCTGAAATCCACTAAGCCAGGGAGGGCCCCGGGTCCGGATGGCTTCCCCACACAATATTATAAATCTTTTTCAGGCCTGTTGCTCCCTATGTTGCAAAGGGCATTCGAACCCACCTCATCCTCGGGCAAACTGCCCAACACATCATTGGAAGCTCGGATTGTAGTGATTCCAAAAGAGGGGAGAGACCCAACTGATTGCAGGAGCTACCACCCCATATCTCTTTTGAATGTAGACGTGAAGTTATTCGCGAAAGCTCTGGCCAACAGGGTTGCTTCCTTCTTACCAGATCTGGTCACACAGGACCAGGTGGGGTTTGTTCCTACTAGAGAGGCTCGTGATAATGTCATCAAAGCTCTGAATGTGCAATGGTGGGCGAGGGCCCGGAAAATTAAAGCGATTATGCTCTCCACTGACGCCGATAAGGCTTTTGATCGGGTCAATTGGGGTTCGATAAGGAAAGTTCTGGAACATATAGGCTTGGGAAATGAGATGCGGAACAGAATTCTATCGCTCTATTCTGACCCTATTGCCAGGGTACGAGTCAATACCTGTACATCCCCTGCGTTTCACATACGTAATGGTACCCGACAGGGCTGCCCGTTGTCCCCGTTAATATTTGCTCTCTCACTAGAGCCGTTTCTAAGAAAGGTAAATTTAAATGCTGATATAAAGGGGGTGGAGATTGGGTCAAAGGAAAGGAAAGTAGCGGCTTATGCACATGATATGCTATTCTTTCTAAGTTTGCCAAGAACCTCTGTGCCGAACTTATTGAAAGAATTTGAGATATTTGGCCGGCTCACGAATCTGAAAATTAACTTTAGCAAGTCCTGTGCCATGAATATGTCAATGCCGGGGGGGGGGAGGTGGGTGAGCTCCGCACGCTTTTTCCCTTCAATTGGGAGGGGAGGAGCTTAAAATACCTAGGAGTCGAGGTGCCTATCTCTCCTTCTGAGCTTTTTCAGCTTAACTTTGCCCCGTTGGGGACTAAGATTAAAAAGGAACTGGAAGGCTGGAATAGACTGCGGCTGTCTTGGTTCGGACGCATAGCTGTAATTAAGATGAACGTGCTGCCAAGACTGCTGTACCTTCTACAATGCATCCCCATAAAAATCCCCAACTCTTTCTTTAATGTCATGACAAAAACTTGTTTGCGGACATATTATCGAGCAGTACATATTGGAAGGGTTGTAGATTGGCATATTCATAGGTCGCAGAAGGACTGGGTTCGTATAGAGGGGGAGGTCGAGGAGGGGGGGAGACTGGATGTTCTTAGCAGCTTGAGGGGATGTGATATCCCAGGTGCGATTAAAACTCATCCACTGGTGGGGGCATCCCTGGAGGTCTTCGGTGTGCTCTGTAAAGGTTCAGGAGCGCTCGCCTCCCGCCCCGGCCACCTGACCCCGCTTGGTGGCAACCCAGCTTTCCCACCGGGGCTGGACTCCCCGCTCTTAAAAGACTGCAAGGGTCCTAGGCCGCTGAGGTGAGGGCATACCACCTGTGGGATAGAGGGGCTTTCATAGATAAACAGAAACTGCAACTGCTATTGGAAAAGGACGTCTCTATCCTCTCCTATCTCCAGATGCGGCACTTTCTCTCATCAAAAGATGTTATAGCAGGATTGCGCAAGGACCCTACTGAATTTGAAAGAGCCTGTCTGGGCATGGGACCGGATTCACACCTTTTATCGTGGGCTTACGGGATGTTGAGGCGGAGTGATAGGTTGGAGGGGAGGCCATGGGAGAGGAGGTGGGAAGCGGACCTAGGCCGACCCATCTCAGAGGAGGAATGGGAAAATGTGTATAAATCTGCCCACAAAGGATTAATAAGCAGCTCGATGCAGGAGACAAATTATAAGCTGATTACACGTTGGTATCGGACTCCGGAACTGTTACATTCCTTCTTCCCCCTGGTTCCAGATATATGCTGGAGGTGTGGACAGTCTGGAGCTTCGATGCTGCATATCTGGTGGTCATGTCAGGCCCTGGGCGACTATTGGTCAAAGGTGAGGGAATTATGCACTCACATTATGGGTGAACCACTAGAATGGAATGCCGAGACGGTTTTGCTGGGGTGGTCTCCGGATAGTAGAGGGATAGCGGGCGGGATAGACATCTCTTAAACGCCGCTAGGGTGCTTATTCCAAGGAACTGGAGGTCTCAGAGAGCCCCCACAATCAGAGATTGGGTATGTCAGCTCAATCACGTGGAACATATGGAGGAAATATGCTATGCTAGACAAGATAGGCTGGACGCGTATAGAAAGATTTGGACGACGTGGTCACTTTTCAAAGATACAGCAGTTTATAAAAGGGTGTGGGAGTGACTTACCCCGGTAAATACTATATTGGGAGGTTGGAGTAGATCTACTGGCGGGGTGCTCTGGAGGGTAGCTGGAGGGCCTTGTCCCCCCCCCTCTTAGGGATTGCCCGATTACTCACTAGCGGTTGAATCCCCCCTGACTGGTATTGACTGGCAAGGGTTCTCTCGTTCTTGTCTCTTCCCCTCTATTCTTTCTCTTTTCTCTTGGTTCCCCTGTTCCCTCTTCCTCCTCTTTGTACCTCTAGTCTCTCTCTACCCTTTAGTCGGACTGAATGTGAGTGTGGATGTCGTCTATATGTTTTCTCCCCGTTGGTCATTAGGTCTGTCTCCTGTGCAGTTGGTCTGTAGTAAGTTTGTCATCGGGGTTGCTGAGGTGGGGTCAGTCATTATCCCCCAATCACTATATTATCCCAGGGAGTTAACTGGTAGCACTAGGAATATATGGATTACACCCCCTGTATAGTTGGGGCCCTCCCCCCATATTGTATAAGGAGGATACAGGAAGGAGGTTCCCCCGTTGTCTGCCCCTGAGCAGCTGTTCAAGAGGGGCATTGTCTTGGAATAGTTTTTACCCTGACTTGAAGAATGTATTATATTGCTATGTTGCATGTATGACCCCTGTAATATGTGCTAACAACTGCTACTGTCTGTATTCTTGTCTTTTGTTCTAAATATACCAATAAAAATTGAGTATGTTAAAAAAAAAAAAAAAAACTAAATGTTTCTCCACTTTCCTTACTTTTTGTCAATTGCGATTTTGTCTCTCCAGCCTCTCCTGAGTCACCTGACAGGGAATACATTCCAAAATGGAGAATAGAGATTTGCCTGAAACACAGAATCTGGATAGACAAAACCGCAATTAAAAAATGGTAAAGAATGGGGAGAAACATGGAGGGGGGGCATCAAAACCATTTAAGGGCTTAGCCAGCCAAATGCACATTGGGCAGGGTAATTTGTGGTGTGATTAGCATATGCGCACAAAGCCGTTAATTAGGCGCCTAGGCACAACGTTTGTGCTTGGTTTGCGTTTTTTTGTGCACCGACCATGAATCAACCCTTACTTCTAATTTCGTCCTTGTGAGTAAAGTATACAGTAACTATTTTGGCTGAAATCTTTAAAGATTTGCAGAATGTACAGGGCTTCCTGGCAGAACACAGACCTGCTGTAACGGTTAATCTGTACAAACCTAGGGAAGATTAACCTTATAGTTAATAAACAAAAAATTCTCAAACCTATGTCAGATGTTGACTTTTCCCATGTACCATAAATGGCCTTGTATATAGATTTAACATTAGTGATTTGCTTTATCAGCCCTGTACTTCCATCAAGGTTTTCTTGTGCCTTCATAACAAAAGGACCTTATATCCATGAAAAGGAGATATGCTTCATTCAGGTTTCTGCAGTTACTGAATAACTTAACTGATAATTGTAAAAGGGTTCCTGCAAGCATTGTTACAGGACTGAAAGTTTCAAAAAAAAAAGTTTACAGACCCAATAAAAGAAGCTACGTGTCAAAGTTGTTAGACCTGGCAGAACTTGGCATTTCCAACATCTGGAGCGGACACGGACCTTCCAAAAATAAGGCATTTAAAAGTGCAGCTAAGCCTTTTTTTTCATTTGGATAAAGTATGGTAAGATTAGGATTCCATGTAATATTCTTGTTGCTCTTCCTAAACAGAAACTCTAGGAACTCGATATCGCAGAAAAATACTTTTTCTTCTTGCCACCACTTATCTGTTGTGATAGGTCCTTGGCCGCCACTTATCTACTGCAATAGCTTTCTGCCTTAAAGAGGAACACCACCCAGGATTTTCAATATCCTGTGTATTATTCCTCTCCAGCAGGTCACCCCTATTTGTGGTGTCCCGCTGTGTAAAATCACCCAAATTGCTGAGTAACCTCATCTTCCCAGGTAACAGATATGCGGCCTTCACATGTACTGTGGTTAGCCTGCAAGAAGAGTAGACCAGGCAATCTAGGGGTGAGGGGGTAAGAACCAGCAAAAACAGTGCAGGCACCGGCTACAGGGGCTGGTAGACCAAAGTGCAGAGGCCGACTGACCACCTGGTCCTAAAAGCCAATAACCCTAATAGCTCATATGGATCCCGGGCTCTTCTGCATCCCCCTGGGCTTTGGGGATGCAGATAACAGGGCAGGGGTTTTTGGCAAGTCACCCACTTGCCGGCAGGTGACTTGCCAGCCCCTTCTGCCCTGTGAACCGGTATAAGGGTCTCAAGGACGCCTTACTAGTTCACAGAGGGTTAAGTGTAAGAAAGCAGAAACACGCAGTATTTTAATTTTTCTTTTTTACTTACCTCCTTCCAATCTCTTTGTCCTGCTGAAGACCCTGAGCTGGTGATCGAAGGCCCACTGGGGGAAGAGGAGGGCCCCCAGTGATGGATCTTGGATGGAGGTAAGCTTTTTTTTTTTTTTGCTCTAGGGGGAAAAATGCCAGCCCCTTAAGAATTACGACACTGGCACTTAACAGTTGGAGAGGCACTGCCATGGATTCTGGAATTTAAAGGGTATTCTCCCGCTTCAAGAGAATACAACCTTGGAGTTCCTTCCCATCAACTTGGTGCCTAGTTCTTTAAATGTATTATATATAAAAATCAATGGCCTTGATTCAGAGCTGGCAAAAACCTGTTCTCAACACTTTCCCCCCCACTTCTGAGCAGACCATTTTTTTTAGATTTCTTGGAGAATTTTCATTTTTTGCAAGAATTCACACAAAAACTCACTTCATAAGTAAGAACTTTTTTGATTCAGGGAGTGTTGTTTTGCAGGACTTTTTGGCAAGAACTAATTTTTCTCGTCTGGCACATCTCACTAGGTAAAAGCTTCACTATGCGATATGCTTTTTTTCATTGATAAAAGTAATGTGCACATGATCAATGAAAATGACAGGCGGTACTTTTTTTCGTTTACTATGAATGTTTTTTATTTTAAAGTGTACCTCGCCGAAAATCCAACTGACCAGGCAAAAGGTCTGGTGCCTTTTGGTATGGGTTCAGGGCTCGAAGTTTGTCATCACCTTCTATTCCAGGCCCAGTGACTCTAAACAGACCGTTTTGTACATTTAGTTACAGTACACACAGCTAGGCCTTATCAGTCATAACTGAAATAAATCTGAAAGCACTTCAACCTAACTGCGATCATGTGACAGTTTAGCTTGTAACAGAATGAATTAGCATATGGCTGCCTTTTAACATCATAGTGCTTCCTGTTAAGTGTTTTATAATTATTGGGAAAAGGCCTGGGACAGAAGGTGACTACATAAGCTTCTCTTCTTATAGGCTCACTTTAAATGTCCAAAGTGTTTATGTAGTATATTTTTTACTTTTTTTTGAATCAATAAGTATGTGGAATGGTACTTTTCTTATGGGGAATTTTTAACTGGGAGTGAACATGTCCATTCCCCCAGTATATATTTGTATATATGTAAGTACATTGAGCCAGCTACTTATTTGCTCCTCACAACCCATTTCTCCAACCTCTGTTTCTACCCCACTTACTGCATGCACGGCGAGCAACATGCTCCTTTCAAGACTATCAGTCTCCCTCAGTGTTGTAACTTGCTCTTCCAGGTCTCTAACGTACGCTTCCAAGTGTGCAACATGCTCTCATTTATCACAGCAGTATTCTTCCTGGAACTGCTGCTCCATTCGTATATATATATATATATATATATATATATATATATATATATAGCAAAGTGTGCACTGAGGCAGACCCTCAATGTTGCTTTAATATTCCAGTTACAAAAGCAGCAGTAAAGACACAATTTTATTACTTACAGTTGCAGCATCTTCTGCCCTTCACTTTTGAAGTTTTTGGAGGTTTTAATTCCTGATTTTTAACTCTAACACTTAAGGAACACAACACTTATGGCAAGCAAGACAAATAGTTGAGAAAATAAAATACAAAGCACTCAACTTAAAGTTCCCCAATAAAAATGTCCACACACCTATAAATACAACCACACATGCAAATATAACTATTCTCAAAAGCTCCTAAACTCAAAACTCGATTTTTATTTGTATCAATTAATACTTTCCTATATTGGTTTTGTGACATACGCTCTGTCTTTTGGATGTCATCACTATTCAGTTGCCAACCGGGTCATTCACTGGCCTTTTCTTAATTAGGTCATTGTATTTTGATACTGTTACAGGCAATGTCATTGTATTTTGACTGCCATTGTGTATTGTTGATTACGTCACAGTCAATGGCATTGTCCTGATTGATTGTATTACAGCCTGCTATTGTTCTACTGATTGCGTCACCGGCAGAGTTGAGGGATTGTGTGCCCTGCTGCTATTGGTTGGTGTGTGTGTCATGCAATAGGAGACTTGTGTATATAAGGCCTAGAATGGCACTAATAAAGACACTTCACCTTCACCCTCAATACTGAAGTTCTGTCTCTTATTGGGGGAAACGCTATATTACAATTCACTAGCCCTTGTAAGGGCTGTTCCTGTTTCCTCACGGACGACTCTGGAATTCCAGCAGCACCTCTTACGATTGGGAAAAGGACGTCTCGGGCGGTGAAGCCCTCCGGCGATAAGGGTTATCGCTACAATTGGTGGCAAGCGGTGGGATGGTCCTTTGTACCCAGAGAGAGTGCTACCCTGATGGAGAGTCAGTATGACAAGTTGAAAAGGCTGACCCTGAAGGATCTACTCGAGAGCCGGGGAAGGTCAGCTAGCAACCGCCCACGTCAGGAACTGATAGCCGAGCTGATCGAAATGGATCGTGCAGCAGTGAGGACCGAAACCAATATAGAGATCGATGAAGATGCTGCTCTCGTTCAAGCGGTTCGGAACAGATTGTCGGTCTATGGCCCGAATCCATCACAGGAACTGATCGACCGAGTCTTCGCCGCAGCGGAGGCAGAGGCCAGTAAGCGAAGGGAAGATCGGCGACTTTCAACCCAGCAGCCTCTCAGCCTCAGTTACACTGGGGGGAGAAAGATTCCATTTGCAGCATTTAAGTCCTTCCAGGAAAGTGACGACGAGATTGACGGATTTTTGGCCGATTTTGAACGCCAGTGCGCTTTACACCGGGTACCCACGGAGGAATGGGTCACCATATTATCAGGGAAACTATCTGGGAAAGCTTCCGATGCTTTCCGGGCCATCCCTGATGCGGACTTACCACACTACCATCTGGTAAAGGAGGCTTTGTTAGCCCGGTACGCTGTCACCCCGGAAGCCTACAGGCGACGATTTCGGGAATCCCAAAAGAAGGGAGGGGATTCTTACACGGAGTGGGCATGTCGCCTCCATCGTACAGCATCACACTGTCACTGGATGCAAAGCCACGACCGCTGAGGATGTACTACAGTTGTTTTTACTAGAACATTTTATCAATGCCCTGCAACCAGAGCTAAGAGAGTGGGTACGTGATCGGAGGCCTCTAACGCTACCTGAGGCTGCTCGTCTAGCCGACGAGTACACTGATGCTCGCCGGACAGAACAGTCCGCTCCAAAACCACAACCTCCCATCAAATTTCAAGCACCTGTGGCTTCAGCGCCAACTCGTGACTCTGGGCCACATAGGCCAGCGCAGCAACCGAACCTCTCCACAGTTCAGTGCCATCGTTGCAAACAATGCGGACATTATCGCAGTGATTGCGCCCTAGAGCCTCCCCGAAACACGTGGGGGCAAAAGCAACCTTCCACCTCCCGTACTCCTGTGGCACACTGTTTGGAAGCTGAGAGCAGTTCGGAAGAGTATCTGGGGGTACTGTATGAAGCTGATCCCATACAAGCGGCCATCCAAGACAACCGACAGCACCATTGCCAGGAGATACGAGTCAATGAGCGCACCGCGCAAGGATTACGCGACACCGGAGCCACACTTACCTTGCTCCAACCTCATTTGGTCAAGAACAAAGACCGCACCGGACACACCGTTGCAGTAAGGGTGGCGGGAGGAGCTGTGTTTCGACTCCCCACCGCCCGAGTACATCTTGACTGGGGTGCTGGATCCGGCAGGGTACAGGTGGGACTTATGGACAACTTACCAGCAGAAGTACTATTGGGAAATGATCTAGGACCAATGACTTCTGCCTACGCTACCTCTGGGCCAGCCAGCGTCAACCCTGTTACAACCCGGTCTCCAGCCCGAGCTGCCGACTCCAGCCCACTGGTCGGGGAGACCCAGGGGTTTCGCCTGCATCACGTCATGTCTGTTACACAAAGTCAAGAAGAGGATCAGCCATCAGGTTACGTCCTTCCAGAAGGGAAACGTATGGCAAACACTATTTTTGTTGGGGGCATTGGCCGTCGGATTAATAAGCCTGAAATTAAGGATGCTTTTTCAAAGTATGGCGCTGTAAAGAATGTCAAAATTATTAGGGATGCCTCTGGCGTTTCTAAGGGTTATGGTTTTGTCTACTTTTACGATGATGTAGATGTGCAGAAAATTGTGGATTCTCCGATCAGCTTCCATGGAAAGAGATTGAAACTTGGGCCAGCTATAAGAAAACAGAGCACCTGTGCACACATCCAACCAAGGACTTTGGTGCTGAACTCACCAACGCCACAATATCTCAGTGTTTGGACCCCACCCATGACCGATTCCTATGTACAGCCCACGTCAATGTTTAGTCCGGTTACTCACTATGTGCAGACTTGTCCTTACACAGAACTCTGCCCATGACAAGAGTCCGGACAGCCCCACGTTAACCCGAACAGGGTCAATCCGGGTCTGCCGGGTGTTCCACAAAAAGGGGGCATTGTGACATACGCTCTGTCTTTTGGATGTCATCACTATTCAGTTGCCCACCGGGTCATTCACTGGCCTTTTCTTAATTAGGTCATTGTATTTTGATACTGTTACAGGCAATGTCATTGTATTTTGACTGCCATTGTGTATTGTTGATTACGTCACAGTCAATGGCATTGTCCTGATTGATTGTATTACAGCCTGCTATTGTTCTACTGATTGCGTCACCGGCAGAGTTGAGGGATTGTGTGCCCTGCTGCTATTGGTCGGTGTGTGTGTCATGCAATAGGAGACTTGTGTATATAAGGCCTAGAATGGCAATAATAAAGACACTTCACCTTCACCCTCAATACTGAAGTTCTGTCTCTTATTGGGGGAAACACTATATTACAATTCACTAGCCCTTGTAAGGGCTGTTCCTGTTTCCTCACGGACGACTCTGGAATTCCAGCAGCACCTCTTACGATTGGGAAAAGGACGTCTCGGGCGGTGAAGCCCTCCGGCGATAAGGGTTATCGCTACAGGTTTCTACAGGCCCTAGCTCACAGGTGTCAATCTTCCTCCTGAAAGGCTAGCAACAGGCCAGGCATATCTCCTCACAGGCACACAGGTGGAGTAATTTGTGTCCGTACAGGGCTATAGAGACAGCTATGTGGAGATCCACAAAATATGACCCATTGCTGCCCCATTAGGAGTCAGTTTGACACATCTGCTCTCTGGCAAAGAATTTCAGGGTTAAACATCCCTCACCTATGGTAGTGAGGGTCAGATAAAGGATCCGGTTACCGATCCCTATGAAGACACAAGGTGTGCATCCACAACAGCCCGGCACAGCCCTAGGAGCCCCCCATGGAGTGATGCTGGACCTACCGCGCTCCAGTATGGGCGGGTGGAGGTGGTCTCATATCCTTGATTGGGCAGTCATGGGGCAGAGCTTGCCCACCAGTGTCTGCTTCTCGCTTCTGGCATTGGGCCGGGCTATGGAGGTCACATGCATTGCGGCTTCCTGAAAGTGAAACACTGAGATTTCCTGAATGGTGGTTTTTCATTGGAGGGCACACACGGCTACATGTGTACCAGCCTGAGACCTGCCTGCCATTGGTTACCTGCATAGTCCAGTGGGTGCCAGTCTAACCGCGGTCTCTAGGTGTGTCCTAGCCGGTCCTCTGAATACCTGCTGTTAATCTGCAATTTTGTTTACCATTTATAGCATGTAGAGTCCCTTTCCTGTAATAAAGCCCTTTTTCTCTACCCGAAAGGTGTGTGTCTGCCCCATTCTTTTCTGAGCTACAGGTTCTCCCATGACAAATGGTATGTTTAGTTGAAGCCATTCTCGAATCTTCATAAATAAAAAAAAGCCACTTCATATTTTAATATATTAACCCCTTAAATCAGGGAGGTAGGAGGATAGCCAAAAGTACAGCAGGAGCGACATGGGAAGCTGCGTGCGCAGGTGCTGTGACTGAGTAGTCCCCCTGCCCCCTCTCCTCTGCTGGATGGTTGCTGGTTCTCTCTACTGTTGGTAACATTCTGTGCTCACTCCCTCATTGTAACTGGGTCTTTACACTTTGTATCCAAAATAAGCTTTTGTCATGGATGTGTCATTTAAAACTTATATGGTACACAAAAATGTGTTCTGATTTAATAGTTTGGCGAGATAATGCTATTAACTGTTCTCTCTTGCATAATTGTGGTCTTTTATTCACTTTCACTTTGTAAATTACTGATACAGATTGTATGCTTTGCACAAGTCACTTTATTTATTTATATTGGTTATTTATTTATTTTGTAGGTTATTGCTTTGGGTTTTTTTGAGGGACCTTAATTTTTGTGCCGGCACAAGTCTCATCTAATAATACATATATATGTTTTTACAAAATATAATTTTTTAAAGGGGGGGGGGCTCCGTTCACTTATTGTCTCATTGATATAGTATTGTATGAAATTCATAGGGGTAGCGACATTCTGTTCGTTGTTCGTTGTGTTGTGTTATATGTTGGTTTTAAGGGTACATGGCATTGATTATTGAAATAAAGTTGATATTTCTTTTCATTATTTCAAGTTGTGGTGCTCCTCATTTTAGGGGCAGGTGACGAGTAGTCTCGTCACCACCCCTTTTGTGCATGAGTAATTGTTGTGAGTGAGCACATGTGAGTATTGAGCATTCGTGGTGCATTTCTTTGTTTGGTACAAGCGGATACCTGTTTGAAGCAAAAGAGAGTGATCATCATCTCAAATGTAGAAGAATGTATACCAAAAGGATGGAATAATTTAGGCTGGGAATCAGAGCGAAATCCAGACTGTAAAGAATCTAGAAAGCAGAGATGGCATTCCGGTTGCAGAAGATACCGTGTTTCCCAG
The DNA here is from genome assembly GCA_027917425.1 of Gastrophryne carolinensis. Classification (NCBI taxonomy): domain Eukaryota; kingdom Metazoa; phylum Chordata; class Amphibia; order Anura; family Microhylidae; genus Gastrophryne; species Gastrophryne carolinensis. The sequence goes on from CM051234.1 coordinate 275,974,300, forward strand.
AAAATAAGACCTACTCTGAAAATAAGGCCTACTGTGCTTTTAGCATGAAGGCTAAATATACGACCTCCCCCGAGAATAAGACCTCCCCCCGCAGCAAGAGTCCTCAGTCAGCTGCGGCCGTCTCTCTCTGATGACAAGTGACGCCCCTGACGCTGCGCATAGGGGGACGTCACTCGTCATCAAAGCGGCCGCCACCAAAGTGAAAGCTGCTGTCTGCTGCTCGCTCTCTGACAGTAAGTTAGTGAGTAGTGGCAGCAGACTGTGAAGAAGAAAAAAAAAAGAATTTCTATGGGGGAAATGCCAGGTGAAGTGAGGGGAGGGGGGGATGGAAACTAGAGAATTCCCTGGATTCTCTAGACTCTACCCCCACCTCCACCCACTGATGATGAGGAGGGGGGGTTGTATGTTTTGGATTCCCCACATATGCCACTACCGGTAGTACAGGAGAAGGGGGGTAAATTGGGACAGGAGGATCGGGGGGGGGGGGGGGGAGGTAACATGAAGTTTTGACAGGAGTCACATTTTGTCTGGTTATGCTGGTTTGTGATGGCAACTACTACTGTTTAACAGTTAATAAATTTCCTTTTTTTGTGAATGCATGTGAATTCTTCTTCATGGAAAAATGTAAGACATCCCCTGAAAATAAGACCTAGCGCATCTTTGGGAGCAAAAATTAATATAAGACACTGTCTTATTTTCGGGGAAACAGGGTATGTTTTTGCATGATTCCCCCCCAAATCATAAATAACCTGTACCTCACCTGTAGACCTCTTCCATTACATGTGCAGAGGATTTTGTTTTCCTATTACCAGGAATATATATAATGAACCTATTTGTATATAAACCATTGGCTTCGAAACAAATTGGTAGTAGGTCATGCAGTGTCGAGATGCCCATGACTCTAGACTTTGTGCCTAAAGCAGAACAAAATCCAGATTTTGAATATTACGGATTTTGTTGATGCCCCACTGTGTGAAACCCCCCAAATCACAATTAAAAAAAAAAAACCCTTTCCCCAGTCCCATGGCACATGCGTGGGGTCTTTCCAATCCGAGCCATTTGCTGTACATATTAACGCTCAACCAAATCTGAATGGCTGGGCGAGGGGGCATGCTTAAGCCCAGAGATGCCGGGAATGGTGCCACCGATGTTTACATTGGTGAGGAAGCTGCCAGGACAGCTGAGTTTTTTGGCGGCTGGCAGGATATACACACCAGCTGGAGCATCCATATTTGGGAATTCCCCAGGGGAATCTTTTAGGTTCCAGAGCTTGAATGTTCTAGTTTAAAGGGTCAGTCCAGGAACAAAAATATATTAAAACTTGCCTTTTATTCCCTGCAACCAATCTGTCGACCAATAAGATCGAGTCCCCTCGTCATTCAGGCCTGCAATTCTGTTCAGTGAGCAACTCCGGTGTCGTACGTCCACTCCATTTGACATGGGAATTGATCTCAGAATCTGGTAAGCTTTATTAACCAGACAAGGACAGATCAGCTGCAGTGGAGAGAAGTATTATTTTTTTTTTTAATTTGCTGTCCAGGCTAAGATAGAAAAACTCTATTCTGGAAAAGCACTGTGGAGAAGCGCCAAGTGACTCACAAAAGATGAACTAGGACCTCAACAATGTTGACCGAATATGTCTTTCTGGGCCACATCAAGGTGGCCATCACATGGGAGGGGGGCCTTGTCCCACAGCCCCTGGGACTTAGCATGCTGTCACTGTAAATTGTGATTTGACAGCGGTGATTGTGACAGCAGATCTGACCTGTTCAGAAGACAAATAAGCCTATCATCAGCATGTTTGACCATATATGTGAACCAGGTTCGCCTTGGCCAATGGCGACTAAAATGGCCAGGACACCCCCTAGATTTTTTTCTTTTACCACTTGAGGTAAAAGAAAACAGTGAGAATGCATAGACCAGACAAAGTGGGGACCACGGGTTCACAAGAGCATCCACCTTGAAAGCCAAAAGATCCCAGTAGCAGGTAACAGGCCTTCCTGTTGCTTCTGCTTGAAAATAGGTCCACCTCACGTACAGCTCACCTTTTGCAAAATCATGTGAAACACCTGCAGATGGAGGGTCCCCAATTTTTTATGGTTGAGAAATTCTGCGCAGGTTTTGTCCACACCTGGAATATAAACAACTGAAATGTAAGGGACATGCAGTTCCACCCATGCAATTGTTCTGGAAGCCTGCCAAAAAGCTTTCTCTTCCTTGTACCCACATACTCCACAGCTGTCACATTGTCAGACTAGACGTGGAACAGCAATACCTTGCAGACTGCTGGTTTAAAGAGACAGGCAAGGAAAAATGGCCCTGAGTTCCTAGTTATTGAGGAGAAATCAGGAGACCAACGACCCTGCATCATCTGCTGGTTCCATCTTCCTCCCAACCCATCAGACAGGTGCCAGTTGTGATCATAGTCGATTGAACTGGTAGGAAGGAGCAGACCTGACTTAAAAGATCTTGAATGGAGCCACCACTCCAGAGACAATCGACCCCTTCAGGCCCAATAATGACTGATCCCAATGGGACAGAATGGCAAACTGCAGAATCCTAGTGTGAATCTGGGCATAACACAGTCCTGGACTGCAGGGTCACTACACTCCCCCTGCAGTGTCCAGAGCTTATCTGCTTGTAGACGCACCCTGGTCTGGCCCATATGCAATTGCATTTCCAGAAAGCAGCCCTGTTGTGGGGATGTTATCTGGGAATTTGGAGATATTTTGGTGGGTGATCAATTACCCCTGACTAGCTTAATGCTGTTTGGACATTGCAGCAGGCCTCCAAGGTACAAGGAGTCCTGATTGGTTACGTGGCAGGTTTCCCTTACAGCAGAAATTGCCATAAATGCTACCAGCACCTTGGTAAATGCTTCAGATGTGGCAGAGATCTGGGGGGGGGGGGGGGTGCACAAATTGTTAGTGTTGCTCTCCCAGGGCAAATTGTAGGGAACTGTTGATGTCTTCCACATAATGAAAAGAAAATCCTCAGTGTGTGTGACCTTTGAAGTACAGTTTAAAGAAACTAAAGAAACTCTGCTATATGGCCGTTTGTACCGCTGTCCTTTTGGCATTTATATCTAAGAAGCAGGGAGTGCAAATTCAAGAGCCAGAAACATAACAGTGGTAGGGCACCCAACCATACAAACATTGAAGGGGTGCATTGAAGCAAAACCCACATATAATTATTTCTAGCCAGTTTTACAAAACATACTGGTTATTGAGATTGAGTCCTATGCAGCATCCCTGCTTGATCGCTGCCCCCCCCCCCCCCATAGTCACAGTGAATTCAGCCCACCCACTGTCAGTTATGTCTCCTCCATTGCAGAAGCGGGCATGCAGTTGTCATTTAACAGAGAACCTTTGCAGGCAAAATCAAGTGCTATTGCTGCAAAATTGTCAGACATCTGAGGGGCAATTGCCCCCCTCCAGCCAATTGCGCCGCAGACATGGGAAAGGGCCCAAAGGTTGGCATGGGCCATAATTCCCAAAACCTATTTTCTTCAGAAAATGGCGCTGACATTTAGCTGTAGGTTTCCCAGGCTTAAATAAAATGGACTATTATGTAGTTCCTTTACAAAAAAAAATAGTTAAGAGTTTTAGATGTAGGTTAACAGAACCTTACCATACCACTATCTGCCTCACCGATATAAAAAGCTGATCCGGTGGGTGAGTATGGCCCAAGTACAGTGCACTACTATTAACTCCAATGGGTGCCTCTCTAAAAAGAAGTTCCCTGTGTACAGAGGTGCCCACTGAAGTCAATTGAAGTGCTCTATACTGCCACACGAGCTTCTCAAAGCAGTGCGAATGGTGAAAAAGTGCAGCGCAAAAGCAAGTGGCAGGTAAGCAGGGGAGTCTTGTACTCCCTGGCGCATTCTGGTGAACGAAAGTGGACTTTGACTTAAAGTGGACCATTCACCAGGATTCTATCCCCCAGTGATTTGTCCTCTTAGCTGGGGTTGCCCGCATTGGGATACCCCGCTTTGTAAACACCCACCTTTCCGCTGTTCCTATCACATGCGCAGACCCTCCTCCAATCCCAGCCGCAAACCGGCTCTCCTCTCCGCCTGCCCACCCGCCGCCTTACCTACTGTCGCCAGCTCAGATCTGACTACCCAAGGCAGCCAGACCAACGTCCCCTACACTACTCCAGCCCAGAGGAAACCTCAGCGCTGCTCCTGCCTGCCTGCCTTCACCTACACCCTGTGCACTACAACTAATACCACAGCCCGTCCAGGCTGTGGTGGTGAGTAACTAGCACTGAGCATCAACTGTACTAATTTTCCTAGCAATTTTGATCAACTTACCGAAACTGTAATTCATACAATTTCCTTGAATTCGTTTACCATTAATTAAAAGGATACAAGTAAAACCACAGCCAATCCAGGCTGTGGCGGTGAATAAAAAGCACCAAGCATATACTGTACTAATTGTTGCATCAATTATAATAAACTTACCAAAACTGTAAGTCATACAATCTCCTTATATTCAGGTTACCTTTAATTACAAGTTTTTCACATTTCCCCCACAACGTTACAAGCCTCACAACACATCTAAAAATACTGTGATTACTCACCTGTAGAATTGTTATTATGAGTATACAGTACGTCCTGCTCCAGAAAAGATTCTTTACTCTTTGGGTATTACTCTGCCAGATGGCGCTGGACTGCAGAGACCGTGAAATTGACTCCTCTCGGCCCCTCAAATACCCGGGACCTCCCACAAATCCCCAGTATTGAAAAGCAGTTAACGAGAAGCCGAGAGAATGATAACAGAAGCAACCAGTAACTATAAAACAGTGATAACAGTCACCATACAGGGGATCCAAGGATAATGCAAACCAAGGGTGGGTGGAGCAGGACGTACTGTATACTCATAATAACAATTCTACAGGTGAGTAATCACAGAATTGTATTATTCTTAGTATACAGTACGTCCTGCTCCAGATAAGATTCATTACTCTTGGGACATCCAATAGCAGTGTCCATAAAGTAGGGTGGGATCCCCAAAGGTAACAACAGACAGGTCAGACCACTGCTGCCTGCAGAACCTTGCGGCCAAAAGCAGCATCAGCTGAGGCCCTAACATCCACCATGTAAAACTTTGAAAAGGTATGAACAGAAGACCAAGTAGCGGCCTTGCAAACTTGTTCAACAGAAGCCTGGTGCTGAAAAGCCCAAGAGGCACCAATAGCACGAGCAGAATGAGCAGTAAGGCGGAAGGGAGGATTCTTCCCCTTAGCAGAATAGGCCTGAATCACAGCCTGGCGAATCCATTTGCTGATAGTAGATTTAGCAGGAGCCAAACCCTTCCTAGGCCCAGAAGGGACCACAAAAAGAGCATCAGTTTTTCTGAAAGGTGCAGTAGCCACCAGATAGTACTTCAGACACCTAACCACATCCAAAGAATGCAAGACCCTCTCCTTAGAGTTACTAGGATTAGGGCACAAGGAGGGAAGAACAATGTCCCGATTCAGATGAAAGGCAGACACAACCTTAGGCAGAAAATCTGGCTTGAAGCGAAAAACCACCTTGTCCTGGTGTCTCTCAAAGTAGGGGGGCTGGATGAAAAGCGCCGCCAACTCAGAAACACGCCTAACAGAAGTGATAGCCACCAAAAAGACAACCTTGAGAGTAAGAATGACCAGGGCAGCCTCCAGCACAGGTTCAAAGGGAGCACCCTGCAAGGCAGACAAGACCAAGTTCAAATCCCAAGCAGGCAACATAGGCTTACGTGGGGGACGCACATGAGTAACCCCCTGGAAAAAAGTCCTCTTCTTCCTAGCCTTTATCATGGTAACAACAACAGAGGCAGACAGCCCCTTCCCCATCCAAATGGAGGTTTCAGCAGCCAGGCCGTCAAAGCCAGAGTTTGTAAATTGGGATGGCGTAAATGACCCCGAGTGAGCAGGTCTGGAACCCTGAGCAGAGCGTACTGATCTACTGCCAGCTGCACCACGTCTGCGAACCACACTCTTCTTGGCCACCTGGGAGACACCAGGATAGCTGGCACCCCCTCCTGAGCTATCTTGCGCAGAACCCTGCCCAACAGGGGGAATGGGGGAAAGACATACAGGAGCTGAAAGCCCTGCTAGAGCATCTGTGGCCAAGGCCAGAGGGTCCTGGGACAGGGAGACCAAGGCCGGGAGCTTGTGACGGGACGCAAACAGATCCACATCTGGTTGGCCCCAACGGTGACAGAGAGTGAAACACCCTGTCACAGAGGGACTATTCTCCCAGGCGAGAGGTCCCCCTGCTCAGAGAGTCTGCCTGCAGATTCTCCACCCCCGAAATGTACACAGCTGATATGCAGGGAACATTGGCCAGGATCAGAGACACTTCCTTGAGGGCCCCTTGCTCCGGGTCCCTCCCTGATGATTGATGTAGGCTGAGAGCCCCACCGCCCTTGGAACTGCAACCTGTCAGACTGGCATCCGTGGTGACCGTCTCCCAGCAGGGGGCCAGAAAGGATCTGCCCACCAACAGGTTCCTGGAGTCCAGCCACGACGAGAGGGGCCACCTGAATAGGGGGGGACAGAACAAGGACCTGGTCCAGGGACGCAGGATCCTTGTCCCATACTGACAAGAGGTGGAGTTGCAGAGGCCTCATGTGAAACTGGGCATAAGGGACCGCCTCGAAGCACGACACTATCAGGCCCACCAGCTGCATTCCCTGCCTGATGGAGGGATGAGGGCAAGATAGCAGGAACTGAACCTGTGCCAGCAGACTGTCCACCTTCTGCCGAGGAAGAAAAATCCTTGCCTGAACTGTATCCAGATTCATTCCCAGGAAGGGTGTCACAAAGGAGGGAGACTGGAGTCATTTGGCTGGGTGATCAACCATCCCAAGTCTTCCCTGAGTGGACACTACCAGCTGAGTATCCTGTTGGAGGGATTGAGAAGTGATGAGAATGTCGTCAAAATAGGGCAGCACACGAATGCCCTTAGACCTGAGCCGAGCCATCACCCCTGCCAGCACCTTGGTGAACACTCTGGGAGCTGAAGTGAGACCAAAGGGCAATGCCACAAATTGCTAGTGCTGATCCTCCAGAGCAGACCTGAGGAATCTTTGATGACCTGGAAAAACAGGAATATGAAGGTAAGCATCCTTGGTTGGAGGTCATGAAGTCCCCTGGACACAGGGAACTGATGGCAGAGTGCAAAGTTTCCAAGCGAAAGCACCTGCATCTGACAAATTTGTTGAGGATCTTCAAGTCCAGGATGGGCCTGACTGACCCATCTCTTTTGGGCACGGTGAAAAGGTTGGAATAGAAACCCTTGCCCCTTTCTCGTAAGGGGACCTGACAGATGACCCCCAACTCCAGAAGGCTTTGCACCGCCAGAATTAGAGCCTGAGCTGACATAGGGTCCTGAGACATCCAGGATCTGATGAATCTTGGGGGCGGCCAGGCAGCAAACTCTATCTTGTAACCGGAGGACACTACCTCCTGAATCCACCGGTCTGAGACATGAAGCATGCAGACGTGAGCAAAATGCTGAAGCCGTCCCCCCACCCGGATGGGTGAGGGTGCCCCTTCATGCCTGAGGGGGCTTGGGAGAAGACTTAGGCTTGGAGGCCCAGGATGAGCCAGGGCGTCCATGTCCTCTGCCCCTACCCCAGAAATCTCCTCGGACCCCAGTAAAGGAGACCTCCCCTCCCCTATCTGGATCCACGGTAGGGGGAAGAAAAGGAGCCTTGGCCCCGAAAGGGCCGAGACTGCCTCCTGCGCTGGGGTAACCTACCTCCCTTAGCAAACAGGTCCAGGCGGTTCCCAAACAAGCATAGTCCTCTGAAGGGAAAACCAGTGAGAGCCTTCTTGGCAGCGTTGTCAGCTGCCCACTGGCGCAAACCCAAACCGAGCGGCGTATAGCCACCACTAGGGCAGAGGCTCTGCCACACATCCTAATGGTATCATCCAAGGCAGAGAGGACATAAGTCACAAAAACCTCACAACGAGAAAGAGCATTAAACTCTTCACTAGACACATCATCAGGAGCACCATCTAGGACACTTCTAAGCAGGGTCCTAATAGCCACCGCTGTAATGGCAAAGGCACAAACCGGGCGCAGCGCCGTCCCCACACAGGCAAAGGCATGGGACGCCAGCTGATCAATACGCCGGTCCTCACCATCTCGCAGCGTAGTAGAGTCAGGGGAATGCATGACAGAGGTGTTAGATAACCAAGGACCGGGGCATCCACCTACGGAGGGGATGACCAACGCTTCACCACATCAGCAGGAAAGGGATACCTCTTATCCCAACTCTTAGGGAATCCGGGGAGCCTGCTAGGACGCTCCCATTCCTTGAGCACAAGGTTATTAAAATGGGCCTGCTCAGGAAACTCTAAACGTGGCTTAGCAGTATGAAACAATTCCCCCTGCTGCCTAGGGGCTGCAACTGGGGGAGAGATAGACAGAACCTCAAAAATCTGAGCCAACAGCCTATCCGTATCATCTGGGGCCCAGGGGTCAGAGCCAGAATCATCATGGCCCCTGGGCCTCTCATCAGACGACTCTGAGCCAGAGAATAACTCCCCTTCTTCCAGGGGGGGTATAACCAGACAGTTCAAAGAACTCTTCAGCCTCCATAGGGAAAAGAGTGGCATCAGGCGTCAAGTGCCGCTTTTTAGCAGAGGCCTTACGCGCCATGGTATTAGCAAGCAACTTCTCAACACTAGCCAGTCTAGCAGACACATCAGGCGGAGAATCCCCACTGGTATGCAACTCAATGGGAGTCAAATTCAAGCTTGGGGGAGTAGGTGAAGCCATACGCTGGTAAACCAGGCTGCAGCGCAATCACCTGCTGGGCACAAGTAATACAGACCCGCACATTGTCAGCACTAGTAGGGGACACCCCACAAGCTACACACAGCCGGGCTTGTCCCGAAGGAACCCCCGAGCACATTATCCTGAGACGCCTCCATATGGTGATTATAGCGGCACAATAGGCCGATAGGGACTCACAATATAACAGCAACCCGGGATGCCCCAATAGCCCGCTAGGAAGTGGGAGTAATTAGCACACTAGGCTTCACAAAGTTTAGTAACTAAACGAGGGGTAGGGCAGGGAGAAACCAATGGAGCTCGACCCGCCTGAAAGACATAAGCGAAGAGGACCCCATAAGCGACATGCATAATGACATAGGGTAAATAAAACCGCCCACGAGGGCACTCACGGACCGCGGTAGGTAGATGCCAGCCACGCAGCAGATGGAATCCAGAGAAAAAATGGCTCAAAGAACTCAGAATACAGGGCCAATAGTGTAATTAATACCGACCAATCTGTATAACGCTACCTGAGAGGAGAAATCCCTCAGACAGCAAGATTAAAAATTCCAACAATTTTTGAGGCCTAATTAGTCAGAGGCAATGATACCTAGTCGTTTCTGATTTAATTAAAAGGTGGAAACACCCCCTCAAACAAAACTTCACTTTGGCAATACTATTGCATTTATTTATTCAAAGTTTTATGTATATATACTAACCTATTTTTCTTCACAGTATCGCGGAGAATATTAACCCTTTATTTACTCTCCCTTTTAACCTGCCTTTTTTTATCCACAGCACACCTACACTAATCTTTTCTCCACCTAGGTCCACACCTAAGTTAAAACAGATTAAAACATTTACATTTCTCCCAGGGAATACAGGTTTTTCCCTAAAGTAGGAGCTGCTCAAATTATCCAATTGCGTTACATACATATGGCCTAAAGTGTTGGTTAGTGCAGAGCGTCAGCAGCCGTTTCTCTAGTTGCCCTGCATAGTGTGCACACTCCCGCATCCGGCATATCTGAATAGCTGGGTGAGAGATTGCGCACAGCTGCAGGTCATGATCGTTGTAAGGAACCGGTGGAAATGTAAGCAATTACAGGCCATGGTGGGAACTTCACAGTTTTGATTAGGGATGCCCCAGGGGCACCTAGTCAGCCAGCCCTGGAGTCTTTTAAACAAACCACCTGTTGGCTTTAGTTAATTTGTTTCCCTAGTTAATGAAAATATCTTTTCCATCTTTAAGAATTTTCTGTTGTGGATAGTGTTAGAATAAATTAGTAGCAAAGTAAATCTATACCTTCACAATTGTGATAAAAATCTAACAAAAATCCATGTGTTATGAATGATGAGCTAACACTCATTCAGGAATCTAGTTTTTGGTTATGGTTACAATGGCGACAATAGATTTTGTGAAATTAACTTACCAACATTCCCTGTTTTGGTAAACCTGTGCTAAAAACTGTCTAAAATAGTCTACTTTAAGTGAAGCCCAATCACCAGGATTTTCATTATCCTGGTGATTGGTCCCCTTCGCAGCTGCATCCCGATGTAGAATGCCCCCGTGCAAACCCCCCCAGATAGCCCACTTTCACTCACCTTTCCACCAGTCCTACAGTGCATGTGCTTATCCAATCAGCGCTTTATACGTTGCATACAAATGTCTGTCATAAAAGCGCTGATTTGAACTTTGCGTTGGCATAGGTGGCTTCGGCGGCCACATCCTTGGCTCCCCTGTGAAATACTCCCTCCCACACACACTATCTATCTGGATAGCTGGGCGTGGGGAGCGAGCACAGCTACAGGGAAGCCAGCACAGCTACAGGGAAGCCGGTAATGCGGCCGCTGGCAAAGACAGCATCTTGGGACCCACCAGGATCAGGTAAGATTGCTGGTTCCGGGGGGGCGTGACTAAGATGGCCGACTGAGAACGCAGTGCTCGAGGGGCTCCTGAGTGTATCCTGATTATATTGCCTTCTGGCACATTCCCAGGCTGCTGTCAGCAGGCTTTGATACCCCAGGACAGCGCCGAGTGAAAGAGAGCCAGCGGCGGGAAACTGTCAGCGTGCACAATGAGTGGTGCGGCTGGCGGGAAGAGGAGGCGTCAGCCGGCATCATCTTGTGGAAGAGAGTGGCCAGCAGTGCACTCCATGGCAGCTCTCCGCACAGACTGCAGGCAGAGAGCGTGAGGTGGCAGAAGATGTGAGGAGGGGAAGGAGTGTGGTTGTCGGGCTGGGTTGCGGGCATCACCAGGAGATTAAAACGGAGGCTGCACCTGGGCCCCTCAGGCGAGGGACATACCCCTTCCCCATTCAGCATCGTCAGGAATCCTTCAGAATAATACAGCTCTCCTCCCCGTCCTCAGTTCCCATCAGGGGCCACACAGCAGGAGTTGCCAGGAAGCAGCTTGCAGGGCAGTCCCAGAACCCTACTACCCTATCAGGCTTGTTTCCACCTGAGAGCTCCCAACTATGGGAGTTAATAAACGCAATTCCACCTGAGAGCTCCCAACTATGGGAGGTAATAAACGCAATTCCATTCTGATCTGCAGTAGCACCCAAACTATGGAGGCCTTAGACGTGCTGCTGGACCCTGTAGAAAGATTTGGTGAATCCTCCGGGCTCAAAATTAACTGGGATAAATCCAGCATAATGCTCATGGATGATGCGGATAATCCAGTGATCTCCTGCAGGTCACGGCTAAAAGTGGTCAGCCAAATTAAATACCTGGGGATAACGATTAGTAGATCACCTGGGGAGTTCACCGGTTTAAATATAGCAACAGCAATAGCGCAGTTGAAAAGGCGCATCTCACAATGGGCAAACTTACCGCTTTCTGTTATGGGCAGAATATCTTTAAGATGGTATTTCTTCCCAAGCTCCTGTACCTTTACCAGGCCTCTGCAATTCTGTTACCTTCCTCACACTTCAAGTGTTGATACAATCATATTTAGCTTCTTTTGGGGAAAATCCCAACCAAGACTCAACAAGAGGGTAAATCCCAGGTGTCAGAGGGGGGGCCTTGCGGTACCTAATATGCTCTTATACTTCTATGCCACGCAGCTCCTTTACACACACTGGTGGATTCCCCTCCCCGTGGAGATCCCAGGGATATCGCTGAAAATGGCCTTGCTGGGGTCTAATGAGAGGCTGTCCACCTTAGTGTATGGGGGGGGTGGGGAAGGCGCAAACCGCAACAATGTGTATGAGGATGTTGTATAAGATCTGGGGTAGAGTGGCCAAACTGGGAGTGGAGGCAGGAGAGGGGCTGGTTTGGTCTCCATTTACCCCCCTCTGGGGTAATCCCAGGCTACCGATGCATGTATTCACTGGTTACTGAAATAAAAGGAATAATAAATAAATCAGGAAGGTAAGCTGTGGCCTCCCTGCAGGGGCTCAGCTGAGAGCAAAATGACAATAAGGAGGAGGGGCATAGCATATAAAGCCACTGCAATTATTAAACTTTAATATGAAAACCTACAGCTTTGAATCATAGATCATTAAAAATAACAAGAAAGGAAAAAAAAGGCAATACACTCAGAAAAAGGTTTTACAGAATTGCCAAACCAAACCGCTCTGAAAACAAAAACTTGCACCACCAGGTCCTGATTACAGCCTACATATAATAAATAAACACTAATCGCTTGCTGTGGGCCTTTGGGCTGTACTATAACTAATAAACTGCTAAACCTTTATACTGAATTTATTTATTTTTATTATACTAAAAGCAATTTAACAGCCACCATAAATTAAATCACAATTGGTATAGTTTACTTCAACTTAATACTGGCAGCCTAGTCTGTTACTTTATGATGCAAAGGTAGAGCTTATTGACACTTTGTTTTAATGTCATTGCCTTCTGACATTAGCTGGTTTTGGCTTATTCTATCAGAGTGTAGCGTTGTAAACCTTCAATATCAGGGACATTTGAAAAGTGCTTTACACTTTAAATACTTGCCCTAAATCAAACACAAAAAAGTAAATCTCCCCACATAAAAAAAAAAAAAAAAAAAAAAAATCCATGGTCACTGTTTCCCAGCCTGTCTTCCTGGCTTCTTATCTTGAGGTCCACCTCTACCTCCACCAGGCATTCCTCTTCCACGTCCACCAAAAACTCCTAGGGAAACAAAAGTGTATTATTAATACGTAAAGATTCATAAGCTTGACATAATTAGATGCAGTGTTCATAAATTAGATGCCTAAACATACTTGCAGCAAACCGCAATTACCTTGAAAGACTGTCCTGGCAACTAACAAAACAAATACTCTCTCTTTCTCCCCTGCAGCTGATCGTTGTGGTAGTACCAGTGACAGGAGATCAGGCCAGGACAGCGCAAAAACAGTTATTGCTTGTCTTAGTGTTGCACCCCTGAAATGTTTCTAGAAAATGAGGTACAGTACATGGTTATTTCCTTTGTGTGTATTGGAACAATGAAAAAAGTGGCTTAAAAATACCGTTTTGTGAGTACTCACCTTTAAAACGGGTATTATGAGTGTGCCATACACTCCACTTCGATCTTCATGACATGTGGGAAATCTCCAGTAGAGGGCGAACTTCTGCAGAGATGAATATGCAAAAAAGAAAGCACCTCCCGGTCCATATATACCTGGGACCTCCCACCAATTTCCCAGTGTAAAAAAGCAGTAAGGGGACCAGGAATAATCAATTATAACCTAACAATCAAAACCAATGGTTCACCATATAAAAGCCCCAGAATACCTGAAAAAAGGGGTGGGGCGAAGTGGAGTGTATGGCACACTCATAATACCCGTTTTACAGGTGAGTACTCACAAAACTGTATTATTCTAAGTGTGCCATACACTCCACTTCGATCTTCATGACATGTGGGACATCCAATAGCAGTGTCCGTCATAGGTGGGAACCAGAAACAGTAAAGAATGTACCAACTCAAACCACTGCAGCTTGCAGAACCTTGCGGCCAAAAACAGCATCCGCTGAAGCCCGCACATCAACCTTGTAAAACTTGGAAAAAGTATGAACAGAAGACAAAGTAGCAGCCTTACAAACTTGTTCAACAGAAGCCTGGTGCTGAAAAGCCCAGGATGCACCAGCCGCACGAGTAGAGTGCGCAGTGACCCTAAAAGGAGGAGTCCTCCCCTTAGCAGAATAGGCCCCAACAATGGCCTGACTAATCCATTTGCTAATCGTAGACTTAGCAGGCGCCAAACCTTTCCTGGGCCCTTTCCTGGGAAGGAAGAATTAGTCACCAAATAGTACTTCACACGGCAAAAAGCATCCAAATTGTGCAGAACCCTCTCCTTGTCATTGTTAGGCTTAGGACACAAGGAAGGGAGAACAATATCCTGATTGAGGTGGAAAGCAGACACCACCTTAGGAAGGCTAAAAACGAAAAACCACCTTATCCTGGTGTCTCTCAAAGTAAGGGGCCTGAATCGACAGAGCCGCCAACTCAGACACGCCGAACAGAGGTAATAGCCACCAAGAAAGCAACCTTCTGAGTGAGAACCGAAAGAGAAATATCCTGTAACGGCTCAAAAGGAGGACCCTGCAGAGCCAAAAGAACCAAATTCAAATCCCAAACAGGAACCACAGCCTTCTGAGGGGGCTGCACATGTGGGACCCCTTGGAAAAAGGTCTTAACCAGCGGGTGTAAGACAAAAGACCTCTGGAAGAAAACCGACAGAGCAGAAACCTGTCCTTTCAAAGTACTAAGCTGGAACCCAAGATCCAGATTATGCTGAAGAAACTCCAAAATCCTGGGTATCGAAAACACCCTGCAAGGCAAGGCCCTAGCCTCACACCAATCAATATAGGACCTCCAAGTCCTATAGTAAATGCCAGAAGAGCCCTAATCAAGGTCTGAACAACAGCCTCAGACAAACCTTCCTCTTTCAAAATGAAGGTTTCAGCAGCCAAGCCGTCAAAGCCAGCGTTCGTAAATTGGGGTAAAGTAGATGACCCTGAGATAGCAGGTCCGGCAACAAGGGAAGCCGGTACAGATCTACGGCCATCCTTACCACGTCTGCGTACCAAACCCTTCTTGGCCACCTTGGAGCCACCAGAATCGCTGGTGCCCCTTATCCTGCTGCGAGTCCCTCCTTGGTGATTGATGTAAGCTACCGCCGTTCAGTTGTCTGAACGAACCTGAACCGGTAGACCCTGTAAATGTGAGGTCAGCCGAGCCAGAACCAGTCGGATGGCTCTGAGCTCCAAGACATTGATGGGGGTGTGAGCCTCCTGAGGACCCCACACCCCGCTGAACTGATGACTTTTCCAATAACCTCCCCAGCCCGACAGGCAGGCATCCGTGGTAACCGTCTCCCAACAAGGGACCAGAAAGGATCTGCCCTTCAACAGGTTGCTCGATTCCAGCCACCACCGAAGGGACTGCCGAACCCTGGGAGACATCCTGAAAGGTTGATCCAATGACTACGGACAATACGTCAATTGGTGAAGTTGAAGAGATCTCATGTGAAACTGTGCAACCGGTACCGCCTCGAAATGGGATACCATCAAGCCCACCAGTTTCATCCCCTGTCGGATAGAGGGACAAGGATTGGCCAGAAGAAGGCGGATCAGACCCTGAATCCCCTGCACCTTGGTCTGGGGCAGAAACACTCTGGCCAGAATGGAATCCAGATTCATGCCCAGAAATGAAATCACACGAGACGGAGAGAGAGAAGACTTGGGGCGGTTGATCATCCACCCGAACCTCTCCAGGGTCGACACCACCTAGTGGGTGTCCAGCTCCGCCTGACGGAGGGAAGAAGCTGAGATCAACAGGTCGTCCAGATAAGGCACAATGCGAATGCCCTGAGCTCTGAGCAGAGCCATTATTCCCGCCAAGACCTTGGTGAAGACCCTCGGCGCCGAGGTCAGACCTAAGGGAAGAGCTACAAACTGATAATGTTGATCCTCCACTGCAAACCGGAGGAATCTCTGATGTGCCTGAAAAATCAGAACATGCAGATACGCATCCTTGATGTCTATGGATGTCATAAAATCCCCTTGGCGAAGGGAATTGATAGCCGAGCGCAGAGTCTCCATGCGGAACTTTTTGGCTCTGATAAACCTGTTGAGAACCTTGAGATCTAGAATGGGTCTCACCGAACCCTCCTTTTTGGGAACCGTGAAAAGGTTGTAGTAGTAACCCCTGCCTCTCTCCGACAGAGGCACCGGGCATATAACCCCCATGTCCAGAAGGTTTTTCACTGCTAACAGGAGCCCCTGTGCAGCCTGAGGGTCCGAGGGCACCCGAGATCTTAAGAATCTTGGGGGCGGCCAGTACTAGAACTCCAGTTTGTACCCGGAGGAGACCACTTCCAAGATCCAATTGTCTGTGACCTCCCAGGCCCAGACCCGGAAGAAGAGCCGCAGCCGTCCCCCCACCCTTGCGGGTGAGGGCCCCCCTTCATTGCTGATCCGGTTTAACGGCAGACTTGGGCTTGGAACCCCAGGCAGGCGTGGGACGTGCCCGACCTCTGCCCCTGTTCCAGGACGAGCCCCTGACACTAGAGAAGGCCAAACCCCTAGCCGCTCTGGCCCCTCGAAAGGAAGGAGTGAACGAGCCAGCCCCCCGAAAGGGGCGGCGCTGTTTCTTCCGCTGAGGTAACTTACCACCTTTAGCAACAGCATCCAATTTATCTCCAAACAGCCGCGTACCCAAGAAGGGAAGAGCTGTGAGCGACTTCTTGGCCCCAACGTCCGCCGTCCACTGGCGGAGCCAGACCAATGTGCACATAGCCACCAGTAAGGCTGAAGTCCAACTACACATGACAATAAAATCTTCCATAGCAGCCATGACAAAATCCATGAACAATTCACATCTCTTAAGGGTAGCAAACTCAGCGCAAGCTGGATCAAACTGAGCGTTATTCAGCCAGTCCCTGATAAGAGACCTGGTAGCAAGCGACACCAGGGCAGATGCACAAACAGGACGCAGGGCCGAGCCCACGCTGGCAAATGCGTGGCACGCCATCTGATCAAGGCGCTTATCCTCGCCATCCTTAAGGGAAGTGGCGTCAGGGGTGTTCAGCACAGAAGAGTTGGTCAAACCTAAAACTGGCGTGTCGACCTCGGGAGGAGAAGACCAGCGTTTAACCGCCTCCACTGGGAAAGGATACTTCTTATCCCATCCCTGAGGAATACCAGAAAGCCGACTGGGCCTCTCCCATTCTCTAAGGATCAGTGCATCAAAGTGACCCTGGGTAGGGAATTCCAGACGGGGCTTGCGGACCCCAAAAAATTCCCCCTTCTTGAGAGGGGGTGCCTCAGGCGGTTCAATATCCATCACCTCCAATAGATGTGACAAAACAGTGGCCGTATCTATGGCATCCCCCAGCGCCTGCCTGACATCGGCATCCCCAGACTGCACATAGCCAGCCTCTGTTTCCTGATACAATTCCCCCTCCTCTAACGGGGAATAATCTGACAAATCAACGGAATCGTCGTCAACATCCCACAAGGGCTGAGCCGATGACAAATGTCTCTTTTTAGCCTGGGCCTTCTTGCCCACCGTGCTAGCAATAATTTTCTCGATGCTGGCCAACCTAGCCCAAACATCAGAGTGCGACTCCCCGCTGGCACCAATGTCACTTGGGGTACGTATAAGGCGGGGAGGGGAAGGCGATGAAGCGGGAGGAGCCGACCCAGAAGGCTGGGTACCAGACTGCCGCGTTATGGCCTTTTGTGCGCATGGTATACAGATCAGCACATTCTCCCCCGTAAGGGATACCCCACACATGGCCCGGATTGCCCCAGAGGGAGCCCGAGCCCAGTATCCTGCGGAGCCTCCATATGGTGATTTTTGTGGTCAGTCGCAAGACCGCAGGGAATTTACGCCTAACCAACCCGGGATGCCCCTTAAAAGTCCCAGTGGGAGGATTTGAGGTGATCAATTTTACACTAGGGACCCCAGGACCAGGAGGAACCCCTTAATATGCACAAATACAATGCAATCTGTAACACACAAACAGGCAACATAAGTGTAATCCCCTACATATATAAGGCAATAACACACACATACATAATTGTGTATAATATAATTATATATATATATATATATATATGAAATAGATATCAGTGATTAAATCAAAGACCCAGAACCGCGCTAAAAATGATTAACCTAAAAACTTACAAAAGTGAATTGCTCAACGTGTGAAAGTCCTTATCTCAAAAAAGACCCAAAATATTAGAAAATTAAAATAAAAAACACAGAGCACACAATTACATATAAATACCAATTCTCACTTAGTGAGACATAGACTTAATCAACCAAAAAAGTCCAAAGCATTAGAAATTTAAAAAAGTGAAAAAAGTCGGGTATCCCACGGTGCATGCACTTCACATGAACGTGTGCAAAAATACCTCCACCAAACGTGCAAACTCTTACCGACTTCACAGCAAAAGAAAGCCTTCAAATAATATTAATCAACGCTATTGCCCCCACTGGGCTTCCGTGTGGATCAGGACTTAAACGTTGCTCAACCTTTATATGGTGACTCCAATTAATAGATATATGAAAATATCGCTTCAAAGAGACCACAGTCTCAGTAGTAGTCAAAATTGACTCAGATGGTGCCAATTCATTTCATGGCTTGTGTCTCTCCGGAGCAGCAGGAAGCAGGACTGAGACTCTGAGCCCGCACGTTTGGTGGAGGTATTTTTGCACACGTTCATGTGACGTGCATGCACCGTGGGATACCCGACTTTTTTCACTTTTTTTAATTTCTAATGCTTTGGACTTTTTTGGTTGATTAAGTCTATGTCTCACTAAGTGAGAATTGGTATTTATATGTAATTGTGTGCTCTGTGTTTTTTATTTTAATATATATATATATATATATATATATATATATATATATATATATTTATATATATATATATATATATATATATATATATATTATATATATTTATATATTATATATTATATATATATATATATATATATTTATTATAATATAATATAATATATATTTATTTATTATTATATGTGTAACCAAAAACAAATATACACACACACACACCCGCAAATCAGTGGGGGCCCCCTGCTAGAGAAGGGCCCCCACATAAGCTAAGGAAGTGGCCATCCGGCCCTTACCACCAGGAGCGCAGCTCAGCAACAGCATCCAAAATGGCCCCCGAGAAGTGCCACATGCAGAAAGACGGGAAGAGAAGGGGGAGGGCAGGCCAGCGCAGAACGCACGCTCGCCAGGCCACGCCCCCCCTCCCAGCAACGCGGATCCCAAGAAGTGAGCCACAGAGTCGCGCCAAAGAAGGGGGCGGGGCTATCGCGGCCGCGCCGAGAGCCCGGCCCCGCCCCCTCCCTGAACACAGCCTGAGGGGGAGAAGCTCCCCCAGGCTAAATCAAAGCACCAGATATAGTCCCAGATGTGAAAAATACAATTCTGTGAAATTCTCACCTGTAGAATTGGTATTATACGTATACAGTACGTCCTGCTCCAGATATAATACTTACACTTGGGTTATCCTCCGCCAGATGGCGCTGTGCACTGCAGACATGCAAAAAACAGGCTCCTCCCGGCCCTTCACATACCCGGGGACCTCCCACAAATCCCCAGCATTGAAAAGCAGTGAACCAGAAGCCGGGAGAATTCAACCACCAAAAACAACTGGTAATAATAACAATCACCATACAGGGGATCCAGAATAATGCAAAAAACCAGGGTGGGGTGGAGGTGGAGCAGGACGTACTGTATATGTATAATACCAATTCTACAGGTGAGAATTTCACAGAATTGTATTATTCTAAGTATACAGTACGTCCTGCTCCATATATAAGACTTACACTTGGGACATCCAATAGCAGTGTCCATAAAGTAGGGTGGGATCCCCAACAAAAAAGGCAACAGCAGACAGTTTAAAGCACTGTCACCTGCAATACCTTGCGGCCAAGAGCAGCATGAGCTGAGGCTCTAACATCAACCTTATAAAACTTTTGAAAAGGTATAAATAGAAGACCAAGTAGCGGTCAAGCAAACTTGTTCAACAAAAGCCTGGTGTTGAAAAGCCCAAAAGGCACCAAAAGCACGAGTAAAATAAGCAGAGAAGCGAGTAAGAAGAGTCTTCCCCTCAGTGGAATAGGCCTGAGTAACAGCCCGACAAGTCCAAACGCCAACAGTAGCCTTGGCAGAAGCCGAAAACCTTTCCTAGGACCAGAAGGAACCATCCCATCCAAGTAATGACCAGGCCAAAGGCCACCTAACCCCCCCCCCCCCCCCCCAGAACAGACGAGATCGGGCACATACAGGATGGAGTTGGCCGAAGACCCAAAGGAGCATCAGTTCTCCTAAAGGACACAGTGACTACCAAGGAAACCCTTCCAACACCTGTTCAAGGAATGCAGAACCCTTTCCTCAGCGTTGCTAGGAATAAGGCACAGAAGGAAGAACAATATCTTGAATCAATGAACATAAGACACCACCTTAGGCAGAAAGTCCGGCTTAAAGCGGAACACCACCTTATTCTGGTGTATCCCAAAGAACGGGGGCTAGATAGACAGAGCCGCCCGCTCAGACACATGTCTGACTGATATAAGAGCCACCAGAAGGACAACTTTGAGGGTAAGAACAGCCAGACAGCATCCTGACAAGGTCCAAAGGGAACACCCCGCAAGGCAGACAGAATCAAATTCAAAACCCATCAGGGACCATAGGATTACGCGGGGGACGCACATGAGTAACCCCCTGAAAGAAGTCTTAACCAAGGAAACTGAGCAAAAGACTTCTGCAGGAAGGCGGACAGGGCAGAACCTGACCCTTCAGAGTACCGAGTTGGAGAATTTCAACTCCAACCCATGCTGTAATAACTCTAGAACCCTGGGAACAGAGAACGCCCGACAGGGAAGAGACCGAGACTCACACCAATCAATATGGGTACGTCATACCCTATAATAGATGGAAGAAGAAGAAGCTTGCTCCTAGACTTCCCACAGCCTCAATCACCGAGACAGATAAGCCTGTCTCCATCAAGATGGATGTTTCAGCAGTCAGGCCGTCTATAGTCTGTAGATCGGGGTGACGTAAAGGGGCTCCGAGGTAGCAGAGCTGGCACTCCTGGCAGAACGTACAGATCTACTGTCCTCAGTACCACGTCTGCGAACCACACTCCACTAGGCCACCCAGGGGGCCACCAGAATCACTGGTCCCCCCATCCAGAGCAATTTTGCGAAGAACCTTGCCTAGCAGGGGGAATGGAGAAAAGACATACAGAACAGAATGTCCTGCCATAACATTACTAAATCATCATGACCACGGCCAGAGAATCCTGGGACAGGGAAACAAGGGCAGAGAGCTTGTGATAGTGGCGGGGCACACACAGATCCACACTGGTTGGACCTCAAAGTGACAAAAGGATTAGCACATCCTGTCGCAGAGGGACCTCAACCAGAGCGAATACCACTGATATGCAGGGAACATTGTCCACCACCCAGATCAGGATCAGAGACACTTCCCGGAGGACCCTACTGCTCTGGGTCCCTCCCTGAATATGTAATGTAGGCCAAGGCCATCAGATAGGCCTAGCTCCCCCAAACAGGCAGGCCCTGAAGAGGAGTAGGCAAGCGAGTTAGAACTAACTTGAACGCTCATAGATTCAAACATTGATAGGTGTATAGGCCTCCTAAGGGCCCCACCTCCCCTGGAACCGTAGGGACTTTCAGAAGAAGACCCCCCTCAACCTGATAGATTGGCATCCATGGTGACCGTCTCCCAGGAAAGGGCAAGAAGGGACTGCCCCCAGACAGGTTCCTTGAGTTCATCCACTACAAGAGGGACCTCCTCACCAAGGATGAAGGCACACATACCCTGCTCCAGGGACGCTGGGTCATTGTCCCGTAGGACAAATAGGAGAAGTTGCAGAAAGCCCCAGGGGGGACTGAGCATAAGGGGCCTCTTTGGAGTACGCCACCAACGGGCCCACCAGCTGCCTGGTGGAGGGACGGGGACAGCTATGAGGGACTGAGCCCATACAACCAGATTGTCCACTTTATTGCTGAGGAAGGAAGATCCTTGCTTGAACTGTATAAAAATCATTCACAGGAATGGAGTTACCAATGAAGGGGACAATAAGGACTTGGGGTGTTTGATCACCCCTCCAAATGACTCCCAAATGGACAGCCTCCAGCCGAGTATCCAACGTAGCCAGACGTAGAGACTGGAAAGTGATGAGGACGTCCAGGTAGGTCATCCATCGGAACGCCCCTTGGTCTCATCAGAGACCACAACCCTGTCAGCACCTTGGTGAGCACTCTGGGAGCTGAAGAGAGGCCAGATGACAAGGCCACAATTATCAGTGTTGGTCAACCAACGCGAATCTGAAGAACCTCGGTGTCCAGAGGACACAGGGAAGTAAAAATAAGCAGCATTGAGCTCCACAGACGGCAAGAAGCCCCCGACGCGCAAGGAGCTGATGGCCGAGCGCAGTGTTTCCATTGCAGAAACCGCCTGTAATTGACGAATTGCTGAAAATCTGAGTCCAGATTGGGCCAGACTGACCCATCCTTTTTTGGGGAACTGTGGAAAGGTTGGTGTAGCGGCCCCTGCCTCTGCCTATTAAGGGCAATCTGCAAGAGACCCCCAGACCCCGCAGGCCTTGCATGGCCTGCACCAGCACCTGAACAGAGGCAGGGACCAGGAGCACCCGGGACCCGATAATCTTGGGGGAGGCCGCACAGCAAACTCTATCTAGTAGCCGGAGGGCACTAACTCCTGAATCCACCAGTCTGAGGAGTGATACCGCCTGGCATGAGCTAGGTGCCGCAGCTGTCCCCTCGCCCAGCCGGGCGAGGGCGCCCCATCATGCTTGAGGGGATTTTGGTGAAAGATTTAGGCTTCGCCCCGCCAGAGGGGCCAGGGCGTTGTCTGCCGCTCCTGGGGCAGGAGTATGCACGAGCCCCCAGGAAGGACACCCCTGGTTCTTGTTTTACACTATGGTAGGGAGGGGGAGGGGTTACCCTGCCCCGAGGGGCCGATACGGGCGTCTACGTTGGGGTGATTTGCCCTTTTTTACCAAACAGGTCCAGACGGGCCCCAAACAGGCGTTGCCCTCTAAAGGGAAGCACAGTAAGAGTCTTCTTAGCAGCATCGTCAGCACCCCACTGTCGCAGCCAAACCAAGCGACGTATAGCCACCACAAGGGCAGAAGTCCTTGCACACATTCTAATGGTGTCATCCAGTGCTTATAGGATACATTTTACAAATACATCACAACTGGAGAGCGCATTAAACACATCCCAGGGAGATCCTCAGGGTGATGATCAAGCATCTTTCTGATGAGGGTTCTAGCGGCCACTGCAGTAATGACCGCGGCACAGACCGGGCGGAGGGGGGGGGTTAGGAACCCCTACGATCGGCGCATCCACCACGGGGGGTGATGACTAACAATTGACCACCTCAGGGGGAAAAGGGTATTTCCTATCCCAGTCCCCTGGGACCCCTGGAATTTACTGGGGAAATCCCATTCCTTGAGAACAAGAGCATGGAAACGAGCCTGCTCTAGAAATTCCAAGCGCGCTGTCGCTGTATGGAAACGCTCCCCTCTCGGCTTGGAGGCCTCACCAGGGAGAGAGATAGACAGGACCTTAAAGACCTTAATCAACAAATCTCACCCTGGCCCCAGTATTCAGGGCCAGAATCGTCATGACTCCTTGGCCTCTCATCAGATGAGCCTGAGTCAGACCACCTCTCCATCAGAAGGGGTAAAGGCATGCGGAGTAGTGAACTCCTCAGTTCCCATAGGACAAACAGAAAACAGGAGGCGTCAAGGGCCACTTCTTACCAGGGCCCCTGCGCCCTGACAACCTCGCAATAATCTGATCAGCCGTAGGAAGTCTGCAGACACAGCAGGCTGCAAATCCCCACTTGTATGCGACTCAGCAGGAGTGAGATTTAAGCATGGGGAAATAGGTGTATTGAAACAAGGTGCAGCCACTGGCAAGCCCGATTGCAGGGCCAGTGCTTGCTCGGCACATTGTGCGCAGACCCGTGCCCTGTCAGCATCAGCATGGGGTTGACCACACGCTATACACAGCCGGTCTTGTCCCAGAGGGACCCCGGTCATATAATTCTGAAATGCCTCCATATGGTGATTATCTAGGCACATTATGCCAGCAGGGATTTACGCAATAGGCAACCCTGGATGCCCCAAAGACCCGCTAGGAAGGTGGGAGAATTTTACAAGGCCCGCTATAATTTAACCCGGGCCAGGGAAGCCACTAGATTCAGCCGTCTGAAAGACATAATCAGAGCCATGCACAGCAATAAAGAATCATGAAAATCGCCCACAAGGGCACTTACAGACCAAGGGAGGAGGAGGGCCGTTACCACGTGCGCGCGACTAGCATCAAAATGGAGCCAAGCGAACCTCGAAGGGCGGGCCAGAGCGGGCAGTGACGCAGAGCGCGCCAACCCAGGTCCCCGCCCCCCCCAAAGAGCTCTAAGACAGTAGTCAATATTGTCAAGAGAAGCAAAGTGTATCACACACATAGAATAGATGATTTTGCCAATAGAGACGCCGCAGCGTCTGGGCCGCCGCCGCCGCCCGGCGCAGCACATCCAATAAAGGAAAGAGACGAGCGCGGCGGCGGCAGATACACAATAAAAAAGCAAACAGCGCGGCTCGGACACCAAGTTACAAGTCAAGGACAATACTAAGGCCATAATCGTGTAATCACAGTACACTTGAGACCGCCACACCCCCCCCTTTCTTTCCCCCCGAGCTACGGGGGGGGGGGGGGGGGGGGACGAGGGAGGATGGCGACCCTTTGGATAGGGCCCACCGCTACACGGGGCAATAATGCGGGAGGGGCATCCACTAGGAGGCTCACCATCAGCCTAAACCGCCTACCCTTTGGTGGGGGACTGCGGTGGAGCATGGCTCCGTTAAGCACGCATGGTGCTGCCTACCTTCACCCGACCAGCGCAGCCCAGGCTGGGAGGCACATCACATCAAGGATGGGTGGGAATAGACAACAGGGCCGCAGGCTGGAATAGCCCCGCTCACCTGCGAGGGAGTGATACTTCATGTCTTCGCAGTCAGCACTGCAGAGAAATCTGGGGATTTGTGGGAGGTCCCCGGGTATATGAAGGGCCGGGAGGAGCCTGTTTTTGCATGTCACAGCGCCATCTGGCGGAGGATAACCCAAGTGTAAGTATTATATCTGGAGCAGGACGTACTGTATACTTAGTATAACATCCTGTCAGTCACACACACACACAGTGAAACTCACACACCCACACACACAGGGGCATAGGAGAACGAAACCGAATTAACCGCCAGGCAACCCCCCCCCCCCCATCCTGGAGGGGAGTAAGGGACCCAGAAGGGGGGGAACCCTGCCAGAATCCGGCCATAAGCATAGAGGGACGGGGCATCCCACACCAGGATCACCAAAACCTGGATAACCGCCTACCCCATAGTGAGGTCTCACGGTGGAGCAGTGCTCCTTCCACACCCATAGGGTGCTGGCTACCTTCACCAGGACCCGCAGCCTAAGCTGGGAGGCTCAAATAGGAGCAATTTAGAAAGGGTCCTGGCAGCAATAGGGACAATAAACAACCGGGCGCGGGCCCGGCTTACCTGTAAGTAAAGAAGTCTTCATCTTCTGTCTTGTCGCCTTCCCTGCAGAGAAGGAACTGGGAAATTGGAGGGAGGTTCCAGGTATATATGGAACGGGAGGGGCTTTCGTTTTTGCATATTCATCTCTGCAGAAGTTCGCCCTCTACTGGAGATTACCCACATGTTGTGAAGATCGAAGTGGAGTGTATGGCACACTTAGAATAAAGGCAAATTGAACTAAATTTCACACAACTTCAGAAGTGGTCTTGACAAAATTGTCGTCAACTTTTAAAACATTTTGGGTAAACAACCTTGTTTGAAACTCGTTCAGACTCACCAGTGGCAGGTGTGAGCAATATAAAAAAAAAAAAAAAAATCACACCTGAAACCAAAAAAAAAAGGCAAGACGCTGACTCAATCTTTGCATTGTGTGTGACACACAATGCATGGAGAACAGAGCGAGAACAGTCCGAGGACTTGAGCAACAAAAAAGTAACCATAAAGGTTCTTTCTTTTAGTCACAAAGAGGACCTAGCTCTAGGATTTTTCTTTTTCTAAGACAGTGGGTTTTGACGTGGTGTTCATAGGCAAAATGGACACCTATCAAAGTTTTTTCAATTAGCACAACCAGTAAAAACATCAACCTACGATTACAGAAGTCAACCAAAAAACAGAGAGGGAGCCACGTTCTCCATGTGGCCAGAAAAAAGGACCTTTACAGTGAGTACTTCTTTTTCTTCATGTGGAGGACGCAATGCTAGGACTTCTCATTGCTTTGATACCTGCACCTGCCTCAGAATAAGAGAAGTTAGAGGAAATAAAACTTCCCTTGTCGTTGAGTAGTACGTTTCGCACCTTGAATTGTTGGCAGTGGCGAAGAGATATATAAGAGGAAAGCCATATGATGCAACAATCTGAAGAAAAACCTCCTGATTTAGACACCACTCTGGTCAGACTTAGAAAATCTGCTATAGTGTTCAGGGTACCCTTTAAGTAAACTGCTGATATTCACAGGATTTGTTCCTTTCCTGTAAGGGGAACCGAATTAAGTTTGAGAGATTTATTAGCGACGGGGAATTGGTTCCATCCTGATGATTTATGTATGCTTTTGTTCCAACGAGAGGAGGAGGAATCTCTGCAGGGTTCGCATACGAGTTGGAGATGGAACTGCCGGGATTGCTGCTGTCATGATTTCCCGGAGAGAAACTTAAGACTTAGGAATCTTTGGGTCATTGTTATGATCCTCTGTATCTTTTCCTGTGGAAGTAGACTCCTCTAAAAGATACTGTCTATATTGTACCAGTGGAATCTGCTAAAAATGGCTGGGTACTAGATATGATTTTTCTAAGTTTACAACCCAGCCCCAATTAAGACGACGCCTTCTTTTCCAGGATCATTCAGTGATGGCTTTTGCACCAGAAAAATGAGAATAGAATCCCCACCCCTCTAAGTGGGATGAAACCACATTCTTAAGAAGTAATTCCTGTAAGACTAGTGGAAAGGTTTCCCTCTTTCTGGGGTATCTAGGTAACACAGTAACCAGAAAAAAGGATTGAAGGATGAATAAGAACTCTAATCGATATCCTCTTTCCAATGTCAGTAGTACAAACTGATTGAGAAATTGCTCACCAGGAGGCTACATGTGAGCCTTAGCCCAACCGGGTAGTCTCTGTCAGGACTGAGACTTAGGGCCCTCTGGAGGTTTGCAGATCTGCAAACTACCCCTTTTTTGAGGCCTTGTCTGTGTCCGTTTTTTCTGCTCGCTCTGCTTTAAAAGAACCCTGCCTCTTATAGTAACGAGACCTTGAAACCTTTGCTTTTTATTTGGAAATATATCTTACCAGATTCACTGGAATGAGTCAGAATGGTATCTAGATCTTCTTTAAACAGGAGATTACCATGAAAGGGAATGCCGCATAATTTGTCTGAAAACATGGTTGGGTGATCTGTTTTTTCTAAGGCTAGAGAGCCCTTCCAGGCTAATAAAGCTGTAGACCTGGCCCTGGATCCGATGGCTTCCTCTGAAGGATTAGCTAGGAGGGACAGCGCTCTAAACAGGGTAGGTAAGGTGTCTAGAATGCTCTCCTTGGGAGAGTCACTTTCCAGAAAACCCATAAGGTTATTAAGGTATGTCTCCATGCTTCTGCTGCCCGGATAGGATCACATAGTGCCCCCATATCCTCAAAAGCTAGGGCTGCTGGTCCGGACATCTGACCCAGTGGTTCATCTAATCTTGGACATTTGCTCCATGTCCTGCAATGGAAATTTTCTTTTGAGCTAGTTAAGCATAAACAATTTCTTTTCTGGGCGATCCCACTCAGATTTAAGGATATCCTTGATGGCTGAATAAACAGGAAATGCTTTGGATTTTTTCTCCAAAAGTTTCTTGTACACGATATTCTGTACAGATAAGGGCTTATCCTCGCACTTAATTCCCCAGGTTTCATAGACATCTAATAAACCTGCCAATTCTTTAGGTAATGCTGCAGAGGAACCAGAGGCCCCTCTGCCCCTATTACCCTGTATACCCTTCATTGAGAAAGTCCTTAGAAGAGAGTTCACCCTCTTCCATTTCGGATCCTGCTTCAATTTGAACAGGTGCTGAACCGGATGGACTAATGGCAGGGGTAAGGGAAACCAGAGGTCTAGCACACAGAGTGGGGTGACCCAACTGGGGACTGAGTATGTCAGCAGTGAATACACCAGAGTGTAATCCAAGAGAATTGTGATTATAAAAAATGAGGCACTCTCATTCCTCATAGCTAGGATCACCCTGTACATAGCTGAAGTCTCTTCTCCCACTTTTAACGGAAGGCATGGCTGGCAAACAGACTTCTGCCAGGTATCTGGAAGTGTTATGCTGAGTCTAGTGGGTTGCACAGCGTCTAGTGGGTTTAGAATCTTTAGAGGGGTCTTTGCCTCTATGCTTCTCCTTTACCATTGGTGAATTAGGCTAGGGGACAATAACAGTGTTATGCATACATACCCCCAATAGAATAGGAGGCATTTTGCATGAGGTGTAAGGATTAGGACAAATTGATGGTAAAACAATGCCTTTGTTCATGTGAAACTGCTACACTACCTTAGATAGGAACACTAGTGGTAATCTGAAAACCAATGTCTTTATAAAATATCATGAAAGGGGATTTGATGAAAAGACTGCTAACTCTGATACTCTTCGTACAGAGGTAAAAAAAATTTTGGGGGGAAAAAAAATTCTCATGTTGCGGAATCAGCCAGTGGAAGTGTAAGATTGTCCCCAGTGACAACAGGTCTGGATGAAGAGAAATAAGCACTGGAGTATTTTAAGGTTCACTAGATCAGCACACCAGGCTCTCCTTGGCCAATCTGAAGTGACGAGGATTATCTTGACTCCTTCTAGGCATAACAAATGCAGGAGTCGATGCATAAGGGCTAGAGAAAAAAATGCATAGTTCTACTGAACTGGGTACACGGACCTACTAAGGAGTCTACCCCTAGGGGAAGAGGATCTCTTATCCACACAAAGATTTTGACCCTTCTGTTGGATCTTGACGTGATCAGATCCACATCTGCAGTGCCCCAGAGATTGTGAAAGGTTTTGAAAGATCTCTTGATCGAACACTCACATCCCTCCTATTTTTGGATTTTGATTTATTCCAAAATTCTCTTCAGTATCCCAAAGAGGCTTTACCCCCACAAACAAAAGGAGTATTGGAGATCCTGCGAAAAGAAGTGCTAGACTTCTGCTTCTGTGGAAGAATAGTAGACTTACCCCCAGTTGCTTCCTTTACCGTGTCACCCAAGCACTCCCCCTTCTTAGAGGCAACATCAGCTGACCATTGCTTTAGCCATAAAGCACGTGTTAAACCTACCACCAGAGATAGGCCTCTGGCACTTAACCCGATCAAATCATCCATAGCAGAGATAACATACCTGTTGATATCCAAACTGGTCTTGATCAACTGGGAGCATGACCCGAATGAGTTTTAGAGTCCAGTTTTAACAACTTCCTGCTCGCCAAAGATGCTATGGATGTGGCACAGGCCGGCTGCAAGGTCGATCCCATAATAGAAAATGCATGACGTCTCACCAGATCTATGTGCTTATCCTTTGGACCCTCTGGGTGGCATAACGGGAGTTTTAGAAAGACCTAAAATTGGAGTGTCTACCACAGGATGGCGAGATCATAATTCAATCTGGAGGGATACTTAGTTTTTAGTACTCTAGGAATGGGTAGAAGACTATCCGGGCTTCTGCCATTCCCTTTGAATCAGATTACAATAATGCGATTGCACCAGAAAAAACTGCCTCTGATTTTCCAGCTTAAATAAATCCCTTCTTTTTGGGGGCTTCTGGAAACGAAATGCTTCTTTTTCTGTAAAGCTTTCCTCGGAGCCGATGATTCTGAATGACTCTAGGCAGACCATCCTATCCACAATCTCCTGGAGGACATTCTTGCCCTTATTGTCTTCCTGCGGCTGGGCTACCGAGGGAGCCCTAGGTTCTGAGGGCCCAGCGACAGGGTTTGGATCCCTTACAGGAAGAGACGACGACTGTCTTCCATACTATCCTCGTCCAGTGGCACCTTCATGCATACTGGACAGAACCTGTTAGCTAAAGAACCAGATCAGATTATCCCAGATGCCTCTGTCTTGGTGAAATATATATTCAGTCTAACTCCCTGAGAATCTTGGTGAAATATATATTCAGTCTAACTCCCTGAGAATCTAAAAGCAAAGTATATAAACAGTAATACAGTCTCTATATTCACAAGTGACTACTCAGATCTCAGGGGAGGTACAAATACGTATATACCAATATATATATATATATAAAACTAATAATATCAAACCTAATTAAACATAAATATAATTAAACATACTTAAAATACCATAGCAGGTATGAAGGTCCGCTGCTGGCCAGACAGACCGCAACAGCCTTTGGAAGCCCCAGCGTCCAGGCGGAGAGGCGAGGTATGCACCCTGCTAGTGACCGAAGATGCAGCGAGGACTCAGCAGCCCCCCCCCCATACAGGGAAGGAAGAACAATTCAAGCTGGGTAAGGGTGAAATTTAAAATTCTTAGACAAGCAATACATTTCCCTGGTCCCCCCAATCAGGCTCACCGGATAAAACCCTGTGGCATTGCAGCCAGGAGTGACCAACTTTTCGAAAAAAAAAATATTAAAAAAGCGCCCCAAGACCCTGGCGCCTACCCTGATTATCCTGATCCACATACAGCATAGCTGAGGAGGCATTGTAGGTCCATCCAGATCAGAGGAATAAAAGGGCCAGGAAGACAGTTGGGGTTAAATTCCCCCATTTCCAAGGTAAAATTCTAAAAAAATAAAATAAAAAGAGAGGAGCTCACAGCACACCTTGCAGTCTAGAACTGCAAAATGGATTGTGGGAATACAGCCAGAAGTATATAGGCTGGGAGGAGCCACACCTTTGCCTTGCAGTCCACGCCCTTTGGTCAGTAGTTAACTTATTTGTGTCTGAATTCTCCTGATGGCCTGAAGTAAAATAGGAGAAAAACACACAACAAATTCGATTTTAAAATCAGCTCCCAAGGGAAGCCCTACCTTCAACCAGGAAGGAGCATAGTAGGTTTCAGGAGGCTTGAGCTACTGTGAAGGAGACTGGGATGCCCAGAGATGCACGAGGCGCCAAAAAGAGGTAGTCCCGAGAGCTGTCCCAGGCCCCACCGCGGCTGCATACAAAACGGTTTTTATAAGAGCACTGGGCAGTCCACAGACACACTAGAGCCTGTGGGGGCCCTCGCAGCTAAGCCCCCTCAGAGAGGGTGAACAGGACAGGACTGCTGCTGGCTGTCCCCTGTAGTGCAGCAAATGGACATAGATGTACTGTGACACAGATGTCACTTCTCCATGTCCTGTATTGTTCTGCGAACAGCAGCCAGGGAACTGGCTACCGCCACTGTATTTTTGGGTTACACCAATCCACTGGAGTGTGGACTGTGTAATCCTGCCACAATTAGCTACCTCAGTGGAACCAGAAATGGGCTTATTCTCCGCTTTCCAAATCGAGAAACAAACATATATATTAAATTATATTATATATATTGCGCACGCGGGAACTTACCACGTCCAGCTCCCCCAGCTCCTCTTCCCTTCATCTGTTTCTGCTGTTGCATTCCACCACGACCTCTACCCTTTGACATTACTTCCTCTTTTACCATATCAATAATTTCATCAGGTATGCGCAAATATTTGATAGTGCTGCCACGTATATAGCACTCTGGCATTCTCCAAAATTTATCACCATCCTGTTAAAGAGAAAAAAAAAGGAGGGGGTTTAGTACTGCAGGTCATTACTTCTCTTCATATATACCGCTTAGAGCAGGATAGCCTATATTTTGTAAATAAATATAATTAATCCAGCATTCCAGTGTTTTACAATAAAAATATTCCTGCCAGATCCAGTTTTGGTGCTGCTCTCTTAAGAGTACAAAAGGGTCCATCCCAACCTTTTAATCCATAGTTTAAAAGACTAAAAAGGTGCACACTCAAATAATCATGCAAAAAATCCCCGTTAAGACTTACCAGTAACTGCTTTTTCTAAGAATCCTTCAGCACGATCCATGGAGTGAGAGGCTCCACCCCCTGGGAGGAAGCACAAACTGAACAGAGGTGAAAACCCCACCCCTACCGTCTGACTATGGGTGGAAACTAAGGGGTCATTCTGAAGGATTCTTAGAAAAGCGGTTACCGGTAAGTCCAACTGGGAGTTTCTCAAATCATCCTTCAGCACGAAGAGGATTAGAAAAGTACTCTACCTTAGTGATAGGAAGCTGCTAGTAAGACACTTCTACCAAAGGCCTGATTCTTTGCAGACTGGAGATCCAGTCTATAATGTTTGAGGCAGGTGTAAGGTAAAAACCACATTGCTGCTTTGCAGATCTATCTAGGCACCAGTCCTCTGTGCCAAGGAGGCTGACAAGGCTCAGATTGAATGGGCAGAACTTTAGGGGACACTCTTCTAAATGAATAAACCTGTACAAAAGGTTGTTTTATCCATCTGATAACAATGGATCTTGAGGGCAATAAGCCTCCTCCTTTTCCACTATCAGCCATTCTCTGGATTTTTCCAAGACCCTCGTCCTTGCCTGCTCCGGCTGGCAATGTCGGGAGCACTATGCCTTGGGACCTTTTAGTAGCTGTAACAATTTTTGGTAAAACAAAAAGGGATCAAGTCTAGTGTGACCTTATCTGTGAGAACTAAAAAAAGGTCCTCACTCTTCTGGCAGATGTGTTGGCCAGCAGGAGACAAAATTCCAGATGTAACCACTTTTATGGAACCCCTCTAACGGTTCCAAGGGAGGTACCAACAAACCCCCTTAGTATGAGTGACAGGTCCCCTGTTGGAAGCCCTTAAAATACATTACTAGCAATAGATCAGCACCTTTTAAGTATTAATTTCAACTGACGGACTAATAAGTCCGATAGGGCTAAAGTCTGTCTCGGCTATATTTTCTTTTTTCAGTCTGTAAGCTTAAAAAAAAAAAAAATGAAAGAATAAAC
The DNA here is from genome assembly GCA_027917425.1 of Gastrophryne carolinensis. Classification (NCBI taxonomy): domain Eukaryota; kingdom Metazoa; phylum Chordata; class Amphibia; order Anura; family Microhylidae; genus Gastrophryne; species Gastrophryne carolinensis. The sequence goes on from CM051234.1 coordinate 276,007,160, forward strand.
ATTTCCACACACTTGCCGAATGCATCTAGTGGTCCATTTTATTGACTGTCCAGGAGAGTTTTAGTCACTCCAGTCGAACAGCCCTTTCTTTCTAAGATGATATCTTGATGGGTCTGGATGCAGAATATTCAGAAAATATAATCTGTTGACTTCTTCCTGTGTTATCTTACTGATCACTTACGTTCCCCCTCCTCCATGCCTGAGAGGACTTAGCAGGGGGGCTTTGACTTGTTCCACCAAAAAGCTCTTGCCTTGCTCTGGGACTTAGGTCTGCCCCAAAATTCCCTATGGGACCCTGAAGAAGCGGAACCCCCCCCCCCCCCGCCCCTGAAAGAGCCGGGAGCCAGAGGACCTACAAAAACGAGGGGTGTACTTCCTCTTCTTCAGAAGTTTAGTTACCTCCTTTACCATGTCATCAAGACGCTGCCCGAACAGTCGACCACCTAAGAAGGAGAAACCCGTCAAGGGCTTCTTAGAAGCAGCATCTGCCGACCATTGCTTTAGCCATAAAGAGTGCTGTTATGCTACTAGTAAGGCAGTAGCCCTGGTGCCCAATCCAACCAAATCATCCATAGCTGTAATGACATATTTGTTAATTTCCAAACCGGTATTGAGCAGTCGGTAGCGACCTCAGGACCTAGTTTTAGCAACAAGCTGCTTTAACAACCTTCTATTTGCCAAAGACGCTATCGAAGTAGCACAGGCTGGCCGCAAAAGCAAACCTACCATAGAAAAGGCGGGAGGTGCCAACTGATCAATGCACTTTTCGGTAGGATCTCTCAAAGAAGCATTGTTGGCAGAAGGCATGACCATGGCCCTAGAAAAACCACCGAAGCGTCTACTAACGGAGGAAGAGACCACAATTTAACCAAATCCGAGGGAAAAGGATACCCAGTGTCTAAAACCTTAGGAATAGAAGGAAGCTTATTTGGCTTCTCCCATTCCCTCCGAACCAAATAGGAAATATGAGACTGTTCAGAGAAAAAAAGCTTATACAAGTCTCCTTTCTGCCTCTAGGGAGCTCTGGGAGGCGAAATATGTAGAACCTCAAAAATGGCCCCAATGGAGGTTCTCCATCTTGTCCCTGACCAGAGAATACTCCTCAGAAGAGGAATCAAGAGCCGAACAACTGTCTTCCCCACTAGAGGGAAGCTCGCCCTCAGACAACTCTTCCTCATCCTCCTCGGAAACTAGTGATGCATATAAGTCCTCCTAGGAATTAAAGGAATTTAAAGGTTTCCTTTTCTCCAAGGCATTCTTGGGTTCTGACAGAGCAAGCTGCTTTTCAAGGCAAGCTAACCTCTCTGCAATATCAGGCTGAGTCTCGCTCAGGGGTGTGTGTGTGTGTGTGTGTGTGTGTGTGTGTGTGTGTGTGTGTGTGTGTGTGTGTGTGGGGCGTTAGCCTGACCAGGCTCAGCTACCAAAGGAGCTCTAGGCTCTATTTAGCACAATCTGGGCAAACTGTACAGTCTCACCCAACAGTCTTTGCCAACACACCAGATCCGATATCCCCAGATGCCTCCATCATGGTGAATTATATTAGCCTAAATAACCCTAAGGGCCTAAGACTGGAGTATTTAAGTCCTTGATAGTCACAAGTGACTACTCCAACAGACTAGGAGGAACCATAACAAACTATCCCTCTTCCCACAATCTACAACACAAAAAACAAATAAAAGGTTAAATTAAAAGAACATGTGTCAGTAAGTTGTATCGTGTTGCAACCTTTTCTGCAGACCAGGCCATGGCCTATGTGACCTCAAACTCACAGTGCTCAAGGGGGGTTTCCGCTCACAAAAGAAGAGATTGCATTGGGAGCGTAAATACATCCAAATCTTTAAATTGATGGACTGTGGGCTAAACAGGGACAATCATTTTATGTGTCAATATGACATGGATTGAATAGACTGGACTCATCACAAGGTCTGACATTTACCCTTTAAGTGCCAGCCTACCTGGAGTTTTTGTCACACTCTGTTGCCAGACCATTTTGCACTATTTTGCACTCCTCATGTTCAAATGTGATTTTTGAAGGGATTTCCAGGGATTTCCCAGGAAAATGATATATTGTTTTTTTCAGTAGAGTCTGAGCTTTAACATGAAATGTCTTGTTTGTCATTTTTTTAGGTGTATTCTTAATATTTTTTGGCGAAATATGTGCAAAAAAATTTAAAAAAATCATTTTTTTACAATTTGTAGTGTTTTTTTGTAATAAAAAATGTAAGTTTGTCAATAAAATCTTATTGCGTGTGAAACCCCAATTTCTCATAGTTACAGCGGTACCACATATGTATAGGTAGACACCCTTTCCTGCCCAGGAGACTCCCCCAAACTGAAACAGAGCTTTAGGGGATTTTCAGAAAAAATACAACTGTGATATGCGCTATGCGCAGCTTGCAGTTTTTCCAGAAAAACAACCCTTTACATTTGAAATACCCCCCACAAACTATATATTCTCTGAAGTACACACCTCAGGCTTTCTATTTGTACCAGGCTTGTTGATGTGGCCACAGTTTTCTAGAAGTAATCCCTCAATGTATTCTTTGGTTGCAAAGAGTTTCCCTAAAAAAAGGATAAAAAAGCAGAATCAAAGCCACATTTTCCTAAAAAAACTATAAACAAACAAGAAAAAACAAGTATAATCTGAAAAAGCAACATCCCCCGAACAGAACGATGCCCAACATGCATAGGTTCTGTCAAGGGAAGAGTTGCCAAACACCCCAAAGTAAAGCATGTGCATAACGGTAATTTTTCTTGAAAATTTCAGCTCTGCAGACAAAGTGCGCACCTTGCGATTTTTCAACCAAAACAACCCTTTACATTTGGAATATCCCCCATAAACCATATATTCCCTGAAAGTACACATGTTAAGCTTTCTAAGCGTACCCAGCTTGTTGTAGTGGGCTCATCTTTCTGGAATTAATCCCTCAAAGAACTCTTTGGTTGCGCAGAGTTTCCCTAAAAAATGTATAAAAAAGCAGAATAAAAACACCTTTTCCTAAAATATAAATATGCAAACAAGAAAAAACAAGCTAAGTCTGAAAGCGCAAGGTCCCCCGAACAGAACAATACCAAACATGCACAGGTACTATTAACCCTTTTAATTGCCAGCTTACTTGAGATTTTGTCACCCTCTGTTGACAGGTCATTTTTCCCCATTTTGCGCCATGTTTTGCGCCATGTTTTGCGTCATCTTTGCTGGAATTTTCAGGAAAATTATATATATATTTTTTGCAGCAGAGTTTAGGCTTTAACATGAAATGTCTTGTTTGTAAATTTTATTTATTATTAATTTTATTTATTATTAAGTAAAAAAAAAATAAATAAATAATAAAAATTTTTTTTTAGAAAATTGCCTCCTTTATTTTAAATAAAAAATGTATTTGATTAGGGAAAACCATATTGCATGTGAAAGCCCCATTTCTACCGATTAGAACGGTACCACATATTTATCGGTAGCCCCCTGTTCCTGCCCAGGAGACCCCTCTAACTGAAACAAGTAATTTTTAACATTTACAAATAAAATATAACTACCATCCACACTACAAAGGGTTAAATCGAGAAAAAAAAATGACATAGGGTCCCCCCTCCCGGGAGGGGGGGGGGGGCATTTTTTGGGGGGATTTTTAAGGGTTAAAAATCCTTAAAAAAAAAAAAAAAAATGACATGGTCCCCCCCTTACCCAAAGTAACCAGCCCGGGACCAGCTATGTAGGGCTTGTAGGAACGGGGCGCAGGGGCCAGCTTTTGTGGCCCCTGGCCCTGCAGGCTACAAGCCCACATAGCCAGTGGGCCCGGGCTCTTCTGCCCCCCCCTGGGCTTTGGGGAGGCAGGTAATGGGGGTGCCAAGGGTTAATGGCAAGTCACCAGCTAGCGCAGGAGACTTGCCACCTCCCCCAGCCTTGTGAACTGGTATAGGGGTCATGGACCCCTTACCAGTTCACAAGGGGTTAAATGTAAAGAAAAAAACACAGACACGCAAAGAGAAAAAATATTTTATTTTTTTTTTTTTTAATACTTACCTCCCATCCATAGTGGAGCACTCTTTCAGCCTTTTATAGCTGCTGGAGGACAGAAAACAAAAGGGTTAATTAAAAAAAAATGGCATAGGGTTCCCCCTCCTAGGGGGGGGGGCCCATTTTTTGGGAAATTTTAAGGGTTAAAAACCCTTAAAAATCCTAAAAAAAAAAAATGACGTAGGGTCCCCCCTACCCAGCATTACCGACCCGGGCCAGCTATGGGGGCTTGTAGAACAGGGCGCAGGGGCCAGCGTTGGTGGCCCCTGGCCCTGCAGGCTACTAGCCCACATAGCCACTAAGTGGCCCGGGCCCTTCTGCCCCCCCCCTGGCCGTTGGGGAGGCAGGTAATGGGGGGCTGGGGGTTATGGCAAGTCACCGGCTTGCCGCAGGTGACCTGCCATACCCAGAGCCTTGTGAACTGGTATAAGGGGTCTCATGGACCCCTTACCAGTTCACAAACGGTTAAATGAAAAAAGACACCACACAAAAGTATTTTATTAAAAAAAAAAAAAAATTTTTTTACTGTACTTACCTCCGATTGTAAGCTCCTTTGTCCCGCGCCGCTCTGCTGACAGATGCCGGTGATCGGCATCCAGAGAAGGGGAAGGCAGGAGATCAGAGGATCTCCTGCCACCTCCTTCCCCGTTGCCGATCACCGGCATCTGACAGCTGAGAACGCTGAAGCCGGTGATCGGGGCTGGGATGACGTCAAAAGGGGCGGGGCTTGGCGTGGAGACGGACCGGGATGACGTCATAGCCCCGCCCCCAAGGGGCGGGGCTTAGCGGCAAGATGGCGGCCGCCATCGAGGAGGAGAGAGGAGAGAGCCTCCCAGGCTCTCTCCTGAAGATCGGTAAGTCCTGGGGGGCGATCGGAGGCCCCCCAGGTGAAGAGGAGGGACAGCGGGAGCCAGCGCACATGGAGGTAAGTGAATGTCATTTTTATTTATTTTTTTTTTTACAGTTAGCAGCTGCTGCTGCAGAAGCGGGGGGGGGGGGGGGCGGCCTATTCCGGGGGCTCTCCTGGAGCCATCCGACCCCCTATGGGGGATCGGATGGCACCAAATTAAAGAGGAGACCCGGCTGGATCCAACGAGGGGTCAGGTGAGTATTTTACTGTTATATTTTTTTTACTGTAGGGGTTTCAAACCAGCTACGTGAGTCTCACGTAGCTGGCACTTAAGTGGAGTAGAGGCTGCTACGTGAGACTCACGTAGCTGGCACTAGAAGGGTTAAACAGACTGTCTGGGCTGGTGCGAGAGCAATAAAAATTCCACACACTTTCTCTCTCCCTCTCATTCTTATCAGCCCACCATTGTTATTAGCCCCTGATTTTTATCTCACAGCGTACGATTTTACGACTTGTCCGTGTAAAAACAATTGTCACTGCTTTGTAGTTTTCTGTATAAATGTGTGTCAGACCTGTATTATGCCTGAAGAAGCTTGAACTGCTTTGAAAGCTTGCATTTTCAATCTTATTGAGTAAGCTAATAAATGGTATTACCTTAAATTTGGATTTCCTCATTAAAACAAATCACTAAATTAAGTAAAGAAATCAAGAAAAAAATGCACTCACCACGACAGAAGACCGGGGTGCTGCTTTAATAGGGTCCTGCATACATTTGCGGACCCCCCAGAGGCAGGCGGAGGAGTGCAGCGTGGGCCCGAAGCCGGAGCACGGAGGGCGGCATTGGGTCCCTCCAGCGTGCTGGGATACAAGCCCGAGCAGCATTTATTAACTGAACAGACATGGATTTCCAATATTTCCCTTTTGGTTATAGAGTGTAAGAGCAAGGCCTCCGGGGTAAGGGGGAGTAGGGCTCTCCTATTATCTTGTGGATCCATCTCCTGACCGCTTTCCAAAAGCACTCAATTTTCTCACACTCCCAGAAAATATGAAGCAACGAGCCTTGTGCTCTCTCACATCTCCAAAGGGGGGGGGGGGGGGGCGGTAGACCATCGGACAAAACCAGTAGAGCACCTGAGGCATTCTGTACCAGCGGCTGAGAAGTTTGTAGCCAGCTTCCTGATACTGGTTGCTGATCGATACTTGTTGGGCCAGCTCCAGGATTTTCCTCATATGGGCCAGAGAGTAGGACACTGAGATCTCTCTGCCACGCCTCAACAAAGTTTGAAACAAACAAAGGCCTACCCGGGTTCACCAGAAATTGATAAAATGAGTTATAGGGAGCCCCTGCTCGGCTGAGCTGAAGCACACAGCTTTTCAGAGGGTATCAATTCTCTGCCATACTCTCCCCGGGAGGATAGTCTATGAAGGCATTGGACAATTTGCATTTCTCTCCAGTGTGCCAGCCAGAGTGGATCTCCCCAAGACATAAGCTCCTGCACTGCGAAGCATTCAGAAAATCTCAAGCTGTGAATTTCAGCGTTTTTTCAATTTTTTAAATCCCACATACAGAGGACTAGGTAGAAATTCCAGAGATGGGACTGGGCTGAGAGGGGCGGGAGATGGAGCAATGTTCTCCTTCGGGGCATATCTTGCCCATACCCTTCGCGTCGGGCCAATTGTTATATCGGGCCTGAGCACATTAGGGATATCGCCTGCGGACCATGGGAGGTCTGCCAACGGGACGGGAGCCCACTGCTGTTCCAATTGGACCGATCACTTATGTGTCCCATACAGGTTCCAGTCTGCTATTCTATTTAAGTTGTTTAAGATGCCGCTGCATAGTACTTTTTAATGTCTGGGAGCCCTACTACCCCCTCTGTTCTTAGGGAGCGTTTCCTGAGAGATTCTGGGGCCCTTCTGCCCCTCCATAAGAAACCCTATAAATCCAGACCGAATTGCTTTCAAGTATGTCAACAGCACTTGAATCGACAGCACCTGCATAGGGTATAGGAGCCACACTAGCACGTTCAGAGATAGGACTGGGCTGAGAGGGGAGGGAGGCTGCGCAATGTTCTCCTTCAGAGCATAAATCTTACCCATACCCTGAGAGTCGGGCCAATTGTCGGATGGGACCTGAGCAGATTAGGGATATCTCCTGCAGTCCATGGGGGGCCTGCCAATGGGACGAGAGCCCACTGCTGTTCCAAATGTCCAAGATTGCCCCTATTACACTCTCAGATACCCACACCCCTTGATCTGAAGTCTGGGGAGTATATGAGTGCCAGAGGTTAGAAATGAGGAAGAAAGGCATGTGAAAATCTACAGGGGCGGAGGAGGGTACACACAACTTAGTCCGCCTCTCCGAGTCTATGTTCCGGCAGACTGGCCTACGTGGGGGTATAGAACTGTGGCGAGACATGGCTGCAGAGGTCCCAATCTCCCCAGCCGAAAAGTTCCCCGTTCTCTAAACATTTCACATGAACCATCAGATACATAAAGTAACATATCCATCTTCATAAACTTCCATCCCCCCCCCCCCCCCACAGCCTGCATCTGCTTCGACCCGGATCCACCGCACTTCATGCAACCGATCTATTCAGTGGAAGGCTCCAGGGTGGCCAGCTGAGTCACCCCCCCCCCCCCACTGTCGCCGGAGCGCATCTGGAGGGGCAACTGACCACATGACCAGAAGGGTCCCAAAGGGGGGCAGGTGATCAGCAGTTCATGCCTCCCAGAACCCACATCAAATTAAGCATATAGATCCTGTACCGGTTGCTTTCAAGATATCCTCCGCCCCCTGGCCAAAGAGCCATCCAAGCATGACCCACAGAGGCCCCCCCAAGCCGCCACCACCCCGGCCAGCCCACCACCTGCATCCCTCCATTCAGGCCAGGCCCAGACCCATCCCCCCCCAACCCAGGGGAAGGCCTGACACCCAATCCAGCAGGGCCCCTGCTCCCAGACGAGATACACATTTTGCACCCGATATGCTCACTAGCCGGGCAGCGGAAAGGTTTGGGACAAGTTCAATTGAGTCCTTGCATGGAAAAAAAAAAAAAAAAAAAAAGGAGAAGAAGGTCTGGGTTCGGGGGGTGTCTCAGGTATCTCCCACAGTCGCAAGTTATTCCGATAATTCAGATTTTCCAAGTCATCATAGTGCAGCTTCAGATTTGAGATCTGAGCCGACTGGGAAGCATTTGTTCCAGATGGGCGCTCCTCTGTACACTCCTTCACATTATCTACGGCCGCCGCCCAGTCCTCACATTATGTTGAATAGTCTCTATTCCCTAAGGATATTTCAATCTTGGAGACCATTGCTTCTAGGTCCGCTTTAGTGGGAAGGACCTCAGGAGGAGGAGGAGAGAGACCTCAGGTCCTGATCAAGCTCCTGCCAACATATGCGTTCATCTACTCTGTGAGCCAACTCCTACCCATTTCACATTACAGTCAAGGGCCCACATGGGAGAGGCGGTGCAGCCCTGCTCATACATTCCGGTTGGATTCCCCCCCCCAACGCCAGACCGCACGGGAGGATGACATGCACAAAGAGACTGTGCTTGGGTGGCCAACCATCCAATTTGTATCTCTGCCACACCTGTGGGACCTGCGCATAGGGTGTCACTCCCCTGGACTCGGGCGACATCCCCTCTTCCCCCGGAATTCAGTTTTCAAGCCATGATGGGCTTGGTGTGTTCTGAATCCACAGCTGATCGCCCGAGGTGTGTGCCCCTTTAAAATGCTGGCTGACAATACGAATGGGACCTCTAAAATCATTTGAATCCTTAATCCAGGGCGAATCCCAGTAGTTACCCTTATTCCCTTACATGAGGAGTAAGCCACTCCAGGAATCAAACTATAGTTTACTACTGTCTGTAATACCTTCCTACCAAAGACGACATCCGCCGAGGCTTTATAATCTACCTTATAAAATTTGGTGGCGTGGCTTGACATGGCGCCGTAGAGACGTGGGCGAGAGGAGCTCTGCACTGGCACCGTGTTTAGAGGCACTCAGGCACTACAGAAAAGCCCAGGGAACAGATGCCCAGAAAAGGGAAAGGCAGGGGAGCACCCAAGAAGCTTCGGGACCGCTCCATCCCCTCCTTCTTTCGCTCCCGGGACGACAGAACTTGGGGGGGGGGGGGGGGCGGACACCAAGATGGCGGCGAGAAGCGCGGGAGCACGTGAAGACATGGCCTGCCCTACATACCCTGGCCGGATCAGTCCGGAAAGCCCGCAGCGCGGTGAGGACTTGCAGCCCCGCGGAGGGGGGCTCTACGCACCACAGCCGGAGAACGGAGACGGCAGATGCGAGGGGGGGGGGGGTGGGGGAGTCCCGCGAGACAGCTGTGAGCGGGAGACATTGCCAGTTAGTGCCCGCCGCTCAGATCCACCGCGAGGCGGACGGTCGCACAGGCCCCACTGGAAGAGCACCTGGCGGCGCCAAGGTTAGTGGGTGCGCCCCAGTCCCCTTACCCCTGGATTCCAGCTGGAGCCCGCTCTACCAGGGCCCGCAGCAGTAGGGGACCCACTTCACAATGGAGGGAGAGCCACAGCAGCAAAATGGCGGCCCCACCTCACAGATATCTGTGGAGAGCACCGGGTCCCTGGAAATGGACACGAAAAGCCCAGATTTGCCGCTCCGGGTCATGGGTCTGGCGCGCAGGCCCCCGGTTAGTGGGGATATGTCCCGACTCTCGCCGGGATCGGTAGCCTTCTCCCCTGAGCCGAGCAGCATTTCGGCCCACTCCATCCCGAGAGTCTCCAACACGGGGCCAAGCGATCAAGGGCCATGGGACACAGTGAGGCTATCGCAGCTGGGGCGGCCCGGACGGGACCCCCTGGCCAGGGGGAGCCTGAGCGACCCCTTTCATCCTGCTGCCCGCCACACAGGGCGGGGTGAGCCTAATGCCATCCTGAACCCTCATGCTGGAGGAGTGACCCTGCGTAGCCCCACACTTTCAGTATCTGACCATGGCTCCCATCCATCCATCCCGCTCAACCTGCTGTCGCATGTAGTAGGAGAAGCGGTTAGAGTCAACATCAACGAGGCACTGTGCGGCCTCCCTACCAAAGGTGACTTCGATGGATACGTCTCCCGAATGGAGGGTGCTATTAAGAGGGAGCTGGCGACCCTACAGGGGGCGGTGACAGACATCACGCTTAGAGTGGACGCGTGGAGGGCTCGCACAGGTCGCTGGAAGCATGTGTGGCAACTCTGGAATAACAGCAAATAGAAAGCAGGCGACATGTGTCCGACCTCGTCCTTGCACATGACGACATTGAGAACAGAAACCGGAGGAACAACCTTCGCTTGAGGGGAGTGCCTGAATCGGTGGAGCCCCGAGACCTTGCAGCTACAGTAACAGCAATTTTCAATGAGCTCCTGGAGCTCCCGGGCACTAACCATGTTGAACTTGACCGGGTGCATCGCGCGCTGGGCCCCCGTCCGCCGGGGAGAGACAGACCCAGAGATATCATTTGCAGGGTTCACTTCTTCAAAATTAAAGAAAAGATTACCCGCCGAGCTTGGGAGAAAGGGCCCATTGCGATCCAGGGCGCTCAGGTGATTATTCTACAAGATCTGTCCCGCAGGACTTTGCAAATGAGGAAGCTTCTAAAACCCTTGCTGGAGAGTATCCAGAACCAGAGAGCTACCTACCGCTGGGGGCACCCTTTTCAACTACTAGTTCGGAAACACGGCGGCCACTTCGTGCTGAGATCTCCTAGCCAGCTCCTGGACTTGTTCCATTTCTTGAAGGCAGCGCCGGTGGATGTGCCTGACTGGACTGTTCCGGACCTGCCAGCTGTTGGTGGACGACTGCCACGGAGAGCAGCCAGAGCCCCTCGTGGGGCTGGAAGAAACAGACGAGGCCTCTGATCCCACTGCGCAGACACCCAGTTCCTCCTCGTGTCGGTAAGTCCCACCACCCTGTGATTTAGAGCTGGGGGGTGAGCGACCGAGGTGGGCGAGGCGGGTGGTGCTATGGTAAGAGCTCCATGTTAAAGTGGACCAACACCGAGAGGTGATCGGCCCGGAAATCTATAAGATTCCCGGGCCGATCACCTCCCACCCCGCGGGACATCCGAGATCGGGATGTCCCGCAGGGTGAAACTCCCCCAGACACCCCAAATCGCTTACCTGATCTTCGGCGGCGGCCGGCCGCCGCCGCCTCCCTCGCGCCCCTGTAGGCGTGCGCGCGCCCGTGCCGGCCGTCTGCGAATGGCCGGCGGGGACGCGCGCGCCGAAAGGGACGCGAGGGAGGCGGCGGCGGCGGCAGCCGCTTGGACGTTCCTGATCCCCGCCTGGACGTTGGCGGGGATTGGACCGTCCAGTCACGTGGGAGCGGGGACAGGTAAGATTTTGGGGCTTTCTGGGGGGTTTCACACAGCGGGGCACCCCCGATTGGGGTGCCCCGCCGAAGTGGACCAAAACCCAGGATAGTCAAAATCCTGGGTGTTGGTCCACTTTAAGTGTTAATTGGTTTAAGGAATATTTCAGTTGACTGGGCATCCCGGTTGAGGACTTGCCTCCCGCAGGTCGCCAGCCGGCTCCCCTGTGTTGTGTTATGTTTTATTCCATACTGCCCTGCTGGGTTAGATAAGTTGTATCGCTCTTGGTGGGGGTGGCATCGAGCACATGGGGCGTGCACCTCTGTCCCTCTTGCTGATTATACTAGCATGTTGTTAAGGTGGGGCCGTTTTGAATAGTTGTTGTTCGGCCGCGTGTGTATGGGCGGTCGGCCGGCTTTGTCCCCTTGGGACCCGCCGTGTGACCGCCTGGTGTGCCGTCCTGCCCCTGACAGGGGGCCCGTCTGTGACATTATGCCCACGGGCTTCACTGCCACCCTTTACGGAATTGGCCGCTGTCGTGGGTGCACAGCGGTCTCCCGACTGGGACGCGCTGCTGACTGGGCGGCCGTGCTCGGGCGGCCCTGTCGCTCAATCCTATGGTATCCAACCGTCCTGCCATCTAAACCCTCCCCCCCCCATAGGTCTCATGCCTTAGAGTGCAACCTGACGAGATTACAAATATAGTGCAACTCACACCTCGCAGTTCACGGCTCCAGTCCTCTACTCCCCCTATACGCTAGGTGCACCCCTCTAGGGACGACCTCGGTCCCCACAGAGGGGAAGGAAAGAAGCGGACTGCTTATCCACCCCACTATTATCAGGGGGATAGGGTGGACCCCCACCGTTCTCCGCTAAAAAGCACCATCCCCGGAGCACGTGTATCGTGATTTACCGGTTGACTACCAGTTAGTCTAGTTCTTAGTCCCATACTAGTTTACTCACCCTACCTGTGTATACCCCCAGTCTTAACTGTTACCCAGTACACCAACCCCCTCCTCCCCATCCCAATACCCCACAACCTCAGAGGCTGTAGCAGCAGCCTCATTCTAATTTATCTATTCAGGCGCTGCCTCCCGGCGAGCTCACAATATGGGCTCGCTGAAGGTCGTGTCCCTGAATGTAAAAGGCCTGAACACGCCAGAAAAAAGAACGATACTGTGGCAGGAGTTGAGGAGATACAAGGCGAAAATAATCTTCATCCAGGAGACGCACTTCAAAAGAGGTGCGGCTCCCAAGCTGAATAGTAGATTTTTCCCCACACGTCTTCACCAGCTGTGCCGCTGAAAGGAAAAAAAAGGCGGCGGCAATCTTGATTGCAGGGGACGCTCATTTCTCTCTGCTGGATTCATGGGCTGATGATTCGGGGAGAGTGGTCATGGTTAAAGGCCTGATTAACCAGAAGTCTTATACCTTGATCTCGGTGTATGCTCCCAACCAGGGTCAGGTCCAGTTCCTCAAGCAGACATTGGATAAAGCCGAGAGATTTGCTGAGGGTGAGCTGATCCTGGGTGGGGATTTTAACCTGTCAATTGACCCTCTCATCGACACCTCGGCGGGTAAATCAGCTATTACTCAACACGCTCTCAGATCCCTAAAGAAAATACTACAGAGCCTACAGCTGGTGGATGCGTGGCGAATTAGAAACCCCACGGCCAGGGATTATTCATTTTATTCAAGGGTGCATGGGACGTACTCCAGGATTGATTACCTCTGGGTCTCGCATAGCTTGTTGGAGAGAGTTTCAGGTGACGGTATTTACGCCACCTCATTCTCGGACCACGCCCCTGTTTACCTGGATCTCAACCTGGTGCATAGGCCTCTCTCCCCCTTCACATGGCGGCTAAACGAATCCCTGCTGCAAAATTCGGTGGTGCTACAGGCTGTCAGGGATGGTATCACCTCGTACTTTAACGAGAATGACAATGGGGAGGTCTCACCCCTGACCCTATGGGAGGCCCACAAAAGCGTTATCCGGGGCATCCTGATTGACCAGGCCTCGAGATTAAAGAAGAAAACACAGCTTTGCTGGCGAGACTGACAGAGAGGGTCAATGCTCCGGAACTTTCCCACAAACAGGCAGCGAGCGTACTCAGTGCTTACGCAAGCTAGAGTGGCCCTCAACGCCCTGTTAAGGCAAAAAGCCAAGCATGCGATTAGAAAATGTAAAAGGCAGTATTATGAATTTGGCAACAAAAATAGTGCCCTCCTTGCAAGAGCCCTCAAACAACAGCAGACCCAGAATTTCATACCTGAAATTTTGGACGAGGCCCAACAGAAGCAGCACACTTCAGAGTCCATAGTGGGCACATTTAGGAATTATTACTCGGGACTCTATGGCCTACCCGGCGACGCGTCAGGGGTGGGACAAGTAGAGAGAATTAGGCAATAAATGGCGAGTTCCAATATGCCGAAGGTCTCAGAAGAAGCCGCAGCCCTGGTTGAGACCCCAATTAATGTGGGTGAACTGGCGGAGGCAATTAAATTCACACCAGTGGGGAAGGCGCCGGGTGCCGGACGGTTTTACGGCTAGGTACTATAAAGCCTTTGAGGCACTGTTGGGGCTGCGATTGGTAAGGGCCTGGAACACGATAATTGACGAGGAAAACCCAGGAGCATTCTCGAGTAGGGAATTGGAAGCCCATATCACCGTTATTCATAAGTCGGGGAAAGACCCGTTATCCTGCAAAAGTTATAGACTCATCTCTCTGCAAAAGTTATAGACTCATCTCTCTGCTTAACGCGGACATGAAGCTATATGCAAAAATCTTAGCTAATAGATGGTCACCACTGGTCCCCCATCTCGTGCACCTGGATCAGACTGGGTTTGTACTGCATAGAGAGGCTATGTTATTCGCGCCATTAATGTCATACATTCAGCCAAAACCTCTAAGACCCCCCTGATGCTTCTCTCCACCGATGCCGAAAAGACCTTCGACAGGGTAAGCTGGCCGTTCCTAAAAGAGTCCCTTCGGCACATCGGTCTGGGAAACAATATGAGATTGTTCATTGAAGCCTTATACACCACTCCTTCAGCAAGGGTGAGGATCAACGGCCACCTCTCAGACCCGGTGTGGATCAGGAATGGAACCCACCAGGGCTGCCCCCTCTCACCCCTCCTCTTTTGCCTTATCGCTTGAGCCCTTCCTGTGTAGAATCAGGGATAACAATGACATCCAGGGACCGGTTTCCCGCGAGAGCACCCATAGGTTCGCTGCTTACGCGGATGGTCTGCTCTTTTTTATCACTAATCCCTCGGTGACGATTCCAGTCCTGATGAAGGAATTTGAGACATACGGGAGGCTTTCATACCTAAAAATCAACTTTGATAAGTCTGAAGCCATGAATGTATCCCTTCGGAGGGACCTAGTCAAGACCATACGACAATCATTCCCTTTTAAATGGGCCAGGGCCTCTTTAACATACCTGGGAACTCAGTTACCTTGCTCCCTGTACAACATAGCGGCACTGAACTTCCTCCCATTGGCTAGGAGAATTAGAGCCGATTTGGAGAGGTGGGACCTACCCACCTTCTCCTGGATGGGGAGGGTAAACGTAACAAAGATGACGATCCTGCCCAGATTATTGTACCTGTTCCAGGCCTTGCCGGTCCGGATTCCTGAGAGTTTCTTCACTGACCTTGGCAGGTCCCTTCTGAGTTTCGTCTGGAATAAAAAGCGGCTGAGGATTGGGAGACGCACACTCTATAGGCCCAAAAATCAGGGAGGCATGTCTTTACCCGACATTAGGCTCTACTGGACAGCCTCACACCTACAGAGAATCTACGAGTGGGCGACGTGCCAGGACACAAAAAGATGGGTCCAGCTGGAGCGTACCATGGCTCTCACCCCACCGGATATCTTGATGTGGGGCAGGGGGGACCTACCCCTAGACCTGAGGAGACACCTGACTATTGCAGCAACACTGAGGGTCTTTGGGAAGTACAGATCCTATTCGGAGATCTCTCCATGGCCCTCCCCTATGGTACCCATAATAGATAACCTGTTATTAGCCCCTGGGTCATCCATAGCAGACCTCAGGGGATGGAGTGAGCTGCGTCAGCTGAGAGCCGGGGATTTGATTTCGGAGAGAGGGTGGACATCACTGTCAGATTTGAGAACCAGATGGGGAAACGCAGACCTTGACCCATGGACCCCAATACGTTTGCAGTCCTTTGTGTCTGGACAGGGCTTGAGGAGGGATAGGTGTAGGATTCATACTGAGCTAGAGAGGATTTGCCTTGGTGAAACCCCGAACGATCACCTGACCTCCAAATTATATTCAATGTTGGTGGGGGAGTGTGACAGCCACCCGACGTTCTGGAGGGAATGGGAGGCCGACTTAGGGACGGAGTTTGACGGGGACCAGAGAGAGAAGATTGCCTTGCTTGCTCACAGATCCTCAATTGCCACCAGAGTGCAGGAATCTAATTATAAGGTACTAACCCGGTGGTATTATACGCCTGACAGGCTCAACAAAATGTCTTCCTCGGTGGATCCACATTGTTGGAGGTGCGGGACCGAGCGGGGCACTCTGATTCACATACTCTGGTCCTGCTCCAAGATCCGGGCATACTGGGAAGGGGTGCTGGCCATTATCTCCCAACTCACAGGGGGTCAGACCCTCACAGACCCCGCTCAGATCCTGCTGCATTCAACGCATCGTCCTGTAAGCAAGTATAAGAAATCTCTGCAGGTTCATCTGTTGAATGAGGCTAAGCTAGCGATTCCAAGATTTTGGAAACAAAAAAGAGCCCCCACTGTGAGGAGCTGGGTTGAGGAGGTGTTGAACATCTCAGAGATGGAGGATCTCACACTTGCAATACACGACAGACGAGCAGTACAGACGCACGTGGATGCCATGGTTAATTTACCAGGAGTCTGAAGACTTAAACAGCTGTTTGCAGAACCAGATAGTTGAGATCATGACCTAAACCATAGTAACATTACGCTGCTGTGGAGGTTTGCCCCCACTCCACCTCTGGCTCCCCTGGTGGTGGGTTTAACCGCTAACCCCAGGCCTCTGAGGTGCCTTGCAGGGAGAGGCATCGGCAAATCATAGGCGGGAGGGGGCTGCCCGGGTCCGTAGTCGTGGGCTCCACCAGAAAGCCTTAAACACACCGTCATGCTGGTTGTGTGTGGGATTGTGTGCTATATAGATCTTCAAGCTGCTCCCTCGCCCTATTGCCTTACCCCAACCCCTGCCCTTATACCCCATGTTCCCTTCCCCTAATGTGTATTGTAATGTATTGTAATCTGTTATCCTTTCTTCTGTATGTTTATATGCAAAACCTTTAAATAAAGAATTAAAAAAAAAAAAAAAAAAATTTGGTAATGTGTGAACTGAAGACCAAGTAACAGCCTTGCATACCTGCTTTACTAAAGCCTGGTGCTGAAAAGCCCAGTAAGCTCCTATAGCTGTTGAGTGGGCTATAACCCGAAAAAGAGATGTAGGGCCTTATGACCATGTGTCAAATCCATCGGCTAATGGTAGATTTAGCTGATGGTAGACGTTCCCGTGGGCCCTCAACTGTAATACATAGGAGGTCACAAGGAGTCAGATTTGCGGATATTATTTCAGTGCTCTCACTATGTCCAGGGAATGAAGGACCCTCTCCTTATGGCTGACCAGACAGGGACATAAGGAGGGCTAAACCACCTCTTCATTAAGATGTGTGAAAGAGGAAAACCACAGGAAGGAAGTCCTGTTTTACACAAGGACAAGGCTGTCTTTCATTTTACACTAAATAAAGGAGGCTTAACCGATAAGGCAAACTCAGGAACCCCCTGTACTGAGGTAACTGCCACTAGGATGATCACCTAAGAGGTCATTAAGCTAAGTGATGCTTCTGCCTGCGGTTCAAAGGGAGGACCCTGAAGAGCTGATAAAACTAAGTTCAGTTTCCAGACAGGCAGAAAAGGCTTATGGAGAGGGCACACAAGGGTGACCCCCTGCAAACAAATTCCTAATAATTTCAGCAATGGGTTTCTGAAAAAAGATGGATGAAGCAGATACCTGCCATTTTAGAGTACTCATTTGAAGACCCTCATCAAGACCTTTCCGCAAAAATTCCAAAATTCTGGAAACAGAAAAGATTCTTCAAACAAACGCTCTAGATTTGCACCAAACGATAAATACTTGCTAGACTGTGCTTTATGAAGTCTGCTTTCAGGCTGGAACCATGGTCCTTTCTGCCAAGATGGAGGTTTTAATAGCCAGGCCGTCAAAGCGAGACCTCGTAAACTGGGGTGCCGTAGAGACCCCAGTGTGAAGAGATCTGAATCGTCGGGCAACTGCCAATGGTCGCCTTCTGACGCCGTCTGAGAACCAACTTCTCTTTGGCCAACGGAGAGCCACCAGAATGGCCAGGCTTCCCCACCCAGTGGAAACTGAGGGAACACAGAGAAACCTGAATGCTGAGCAAGGAAGGCTCAGTGCATCTGTTATTGCTAGAGGGTCTATGGACCGGGATACAAATCTTGGAACCTTCTGATTGTGACAAGACACAAAGAGAACTACGTCTGGGAGCCCCCAGTGCGATCATTCTCCTTGATGCAGGACTGTTCTGCTTAGACGATCGGCTTGCATACTGTCCACTTCTGGTATGTGGATTGCCGAGATGCATGGAAAATGCTTCTTGGCCCAAAGTAAGATCCGGCTCACCTCCTTGAGAGCTCTTTTGCTCCTCGTGGTTGATATACGCTACCGCTGCCAGGTTGTCGTTTTGAACCCCGACAGGATAACCTAATCGGATCAGATTGAAAGTCCAATGTGTGAGGGACAATAGAATCGCTCTCAGATTCAGGATATTTATGGGGAGTCTGCTCTCCCCCAATCCCCACTGTCCCTGGATCGTATGTGACCCCATGACACCCCCACAACCAGTTAGGCTGGCATCCGTGGTGATTGTCTTTCATTGCATCGGAAGAAAAGATTTGCCCACTTCAAGAGGCTGAGGATTCAGCCATCAGGTTAGGGACTGCTTTGCTGAGTGTGTCATGTAAAAGGGGTGATCCAGAGTTTTCGTGGTTCGAGCCCAGGTCAAGTGCAATTCCGTCTGTAGGGGTCATGTGTGAAACTGCAAAAAGGCACCACCTCGAAGCAAGAAACCATCAGGCCCAACAGACACATTCCCTGACGAATCGTCAGGTAAGGGAAGGTCAAAAAAAGCCTGTAACCTGGACTGAAGTGAGAGTCTTTTGTTCCAGGAGAAATTCTTTGGCCCGAGAGGTGTCTAATGTCAATCCCAAGAAAGGGATAACGCTTGAGGGCATGATATGCAACTTTGGATAGTTGACTATCCAGCCAAATTTGTATCCTCTGTATCCTTCAGAACCTCCTGAAAGGATGGGGCCTTGGTCAACAGATAGTCTAAGAAAGGGATTATTTGTATCCCCTGGTTTCTTAGAAGGTTCATGAGACTGGCCAGGACCTTGGTAAACAGACACTGCTTATTGTGGCTCTTAAAGATTTCATGCAAGATTTCCTCAGATGGACAAAACTGTTAAGGCCCTTGAGATCGAATATTGGGCGCACAGAACAGTCCTTGGGAATTATGAACGAATAGCAGTAAAAAACGTGACAGACTACTCCAATCTGCAATAGGTGGGCTACAGCAGATCTAAATGCTTCTGATTTTCCGGATTCCAGGATACCCTTGACAAAAAGAACCTCAGAGGAGGTCTGGCCCCCAATTCGATTTTTTAATCTGAGGAAATAATCTCCTGTATCCAAGCATCTGTTACATGGAGCCTCCAAAGGGCAGTAGTTGTGATGAAGAGTTCTCCAATCTCCCCTGCCTCTAATACTAAGTATCTTTGCGCTGCACCTGTTAGTAACAATGCCTGAACCTATGCTCAATAGTAGGTTTCGGAGAAACACCAGATTTTTATAAATTATTTCTCATTCTCTCTTTAAAGTGCATATCATAGTATTTCAGTTATTAAATATACACCTAAAGGAACTTAAGTTTTATGTTAATTGTGTTATCTGTTCAGAAATTGTATTCCAATAAAAGTTTTTTTAATGGTGGAAAAGCCCCGATGTCACCATTTTACTACAGTAAAATTGTTATTATTAAATGTTGGCCATTTTTGAAAAAAAGCGGAGCTTTTGGCTTACCCACTCTACAGCGTTGACAAACAATAGCAATTCATAGATTTTTAAAAAGATCCACTCATGTAAATCAACAGTTGGTCAATAAATTGCTAGACAAAACAACCTACCCTGGAAGTACAAATAACTTCACGAAGATTGATATTCATCCAGTTGTCGCAGCTCACCAAGTGTCCATTATAGGTTTCACCATTTTTTAATTCAACCAACTAGTAGAGAAAATAAGGCGTTATCCTGGTTTATATTACATATATAAACTAGAAATACAATACCAAACACCAATTAAATGTAGAAGAAAGCGGATATCCTGGAAGAACTGAGAAAAGGAGACTGCCACCATGGTGGAAACCATAAGATCCAACAGGTGCATGTCCTGACAGATGGAAGACCACTTGGAATCTCAAAGAATCCAAACTTCGGCTTGGAGGGCATGACACTTCAACCAAACTAAACAGTAATACAAGATTTTGGTGGTTCAAGGGTGCTAGTCCCAATTTTTAACAAACAAGAAGAAGAATTTCCGACCAGCCAACCAGATAGAATAACTGCAGATTTTTTTCAATAGAAAAACAATAATTTAGTCAAAAAAAAAAACTCAAATGTGGTTGCAGCGTGAACCATTGATCATTGCATCGTTTTTGTCCTGTGGGAGGCAGCGGATGTGAGGACCAGGGCGCTAGCGCTGCCTTGTTTCCAAATCTTCCAATGTATTTTTTGCTTTATGTTCTAAGTAGCTTCATTGCCAATACAATGGTGACAATAAGCAGGATGTTACCATATTGCTACAGTAAATTGGTTACCACTAGGTATAAGCCATGAGCAGAAGGCTGATAAACTAGAAGAGTTAGAACTTTGGTTGACCAAATCCACAGCCCTGCTAGCAAGCTATCACTTGTCTAGGTTTGAAGCAGACAATAAGTAAAAAAAAAAAAAAAAAAAGTTTAGTAAATTGCTCCTCCTAAAGCCCCCATCTGGCAAAAACTATTTGAGAGGGCTTAATTCCACGGCCAATTCTTTGCTGCAGAACTGCATGGGAGCAACCATCTTGTCACATACATAAGCATGAGGACAGAGCTGTGCCAGCAGCAGCCCACAACAGATAGAAACTCAGAAACACGGGCAGCTTGTGTATTATGTGATATAAACACACACAATCACACACACTAAATAGCCAGCTGCTAGAGAGATTGGGTGTGGGAAGGGAGAGCTGCAACAGTATCTTTATCACTACTGACTCCTGGATTTACAGCACACCATTCAGTCATATGTATCTTCTAAAATGTTACAATTCTTCCTGCTGTGCAGCAGAGCAATGAGTCATCACAGCAGATGGCTTTTTACTAGAAATAAAAGGAGGATTGCACGTATGCGTAAGGCAATTTTGACTGTGGCACGGGCTTTTTATATAAGCTTGACTGTATGTGACAAGAGGGCCGCTCCCATGCAGTTATTCAGCATTTAATCTACCTTTTTATCACATCTGCATGGAGTTAAGCCCTCTCAAATAGTTTATGTCACGATTGCCAGAGAGGGGCTTTACAGGTGCAATTTACTGAACTTGCTTTTTTTGACTTTTGGTCTGCTTTAAATTCCCAAACTCAGGACATTCTAGGGCACTGAAAAGTCTGACCATTAAAATACATTTTCCCTAATGATTTAAACACAAGAATTAACAAGAACATTAAACTTTACTCACCTCTGCCAACTTCATCCAGGATACCAACCTGTGAGCAGGGGGGGTACCCTGACCTCCTTACATCCAAATGCTGGCAGAACAGTAATTTTGACAGCTTCTGCCAGCAGTAGAGCCGTCCATGGAGTACCCCAGAAGCGCTGGAATGGGGGGGGGGGGGGGTGCCGTCTGGCTCTGGAAGAAGTTGGGGAAGGGATTTCACTTTTTCTACTGTGGACTAGTAAGGGGTCCAAGGATAGAGGGCTGGCAAGTTACCTGCCAGAGTGGAAATGGGTAGCTTGCTGCTCTTCCCTCATTTCCCGTACTCCCAATGGCCACTGGGGGTGCAGAAGAGCCTAAAAAATATATGACCCATGATGGTGCACAGTGTTTAAAGTGGACCAAAACCCAGCCGATACATTCCCTCACTGCGGGGCAACCAAGATCAGGATGCCCCGCTGTGTGAAACCCCCCAGGTCGCCCACTACACTTACCGTAATCCCAGTCCAACGGCCGCATCCCCGCTATCCCTCTAGCAGGGCGCGTGCCAGCGCTGGCCATTTGTGAATGGCCGGTGCGCTCCCTGTTAGAAAGAAGCGCAAGATGCGGCCGCCAGCGCACTCGGAGCTGCTGAGCGGCTCTGAGCGTGCCGATTTGACCCTTAATCTTTGCATGCGCAGAAACCTTTGGAGGAGGAGAACTCCTCTGCATGAATATGCTTGTTCAATAGTCAGGAGGGTGTAAGATGAAGGCTACTACAACACCTTGCTGCCTTACTGATCTCTTCTATATAGGCACCAGTCCTCTCTGCCCAGGACGCTGACCTGGTTCTGGTAGAATGTGCAGAAACCTGAGTAGGACTCCTGTGTGTGAATAAGCCTGTACATAAAACACAAAAGAGCCTCTTTTCTTTTGTCATTATAATATATATATTCCGTTAATCACCATTCCCTGGATCTCTCCCTTTGTTTTTTTTTTATATTTTTTTTTAAATGCTCTTCCCATCTAAATCTAAAAGTGAGAGCTCCTCTTCTGATTCTGTCTTAGCCGGCATGTTATCTTGGGGCCTATTATTAGATGTAGCTTTTCTGGCAAAATATTAAAGGACCAGGTCTCAGTATGGCCCTATCTGGTGGAATATAATAGCAGGTTTCCTTCATTGATAAGGCCTGCAGGTCATATACCACCTGGCTGATATGATGGCCAACAAAAAACAAAATTCCAAACTTAAAACACTTTTATGGTACTTCCTCCAATGCTCAAATGGAGGTTCTGGTAAGTCCTCTGTTGCAAAACCTTTAAGGGGTGCTGGCTTTTTACAGGTAGTTGATTTCTTGATGCCGTCCTCATTGGCAGTCTAGAAGGACTGATAAATCTGAAGTCCGAGTATTACTACTAATCCTTTTTCAAGTTCGTCTTGCAGGAATTCAAGGATTGCTGGTATATCATATTTCTTCCGTTTGTTGGCTTCACAAAACAAAGAAGAACATTTGAAAACCCTTGAAAACCCTTGTATAGTTCCGTCTGTTGGTCAGTTCTTGGACTTTCCAGGAGAATCTTATCACTCTGGCCAAGCAGACCTTCCATTCTAAGATGGCTCTCTCAGATCCATTTTGTCAGTTGAAGCTTTGCTGGCTCCGGATGCAGACCCTGATGAGCAAGTTTAGAATATCTGGTATATGCCATGGCCCCTACTGCACTAGGAGGATAGTGCAGGAAAAACGTCAACGTTAATTTCCGCATCTCTTTTGGCATCATTTTGAAAGGAGGGAAGGCATAAGTGAAAATTCCAGGGATGAGCCAGGGCATCCACTGCTAATGCACCACCCCCTTGTCAGTGAGCAAAACATTTCTCATTTTGAGTGAGCTGGTAATGGCAAGGATCTTTATCTGAGGAAGACCCCCTGAGTTACCCTCTGAAGGAAAACCTCCTGGTTTAGACACCACTTGGTTTGTTGAACACCGACCCGGGTTAGAGTCTGCAATCGTTTTTAGGGTACTCTTTAAAGGAACTGCTGCTATTGACAGGACCTGTTCCAGTAAGGGAACAGAGTAGAGTTAGATTTATTAGTTTTATTAGGACCTGGTCCTGTCCTGTCCTGTCCTGGTGCGCTCCCCAACCCCAGGATCTGGTGTCTATTGAAATAACAGTCTTCCTACTTTTAGGATTACTGGAACTGACCACCAGGGAAGACCCTCAAGAATATCCATCTCTATCTTGACCTGATGATCCAGCGAATCTGGGCACCTGTCCCATGAGATGACGACAACCCAGCCCAAGGTCCTTAGTAGACATTCCCAGGACTACTCAGATTGTTGCAAATAAAAATGAATTTACCTTCTAACTTTCTATACTTTTTTCTAACTCCCGCTGTCGTAAATGTTAAAGAACAAGCAGAGCAAATGTAAGTGCCGACAATGCTTCAGTATTATGCATGCAGATGGGGTAAGTGAGTTTTGTGGAGTTTTTATTCCCCACTGTGCCAGGCTCAGAACAGCCAAATTTAAAGTCGGATCTAACATATATAAGTATAGATTATTATAATGTCTTATTAGAGGGCGCCATTAATTTACATGGTGCTGTACAAGGTAGACATTACATGAGTGTACAACAAGTAATACACCATTCGTGCCCATGGGGTTACAAGCCAGAAGTGCAACAACAAATTCTACAGAGATAGACCGATGTGAAAATACCGTTTTGTGAGTACTCACCTTTAAAACGGGTATTATGAGTGTGCCATACACTCCACTTCGATCTTCATGACATGTGGGAAATCTCCAGTACAGGGCGAACTTCTGCAGAGATGAATATGCAAAAAAGAAAGTCCCTCCCGGTCCATATATAACTGGGCCCTCCCACCAATTTCCCAGTGTAAAAAAGCAGTAAGGGGACCAGGAAGAACCAATTATAACCTAACAATCAAAACCAATGGTTCACCATATAAAAGCCCCAGAATACCTGAAAAAAAAAAGGGGTGGGGCGAAGTGGAGTGTAGGGCACACTCATAATACCCGTTTTAAAGGAGAGTACTCACAAAACTGTATTATTCTAAGTGTGCCATACACTCCACTTCGATCTTCATGACATGTGGGACATCCAATAGCAGTGTCTGTCATGGGTGGGAACCAGAAACCGTAAAGAATGTACCAACTCAAACCACTGCAGCTTGCAGAACCTTGCGGCCAAAAACCAGCATCCGCTGAAGCCCGCACATCAACCTTGTAAAACTTGGAAAAAGTATGAACAGAAGACAAAGTAGCAGCCTTACAAACTTGTTCAACAGAAGACTGGTGCTGAAAAGCCCAGGACGCACCAATCGCACGAGTAGAGTGCGCAGTGACCCTAAAAGGAGGAGTCCTCCCCTTAGCAGAATAGGCCCCAACAATGGCCTGACTAATCCATTTGCTAATCGTAGACTTAGCAGGCACCTTAGCTCCTTCCAAGCCAGTGACAAGGCATCCACTGCCAGAGATAGAGGATCCTGAGAAAGAGACACAAAGGCCGGAAGTTTGTGATTGTGCCTCGAGACAAAGAGATCCACCTCCGGAGTCCCCCACTTGCGGCAAAGATCCAGAAAAACCGTCTCCCAACAAGGGACCAGAAAAGATCTGCCCTTCAACAGGTTGCTCGATTCCAGCCACCACCAAAGGGACTGTCGAACCTTGGGAGACATCCTGGAAGGTTGATCCAATGACTGCGGACACCTGTCCCAATGCGTCAATAGGTGAAGTTGAAGAGATCTCATGTGAAACTGTGCAAACGGTACCGCCTCGAAGGAGGATACCATCAAGCCCACCAGTTTCATCCCCTGTTGGATAGAGGAACAAGGATTGGCCAAAAGAAAGCGGATCAGACCCTGCACCCTGGTCTGGGGCAGAAACACTCTGGTCAGAATGGTATCCAGATTCATGCCCAGAAATGAAATCACACGAGACGGGGAGAGAGAGAAGACTTGGGGCGGTTGATCACCCACCCGAACCTCTCCAGGGTCGACACCACTTGGTGGGTGTCCAGCTCCGCCTGATGGAGGGAAGAAGCTGAGATCAACAGGTCGTCCAGATAAGGCACAATGCGAATGCCCTGAGCTCTGAGCAGAGCCATTATTCCCGCCAAGACCTTGGTGAAGACCCTCGGCGCCGAGGTCAGACCTAAGGGAAGAGCTACACACCGATAATGTTGATCCTCCACTGCAAACCGGAGGAATCTCTGATGTGCCTGAAAAATCGGAACATGCAGATACGCACCTTGATGTCTATGGATGTCATAAAATCCCCTTGGCGAAGGGAATTGATAGCCGAGTGCAGAGTCTCCATGCGGAACTTTTTGGCTCTGATAAACCTGTTGAGAACCTTGAGATCTAGAATGGGTCTCACTGACCCCTCCTTTTTGGGAACCGTGAAAAGGTTGTAGTAACCCCTGCCTCTCTCCGACGGAGGCACCGGGCATATAACCCCCATGTCCAGAAGGTTTTTCACTGCTAACAGGAGCCCCTGTGCAGCCTGAGGGTCGGAGGGCACCCGAGACCTTAAGAATCTTGGGGGCGGCCAGTACTCGAACTCGAAGTTTGTACCCGGAGGAGACCACTTCCAAGATCCAATTGTCTGTGACCTCCCGGGCACAGACCTGGAAGAAGAGCCGCAGCCGTCCCCCCACCAAGGCGGGTGAGGGCGCCCCTTCATTGCTGAGCCGGTTTAACGGCAGGCTTGGGCTTGGAACCCCAGGCAGCCGCGGGACGTGCCCGACCTCTGCCTCTGTTCCAGGACGAGCCCCTGAAACCCGAGATGGCCAAACCCCTAGCCACTCTGGCCCCTCGAAAGGAAGGAGTGAACGAGCCAGCCCCCCGAAAGGGGCGGCGCTGTTTCCTCCGCTGAGGTAACCTATCCCCTTTAGCAACAGCATCCAATTTATCTCCAAACAGCCGCATACCCAAGAAGGGAAGAGCTGTGAGCGACTTCTTGGCCCCAAGGTCCGCTGTCCACTGGCGGAGCCAGACCATTCTGCACATAGCCACCAGTAAGGCTGAAGTCCTACTACACACGACAATAGAATCTTCCATCGCAGCCATGACAAAATCCATGAACAATTCACATCTCTTAAGGATAGCGAACTCAGCGCAAGTTGGATCAAACTGAGTGTTATTCAGCCAGTCCCTGATAAGAGACCTGGTAAGCGACACCAGGGCAGATGCACTAACAGGCCGCAGGGCCAAATGCGTGGCATGCCATCTGATCAAGGCGCTTATCCTCGCCATCCTTAAAGGAAGTGGCATCAGGGAAGAGTTGGTCAAACCTAAAACTGGCGAATCGACCTCGGGAGGAGAAGACCATCGCTTAACCGCCTCCACCGGAAAAGGATTCTTCTTATCCCATCCCTGAGGAACACCAGGAAGCCAACTGGGCCACTCCCATTCTCTAAGGATCAGCGCATCAAAGTGACCCTGGGTAGGGAATTCCAGACGGGCCTTGCGGACCCCTTCTTGAGAGGGGGCGCCTCAGGCGGTTCAATATCCAACACCTCCAATAGATGTGACAAAACAGTGGCCGTATCTACGGCATCCCCCAGCGCCTGCCCGACATCGGCATCCCCAGACTGAACATAGTCAGCCTCTGTTTACATAGAAGAAACATAGAAGGTTGACGGCAGAAGGAGACCATACGGTCCATCTAGTCTGCCCTTATGTGTATACTGTATGTACTATTTATCTTAGGATAGATGTGTGCTTATCCCAGGCATGTTTAAATTCAGTGACTGTTGATTTTTCAACTACCTCTGCTGGAAGTTTGTTCCAAGCATCGACTATTCTTTCTGTAAAATAATATTTTCTAACATTGCTCCTGATCTTCCCCCCGACTAGCTTCAGGTTGTGCCCCCTTGTTCTATCATTAAGCTTCTTCTTAAAAACACTTCCCTCCTGAACCTTATTCAATCCTCTCACATATTTAAAGGTCTCAATCAATTCCCCCTCCAACGGGGAATAATCTGACAAATCAACGGAATCGTCGTCAACATCCCACAAGGGCTGGGCCGACGACAAATGTCTCTTTTTAGCCTGGGCCTTCTTGCCCACCGTGCTAGCAATAATTTTCTCAATGCTGGCCAACCTAGCCCAAACATCAGAGTGCGACTCCCTGCTGGCACCAATGTCACTTGGGGTACGGATAAGGTGGGGAGGGGAAGGCGATGAAGCGGGAGGAGCCAACCCAGAAGGCTGGGTACCAGACTGCCGCATTATGGCCTTTTGTGTGCATGGTATACAGATCAGCACATTCTCCCCCGTAAGGGATACCCCACACATGGGCTGGATTGTCCCAGAGGGAGCCCAAGCCCAGTATCCTGCGAAGCCTCCATATGGTGAATTTTTGTGGTCAGTCACAAGACCACAGGGAATTTACGCCTAAGCAACCCGGGATGCCCCTTAAAAGTCCCGGTGGGAGGATTTGAGGTGAACAAATTTATACTAGGGACCCCAGGACCAGGAGGAGCCCCTTAATATGCACATATACAATGCAATCTGTAACACACAAACAGGCAACATAAGTGCAATCCTACATATATAAGGCAACAACACATACCTAATTGTATATGTAATATATATATCTCCCCATATCCCAGCCAGACATGCGTAACCAAAATAAAAACACACACACACACGCCCGCAATCAGTGGGGGCCCCCCGCTAGAGAGGGGCCCCCACGTAAGCTAAGGAAGTGGCCATCCGGCCCTTACCACCAGGAGCGCAGCTCAGCACCAGCATCAAAATGGCCCCCGAGAAGTGCCTCATGCAGAAAGAGGAAGAGAAGGGGGAGGGCGGGCCAGCGCAGAACGCGCGCTCGCCAGGCCACGCCCCCCCCCAGCAACGTGGATCCCCTAGGAATGAGCCACAGAATCGCGCCAAAGAAGGGGGCGGGGCTACCGCGGCCACGTCGAGAGCCCGGCCCCCTGAACACAGCCTGAGGGGAAGAAGCTCCCCCAGGCTAAATCACAGCACCAGACATGGTCCCAGAAGTAAAAAACACACTGTCAGTCACACACACACACGCACAGTGAAACTCACACACACAGGGGCATGGGAGAACGAAACCGAATTAACAGCAGGTCTCACGGTGGAGCAGTGCTCCTTCCGCACCCATAGGGTGCTGCCTACCTTCACCAGGACCCGCAGCCTAAGCTGGGAGGCTCAAATAGGGGCAATTTAGAAAGGGTCCTGGCAGTAATAGGGACAATAAATGGCCGGGCGCGGGCCCGGCTTACCTGTAAGTAAAGAAGTCTTCATCTTCTGTCTTGTCGCCTTCCCTGCAGAGAAGAAACTGGGAAATTGGTGGCAGGTCCCAGGTATATATGGACCGGGAGGGGCTTTTTTGCATATTCATCTCTGCACAAGTTCGCCCTCTACTGGAGATTACCCACATGTCATGAAGATCAAAGTGGAGTGTATGGCACACTTAGAATATACAGATCAGTCATTAACACCTATAACAAATAGGAGATGTTAGAACCACAGGGATAGCACTAGTCAGCCTCATCCCTAAAAGCAGACCTGCCGTCAAAACATATTTCAGATCGTTTAGAAGGATCATAATAAAGGAAGGCAAAATCAATTATGGAAGCCTGTTGGGGACATAAGTTGCTACACACTGAAATTAAGCATGTCCTCATGGAAGCAATGCAGTCTCTGTATGTGTATGCTACAACCCCTGGCAAAAATTATGGAATCACAAGTCTGAGGATGTTCCTTCAGTTGTTGAAAAAAAAGCAGATCACAGACATGACAAAAAACTAAAGGCATTTCAAATGGCAACTTTCTGGCTTTAAGAAATACTAAAAGAAATCAAGAAAAATAATTGTTGTAGCCAGCAACAGTTACATTTTTAGAACAATCACAGGGAATAAATTATGGAATCACTCAATTTTGAGAAAAAAATATGGAATCATGAAAAACAAACAAAATAACACTCCAACACATCACTAGTACTTTGTTGCACCACCTTTGGCTTTTATAACTGCTTTAGTCTCTGAGGCATTGACTTAATGAGTGACAAACCGTACTCTTCACCAATCTGGCTCCAACTTTCTCTGATTGCTGTTGCCAGATCAGCTTTGCAGGTTGGAGCCTTGTCATGGACCATTTTCTTTAAACTTCCACCACAGATTTTCAATTGGATTGAGATCCGGACTGTTTGCAGGCCATGACATTGACCTTATCTGTCTTTCTTCAGGATTCACAGCGTTTAATGCATTAAAGATCCTTGAGCTTCCCTCTGTCCTTAACACTTGGTGGATTAGGCTAAAAAGGACAACTACTTAAATTTAGGTATACATATTCCCCTTACAGTAAAAAATCCCCGTTAGACTTACCAGTAACAGCTTTTCTATGAATCCTTCAGCACAACCCATGTATGTAAGGGAGCTAGAGTTGAATTTAACAGACTTATAAGTGCCGAGGATTTGATCCGGCCTGATGAATTAAAGCGGACCAACACAACAAACAGTGCTCATATTCACCCCCTTCCCCAGGGCAATAGATTGCTGCACATAAAAAATTTTACCATTTTCCAACTCTTGCTGTGGTAAATTTAAAAAACAAGATGGCGGCTCATGCTTTAGCAGGCCACCTGCAAACAGGAAGTGCTGTCAGTTATGTCAGTTGGGAGAGGAAGCTCCAAAATGGCTGCCACCTTTTTTCAACTGTACCAGGCTGTTGGTCTGGTTTGAGTAGGCTACTGTGGAAACATTGTCAGGGCGAATTTAGACATCTCTGCCTGAGAGGTTTGCCAGAAAATGATTGAGTGCCAGCTTAACTGCCAGAAGTTCCATGAAGTTTGAGGATCTGACCACTAGGGTCGGTGGCCACTTCCCCCTGGACTTGTTGACAAGTGGGCTCCCCAACCCCAGCTGCTGCCATCTGTTGTGATGACTACTGGATTTCTTTGCCTCCATAGTCTTCCTCTTTCTAGCGTCACTGGATCTGTCCACCATCGGGGATCCTCTAGGACTATTGATTCTACCTAGGCTAGCTGATCTAGCGAGTCTTGACGCTTGTCCCACTTGCCATAGAAGGAATCTCTGTAAGGTTCTCATGTTAAGTTGAACCCACGGTACTGCCGAAATTGCCGCGGTCACGAGACCAAGCAAGGTAATAATTTCTCAAATGGAAACCTGAAGACAGTGAGGAATCCTTGGGCCGTTGCAATGATCCTCATCTTTTCCTGTTGAAGAAAATTTTTTTTTTTTTATTGATACGGTTTACATTGTATCTGAGAATCTGCAATACTGGGCATTGGTGGTGATTTTTCCAGACTGACCACCCAACCCAATGTTCTTAGTAAGGATGGGTGTCTTCCCTAGGTCTGCTAAGAGTGACTCCCCTGATCTGTTTAACAATAGAGGATTGTCCATTTAAGGAATTACTATGATTCCCCATTATCCATTATCGGAGGTGTACCATTGGTTTCCCCAAGATCTTTGTAAAGATCCATGGGGCGGATGTCAGATCAAAGCGCAGGGCCCTGTACTAGTGATAAGGTCCACGGTCTGAACCGTGAACCTCAGATACTGAAAGGGAGTTCAGAATTGCTATATGCCATTACGCATCCTGTAGGTCTAAATTGACCATCAGGGCATGTTCTATAAGAAGGTTCCTTACCGAATAAATGTAATATTTTCCGATTTAGAAACATTCGTTATTTCTGACCGTTTCTGCACCAGGAAGACATAAGTAGAATTTCCTTCCCTCTGATGGTGGTGGAACTTACTATCACATTTTTCTGAATGAGCTCTAGTAACACTAGAAGAAAAGTTTCCCTTACCTGGGGTCCTTCAGCAGCCCGATTGCTAGAAAAACAGATTGCGAAGGGATATTCCCTTTCTAGTGTTTGTAGCACAAATTGATCTTGGGAAATTGTTCTCCCGGGGGCTACAAACCAAGCGATTCTGCCCCCACAGTGGGTGTTCATTGTCAGGATTGAGAATTTCGGCCCTCTGGAGGTTTGGTGGTGTAACAACATTTCGTTCAACAATCCTACCAACTTTTCTGGCAGTTTTCTCCGGAGGACTGGAGAACCCCCTGGATTACCCTGCGTAATTCTCCGGATTCTCCGCAATCTGCCTTCCTGACACACAGGCCTCTGGCAAGTATCCAAAAGAGTAGCGACGCAGGATTTCTTAGTTAGGCCTTAAGTTTTCATTGGGGGGGGGGGGGTTATTATCTATCCTTAACCTTTGATGTATCAGGCTATAACCACAATGACATAAAACACATTATGAATATATACCCTATACATATGCACAAAAACAGCTCTAAACTAAAAAACAAGATTCCTACATTACAAGCATCTTCTGGGACATCTTGTTTAAGGTGAGAAGGCTTGCAGAAGATTTGCCTGCACCTGTGAAATTAAGCCCAGGATGGACGCTCCCCACTGAACTTGAAACAGACATTGCTGTCCGAACTGCACGCTGGCTGGGGTGAAGTGCCGCCTAGTTGCTTCCGGGTTCGCAACATGTATTATTGTCACGCCAAGAAGGAAAGCTAGAGCACCGGGTCACTGATCCCGAGACTCCACCCCCAAAATTTGAAAAAAAAAAAAACAACGATCTGGAGGCTCAGGTGAGTACCCCAGGGGTCCCACTAGGTCCAGCACACCCGGTATATTAATCTGCCGGCATATTTAAAAGGGACAAATAGGCTGAAGTCTAGCACTCTTTGTCCAGTGGTTCCTTAAGGAGGAAACACAAAGAACAGAGGTGGGGAGGAAGGGGTGGGGTTTTATCCCAGGAGGTGAAGCCTCTCTCTCCATGGGTCATGTTGAAGGATTATTGGAGAAAAATGCCATAATCAGGATTCATACATCACCAGCTCCTGAGGCATTTTTACACAGAAGTTCTACTGCCTGCACCATGCATCATTCAGCCCAGGATCCTCGATCCTTACTGGGCTAAGGACGGAGTCCTGCCACTGCTGTGGCCTGCCAAGCTGCCATCGCTGCCGCCCTCTGATGTTGCTCCGTGCCTGGTCTCTACAGCTTCCGTATAGCTGGGGAGCTAGTGTTGCCTGTAGTTCAGGGTCAAGCCCAGACGTGAGGTCAGAGCGCCTGAGTCAGTAGCCACGAGTCTCCCAAAAAAATTAAAAAGGACAAAAATCGCCACACCTGGTGAGTACCCTAGGAGTCCCCAATAGGCACGCACACCCACTACTGAATCGGCCAGGATTTAAAGGGGACACTGCACGACCAGTACGCTATCAGGCAATGCGGGATTGCCCTGGGCACCTGTGAACCTCAGGTGAACTGCACCCAATAACAGATGGCTCCAGGCTCAGCAGGCTCCTCCAGAATTCCTAGAGCCAAAAACAAAAAATGGACTGCCCTGTAAAAGGTTGAAAAATTTAAGTTAGTTACCTGGTAACTTTTTTTCGAAACATCCGAAAGGGCAGCATACGCCTGAGACCTCCGGGCTCCTCCTACCAATCTGGAACACATGACCACCAGACAGAATAAAATCTTGACGACTCCTCCCATTCCCCAGTTGTTGTAGAGATCTGAAAGAGAAAAGAAATAGATCCACAACTCCAACTTATAATCAATACATAATCCAACTCCACCTAAGACAAGAGGGAGGGAAGTAGGCGTATGCTACCCTTTCGGATGTTTAGAAAAAAAGTTACCAGGTAACTAACTTAAATTTTCTCAAAACATCCTTCGGGCAGCATACGCCTGAGAGATAGGCGAGTACTACCTCGTGGGTGGGAAAGAAT
Organism: Gastrophryne carolinensis; assembly: GCA_027917425.1. NCBI lineage: Eukaryota > Metazoa > Chordata > Amphibia > Anura > Microhylidae > Gastrophryne > Gastrophryne carolinensis. The sequence goes on from CM051234.1 coordinate 276,039,916, forward strand.
GGAAAGGAGGATACTACTGCCACAAGACTGATCCTACTAGGACAGCAGATCTAATCAAGAGAGTTCAGCAAAAAAACCATCTCGCTGAGGACCAAGAGGCTGCAATAGCTCGCCTGTTTAGCCCAAAATGTGTATAAAAAGGAAGCTTACTCAGTACTGGTAGAAAAAAATTCTCAGCATCTGAGAAAAAAATAGCAAGGTGCCATGTACGGGTAAAAGAACTAGCCCAGAGTTAGAGACAACTCCAGACTAGAGATATCTTGTGTCTATAAGCAGCCTAGAACTAGACACAGCCCCAGGGCCCAAGACAGCTTCAAGGCGGGCCCAAGACAGCCCCAAAGCCCAAGACCGCCCCCAGGGCCCGAGACAGCCCCAGGGCTCAAGACAGCCCTGGGGCTGTCTCCAGGGCTCAAGACAGCCCCAGGGCCCCACTAGGGTTAACGGCCAACACTAGGGTTAACGGCCAACACTAGGGTTAATGGCCAACACTAGGGTTAACGGCCAGCCAGAGTCCAAGGCCAGCTGGGGTTAAACAGGTCCCCCTAGGGTTAAACAGGTTCCCCCTAGGGTTAAACAGGTCCCCCTAGGATATAGGTAATCCCAGGAAAAAATCCCAGACAAGAGGTGGCCTAGGGACCTAAATGGATAATCCCTCCTATAAGTGTATAGGCTAGAGCAGAATACCATGCAAGGACTGAGGTCTCTTAGAAGACCCTAGAATAGACCTACCAAACTGACTCCCTCAACGGAGTTATACAGAAAAAAATCTGCCACCTGATGTAACCCTCCTACAGAACAAGCTGAAGGAGACTCAGGTCCTCATTTAACCCAGAAGGATTCCATCCGATCTCCATGAGGGTCAGTTGTGCTCTCGAGCAAGGCACCTAAACCCCAAGGCCAGCTGGGGTTAAACAGGTCCCCCTAGGGTTAAACAGGTCCCCCTAGGATATAGGTAATCCCAGGAAAAAATCCCAGACAAGAGGTGGCCTAGGGACCTAAATGGATAATCCCTCCTATAAGTGTATAGGCTAGAGCAGAATACCATGCAAGGACTGAGGTCTCTTAGAAGACCCTAGAATAGACCTACCAAACTGACTCCCTCAACGGAGTTATACAGAAAAAAATCTGCCACCTGATGTAACCCTCCTACAGAACAAGCTGAAGGAGACTCAGGTCCTCATTTAACCCAGAAGGATTCCATCTGATCTCCATGAGGGTCAGTTGTGCTCTCGAGCAAGGCACCTAACCCTGCAACTGCTCCCTGGATGCCATAATTAGGGCAGCCCACCGTTCTGGGCACGTGTACACTCACTGCACGGATGGGTTAAAAGCGGAAGACGAATTCCTATGTGTGTGCAAGCATACAATGGTGATCTATGCATAATTTATTTTATCTATTATTATTTAGCGATGAAACTCGCTGCCGTTCGCCACTCATACCGGGTGCCGAAGGATTTACTCCGGACATGCACATCATAGTACTTAAAGCAAGTAATATTACCTCACCCGGAAGAGAGCAATGTCAATCATTCTAATACCCTCCTGGCTATTGACATTGGAGGTGCCGACCCTGCACCAGGAATCACCATTTCCTAAATGGCCAAAATCCTCTGGGAAAGGAGAAGAGACTGAAGAAGTTGTTGACTTCTTGACCATAAATCATAATCCAGAGGGAATTAGACTAACCTCCCAAAAGGGTTAACATCCAACCGCGCTGAACACAGCTCTACACATGAAACTGAAGCTCAAAGGCATTTTTGTCCCTGCAGTGTACAAAAAAAGGTAGCAGATCGCTCAGATCAGCCTCCACCGACCCCTCTCAGTGTCTAAGTACGAAGTCTGTGTATTCTCAGACTGAATCCAAAATAAAGGGAACAATGAGCACAACATCCAGCTCTGTCTTTACTGCTAAGACAACCTAGGGGTTGTTAGAATCTGACACAAGACAGAGCCCCATGCTCATTGGAAACTGGCAGACATCTCCCAGATCTGCTAAGGTCTTGAAGAAAGAAACCTTGTGGAAGCAAGCTTCCTCCTAATAAAAATGTCTAAAAACCCTTCTAAAATATCTGATATAACATGGAGACAGATATTCCATAAGGAGAATAAAACTCCCTCCAACGCCTCCACCACCAGAAAGATTTCTGCTGGTGAAGGGAACTAGGACATTAACCACCTGGCTTCCAATGCTAGCAACTTCAGAATAACTTATCTTTCCTCCAACCCACTGGTATAGGAGAAACCAAGAGTCCGACTGAGGGTACAAGTAATTTCTATGTGAAACCTCATTCATGCCCCTGGAATGGAGAGGGCAACACAAAGTATCCAGGCACCAACCCAAACATGGCATCATAGCTCAGTGGGTTTGGGCAAATAGATTCCAGACCGAGAGGACCCCTTTTAAAAGTCCTTCTTTCCCACAGATAAGGTAGAGGAGGAAGGTACCCCCTGGATTCTTTAGCCGCGTCCCCAAATGAAAGGAGCAACTTAAAGGAGCTCCAATGATCACTCTCTTCAACAGGCGTGCCAGATCAGGTGAAAAATACCTATATTTATCAGCGTATTTACAAATCTACCCAAAAATAAAAATTCCCAAAGGAATATTGCCCAAGGCTCACTCTGACCTAGAGTCCCCGGTCCAAGTTCTCAGAGAATGCTGTGAACTGAATATGATACAATCATATTTCCTTGCCCAAAATCTCATGACATTTGTCACTAACCGCCAAAGCTGAAGAAAGGATATAACCATACCCCTTCCTATTGTCTCCTGTGCTCACACACCTGGTTTTAAACTGTGGCATCCAATTTAGTATAGTTCTCTGTACTATATGTTTTACCTTGTCTGTATTCCTCCTTTGTAAAGTGCTACGGAAGCTGATGGCGCTATATAAATATGCAATAATAATAATACCCCTGGACAAGTCCTATTCAACAGATAGTCCTTACATTGTTGAAGCAGAAGGTAAACTTCCCATCATAGAATGAGCGGCCATAGATCTAAACCATTAAGATTCCACTTGCCAACCAGTTAAGGCAGTGAATCAAATAAGCTTATTTTGGAGATAAGGAGATAGCAAAAGGCTAATCCTGCCCCCCAAGGATTTCCAACTTAGGGCAATATCCCCTGCCCAGGACCCAACTACTGCTACAATCTGAGCAGATGAGAGCAGCCGCACCTAGGGTGTCGTGCACATGGGTTAAGAAAATAATAAGAAAGGGAATGAACGAGAAGAGTCAGATGCCAAATCAGGATAAAGCCCAACCTAATTACACCTTGGACCTGAATCCTTTATCCCAAGGTTAGAAACAACCTAAGAAAGGAAAGGTAAATGTCCCAGAGGGAATAGTACCTCCCTAAGTTTAAAGCAATTAAACCGGTCTCTTCCCCCCCCCCAGACCAGATAATAGATGGGATCAGAACAGGATTTGAAAGTCTGTAAAACCAACCTGGTTACCCGAACTCCCTGCAAACTTAAAATGAGGAGGACATTAGGTCTAATCCAACCTACAAAGATAGTAATAACATTATCCAACACCCGTCTGGACAATATTGGCAGAGGGGTTACAACCAGTAATGTACAAGGCGCAGCACATCCTTGGGACCATTTCTACTCTTCTTATATGAAATAGGTCTGGAAGAATTGGACTTAGGTACACTTCAAATGAGCTCTAGTCTGAGGTCAAAGACTAAGATACATAAGCAAAACAAGGGCCATAATATATATACCTCCAAAACACTGTGCTATTAAAGAAGAAACACACGTGTTTTGAAAGAAAGGCAGGAAATTCCACGGGTGCTGGGATGTGACGTCAGCAGTCTGGGAGGAAGAGACCTGAAATCTTTTAAAAACCTGGAGCAACAGCTCAAAAAAAAAAAAACACTCAGTAATGGCTGCCTGTGCATTTGCCAGAGTCCTTGCAGGTTGAAGCTTAATGAGAGACAACTAGCAGCATGTGTCTCTAATCATTGGGAGAGCTCTGGAGGGGGGAGAGGTGCTTTCCTTTAGTTCAGCACACCTGCCCCATAATGCCGATAGCAAATGCAAACAGGCACACAGACTCTCCCTTCCTGGGCAGCGAGTGCAGAGGGGTGCATTAAATCTACAAAAACATTGTCTCAAGAAGAAAATGGTAAAAAATTTCAAGTATGGGGTCCGGTTACCCCGGTCTCTTCCTATAATTCATCCTCAGCAAGAGGGCAACATATCACTTACCCCCCTTTGATATAATCAAAGAATGGGATCTGGCCAATGACCACATAGGGTATCCCGGGCCCCAGGCAGAAGGATCGCCTTTGGGACTGAGAAATGGACCCCCTGCTCAGGCCCATAGTACCGGAATATACTTACCTGAACCATCGGTCCAGGAGCTAGTGGTCACGTTCCTCTTCTAGGAGTAACACTGAAACAACTGGGGAATGGGAGGAGTCAAGATTTTATTCTGTCTGGTGGTCATGTGTTCCAGATTGGTAGGAGGAGCCCGGAGGTCTCAGGCGTATGCTGCCCGAAGGATGTTTTGAGAAAGAACCCTTTTAAATGATTAAGCCAGACCATCATGCTTCTTAGGATACCATCAGATGCCAAGGCGGGCCTGTAAGAAGAGGCCGCATCCCAGGCTCTCTTGGCCAGTATATCTATTTTACGCTCCATAGGATCCCATATTGTACAATTCATCCTGAACAGATAGAGGCTTTTCCTACTCCTGGATTCCCCAGGTTTCATAAAGGTCTCCTAATAGTTTTTTTCATTTCCAGTGCCAGCCTATGCACAGCATCTGGAGCCTCTTTATCCTGTTCTTCCTCACCAGAGGAATCCTGAGTGGAAGGTTTCTCCTCACCAGGTTCACACATTAGCCAGCAGCGAAACATCTGGATCGTTAGCCATACGGGATGCCCCAACACCATCACCCAGACCCTGTACAACTAGGTTAACTGATGGTGAGGTAGCAATGGATGGCTCGGGATGCCCCTTGTCCTAGAGGTAGCAGCCATTTGGGAGCTTCCTTTACCAGCATCAGCCATGCTGCCGATTCAACCAACTTAAAGCGGACCTTCACCCTGAATAAGGGCATATCTTATATGTTTCCCACACCCTGTACATACAGATTGCCCACATTAAAAAATCATCCAACCTGCATCTACTGCATGTTTTGAGCATTTAAACATCCAAGATGGCGGCTCATGGAACATCAGGCAGCCTGCAAACAGGAAGTGTCTTCTGACTATGCCGCTCTGCATTCTGGGATTTCTGTCCTTTCCCCGACCCCAGCTCTGCTCTGTTTGTGCAAAGCAAAGCTATAACCCCTCCCCCTGTACTTTATCCCTCTCTCCTCTCCTCAGTATGTGATGCTTCTGAGTCAAGATGGCGGCACCCGTATCCTAGAGTTCTGAACAGAGTTGCAGCCTAGTGATTAAGAACTTAGATGCTGGGCTTTTCATTAAATGATGCTGAAGGTCCGGTTTAACTGACAATGTACAGTAAGTTTGTTGCCTACTTTAAGCTAGCTAGATAGCTCAGTTGGTAAGCTGATGAACTGTGAATCAGAGGGTCTAGGTATCTAATCTCCGCTTGTGTTGGTTATTTTATTCAAGATAAGAAAATACAAGAAGCTGAGCTGCTTTTTTCTGCTCCAGATTTGTTTCTTCACGTTACCTCTACTGCTATCTGCAGTATCTATCGGCTTCTCTTTTTCTTATAGCACCATTTTTTTCAAGTAATCCTCTTTTGAGCTTTGTGCGTTTCAAGCAGAACAAAAGTATTTTCACTATCCCGAGTTTTGTTTCTTGCCCCATGGGAATTCCGACTTGGGATGCGCTGCTATATGAACCAACCCCAGTTCGCACGTAAAAAACGTACCTTTCCCTGTCCCATGCCCTAGTCCACTCATCGCTGTTTGCTCGCAGAGCTCACCAATGGGGAGCCGCTGCATCCCTGGTCTCCCAGCCTATCTGAATGGCTTTCCATGGAAGCGCGTCTCAGCCCAGAGATGCTGAGGACGCGGGCTTGGCTATTTACATCGCCATGGAAGCCAGTAAATAGGTGGGCTTTGTGGTGACCCAGGTGGTGTTTTACAAAGTGGGGCATCCCGTTTTGGGATTGGTCACTCAGTTTTGTTCCCCTTAAATACCTTTATATAAACCTGCACAAATATTTATAGTAGAATTTTATTCAGGCAGTTTATTTTGTAGAGATTTTATATATTTGAATCACCTGTTGGTCTGGATGTCTTCCATCACCGCACTGAATAAAACCAGACAGATCCCCCCCATTCAGCAAATAGACCAAGCCATTTTCATTTTAAAATGTAAAAGTAAGGCATACATTTTTTCTTCACCATTGCCACATTATTTATACACATTAAAAGCTTTTGTGTGGCAATTTAATTATTTATCTTTTTTAAAGCAAAACATGTGCATTTTTTTGTTTGTATGTGACGGCGAAGGGTCGGCCCAAGCTGCTTGCTACGATGGTGGAGGAATTATGTAGGCGGAGGATCGGCAATTGCTCTTTTGCTGTGGTGGCGGAGAAACTGTCACATATGGAGCCTTGGGGCAAGACCAGCGGATTGACCTTGTGCATATGGCACTTGAGCCTCAAGATTAGTCTCCCCTGAACGTGCCTCCACCTGCAGCATCAAAAAAACAGGAAGAGATGCGTGATCCGGGCAGTGATGGACCTTTCACCAGCGATCAAGTAAGTGCTGCAGCTGCGTACTGGGAGAGATGAGCTGCATGGGAGAAAAGGTGAGTATTGCGTTTAATATTTGCCTGCAAATTGACTTTAATGCTTTACCTTTTGTGGAGACCTTTTTTGTAGCAGAGCCTGAAACATCTTTAGTGTACTTCAAGTAAAGTTATAAATATAATATAAATATAGGTGCAATATTCATGAATTTAACGCAATCTTGAACCTAAACTAAAATTAAATACAAATACCTCTGCCCTAGTATAATTCTGTGGGCGCACAGTCTGTAAGAAAAGGTCACTGTCTCTAAGAAATTCATAATCCAGTGTGCCAAGGAGGAGTTTTGACTTAGATTGGTCAATTTAATCCCTCTTTGGTAACCAGCCCTTTCTATATGTGATGAGATGAGGTGAATGGATGGGCTGTGGTGCACCAGGTTGGGTAAAAACTACTCGTTGGTACACTGGATTTTGCGCAGACTGGTATAAACATAAACTATACATTACTGATACAAAACTAGACAAATATTCAACATATTATTTTACAATGAAAACACCAGTATTCTCCATGCATACGTACATGGTTGATCCAATCTGCAGGCCACATTCCCGGAGTACCTTCATCTGAGGAGTGTACCCACATCAGGCATTTGTGAATGGCTGATGCAGTTACACCCCTCAGACACATGCAAGTGCAGTTCTGATGTCAGAGTTCCTAACAGAAGCTGAATGTAGTGGTGCTGCCCCCCGTCTCCACCTGTGCCCTGGGATCACCAGAAAGGTTAGCTTCCTTGGCTGTACACAGGCATATACACAATGGTTCCGTGGGATGCCCTGCCACAGAGGAACACCACCTGAGAGTGTGAAAATCCCAGGTGGTGTGCCTTTTAAAGTAAATCATAGGATATTGGTTCATAGGATATTGGTTTATAGTTGCAGTAAATAAAATGCATTCATACAAAATACATTTTAAAAGGGGATATATTTGTAATGCAAAACTTACCATAGGATGGTTCTGAGCCGTTTTTAGTAAAGATAAGGGAAGCTGCAAAACAAAAGTATACTGTAAATACAGATGTAATTATGCTTGTTTCTCTTTTTCTTCCCGTTAGCCATTTCAGCTATATAAGATAACTTTGTAAAATGTTCCGTTCACTATTCTAACAGTTGCATTGACAAAACCAAAGAATATAAAACCGTTGCATTGACAAAACCAAAGAATATATAACTTTAAAGTCATTCTGTAGGGAGAAAACCCTTATACTCCCCTTTTAGTCGCCGCAGGCGACGGCTACTAGTCTAACGCAATAGACACCGCATTATCTGGTCCAATAAACTGCAGGTGCATTGTCAAGCCTCTCTCCTCGCGAAATAGCTAATCAACCGTCCCATGCTATTTATCACAGGAACTTTAGCATGCCCCCATCCATTGCAGTGTATGAAGAAGGCGTGGAATAGTTCCTGTGATAGATGACACGGGGTGGTCAATTGGCAATTTGGCAGAGTTGAGTGGCCCGATGATGCGGTGGCACAGAACTGGATCAGTTTGTCCGAGCACTGGATTAGCAGCAATTGCCTGCAGTGGAGAAAAGGTGAGTATAGTGTTTTGTGTCTGAAGACTAGATATTGTTTAGTATACTGTCTTCAAATAGTACCCTATATTAAAAAAGGGGGGGAGGGGGAGTGTACTCAAACTTTCATGGCTGAACTGTCATGTTAGAGATATGTGGCATATACAGTCAAATAAACAAGAGAAAAATGGCAATGGCTATAAAACAGTACACAGAAATGGGTGGTAAGGTAGGTATGCTTTCGTTTTACCTGACATTTACAGTTAATTTTTTTTTCATTTTAGGCTTTTTAAAGCATACTTTCTAGGTTAAACTGTGCTCAGGGCAGAGCAAAATCCCCCCTATAGTCAACACCCAACAAACAAGAGAGGTTCCTCATGCCACTCTGATTTCTTTCAGATAAGCCTTTACAGGTATAGTCCAAACAAAGGGTTAAAGAGGAACATCGGAGGCCCCAGAGTCTAATAGACTGCTTAGCAGTCAGCTGAGCCAAAGGGAACAAAGTAAAGTCTGCATCGTGGGAGCGACAGCAAGGTGAGTGACCTAGGGGCATACACACAGAGGGGTATCCAATGCCTCCATTAAGAGGAACAATACCCCCAAAAGTAAAATTCCTCTTTAAAAGAGTAATTCCACTTTCGATGACATTTTTAAAAATTTCCATTATTGTGTGACAAAATTATGTCTCCAATGTGCTAAGTTGATCTGTCATTTTTTTTTATTTTTTATTAGTTTGCTACCCTGTGTTATAAAAGAAAACAGTATTCCATAGCGACAATGTGTTTACCTTAGATATGTACACCAAAGTGGTGGTTTCGAGTACATATCAGAATTCCTCACTCCTCAGACTTGCTAATCATCTGATTGGCTATAGCATGGGTGACTGGTTTCACCCATTCTGCTGAAATTCAGCTTCTCCAGTTTGAACGATCACAGCCTTGTGTTCCATTAGCAAGGGTGAAAGAGGAATATCGGGGAGGTTAAAACCTCCCCCAAGTTTCATCAGACTGCTGCCCCCCCCCTCCGGTTTCAGCTTTGGCTGGGTCACTCATCTTCTGGGTCCCTCGGATTGCAGGCAACGGCATCTCGTATTCCATCAGGTACTCCACGCGACCCGCGTTCTCACACCTGCACAGTGCCCATGAATGGGATACATGAAGCGGCGGCATTGACATCCAAAAGGTAAACAGGGCCCGATGATGGTAAAATCACCTATATTGTTTTTAAGCTTGATGTTCCTCTTTAATGGCCAGATTCTCAGAGAGGTCATTAGGCTGCTTAACCTTAGCCAAAGCTGCTAAAGAGGTCACCTGTTACATTGGAAGAATTGTGGGACTTGTAGTCCAGGTTTTTTTACTCAAGGCAATGAAGACCACTCCCACAGAATCCCAGGAATATGAAAATTACGAAAACAGTGACAGTATAAATCACATGTATGGGTGCACAATTCTAACACAAATGTTTATTTTACATTCCAAAAGAGGAAAACAATAAAGCAGAACACCAAGAACACCCCAAAAAGGGAGTGATACTGCAGGCAAAGGAAATTGTTACACCATTGCGTTGGGCTACATTTGGCATGGTCCTAAACGATTTTCCATTTTTAAATTGAAGCAGAAATGGTCAAGATATCAGGGGTTAACAGTTAAAGCGTTTCTGCAGCCTCAACATTCTCACTCACAACAAAGTGCTTACATTTACCATTGTCTATCAGCTTGGGTTGCTCTCCTCCAAATGCTGCACAAAAATGGGCATCATCACCCACCTCCTTGTTAGCCTGCACCTTCCCTAGAATTCCGTCCCCCAATCAGCTCAGTTCCCTCCCTCCGCCACCTTCCTCAAAAGAATCCACACTGCAGTCAGAGCAGCCAGTTCCTCCCCTCACTCACACAGCGGGGGGGGAGCTCTGTCAGCGGGTGCCAACATCCCTGCTGAGTGGGGACACACTGTGCTACTGTCCTCTCCTGTTCCCTTCAGCACGACCAGTCCCCCTCCCCCGCAGCAGGGGGTGAAGAATCATGCCCCTGGGGCAGATGCAGACATGAACACACTGTGCCGCTCCCCCCATAGCACATAAGCCTCCTCACGCCTGGTGCCTTGACCAGCAGCAGGTCTGGGGGTGAGGTATGGGCACAAAACAAAAAAACATAGGGAGGACGGCAGGGGCATAACTTCGGAGGGTACAACGGCACCAGGGCCCAGGACGGGGGGGGGGGGGGGGGGGCACCAGCATTGTTGTTCCACCTTATCTATTCTCACTTGGCATCATTTAAATACAGGAATAAGCATTTGTCTCTGCAGCAGTCTTTAGTTGACTAGCTGCAGCCATTTGACTTAAAGTCTTAAAGTAAAACCGCATCCATAGATAAAGTTTTCAGAGAATCTGTGAAAGTGCCACATAACATTTAGGTACGCCACTGGCAGACGTCCCGCAGCGCATCCTGAATTGGGATGCCCTGCTGTTGGAGAAACCCCCAGGATGTCAGTATTCATTCTACTACACATATGGAAGTGTGCACACATGCAATTGGGATTGCAGCCTTGTGTGCTTGGGAGTGCTGCTCTCTGCTCCAATGTCACCTAGAAACAGGGAGAGAGGGGAAAATCACAGTGAGGGTGTCTGAAGCAAGTTCTGGGAATATTACAGACCCCGCCCATTATGCAGCATCACAGATCCAGGGGCCACGCCAACGTGCTTCAGAATACAAATGGAGACCGACACAATGGTGTAACAATTGCCTTTGCCTCCTGCAGCACTTTTATTAAAGTGCTGTCAGTGAGTTAAATTATTTCAGAAATAAAAATACAATTCTGTGATTACTCACCTGTAGAATTGGTATTATGAGTATACAAGTACGCCCTGCTCCAGATAGATTACTTACACTTGGGTATTACTCCGCCAGATGGCGCTGGACTGCAGAGACATTGAAAACAGGCTCCTCCCGGCCCCTCAAATACCCAGGAACCTCCCACAATCCCCAGCATTGAAAAGCAGTTAACGAGAAGCCGGGAGAGTTAAAACAACCCAAACTGGTAACTATAACAATGATAACAATCACCATACAGGGGATCCAAGATAATGCAAAACCAAGGATGGGGTGGAGTAGGAGGTACTGTATACTCATAATACCAATTCTACAGGTGAGTAATCCCAGAATTGTATTATTCTTAGTATACAGTACATCCTGCTCCAAATCTAATACTTACAGTTGGGACATCCAATAGCAGTGTCCATAAAGTAGGGTGGGATCCCCAAAAGGTAACAGCAGACAGGTCATACCACTGCCGCCTGCAGAACCTTACGGCCAAAAGCAGCATCAGCTGAGGCCCTAACATCAACCTTGTAAAACTTTGAAAAAGGTATGAACAGAAGACCAAGTAGCGGCCTTGCAAACTTGTTTAACAGAAGCCTGGTGCTGAAAAGCCCAAGAGGCACCAATAGCACGCGTGGAATGAGCAGTAAGGCGGAAGGGAGGATTCTTCCCCTTAGCAGAGTAGGCCTGAATCACAGCCTGACGGATCCATTTGCTGATAGTAGACTTGGCAGGAGCCAAACCCTTCCTAGGACCAGAAACAGAGCATCAGTTTTTCTGAAAGGTGTAGTAGCCACAAGATAGTACTTCAGACACCTAACCACATGCAAAGAGTGCAAAACTCTCTCCTTAGCATTACTAGGATTAGGGCACAATGACGGAAGAACAATGCCCTGATTCAAATGAAAGGCAGACACTACCTTAGGCAGAAAGTCAGGCTTGAAACGAAACACCACCTTGTCCTGGTGTCTCTCATAGTAGAGACACACGCCTAACAGAGGTGATAGCCACCAAAAAGACAACTTTGAGAGTAAGAATGGCCAGGGCAGCATCCTGCACAGGTTCAAAGGGAGCACCCTGCAAGGCTGACAAAACCAAGTTCAGACCCCAAACAGGCAACATAGGCTTACGTGGGGGACACACATGAGTAACCCCCTGGAAAAAAAGTCCTGATCAGAGAATGCTGAGCAAAGGAATTCTGGAAGAAAACAACCAGGGCAGAAACCTGACCCTTCAGAGTACTGAGTTGGAGCCCCATCTCCAACCTATGCTGCAGGAACTCCAGGATCCTGGGAATAGAGAACACACGACAGGGAAGAGACCTAGACTCACACCAGTCAATGGAGAAACGCCAAACCCTGTAATAAATGGAAGAAGAAGACTTCTTCCTAGCCTTTATCATGGTATCAACAACAAAGGTAGACAGCCCCTTCTCCATCAAGATGGAGGTTTCAGCAGCCAGGCTGTCAAAGCCAGAGTTTGTAAATTGGGATGGCGTAAGGGACCCTGAGTGAGCAGGTCTGGCACGTCTGCGAACCACACTCTTCTTGGCCACCAGAATTGCTGGCACCCCCTCCAGAGCAATCTTGCGCAGAACCCTGCCCAGCAGGGGGAATGGAGGAAATACATACAGGAGCTGAAAGTCCTGCCATGACATTGCTAGGGCATCTTTGGCCAAGGCCAGAGGATCCTGGGACAGGGAGACAAAGGCCGGGAGCTTGTGATTGTGACGGGATGCAAGCAAATCCACATCTGGTTGGCCCCAACGGTGACACAGAGATTGAAACACCCTGTTGCAGAGGGACCATTCTCCCTGGCGAGAGGTCCCCCTGCTCAGAGAGTCTGCCTGCAGATTTTCCACCCCCGGGATGTACACCGCTGATATGCAGGGAACATTGGCTTCCGCCCAGGTCAGGATCAGAGACGCTTCTTGGAGGGCCCTCCTGCTCCGGGTCCCTCCCTGATGATTGATGTAGGCAACTGCCGTCTGATTTTCCGAGCGCACCTGAACAGGCAGGCCCCGAAGGTGATTAGTCAACTGAGCCAGAACCAACCTGATTGCCCGCAGTTCCAAGACGTTGATAGGTGTGTGGGCCTCCTGAGGGCCCCACCTCCCTTGGAACTGCAGGGACTCCCAGAGACTCCCCCAACCTGACAGACTGGCATCCGTGGTGACCGTCTCCCAGGAGGGGGTCAGAAAGGATCTGCCCCCCCCCCCCCCCCCCCCAACAGGTTCCTGGAGTCCAGCCACCACGAGAGGGACCGCCTGACCGGGGGGGGGGGGGGGGGAGCGCAAAGAGCCAGTCCAGGGATGCAGGGTCCTTGTCCATACTGACAAGAAGTGGAGTTGCAGAGGCCTCAAGTGGAACTGAGCATAAGGGACCGCCTTGAAGCATGCCACCATCAGGCCCACCAGCTGTATCCCCTGCCTGATGGAGGGATGACGACAAGATAGCAGGAACTGGACCTGCACAATCAGACTGTTCACCTTCTGCTGAGGAAGAAAAATCCTTGCCTGAACTGTATCCAGATTCATTCCCAGGAATGAAGTCATCAAGGAGGGAGACAGAGAAGACTTGGGATGGTTGATCACCCAGCCAAATGATTCCAGGGTGGACACCACCAGCTGAATATCCAACTCTGCCTGATGTAGAGACTGGGAAGTGATGAGAATGTCGTCCAGATAGGGCATCCGCGTGCTGCCCTGAGACCTGAGCAGAGACATCACTCCTGCCAGCACCTTGGTGAACACCCTGGGAACTGAAGTAAGACCAAAGGGCAATGCCACAAATTGGTAGTGTTGATCCTCCAGAGCGAACCTGAGGAACCTTTGATGACCTGGAAACACAGGAATATGAAGGCAAGCATCTTTGATGTCCACAGACGTCATGAAATCCCCTGGGCGCAGGGAACTGATGGCAGAGCGCAGAGTTTCCATGCGAAAACACCTGCACCTGACAAATTTGTTGAGGATCTTCAAGTCCAGGATGGGCCTGACTGACCCATCTCTTTTGGGCACGGTGAAGAGGTTGGAATAGAAGCCCTTGCCCCTTTCTCTAAAAAGGGACCTTGCAGATGACCCCCAGCTCCAGAAGGACACTACCTCCTGAATCCACCGGTCTGAGACATGAAGCCTCCAGACATGAGCAAAGTGCTGAAGCTGTCCCCCCACCCGGATGGGAGAGGGCGCCCCTTCATGCCTGAGGGGGCTTGGGAGAGGACTTAAGCTTGGAGCCCCAGGAGGAGCCAGGGCGTCCACGTCCTCTGCCCCTACCCCAGAAATCTCCTCGGGCCCCTGTAAAGGAAACCCTACTCCCTTGTCTAGCACCACGGTAGGGGAAGGAAAAGGAGCCCTGACCCCAAAAGGGCCGAGACTGCCACCTGCGCTGGGGTAACCTGCCTCCCTTACCAAACAGGTCCAGGCGGTCCCCAAACAGGCGTAGTCTTTTGAAGGGAAAACTAGTGAGGGCTTTCTTGGCAGCGTTGTCAGCAGCCCACTGGGGCAGCCAAACCGAGCGGTGTATAGCCACCACAAGGGCAGAGGTTCTGCCACACATTCTAATGGTGTCATCCAAGGCAGAGAGGACATAGGTCACAAAAAAATCACAACTAGAGAGTGCATTAAACTCTTCCCTAAACACATCATCAGGTGCACCATCAAGGAAACTTCTCAGCAGGGTCCTAATAGCCACAGCCGTAATGGCAGAGGCACAGACCGGGCGCAGCGCCGTCCCCACACATGCAAAGGCATGGGACGCCAGCTGGTCAATGCGCCGGTCCTCAGCATCCCGCAGGGTAGTAAAGTCAGGGGAGTGCATGACAGAGGTGTTAGATAACCCTAGGACCGGGGCATCCACCTCAGGAGGGGATGACCAACACTTCACCACATCAGCAGGAAAGGGATACTTCCTATCCCAACTCTTCTTAGGTACACCAGGAAGCCTGCTGGGGCGCTCCCATTCCTTGAGCACAAGGTTATTAAAAAATGGGCTTGTTCAGGAAATTCCAAGCGTGACTTAGCAGTATGAAACAGTTCCCCCTGTTGCCTGGGGGCCGCAACAGGGGGAGAAAGGCTGTTGGCTCAGATTTTTGAGGTTCTGTCCATCAGTATCATCTGGGGCCCAGGGGTCAGAGCCAGAATCATCATGACCCCTGAGCCTCTCATCAGATGACCCTGAGTCAGAGAATAGCTCCCCTTCCTCCAAAGGGGTAAAGCCAGACAGTTCCAAAAACTCATCAGCTTCCATAGGGAAAAGAGTGACATCAGGCGTTAAGTACCCCTTCTTTGCAGAAGCCTTACGCGCCAAGGTATTAGCAATCAACTTCTCAACACTAGCCAGTCTGGAAGACACATCAGGCTGAGAATCCCCACTTGTATGCAACTCAGTGGGAGTGAGATTTAAGCTTGGGGGAGTAGGTGAAGTTATACGCCGCAGGCCCAGCCACTGGAAAACCAGGCTGCAGCGCAAGCACCTGCTGGGCGTAAGGTACACAGACCCCCACATTGTCAGCGCCAGGGTGGATAAAAATCAATGTTTTTTTTAAAAAAATCAAAAAAATCGGATTTTTTTGATTTAAATCGGATTTTTTTTCAATAAACTGCTTTTTGAGGAAAATATTTTACCATCCAAAGGTTCTTCCATCATGAGATAAAGCTGAGTTGTTTAACTCAGTAGAATAAAGGCTGTATATGTGTAACATTCACAATGCCATGCTCTTCCAGAGGTTTCTGTAGGATTAGTGGGCAGTTTCTCTCCTATATTATCACAGACGCTCGCTTTACTTACGCAGTTCTCAAAACTGAGTTTGACTCCGCAGAGGTCCCAGCCTCTTCTTCACAGCAAAAGTGTTACAACATGAACAGAGTTGAGAAAAAGACCTTAATCCTATTGTTCTACAAACCTATGACTAGTGAGCAACAGAGGACAGCAGGGACAGTAGTATTTAAGTTTTTCATGTGTCGGCTGGGCTGACAGTCTAAGTTTCTTAAAATATATATATATTTTGTTTAGCCAAATTAGTTAACAAAACATGGATGTTTGTTTAAGCAAATAACTTATGCTGTAATGTTGTTATTGTTTCAGTTGAATAAATCTATTTAAAAATTGTTATTAAGGTCAGGATTATTTTTCTCCTTCCTAAGTACAACAGAACAGTGGTGTCCAAATATGAATGATTAACCCATTAAACTGGGGAGAAAAAAGTAATATAAAAAGTGATTCTAAAAATCTTCATCTACTTGCATGTTAAAATAGCAAGAACTAGTTTAGAAACTTTGATTTAAATCACTGATTTAAATCAAGCCGTACTGACTAGTGATTTAAATCGTGATTTAAATCAGTTAGATTTAAATCAAATCCACCCTGGTCAGCGCTAATAGGGGACACCCCACAAGCTACACACAGCCGGGCTTGTCCCGAAGGAACCCCAAGCACATTATCCTGAGATGCCTCCATATGGTGATTATAGCGGCACAATAGGCCGATAGGGATTGACTCTATAAAAGCAACCCGGGATGCCCCAATAACCCGCTAAGGAAGTGGGAGTAATTAACACTAGGCATCACAAGTTAATTAATTAAATAGAGGGAGTAGGGCCGGGAGAAGCCAAGAGGGTTTGGCCCGTCTGAAAGACATAAGCAAAGGGGAGCCGTAAGTGACATGTAAATGACAGCGGTAAATAAAGCCGCCCGCGAGGGCACTCACGGACCGCGGTAGGTAGATGCCCGTCACGTAGCACCCGGAACCAAGAAAAAAAATGGCATCGGGTATACCTCGAGGGGCGGGCCGCAGGGACAGTGACGCGGAACACGCCAAAAGTGGGCACCGCCCCCCCCCGAAGAGCGCGAAGCCGTACACGTGACAAGCAGCCAATAACGGCGCACCAGCGCCTGAGGTAATGCCGCCGCCAAGCGCGGAACACAGTGCAAGCGCGCCCGTGGCGAATTTAAGAAGACCATCAGTGCAACCAAGTCAGCGCGCCGACTGACACCAATATTAATAACATAATACAGTGAAGCACAAAACCAA
The DNA here is from genome assembly GCA_027917425.1 of Gastrophryne carolinensis. NCBI lineage: Eukaryota > Metazoa > Chordata > Amphibia > Anura > Microhylidae > Gastrophryne > Gastrophryne carolinensis. The sequence continues at coordinate 276,057,011 of CM051234.1, forward strand.
AGCACATACACACACACACACCCCCTCCCCCGAGGGCTACAAGAGAGGACAGAGGCCACTTAACAGACCCACCGATAGACAGGGGCAAGGGGCAATAGAGCGGGAGGGGCATCCCATAGAGGCTCACCATATGCCTATACCGCCTACCCTTTGGTGGGGGATTGCGGTGGAGCAGCGCTCCTAAGCACCTGACAGCGGTGCTGCCTACCATCACCCGATCAGCGCAGCCAAGGCTGGGAGGCAAATTACTAACGGAACGGGTGGGAATAGTCCTACAGAGCCACAGGCTAATAGCCCCACTCACCTGCGAGGAGAGACATCTTCTTGTCCTTCGCAGTCCAGACTGCAGAGAAGATCTGGAGGATTGTGGGAGGTCCCCGGGTATTTGAGGGGCCGGGAGGAGCCCGTTTTCGATGTCTCTGCAGTCCAGCGCCATCTGGCGGAGTAATACCCAAGTGTAAGTAATCTATCTGGAGCAGGACATACTGTATACTAAGAATAGACAAATCGCTATAGCCGGCATTGTTTTTATCAATTAAACTGACAGCTGGCAACTATAGTCTTTAAAAAATACATAAATATGCACGTTGTAATTTAATTGATGGGTTTTATCAATGAAAAGCATGTCAGTTAATGAAGTAGTAAATTAACTCCTATTAGCAGGAAAAAAATGGACTCATCAAAACCTGTTTGCCCACAATTCCCCCAAGCAAAACATCCCTTAATCACACACAATTCCACTTTTGGAATAACTGTTCATGTGAGATCTTGGGGCATTACACACATTTATGCCAAAATAATTACTTACAAAAAAAAAAAAAATAAAAAAAAAAAATAAAAAAAGGTCTACTGAATCGCGAGGAAATAGACTTTACTCATGAAAACCATGTGCAAATGACTTTATGCAGGGTGGCAAATCGAGCCTAAAGGTGTTTACCTTAGCAACCGTACACGAGATGGTGTGTCTGGTGTAAATAGACTTCATGACTATGGCTAGGAGGTCATCTAATTGGCTGAGGTAATACACACTCCTGAGATTACAGCATCTTCGGGTGAGAGTATCCCAATCTTTTGTTCAAGTAGCTGAAGAATTACTGGCCGTGTTCTCACCTGGGGAGGAATGTAGGTCTTTACAGTTGCCTTATGCAGATGGGGATGTTGTCGCTCTCTCCAAGCTGTTTACATCATTGAGGGAGTACCAGTTCCCATAGCGGGGGGCATCTCTATTTGGGAGCTGGGGTAACAGAGATGAGCTTTCCCATATGAAAAGTGGGTGGGGTTTGCCGCTGGCAGCTGCTTAAGGGGTAATAGTCAATTAGTGGGTTTGTTATTTTAGATGGGAGGGAACTACATGTAGGTAAGTAGCTCAAGAGTAGGCTGATTAGCTTATTTACATTGTGGGGTATCGCAAATTGTAGTCCTCCCCCAGGGGCACCATGTAGAGTAGATGAGACAAAGTGGACCAAAACTCAGGCCCAAAGCCCCTGGAAAATAAGATTCCAGGGCCACTTGCTTCCCTCCCCTGGGGCATCCTGATTCGGGATGCCCTGCTGTGTGAACACCCCCCCCGTTCACCTGGTAAACTCACCTTCTCCCCAGACCCAATGATGCTCGTGCGAGCAGGGGCCGCTCCTTGCTATGCCTTTAGCAGGCATTTGTGATCATGAAGTCCTTAGACTAGCCTAGAGGAGTTTGCGTCAGCGCAGTTGATCGTGCCGATTGTACCGGAGGCCACACATGTGCCGTAGAACCAGGGAAAGGCGAGTTGGAGTGGGCGACCTGGCGTGCCGAGGTGCAAGAAACAAAACTCGGCATAGTCAAAATCCACTTTAATTTGAACCAAAAGTTTAAAAACAAAAATCCCTACTTTCCCAGCGCAGGTCCAGATGTTCCTGCTGTCTACTAGGCTGCTTCTCTTCCTCATGGCTTCCAAAAAGAAGCTGACATTTCAAATCCCGCACTGCTGCTTACTGACCAGATTGAAATGAAATTGGCCAGTGTGCAGGGTTGTGGGATGCTTAGACCCGAGTACAGCAACCAGACAATGGTGAAGTGGCAGCATTTTGCGGGGCATCCAGATGGGTAAGAAGCAGATCACTGATAAGCATGTAGCGGTTCCCATGCTTAATTATACATTTATATTGTATAGGTTTAGGTTCTATTTCAGCCCGATTTAAAGAGAACCAAAACCCTTGGGATAAGAAACAGCTAAAGAAAACTGGAGGGAGGAGGAGCAGCAATGTAAAGTTGTAAATGTAAATGCCAGGGACATTTCATTTACAGAACTGCATGGTAACAGCTGCCATTCACCTAAAGTGGACCAAAACCAACCCTGGAGTCTAAGACTCCCTCCCCCCAGGGTGTAAAACCCCCAAGGTCGCCCAGTAAACTTACCTTCTCCCCAATTCAGTGGCACAAGCAGAGGTACCACCTTTAGCAGGGTGCATAGCCGAACCAGGCATTTGTGAATGGCCGGCGCGGGCACATACCCTATTAGAGGGTAGCGGAGGCTGGGGCAGAGTCCTTAGACGAGCCTGGATGAATGGACGTCAGCTAGCATCTTACCATAAAATGACATTTCCCAGTTTGTTGGCCATCTTCGAAAAATTCACTGACATATCAGGCCTAAGAATCAAAGTCCAAGGCACTAAACATCTCAGCCTCAGTACAATGTATTGATTCTTTGAAGGCTTCTTTCAATTTCAAGTGGGAAAGATACAGCATTTTGTACCTAGGGGTCGTCTTAACGCTTAGCTTCCGCCTTAAAGTGGACCAAAATCCAGGATTTTGACCATCCTGGATTTTGGTCCACTCCCCCCAGGGCAGCCCGAACCCCTCAGATCTCCCACATTACTCACCTCACCCACCTCTTATAGATTCCCGGGCCAATCCAGCTGGGTTTTGGGTCACTTTAACGCTTAGCTTTTCAAGCTAACTATCCAGCACGTTTTCAGAACTTAGCCATCATTTTGAAAAGCTGGGAAAGAATCCTGATGTTGTGTCTAGGTCGGATAGCCACAGTGAAAATGATCACCTTCCCTAAATTCCTATACCTCACTTGTGCACTTCCAATAGATTTACCAAGGCACTATCAGCACAGCTTTCAGATAAACATTTTTGAGCTTACTTGGCAAATACGAGACCAAGAGTCAATAGAGCTAACCTTTTTTTGCGTCAGGTGGGATTGGGTGTCCCAAACATGTTGCACTACATGTTGCCATTCACTCAAAATCAACAATCTATGGGTTTCCCCCACAGTATAGTATATCACCAACCCTGGCGCACTCATTGCGAGTCTGGGACAGCTTTAAGTATTCAGGGGGGTCTGCTTTCCTCTTATCTGCCTGTCCTTTCCCTCTTTCATAATACCATGTTTCTACTGACACCAGACAACAGTAGCTAACTGCGTTGACACCAAAGGTAATATACCCTTCTTTAGCCTGCAATTCCATTACCTAGCGAGATCCTGGATCTACTACCAAGAGATTCTGGGGCAAGTTCAGAAACAGTGGGAAAAGGACCTGGGCAAGACTTGAGACAAATGTTTGGGTCCAGATGTGGAAAGGAGCATTAAAAAAAGCTCATCATGCATCACAATGGTAGAAACTAATGTAAATTCATCACCAGATGTTACTTGGTTCCAGAAAGGATCGCTAAAGCTGTCCTGACCTACACCTCATTTTTTTAGAGGATCTACAATATCTGGTGCCTTCTTTCATGTTTGGTTGGCAGCCCTGCATGTTGAGCAGTTTTGGACAAGAGTGTACCAGACTGTCTATACCAGGGGTACCAAACCACTTCTTGTAAAGGTCCATTTAAAAGGAATCCAGTGAGAGGTGAAGGTCTGGGCAGAGGGCTGTTGCGGGGGTGGATAGTTAGATATCGGCATTAAACAGCAGGCCCCAGAGACTGCAAAAAAGTTGGAGAGCAAGCTATTATGCGCTGTTCACAGCCACTAAGTAATTAAGTGTGATTACTAAGTAATCACAAAAGTTCCAAAACCCCCATTAGACTTACCGGTAATGGATTTTTTAAGCATCCTTTAGCATGACCCACGGAGAGAGAAGATTCCACCTCCTGGGAGGAAACAAACTTATAAAGAGGTTAAAAGCCCCACCCCTTCCTCCTCATCTCAGTCTTTTTAAAGTAACCCTTGGACTAGACTATTAGTAGGTAATAAGGGGTCATGGTGAAGGATTCTTAAAAACTCTATTACTGGTAAGTCTAATAGAGTTTTTTTCTAACCATACTTCAGCATGACCCACAGGCAAGTAATTATACCTTAAGGGTGGGAAGGCCTGATGCTTTGCAGATAGTAGATCTAGTCTATGTCTGTGTTGAGGAAGGTGTGGGGTGAAGACCACATTGCTGCTTTGCAGATCTCTTCCAAAGAGGCACCAGTCCTCTCTGCACAAGATGCGGACATCGCTCTTGTAGAATGGGCAGACACCTCTGGGGGAGAGATTCCCCTAGTAGAATAAGCTTGCGCAATAGTCTGTTTTATCTGGCTGCAGTGGACTTCAAGGCTGCTAAACCTCTCTTTTTACAGCTGAAAGTTACTAAGAGTTGCTCCGCTATAAACCATTCCCTTGATCTTTCTAGATAAATGATCAGGGCTCTAACATCTAGCAGCAAGAGATGCTTTTCCCTGCCTTCTCCTATTGGTAATGTCGGAAAGACTATCTTCTGCGATCTGTTAGCGGAAGCCACCATTTTTGGCAAAAACAATGGATTAGGTTGTAAGTATAAATTGTCTGGAAGTAGAAGTCTGAATCTTTAATGTACTTACAGTTAGCCCCTTCTTGAAACATTCCTGCAGGAATTCAAGCACAGTGGCCATCTCAGTTTTCTTCAACTTGTTGACTTCAGAAAAAGAAAAAAAATATTTCCATAGCTTTTCTTAAATTCTCCTAGTGGTTAATTTTCAACTGACCGGAAGAGTTTCAATTACTCTAGTTGAATAGCCTATACTTTTTAGGATGGTCCCTTCAAGATCCATGTTGTCAGTTGAATCTTTGACGGATGAAGAATGAAGCCCTTTGACGGATGAAGAATGAAGCCCTGATGAATGATATTCGGAATGTCAGGAATCCGCTAGGGACACTTTTTCACCATTCTTCTTAGTTCTGTGAGCCATGCTCTTTTTGGCCAAAATGTAGCCATGATAACGCTGACCTCTTCCTGTGCCATCTTGTGGCAGAATTTCGAAAAGGAGGAAAGGCATATGCAAGATAAAAACTCCACAGATGAGCTAGAGCATCCATTGCTAACAGAGAACTTGTCAGAGAAAAAAATTCTTGAGCTTTGTATTGCTGGGACTGGCACACAGATCTATCTGCGGGAGGAACCAAGTTGTTAAAATCTGAAGAAAAACCTCTTTGTTCAGACACCACTGTCTAGCAGACTAAGTCGAGTCAGGGTTCTGCAAAGTATTGAGGGCCCCCTTCAGATGAACTGCTAAGACGGACTGGACCTGCTCCAGTAAGGGTAGCAGAATTAGTGCTGAGGATCTGGCCCCTCCCCGATTTCCTGCTATGACTGGCAAAATTTGATTCAGTGCCAACTGAATGAAGTAGTTTTCTAAAATTCGATGACTTGGCTGCCAAGGCCTTTGGCCACTTTTCCTGAACCTGGTGAGACTCCAAGTGGGCTCCCCAACTGCTTGCATCTGTCGTGATCACTACTGGTTTGGTTTGACTCCATTCTCTTCCCTTCCGTAGTAACCCTGGATCTGTCCACCACCTCAGATCTTCTAGGACACTTGTGAGTAACTGGACTAGTCGATCCAGTGCGTCTTGTTGCTTGTCTTATTGCTCTAGAAGGAATTTCTGCAATGGTCTTGTATGTAGTTGAGCCCATGGCACCACACGAATTGCCGAGGTCATGAAACCCAAGATTTTCATGACCATGATCTCTCTTATGGAGACGTGAGGAACTGTGACTAGTTTTTGAGACTCAGTCAAACCCCAGAAACCTGCATTAATGACATGGTATTCGGGTGGATTGTTCTAGATTATTCACCCACCCCAGGCTTATCAGTAAGGACAGGGTATATCTGTCCTTATATCTGGACAGATATACCTGATATATACAGATATATCTGTTGTCTAAATAGGGGATCACCACGATCCCCGTTGCCTGAGATAAACCATCTGTTCTGCTAGGATCTTTGCAGTGCCCTGAACTGGTAGTGAAATGTTTCCTGGTCTGTCTGAACTGCAAACCTCAGATACTTGCATTGTGCGTTCAGAATGGGTATATGCAAGTAGGCGTCCTGCAAGTCTAGGTTCACCATCAGGGCATTCTCCATCAGAACAAGTTCACTCCATACAGAAAGTTTTGAAGGGGTCAATATACTCAATCTCTTTAGATTCAAAATCATTTGATATTTTCCTGATGGCTTCTGAACCAATGCTGCATTTTTATAATCGTTTGGATTTTCTGGATGCCTTGAGCTTTGTTATAGGGGGGTCAGAATTCTTGATCACATGCGTTTCAGGCTAAGAGACATTAGTAAAGAAAAAAAAATAACCGATTTGAAAAAAAAAATCTCTATCTTACCGGTTGACTGTCTGCGCCCAATCCTGTCTGACTGCTAATTAACTGTTCGCCATCTGCTATGCTGGTCGACATTGCTGCAGCTGCGGGCTTCACGCTGCCCTGTCTGCTAATTCTGAGTGCTGGGACCTTGCTGCTGCTCCCCGTCACGCTGCCCGCAATGAGGAATCTGGTTCCGGCTGCCACCCAACGCTCCCTTCAACCTGCACGCTGGCCCGGGAGAAGTGCCGCCTTTCCACTTCGGGGTCGCCGCAACCGAAAGTGACATCAGAGCACCAGGTCGCTGATCTCAAGGCTTTTGGAGGGGCAAAAAGTTACCCGATTGAAAAATAACCGGAATCCCAAAATTACAAACCAGCGCTCTGATGAGTCAAACAATCCTTAGAGGTCCGGTACACCCGCAACTTAAAGCGGTCCTTCACTCTGAATAAGAGTCTATCTTATATGTTTCCCACACCCTGTACATACAGATTGCTCACATTAAAAATCATCCTACCTGCATCTACTGCATGTTATGAGCCTTTAAACATCCAAGATGGCGGCTTATGGAAGCCACCATCTTATCAGGCAGCCTGCAAACAGGAAGTGCCTCCTGACTGTGCTGCTCTGCATTCTGGGACTGCTGACCTGTACCTGACCCCAGCTCTGCTCTGTCTGAGCAAAGCACAGCTATAACCCGCCCCCCTGTACCTTATCCCACTCTCCTCTCCTCAGTAAGTGTGATGCTTCTGAGTCAAGATGGCGGCGCCCGTATCCTAAATTCCTGAACAGAGTTGCAGCCCAGTGGGGGAAAGAATAAGTTAGTGACTAAAAACGTAAAATATATTAATTTTAGATGCTGGGGAACTGTTTTTTAAGAGTTTGGGCTTTTCATTAAATCACACTGAAGGTCCGGTTTAACTCAGTTGTCCGGGATTTACAGCACTAAAAAAAAAAAAAAAAAAAAAAAAAAAAAAAAAAAAGGCTGCTTTGTCCCAAGACACTATAGCTAAATTCCTGCAGACCTGGTAAGCCAGGAAGTGCTGCCCCTTTAAGATCGCTCATTAGGAATATTCATTGCCCCTGTACCCAGAGTTCCTTCCCTTCATTTATACCCTCTTTATCCTCTCCCCCCCCCCCCCCCCTCTTTTTTTTCTTCTTCTCCCTCTTTTGTCTTTTTTGCCTTCGCAAAGCGTGCAGTCCCCGGCTTCTGGTTGGGTCTCTGGTACATAACTCTTAGCAGGTTGAATTAAGGCCTTTTTTTGGAAGTCGCTATCTAAGTAACTGTCTTGCAATATAATTAAGCGTGTTGTAAGGACATTAATTTTTGAAAAGAGAATAGCCTGCAAGTCTAATATATAAAATAGGAACACACAGGCTTTTATTTTTTTTTTTTTTTATCCCAAATTGGAATGCCCCACTGTGTTTATCCCCCCAGCCCATTCCACTCACTTTCCTGCCATTCTCACGGCGCAGGCTAGGTCAAAACAGAGCGTACCAATTGACTGAGTGGCCCGCTTAGCCAATTAGTGCGCTCGATTTCACTCTGCCCTGCTGAAGGCTAAACCACTGCGGCACATCCACGCCACCCATTCAGAAAGGCTGGGCTTGTGGACGCATGCGACTAGAGGTGAGCGGGGATGCGGCCGCAGCACCGAGGGCTGCGGGGTTGCGGGGATCCAAATTTGAATCTCAAAGTTCCTCTTTAATAGAGAGTGCCCCCCTCTCCCCAAGTCACCCTTGTCCCTGAACCGAAAGGTTCTGCAGAACTCCACCCAGGAGAGTACAAAGGGAAACTGGCAAGTGTCCTAAAATTAGATGCACCTAAGGGAAGAATTTAACGCAGACTGGGTTTTGGAATTGGAACACATTAAACACCTGCAGTTAAAGGGGCAATTTCATTCCTCCAGTACCACGCAAAAAAAAAGTGGTCTAACGGCTACTATATCGGAGGAATCAGTGCAAGTGAATTGGCTAGGAAAACAGCCAAGCAATCTGCACTAATTAAAGCGGACCTTCACTCTAAATAAGAGTCTATCTTATATGTTTCCCACACCCTGTACATACAGATTGCTCACATTAAAAATCATCCTACCTGCATCTACTGCATTTTATAAGCCTTTAAACATCCAAGATGGCGGCTTATGGAAGCTGCCATTTTTGCAGGCAGCCTGCAAACAGGAAGTGCCTGCAAACAGGAAGTGACTGTGCTGCTCTGCATTCTGGGACTGCTGACCTTTCCCTGACCCCAGCTCTGCTCTGTCTGAGCAAAGCACAGCTATAACCCGCCCCCCTGTACCTTATCCCACTCTCCTCTCCTCAGTAAGTGTGATGCTTCTGAGTCAAGATGGCGGCGCCCGTATCCTAAATTCCCGAACAGAGTTGCAGCCCAGTGGGGGAAAGTATAATAAATTAGTGACTAAACATGTAAAATATATTAATTTTAGATGCTGAGGAATTGTTTTTTAAGAGTTTGGGCTTTTCATTAAATCATGGTGAAGGTCCGGTTTAAGCTGAACCATGACATTCCCAGCTCAGCAATACCCAAAACTGGTGGCAAGCCAGAAGCTTGGCTTAGAATAAGGTATTTACATATAATAAACATTTTTTAGATACTTCGAAATGGCTCATTTTACATTGTTCCAATGGAGTTTACGGTTTGCAGCTCCTATCTCCACAAGAAAGACGTTCTGAATAACAATGCCTATCTGGCTGGCAAGGCATTTTTACCTCCCCCAGCTTCTGTTGTACACGTGACTTTTGGCATACAGAAAGCAGAATGAAAAGGAATCCTCTCCTGAAGCTCTATACACCAATCGAGAAAAGGAGACACACGTGGATAACGAGTGACATGCAGGGAAAAGGAACGGAAATCCCATCTAAGTTATGTAACCATACCGACTTTACTTATAGAATAATAAACTATTTCACGTACCATGCTTTATTCTTTCCCGCGCCCTCTCCTCTGCCTCACACTTCCGCCCTGTTTCTCAGATCACTTATCACCGCGGATACCCGGCACCGTATATCGTCTGATTGACAGACGCTTGCACCAATCCAGATACGCTGGTGAGTCTTCATGACAGCTTCCTTGTGCGCCAAGTTGTCACTGCTTGGCCGCCATATTTGTGGAGACCACACGTCAGTACTGCCTAGACGGCTTGAATGTTATTCAAAGCGTATGTTTATGGAGCGGGACGGAAAGCAACGTGGACTGATTACAGGGGGAAAGACCTTGAGCCTTGGCTGGAAGCATGTCTTTGCGACGGTTTAATTAGACTATTTCTTTACCGGGCGGGGCGGTTGCTGAAGCGTGCTGCAGGAGGTTTACTATTAAAAAAAAGTACAATAAATAAGGTCAGCTAAATCTGTGTAAATATAATCACTTATCATTTTGAGCTGTAATAAATTACATTTCGAGATTGTTTCTGGTTGATTAGGATCATGGTGCAGTCATAGAACGTTATGTGCGAGTATTATAAAAACATCTACATAATCTCGATACACCTACTTCTCAGTTCCTGGCACATGTAGTTAAGGAAAAAACCCTTATTCCAAGTATGTCTCACACCCTGCTTCGGAATGTATATATAATTGTTGAATGTATGCTTGCTGTGTTTAGCGCTTGGGGTGATTTTTATGGTTCCATTATTATTGTCTCTTTCAGGGGGAATACCTTGCCTGATATAAATGGGGGTTCTCCCGGTCCTTAGGTCCCTTGCTCATATTGGGTTTTTTTTTCCTTGTCATTCATAAATCCTCCCACTAACGGACATTAAGGGGCATCCCGGGTAGCTTCGTAGCGTAATTCTCACTGGTCATTGCGACTACCATAAAAAATCACCATATGGAGGCTTCCCAGGATACCGGGCTCGGGATCCCTTCGGGGCAACCCCGGCAGTGTGTGGTTTGTGGGGTATCCCTTGCGGGGGATAATGTGCTTATTTGCATCCCATGTGCACAGCAGGCCATTACGCGGCGATCCGGGCCCCTGGCGGTCTGGATCAGTGCCGCTGGCCTCATCACCTACACCCCCACGCCTGGCTTTGACCCCAAGTGACGTTGTCATTAGTGGGGAGTCGCAATCTGATGTATATGCTAGATTGGCCAACATTGAGAAGATGATTGCTAGCTCTGCGGCCAGGAAGGCCCCAGCTAAGAGACGGCATTTTGTTTTTTGATTGTAATGATTATGACTCTTTTGCTTGGTCTGATTACTCCCCGCTTGAAGAAGGGGAATTGTTTTCAGACTCTGAAGGCTCTGATGATCAGTAGTTCTTGGATGCTGATGCTGGTAAGGAGCGTGGGGATACTGTTGATACCACCAGTTTACTGGCTCATATTTTTGAAGTGCTTGCTATTTCCCCTCCTGCGGAGGCCCCTCCGCAAAGGGGGGAATTTTTTGGGACCGCTAAGCCTCGTTTGGAGTTCCCGGATCAAAAACACTTCAACAATCTGATCCTTAAGGAATGGGAAAAGCCCAGCCGGCTTTCTGGTATCCCTCAGGGGTGGGATAGGTAGTATCCCTTTCCTGTGGATGTGGTTAAGCGTTGGTTGTCACCCCCAGAGGTGGACGCTCCGGTTCTGGGATTGTCCCAATACATCGGTTGTGCACTCCCCAGATTCCACTACCTTGAAGGATAGTGAGGACCGGCGTCTTGACCAAATGGCTTTGCATGCCTATGCCTGTGTGGGTTCGGCCTTACGCTCGGTTTGTGCCTCTGCTCCCATGGCCGTGGCTTCTAGAACCTTAATCAGGGGACTGTTGGATGGTCCCCATCTGAGTCCTTCCAGTGAGGAATTTGCAGCATTGTCGCATTCTGAGATGTTCATTGTATTTGTCTTATCGGCCTTGGATGACATTATATGTATGTGTAGTAGGACCTCGGCATTGCTAATGGCTATACGCCGATCGGTTTGGTTGCGCCAATGGGCGGCTGATATCGCTGCAAAGAAGGTGCTCACAGGGCTACCCTTCGCGGGTATGCGCCTGTTTGGTGATAAATTGGACTCGGTGGCAAAAGGAGGTAAGTTGCCGCAGCGCACAAAGCAGCGCCGACCCTTTCGGGGTTCAGGCTCTTTCAATCCCTCCTTTCGTGGCTCTCGAGCCAGCAGGGGAAGCTCTTATCCTGCGTTCAGAGGAGATTCCTGGGGTAGGGGCAGAGGACGCGCCCGTCCCGGGACTGCCTGGGGTGCCAAACCCAAGGCTGCTGCCAAGCCCGCTCAGCAATGAGGGGGCGCCCTAACCCTCACGGATGGGGGAAGGCTGCGGCTCTTCGCCCAGGTCTGGACCCTAGAGGTGGTCTTGTCTGGGTACAAGCTGGAGTTCGCATACAGGCCTCCTCCCAGATTCCTCAGGTCTCAGGATCCTGCGGACCCCCGAGCCGTACAGGTATTTTTCATGGCGGTGCAAAACCTTCGGGACATGGGGGTCGTTTGTCCGGTTCCCCCCATAGAGAGAGGTCAGGGTTTCTGCTCCAACCTCTTTACGGTGCCCAAAAAGGATGGCTCCATAAGATCCATTTTGGACTTAAAGTGGACCAACACCCAGGATTTTGACTATCCTGGGTTTTGGTCCACTTCGGCGGGGCACCCCGCTGTGTGAAACCCCCCAGAAACCCCAAAAAACTCACCTCTCAACGCTCCCACGTGAACGCCGCAGCCAATCCCCGCCAACGTCCAGGCGGGGATCAGGAACGTCCAAGCCGCTTCCGCCGCCGCCGCCTCCCGCGCGTCACTCTCGGCGCGCGCGCGCCCCCCCGCCGGCCATTCACAGAGGGCCGGCGCGGGCGCGCGCACGTCTGGAGGGGCGCGCGGGAGGCGGCGGAAGCGGATCAGGTAAGATGTTTCTGGGGTTTCTGGGGGGTTTCACCCCGCGGGACATCCCGATCTCGGATGTCCCGCGGGGTGGGAGGTGATCGGCCCGGGAATCTTATAGATTTCCGGGCCGATCACCCCTGGGTGTTGGTCCTCTTTAAAGATTCTCAACAGGTTCATCAGAACCAAGAAATTTCACATGGAGACTCTGCGCTCTGCCGTCAACTCCCTTCATCCAGGGGACTTTGACTTCAATAGACATCAAGGACGCTTACCTTCATGTGCCGGTCTTTCCGGGACGTCAATGGTTTCTTAGATTCGCGGTAGACGATCAGCACTACCAGTTTGTGGCTCTTCCCTTCGGGCTGACCTCGGCACCAAGGGTGTTCACCAAGGTGTTGGCGGGCGTAATGGCCCTTCTCAGAGCCCAGGGCATTCGCATTGTGCCGTATCTGGACGACCTTCTCATCACGGCATCCTCTCTCAGCCAGGTGGAGCTTGGCTTCAGGATGGCGGTGACAACGCTGGAGAGGTTCGGCTGGGTGATCTACTACCCCAAGTCTTCTCTCTCCCCGTCAAGGGAGGCTTCGTTTCTGGGCATGAATCTGGACACCATTCAGACCAGGGTGTTCCTACCCCAGTCAAAGGGGGATGTTGTTCAAGCTCTGAATCGTCTCCTTTTGTCCAACCCTCGTCCGTCCTTCCGGCAAGGGATGAGGCTGGTGGGATTGATGGTGGCCTGTTTCGAGGCGGTTCCCTTTGCTCAGTTTCACATGAGGCCTCTTCAACTCCATCTGTTATCGGCTTGGGACAGATGCCCTCTGTCCTTGGATCAGTCATTTGCGATGTCTCCCCTGGTCCGGCAGTCTCTTTAGTGGTGGCTGGAACCGAGGAATTTGCTGAGGGGCAGATCTTTTCTGGCCCCTTGTTGGGAGACGGCCACCACGGACGCCAGCCTGTCAGGCTGGGGGGGGTTTCTGGAAGGAACATCAGTTCCAGGGGCTGTGGGGTCCTCAGGAGGCACACATCCACATCAACGTCCTGGAGCTGAGGGCAATTCGGTTGGTGCTGACGCATCATCTCCAAGGCTTACCGGTTCAGGTTCGATCAGACAATTGGAATGCGGTTGCTTACATCAATCACCAAGGAGGGACTCGCAGCAGGAGTGCCCTCAGGGAAGTGACTCTGATTTTTGCATGGGCCAAGAGCAATGTTCCATGCATCTCGGCGGTGTACATTCCAGGGGTAGAGAACCTGGAAGCGGACTTTCTGAGCTGGGGGTCCTCTCGCCGAGGGGAATGGTCCCTCAACTACGAGATATTTCTATCCATTTGTCACAAGTGGGGGTTCCCGGAGGTGGATCTCTTTGCCTCCCGTCACAACCACAAGCTCCCTGCTTTTGTGTCTCTGTCCCAGGATCCTCTGGCTCTGGCAGTGGATGCCATGTCCCTTGCCTGGCGGGATCTGGATCTCCTGTATCTGTTTCCCCCCTTCTCCATGGTAGGCAGGGTGGTGCGCAGGCTGGTTCAAGAGGGGGTGCCAGCAATCTTGGTGGTCCCAAGGTGGCCAAGACAGGTGTGGTTCACAGACGTAGTCCGGCTGGCGGTCGATCAATTCAGGCTGCCTCTGGTTCCAGATCTGATCACACAAGGTCAGCTTTGTTACCCCAATTTACAAACGCTGGCTTTGACGGAGTGGCTGATGAAACCTTCATCTTAAAGGAAAAGGGTTTGTCTGAAGCCGTTGTCCAGACTCTTGTCAGGGCTAGGAAGAAATCTTCCTCTAATATCTACTTCAGGACCTGGCGGGCCTACATTGGTAGTGTGAGGCTAGGGCCTTTCCTTGTCGGGTGTTTTCCATTCCTCGGATTTTGGAGTTTCTTCAGCATGGTCTGGACATGGGTTTTCAGTTTAGCACTCTTAAGGGGCATGTGTCCGCTCTGGCGGTTTCCTTTCAGAGATCTTTCGCCTTTCATCCTTTGGTTAAGACCTTCTTTTTCAGGGGGTCACTCATGTGCTCCCTCCTCGCAAACCCATGTTACCTGTTTGGGATTTAAATTTGGTGTTGTCTGCCCTTCAGGGTCCTCCTTTTGAACCAGTGCAGGATTTTGCACTATCCATTTTCACCTTAAAAGTTGCATTTTTGGTGGCTATCACCTCTGTTCGACGTGTGTCTGAGTTGGCGGCTCTGTCCATTCAGGCCCCCTACTTTGAGAGACATCAGGACAAGGTGGTTTTCCGCTTTAAACCAGACTTCTTGACAAAGGTTGTCTCTGCCTTTCATCTCAATCAGGACATTGTGCTTCCTTCATTGTTTCCTAAACCTAGCAATGACAAGGAGAGGGCCTTGCACTCTCTGGACGTCGTTAGATGTGTAAAGTACTATCTGGTGGCTACTTCACCATTCCGGAAGACGGACACATTCTTTGTGGTGCCCTCTGGGCCCAAGAAGGGTTTGGCGCCCGTCAAGTCTACCGTTGACTGATGGATTCATCAGGCCATTATTAGGGCCTATTCTGCTAAGGGGAGGGATCCCCCTTTTCAGATCACTGCTCATTCTATTCATGCTGTTGGGGCTTCCTGGGCGATTCAGCACCAGGCCTCTGTTGAACAAGTTTGTAAGGCTGCTACTTGGTTTTCGGTTCATACTTTTCCAAGTTTTATAAGGTTGATGTGCGGGCGATGCTGTTTTTGGCTGCAAAGTTCTGCAAGCTGCAGTGGTTTAATTTGTGCACTATTGCTTGTTGGGATCCCCACCCTTTTTGGACGCTGCTATTGGATGTCCCACGTGTAATTAATACTTCCGAAGCAGGGTGTGAGACATACTTGGAATAATACCATTTTGTGATTACTCACCTGTAAAATGGGTATTATAAGTATGTCTCACACCCTGTTGTATCTTGGATCCTCTATATGGTGAAACTTTTTTCTCATAGATTTTATTGGCTCTTCCTGGTCCCCTTAGTGCTTTCTTATACTGGGGAATGCGTGGGAGGTCCCAGGTATTTATGGACCGGGAGGGGCTTCTTTTTTCTAGTCATCTCTGCAGAAGTTCGCCCTCTACTGGACCATAACCCACGTGTAATTAATACTTCCGAAGCAGGGTGTGAGACATACTTATAATACCCATTTTACAGGTGAGTAATCACAAAATGGTATTTTTGTTAGGTTTTGGTGTTTTGCCTTATTGTTTTCCTGTTAAAGCGGAACAAAACCTGGGAATTTGACTTTCCTGGGTTTTGTTCAGTTCCTTGTTGTGTGAAATCCCCCAGATGCCCAGTATAACTCAACTGTACCTACGGCACATGCATGGGTGCTCAGCCAATCACAACCTTCACTGGATGACTTCAATGGGGAGCGTGTGTGCTCCCGCTCCAGCTTTTCAGAAAAAAAATTAGAGCTGTCTGCCAAATGACATTCACAATCACGGCTCTCATTGGACGAGAGCCCTCGGAAAGTTAAGTGATTACCGCTGCCTGGGGGGGGGGGGCTTCACACAGCAGTGCATTGGGACTGGGGAAACCTGGCCCTGGAAGCTTTTAGATTCCAGGGTGGCTGCTGTCGGGTTTTGTTCTGTTTTAAAGTGGACCAAAACCCACAGATCGCCCCAGGAATATATAAGATTCCAGCAACCCCCCCCCCCCCCGGGTATCTAGAATCAGGATACCCCCCCCCCCCCAGGTCACCCAGAAACCCACCTTCCTTTCCAGTCCAATGACGCATGCGCAAGCAGCAGCCACATTTTCTTTAGGGTACGTGCCCGTGCCAGGCATTTTTGAATGGCTGGCACATGCACGCCCTCTGTTTCAGACACCTTTTTCAGTGCAACGTAGCAACAGGGCGGGTCAATAGAATTCTAAGAGAAGCACAACACATGTATAACACAGTGTATCTGCATTGTGCTTTTGTGCATTGAATTTACCATTTGTTTTGTTTTAAAAACGTAGCACAAATTAATTGCTAATGCATCAAAAGAACAACATATGAATTTATACAATGCATATTGGGCATATTTAAAAAACTCTTGCTCTTAGAGTGGACTAAAACCCAGAATTTTGGTCCAACCCCCTGAGGCACCCCGGTATGGGAACCCCCCGTGTTAACTTCACCTCTCCTCAGACCAACAGTGCATGCACACCCACTCCTCCAATCAGCCCCTCTGGCCGCACAGCTGTGCCGCTGGAGAAACTGAATGAAATCCCAGTCGCACACATCGAAGGCGCTCAGCATCATATCCATCCTTTGGCTTTGCATGGCCACCCACAGCCATTTAGTCATGGTGGGCATGGCCATGCAAAGCTGAGAAGAGTTGCAAGTGATGTCGCTGCCAGCACAGAGACCGGAGGATCACCGCAGGCCTGAGGATAAGGTAATGTTTTTTCAAATCATCCTTCAGCATGACCCACGGAGAGAGAAGGCTCCACCCCCTGGGAGGAAACACAAACTGGAACAGAGGTTAAAAGCCCTATCCCTTCCTCCCCACCCCAGTTCTTTGTGTTTCCTCCCTAAGGAACCACTGGACTGGAGTGTGCTAGGATGTTGTTAGACTTCAGATGATTTTTTATTTTAGTTATTTTCAGACTCCAGAGTTCTGGAGGAGCCCGCTGAGCCCAGGGGCAGTTCATCCGCGGATAATTCCCACATAGTTTGACTAAGCACGAGTAGTGTGATGTCCCCTTTAAATCCCAAACAACTGAGTTAAGTTGCGGGTGTGCTGGACTATAAGGATTGTTTGATGACTCACCGGAGCACTGGTTCAGAGATTTTGTGATTCCAGTTATTTTTCAAACAGGTAACTTTTTACCTCCAAATTTTTTGGGTCAGAGCTTGAGATCAGTGACCTGGCGCTCTGACGTCATTTCCGTGCGACCCGGAAGTGGAAGGCAGCACGTCTCGCCGGCCAGTGTACAGGTCGGGGAGAGCAGCGAGCCCCCCAGAGAGGCAGCAAAGCAACAAGGCAGTCACAGAGCATGTCGGTCCAGCATTCGGCAGCAGCATGGAGGCCATTGCGGCATAGATGTCGGGCAGCCCAGCAATTGCCGATCAGCAGACATTTAAAGAGGCAGGTCCGGGCAATGAGGGCAACATTCCGGTAAGATTGTGTTTACTGTGTTTGGAAGTTATTTTTACTACAGACTAGGGATAGGTGTTTGTTTTATTTTTGTTGTTTGAATGTTCTCTTAGCCTGAAACACCTAAGATCAAAAACAAAGAATCTGAGCCTCCTAAAGCAAAGCTAAAATCATCCAAAAAGTCAATACGCTTTGAAGAGTGCAACATTGAGCTTCTGAATTCTTGACAGAAACCTCTCTGTCGGAGAGGAAGGCAAGGCAAAAAAGGATGCAGGGGACCTCCTTAAGGAGATCCTTGCAATGAGGAAAGAAATTGCCTCAGTGGGGGATGCCCAAAAGAGTCATTTGTAACAGTCTGAGTCATGTATTGCTAGCTCACCTGCTTCTCAGCCCAATGTGGAAAGTCAGGCAGATAAAGGTGTTATATCCCTTACAGCTTATACTCCCAGCCCTCTTTAGTTCAGATCCATTCAGATTAACTTAGTACCTGAAGTAGGGGAAATAAATGAAGAAGAGTTTTCTCAGGATTCCTTGGATGAAGAAGACCTCTCTGATGTGGAATGGGAAAACCCAGAGAGAAGGTTTTTTATGCCTAACTCATTAAAAAGAAAATTCCGTTCAAAGAATAGGACATGGAATCATGGAGCAAGTGTCCAAGATCGGATGCGGCACTGGGTCAGAAGTCCATGACAACATATTTAAGTTTTGATGACATCGGGGCATTGCGCGATCCATTGGATCGCCGAGTCGAGTACCTGGGATGCTATGACATTCACATTTAGACTCACTTTGGCATCTGATGGTATTCTCAGGAGCATGAAAGTATGGATTAATAATCTAAATGGTTACATAGAGGGTAATACCCCCATGGAGAGCTTATTGGCGACCTTGCCGACTCTACTCAGAGCCATCTCCTACCTTACTAATGCTTTAGAAGAAGCCATCAGAGCTACAGTGAAGGCCACAGCATTAGTTTCCTGTGCTAGGAGAGCCCTCTGGCTAAAGACTTGATCTGGAGACAATGTTTCTAAGACCAGGCTTTGTGGGATCCCTGTTTATGGCAATCTCCTCTTTATCTCGTCTAGGTCAAATGAAATGGGGGAAAAGTTTCCCATTAGGAGAAGGAGGTTTAACTCTCACGCCAGTAATAGAGGCAGACCTGCGGTGCGTCTAACTCAGTCTAGACAGAAAGACCAAATGAAGCATTGGGCTTAGGCTAGGCCTCAAAAAAGGGTTAGTTTACTCTGCAAACCTCTTAACGGGCCTAAGCCTAAATCCTGACAATGAACACCAAGTAGGGGGCAGACTCTCCTGGTTCTTAGCCGCCTGGAGAGTAATCACCCAGAATCAGTTTGTGCTACAAACACTGGAAGAGGAATATCGATTAGAATTTTAATCCCTTCCCCCTTCCTCTTTCCCAGTGACCAAGCTCCCCAGGGACCCCAAGAAGGAGAAGCATTCCCTCTAGTTCTTCAGGAACTTCTGCAAAAGAACGTGATAGACGTTGTACCACCACCTTCCATGGGAAGGGGTTTCTACTCTCATGTTTTTCTGGTTCAGAAGCCATCAGGAAAATATTGAATAATTTTGAAACTAAAAATATTGAACAAATTAATTTGCTACAAAAGGTTCAGAATATACTCAGTAAGAAACATTCTGATAGAGAATGCCCTGTTAGTGAACCTAGACTTACTTGCATACACCCATTCTGAAGTCACACCGCAAGTATCTAAGGTTTGCAGTTCAGATAGGCCAAGAAACCCTTTACTACCACTACAGGGCACTGCCATTCCGTCTGTCCTCATTCCCGCAGATCTTGACAAAGATCCTAGCAGAACTAATGGCATACCTTAGGCAACAGGGAATCATAGTAATCCCTTATTTGGGCGAGCTCCTCCTTCTAAACAAGTCAAGGGTATCACTCCTAACAGATATAGAAAAGCCCTTACTGAAAAGCCTGGGGTGGGTGATCAATCTAGAAAAGGGAAGAGAATGGAGACAAACTAACTCGGTAGTGTTCACGACAGATGCAAGTAGTTGGGGTTTGGGGGCTCACCAGGTCCTCAAATTTTAGAGAACTCTTGGTGGTCAGGCTGGCACTGAAACATTTTCTGCCAGTCCTAGCAAGTAGAGATGTACAGATACAATCAGACAATGCCTGCACAGTAGCTTATCTAAACCATCAGGGCGGGACAAGAGCCTCAGCACTAATAAACTAATATTCTGTTACTGCTACAGGAGCAGATCCGGTTCGTCTCGGCAGTCCATGTGAAGGGAACCCTCAATACTCTAGCAGACTATTTAAGCCGAGTCAGGGTTCAGCTGACAGAGTGGTGTCTGAACAAGAGATTTTTCTTCAAATCTTAAGTACTTACTCAGATAGACCTGTTTGCCAATGCCAGCAATACAAAGTACAAGACATTTTACTCTGGCAAAGGGAGAGAAGGTGTTTGCAGTGGATGCTCTAGCTCATCCATAGAGTTTTCATCTTGCTTATGCCTTTACTCCTTTCAGAATTCTGACACAAGTAATCCGCAAAATAGGAGAGGATAAGGATGCTCACTCAGCGCTGGGATCCTGAGCATGTGCGCCGGACGGCGGCGGGCCGTGTGGAGAGAAGCTGAGAGCGGAGATCACAGCAAGGAGAAGAGGCAGCTGGATGTCATCTGGCCCCGGTGATTAGAAGCGGCGAGGGGCAGTGAAGGAGTGAGCGAGGAGGTCTGTCTCTGGCGGGAGGTGAGGCCGGCGCCATCTTGCGAGAGAAGGGGGCGGGCGAAGATAGTGGCTGGGGAAGAAGAGGAGCTGCACGGTCTCAGCTGAGCAGTGATGCCAGGATCGGGCTGAGTCTGCGGGGGAAGCATAGAAGGAGAGTGCTGTGTGAGCAGCCTGCTGAGAGGTGTGTGGCTGCTCTGTGAGTTTGCCTGCTGAAGCTCACCTGAAATTAAAACAGAACATCAGCAGAACCCGCCCCCCCCCCCCCCCCCCCCCCCACATATATAATAACCTCTCATAAATTAGAATCGGCCAGATAAAACTGCTGGATCTACACGGCACTGGTGTGAGATAGGGACGGATCCGCTGGTGTCTGAGGGCTCCCACACTATACCTTGGTCAATAGCGGTACACAAACAATGGAAACCCCAGGCGGGTAAGGACTGGAATCTACGGATCCTGATACTGCTGCTGGCACCTATCGCATCCTGCCAAAACGTTCTGACCACCAAGTCTTCGGGAGCAGTTTAATTATTTTCATTATGACCTGGATAAGATTTGGGATTGCACTGGGGAGGCAGAGAGAAGAATTGGCGAAACAGAAGATAGAGTGATGGCACACGCCGGGGAACTCCAATATAGTGGTTCTGCAAGAAACACACTTAGTGGGTCAAAGAGATCAGGCACTGAGGCGGCCCTGGATATCGCAGTCGTATCATGCGCTGTTCTCGTCCTACTCCAGGGGGGTCTCTGTGTTAATTTCCAAAGGTACTCTATTCACGCAAAATTCAGTGTTTGTAGACCCAAATGGGTGTTTTGTGATCATTCATGGCAAAGTTTTTGATGTGCCCATGGTCATTGTGGGTGTATATATTCCCCCCCTTTCAACATGCAAGTTCTTCAGCGTATCATGGGGAGGGTGGTCACCTTTCCTTCGGACCCACTGCTGTTTGTTGGGGATTTCAATATGGTGTTGGATGGGAATCTGGATAAGCTGAGAGGGAGACTGGGGCTGAGAACCTGCCTGGCTGCCTGGGAGGAGACAATGGGTCTGGTGGAGTTGTGGAGGTGGAGACATCAGATAAGTAGGGCCTACTCTTGCCATTCAGTGACGCACAAGACTCTATCCAGAATTGATATGGCTTTTGCGTCGGCCCAACTGCTCCCCAGGGTGGGGGCATGTGAATATCTCCCTAGGGGGATATCGGACCATTCCCCTATACTAATAAATGTTGGGCTGTCGGGCATGCGCAGGAGTCTGATAGGATGGTCCCTGAACCGTTTATGGCTGGATGTCAGGGAAGTTACGGATAAAATGCAGTCCGATTCTCATACCTTCTGGGACTGCAACGGGGGAGACGGATACGGGAGTAAGATGGGATGCTTTTAAGGTGGTGATCAGGGGTAGCGCGTTCTGTGCTATTGCAACTGAGGTATAGTAGGGGAAGGGCGGTAGCTGAATTGGAGACCAAGATGGCAAGGGCGGAGGTAGTATATGCGGCGTCGGCCGACGCTGGCGATCACTCTGCCTTGTAGGCCATCAGAAGGGACTAAAACCTGCTGTTAGCCGAATCTGCCAAGAAAACGTTACTGACTAAGCAAGGAACTATATTCGATAAGGGTGACAAGAATGGCAGGGCCTTGGCATACTAGGCAAGGGTGGAACAGGCTCCTAACACCATAGCCGGAATAACCTGCGGGGACTCAAAGGTGACAAGTAGTGAAGATATTTATAAGCAATTCTATTTGTTTTACTCAGATCTGTACTCCACTTGGGCGGCCTACAGTATGGGAGACTTGGAAGAGTACCTGGATGGTCTGAATTTCCCGACCCTCACGGATGAGGACCGGGAGATGCTGGAAGGACCTATCACGCTGGAGGAGGTGACTGGAGCTATTAGCGCTGTCCCTAATAGGAGGGCGCCGGGGCCGGCGCGGGAATGGTATAAGCGTTACATGGACAAATCGCCCCCAGACTGCTTGAGGCGCTGTCCCGGGCAACAGAAACGGGATGTCTCCCCGTTGGCAAAAATCTTGGCCACTAGGCTAAATAAAGTAATTCTTAAAGTGGACCTTCACTCTGAATAAGACCCTATCTTATATGTTTCCCACACCCTGTACATACAGATTGGCCACATTAAAAATCATCCTACCTGCATCTACTGCATGTTATGAGCCTTTAAACTTCCAAGATGGCGGCAAACAGGAAGTGCCTTCTGCCTTCGTTGCTCTTTGCCCTTGTCATTGAGCCACTGGCAATTGCAATCCGGGGCAATATTGATATCCCTGGCTGGAGAGTGGGGGGGAGAGAGGAATATGCTGACGATACGTTGGTGTACTTGGAGAACTGTATGGGGGCCTTAGACAACCTTCTGGATGCTATAGGAGAGTTTGGGAAATTTTCATGGCTTAAAATAAATTGGGACAAGTCCAGCTTGCTGCCTGTGGATGCAGTGTATAACCCGA
This sequence comes from Gastrophryne carolinensis, assembly GCA_027917425.1. Classification (NCBI taxonomy): domain Eukaryota; kingdom Metazoa; phylum Chordata; class Amphibia; order Anura; family Microhylidae; genus Gastrophryne; species Gastrophryne carolinensis. The sequence continues at coordinate 276,079,613 of CM051234.1, forward strand.
TCATATCAAGATCAAGGTTGAAGGTGGTCAACCAGTTTAAATATCTGGGAGTTATGATAAGTAGGCATCCGGGACAATTTTTGGAATTAAACTTTTCCCCGGTTGTGCTACAGTTAAATAGACGGATAATGCAACGGAAGAGTCTACCCCTTTCAATTATGGGAAGAACTAATATTTTTAAGATGATTTTCTTGCTCAAATTCATGTATATGTATCAGGCCGATGATGAAGGCCCCGGTTTGGGAGGGAGGGCTGGCAGTACCTTAAATGACCGGAAATTTTTACGCTGCTCATCTTCTGTATCTCAAAAACAGAAAACTAAAAGGATAGGGAGACCCACTCAATCTCTGCATGTGCACTGCCAAAATTTCTTGGCGTCCAGCTAACCTATTAATATAACACACTTACACTTGGTTAATTGCTGGAACAGGCACAAATGCTCTCACAGCTATATAGCCATTACAACACATAATTTATTAAGTATCAAAATATATGGCACTTACAAATGTACACACCTAATATACTAAATAAAAAACACAAAAAGTGATAGTAAAAATCGGGGGCCCCCCATGCATGCAGCCATGACAGCCACACTCACTTCTCACACACTCCACTTAGCCTCAGCTCCTGATTGGCTAATGGGTAAAATATATAAATCCTCCTAATAAGTGGTAAACTGTAATTGTAGTCCCAGCGATGATCGAAATATTAGACTGACGTGTAAAGTAGGCCCATTTGAACTAGAATTTCTAGATCTGCTGATTAAGCGGGAGGGCAATAAGCTACTCACCACTACCCTTGAAGCAGCATGGGGGCTGCGTGCGCGGGTAGTTTACATTGAGGTTGAGGTTGGCCTGACTGTTGCCCTGGGTGTCACCACATAACGTGAGATTTAACCATTTATATTGTCTGCCGGTACCTGTATTTAACCATATATTGTTTTTGTCTTTATTTTAAGTCTGATTGGGATGGTTTCCTTGTGCACTATTAGGTATCCTGTTGGTTTATGTGATTTTCACATGCATTTGCAATTTAAATATTGATTCTCATTGGTTTTGGTTAATATATGTTTACACTGTAGATAGTGAATATTGATTGTTGTACATTATTAGTGATTTGTGTCATTACATTAGAGCACTTTGTGCACATATATTTTTGTATGTATATTTGTATATAATAATTTTGGTAGTGTTATATTTATGAATTTGTACATATATATATATATAAAATTTTTGTGCCGGCACAAAAAGATTGGCTATAGCCTTTTAGGTATTAACTTATATTGTTCACTCATAGGGCATTAATTTAATAGGCCCTTAGGGGCCATATATATTGATTTAGGTCCTTTGGCCATACTGGTTGTTTTTAACTTGTCTTGTGGTGTATGTAATTTTTAATTTTTTGTTTTTTTGTACTAATAAAGTATTAAATATTCATTGCTGATTGTAGTGGTGCTTCCTTTGGGAGAGAGGTGTGTATATAGCACGCCCACTCCAGGTTTTGTAGACTACTCACCACTACGTTTAGAAAGCCCACAGCGGGCAATACATTGTTGCACTACTCTAGTCATCACCCAATACCCCTACGTCGCGGAATACCCTTGGGGCAATTTTTGCGAATTCGCAGAAATTGTGGGTCTAAAGAAGACTATAAACGGGAGGCACGTGAGCTCACTAGGAGATTCCGTGAGAGAGGTTACCCACATAGGCATCTGAGGACATGTTTCAAAAAAGCCCTTGAGGTGGATAGGGAGGGCCTATTAAGAGGCAAGAAGGTGACAAGAAGGCATGGTGGGCGACCCTCTTCCCCCGGGGATCAACCAGTTAAACTAATCACACAATTTGGGACGCACTGGGAACAGTTCCGTATGATCTTAGAGGCGAATTGGCATATCCTGTTTTTTACTATCACTTTTTGTGTTTTTTATTTAGTATATTAGGTGTGTACATTTGTAAGTGCCATATATTTTGATACTTAATAAATTATGTGTTGTAATGGCTATATAGCTGTGAGAGCATTTGTGCCTGTTCCAGCAATTAACCAAGTGTAAGTGTTTTATATTGCTATTCTAATAGGTTAGCTGGACACCAAGAAATTTTGGCAGTGCACATGCAGAGATTGAGTGGGTCTCCCTATCCTTTTAGTTTTCTGTTTTTGAGGTGTAAATAAGTACGGAGATGTTGTTTCCTCCATTTGGATAAGGTTGAGAGTCCACGGCGATACAGAGATTTTTGATAGTGTTTGGCACTTGATAGGTACCTAGTGAAATTTTGGTGCATGATAAAATTTAGCGTAAACGTATGATACTATAACAATATGGCGTTCAAATTAGATAAAAGTTGTGTTTCAAGTATACATTCGGCATTTGAGACTCTGGAAGGAGGGGTGAGCGCTTCCCAAGGAGGGGAAATTAGATCCCTGTTTAAAAAACATAAGTCTTTAGTGATAAAACAACTAAAAAGGTACTGGGATATTTGCACCTTGGAGAAATATATCCAGCATAAGGCAATTCCTCTGGGTCTGAGAGAACGGGTGACTCCAGCGGAACATCTACGGACAGAAAGGTTTATGCTGAAGTGGCAAAAGGAGAGTATAGAACATGGGATAAGGGTTATGACTCTTATTGTGGTGGAAGAGACTCTTCAGTTGGCTGAGCTAGATGAGGCAATTAAAGAGAGCTGCACGATATAAGATACCCTCGGGGACGCCTCAGATTTTCAGAAGCTAAATGACTTGGTGAAAAGGGAAGTAGAACGAGTGCAGAGGAGTGTAAAAGAAACTAGACAAAGTGCAATTTCCGGGGAAATTGCGTGAAGTGTTCTTGCCTCCGCCAGTTCTCTACAACTGGAGCGGGCAGAGTAACTGGGTGGAGTGGGCGGAGTAACTGGGTGGAGTGGGCGGAGTAACTGGGTGGAGTGACTTGAGTAACTGTTGTGTGGTTGGAGTCGCTGGAGTAACTGTGGAAAGGTTTGACTGAGCAGAGTAACTATATGGAGTAGGCAGAGTAACTTTATGGATTGTTTGGAGTGAGTAAAGATAGTAGGCATTAAATGATGAAGTATTTATATCTTGCTAAATGACTGGCTATGTCATTTGTCTAAGCTGTTTTCCATAACAAGTTTTTAAAGGAGCAGTATCGCGAATTTTTCTTGGTGACATATTTTAATGGTACTTTGAATGTAGGTAAGTGTTGGAGTAAGAATTACAAATTTAGAAAAAAATGATGTGTGTGTTGAGCAGCTGGAGACTAATAGCTCATGTTTATGTCTGATGAGTGTCGGGTCCCGACACTCTGGCCTGTTCCACGCTGAGGAGAGGGAGAAACAATGTATCAAAGTATCAGCTGTTCAGTGCTGGCAGCCGTCCAGCATAAGATAACAACATTGCCTGGCCAGAACTCATATATCAAAAACAGAGAGAAAAGCTCTAGAAGTCATTTAGCTGATTTTGCCTTCATGTTGGCTCTGCTGCAGAATCTTTCAGTTTACCATTTTCTCTTTCATATTCTTATTTTTCATTTTTCCATATGATCTTTCTTTCAGCTTTGTGTGTTTTGAGCAAAGCCCAACCCAGGATTTTCACTATCTGGAGTTTTGTTTTGTGCCCCTAGGGGCATCCCGACTTGGGATGCCCTGATATGTGAAATCCCCAAGTTCGCCTGTGAAAACGTACCTTTCCCTGTCCCACAGCGCATGCGCGGGCTCTCATCCAATCAGCGCTGTTTGTACGCAGATGGGGAGCCTGAGCAGTAACCTTCCTGGCCGCCCAGCCTGTCTAAATGACTATCTGCGTGAGCGCGCCAGAAAAATGGGGGGATCTATGGTTATCCAGGGGTCGTTTCACACAGTGGGGCATCCCGATTTAGAACGCCCAAGGGGCAAGGTCAATGGCCGGGTCTTATAGACTTCAGGGTCGGCCACTCAGGGTTTTGTTCCACTTTATTTACCTTTAGATTTTCCTGCACAGTTATTCAAAGAAGAATTTCAGTCATTTTCAGTCAGTTTAGTTTATTTTGTATAGGTTTTACACATTTGAGTCACCTGGTCTCACCTCACACACACAGCCGTTACCACTGATTACAGTGTCAGCCTCTGAGGTAAAGTGTTGCTAGGAGACCAGTGGGCTAAATGAAGCAGCTCACTAAATACAACCCAGCAGATCCCCCTATTCAGCAAATGGACTGAGCCATTGTCATTATACATTTTTAAAGAAAGGCAGAAATGTTTTCTTTTTTCTTAGATTATTTATACACATGTTAGAAGCTATTGTGTGGCTATTTAATTATTTATCTTTTTTAATGCAAATTTTGCGATACTGCTCCTTTAAGGGGAGTTTCCTGAGCCTGGGTGTGTTACCTCAGAGTGAGTTGCCATAGCAACATACCTGCAGCCTGGCTCGTTACAGCTGCTCCGCCCTAACAGCTGTAACAAGCCAGGCTGCAGCTGTGTTGCTATGGCAACTCACTCTGAGGTAAACTGAGAATGCACATTAAAACACATTTCTCATGCACTGGTGGTTGCCATATTCAAATGGCTGTAGCTTAAAAAGTATACATCCTACAGCAAAGAGCTTTATACTGTAGGAATCACAAGACCGAGACCTGTATGCCAATGGTATGTATATATATATATATATATATATATATATATATATATATATATATATATACACAAGGACAGGAGAGAATGATGTCTGCCCGGCCTTTCCTAGTACAATCTGGTCAAGAAGGCTGTTTAAACGTTTTCTGTGTATTTTAGCCTACGTTACTTTATTGTTTTTGTTTATATTTAATTTTGAGTTTAGTTGATTATTTTGAAGTGGTGAAGCGATTGGTATGAATCTGAGCAACCCTGTACCCCTCAATGCTGCTGATAAGATGAACGTGCTGTGCTACATGCTGATAAAATGAGCGTGCGGTGTTATATGTTACAGGAATAGATGCTATGACTTAAAGCACAGTATTGGACCCATTAGGACTTCAAATGGTGGCCCCTTCCTGCTAAAAAGTTCTGTGCAGCCATTGTCTGACTATTTGGGGGAGTGAAGGTGCCATACAGATAATTAAACACTGCTGGGACTCATAGTCTGCCATATGCTGTTCATAGACAGGAAGAAAAACCTGATAACGCAATGATTGAATGATGGACTTGAAAGGGGAGGCTTCCCAGCAGTTAAAAAGTCTGTGTTGGTGTCCGCCCCCCACCCTGACGAAGCTCCGGTGGGCGGAGCGAAACACGTGTCGGCGGCCGGCCGGCCCACCGGCTTCCCCGCTCCACTACACCTCAGCATACGGGCTGCGCTGCGGATGAGGGATCAGCCGCTCTTCCACGGGACACACACATGCCATAGGGTGATGGGCTAACGAACAGCCCTACCCACTACCGTTGGCTGGAGCACCTGAAGATTCAGCATGATGGACTGATGCTGCAGTTGCCACACAGCAATGATTACTACGCACAGCTAAGTACAATCTATTGGTGCTGACCAAACGGAGGGAAATGAAGTGTGTATGAGCGGCGGGCTGGTGTACTATTGTGCTTTAACAAGGCAGAGTGACGATCGTTTATAAGGCAGACTTCAAAGCCCATATAGGAGCTGCGCAGCTTACAATCGGAGGGAGAGGGGATACCGCTGTTTACAGTTACCACACTTTGGATACATCAAACGATAGCAGGGTTTTAACCCCTTCAGCATCAATTTTGAAGCAGCTGGTACATATATATATATATGGGTGAGCCCATAGGCCAAGAGTGCAATAGAGTTTCACCTGCACCTTATACATCCTTGATCATTCAGCCTCCTTATGAATAGGATTCCTCAACAAATTTCGGCTTTGACAGCGCTGGGACTATAATTACAGTTGACCTTATTAGGAGGATTTATATATTTTACCCATTAGCCAATCAGGAACTGAGGCTAAGTGGAGTGTGTGAGAAGTGAGTGTGGCTGTCATGACTGCATGCATGGGGGGCCCCCGTTTTTTACTATCACTTTTTGTGTTTTTTATTTAGTATATTAGGTGTGTACATTTGTAAGTGCCATATATTTTGATACTTAATAAATCATCTTCTGTATGCCCATTGGTGGACGTGCCCGCTGCTGGATAACCTGGTGGTGTCACTGGAGGCAGCACTGGTGGGGTCTGGGGGGGAGATGTCCACTGTGGTTTATAAGGGTACGAGGCGGGGGGATGTGGTGTCAGCGTGCATGAAAACAATGTGTAATATCTGGAACAGGGTGGCTAAGATGGGCAAGATGCCAGGGGCGGGACAAACCTGGTCCCCGCACACCCCCCTTTGGAATAATCCTACATTGGCGGAACTTAATATCATGATGGACACGCAGTTTTGGGGTAGGAGAGCTGTACATACCCTGGGACAACTGTATAGCTCGGGCAACCTTATGTCCTTTGGGCAGTTAAGTGACAGATATCATCTATCCCCCCGCTATCTGCAAATTAGGCATGCATTGCAGACGCAATTTCCTAGAGGAGAACCACATCTCTATGAGTCGCTGGTAGAGAAAACCATTAGAATGGAGGGCTTGGATAAACCCGTATAAGGTCCTGGCGGGGTGCTTGGAGTCCCCCCTGGAGAAGATAGAGGCAAGTTGCAGGCATTAGATCCTAGTTTGGATCGTGATGATTGGGAAGAAGTAATGGAGAACATCAACACGGCAGTAATAGAGGCAAGGGATAGATTTATCCAGACCAAATAATTACATCAAGCGTATGTTACGCTGGCCCGATTGTACAGGATGGGATTATTGGATAGCGACCAGTGCCCAAGGTGTGGGAGGGATGGTTCTGTATGGATGGTGTGGCTGTGCCCAGTTATGGAGCGCTTTTGGAGGGGGGTAATGGGGGTGGTGAGCAAAGTGGTGGGGATACGGGTGCAGGGATCAATAGCAATATGTCTTTTGGGAGTGGTGGAACCGATCTCAGTGGAGAGGGCATTAAGGTCACTGTTAAGATTATTAATGTACTATGCTAGGAAGTGCATCGTATTGAATTGTAAGCATCCGGTGGCTCCGTCAGAACAGGCCTTCTTTATATAAGCTGACCTACACAGCTTGGGGGGCCCTCACATATTTGATAAAATCTGGGAACCATGGCTCCAATGTACAGAGACAGCATCAGCTGATGATTAGGGGAATGGTTGGGGTTTGAATATGACTTGGCCCTCATCGTCTCCGCCCTGGGGTGGTCTACTTTTTTGGTCTCCCATCTGCCCTACTGGGTGGCGTTGGAATGGTCCTCATCCCTACTTCCTGAGGCATGGACACTGCATCCTTAGTGAAGCAAAACAAAGAAACCTGCAGGATGATTGTTTCCTGCATAAACTTGGTCCAGGTCTGAATGAGGTCTGTGTGGAATGTGGTGTGGGTGAGTAGTTGTAATGTAAGTGGGTGCCTGCGGCGCCAAATGTTATGTTTTTGTTGTTGTGCTGTTATTAAAAGCAAAAATATAAACCTTAAAAAAAAAAGGAAGCCTTATTGCATGTGATAGCCCCATTTCTCCTGATTACAACGGTACCACATATGTATAGGTAGCCCCCCATTCCTGTCCAGAACACCCTCCCAAACTGAAAAGAGCACTTTATAACATTTACAAATAAAATACAACTAATATCCACACTATAAAAGGTTAAATAAAAAAAAAAAAAAGAAATTGGTGTGAGGTCCGGCATAGCCTTTGGCCACGGGCTCTTCTGCCTCCCCCAGGCATTAGGGAGGCAGGTACACAGAGAAATTAATAATTTTTTTAGTCACTTACTTATGATTCTTTCCCCCACTGGGCTGCAATTTTGGTAAGGACTTTAGGATACGGGCACCGCCATTTTGATTCAGAAGCATCACGCTTACTGAGGAGAGGAGAGTGGGATAAAGTACAGGGGGGCGTGTTACAGATGTACTTTGCTCAGACAGAGCAGAGCTGGGGTCAGGAAAAGGTCAGCAGTCCCAGAATGCAGAGCAGCACAGTCAGAAGGCACATCCTGTTTGCAGGCTGCCTGATGTTCCAAAAGCCGCCATCTTGGATGTTTAAAGGCTCATAACATGCAGTAGATGCAGGTAGGATGATTTTTAATGTGGGCAATCTGTATGTACAGGGTGTGGGAAACATATAAGATAGACTCTTATTCAGAGTGAAGGACCGCTTTAACCCTTTTAGTGCCAGCTACATGAGTCTCACGTAGCTGACTTTAAACCCCCACAGAAAAAAAAGTATAAAAGTTAAAAACTCACCTGACCCCTCCTTGGATTGGGCCAGGTCTTCTCTTCACCCGGGGGGCATCCAACCCCCCCCCCGGGGGCTTTTCTCTCCTCAGGAAAGTGCCAAAAATAGGGCCCCCCCGCTTCAGCCGATGGCACAATTAACTGTAAACTCCTGCTGGGTCTCCTCTTCACCGCTGGGCCTCCGATCGCCCCCCGGGCTCTTCCGTGGTGAGGAGAGGGCAAGAAATCGCCCTCTACCTCACTTCCTGGGTCGCTGGGGCGGGTGATGTCATCGATGACCCGGCACCTGTCACCCAGCAGCCGGCGACCCGAGAAGCTCAGTCTCAGTGAGGGGGATCGGAGGAGGAAGGTTGGAGGGGGCTAGATGGCTCTCCCCCCCCCCAGCCCTCTTGCACTTGCACCAGCAGCTGTCATCGGAGCTTCTTGAGACAGGATCAGGACATCGGAGGTGAGTAGAAAAAAAAATGTATGAATGTAATTTTTTTTCTTATGTGTCTGTGTGTTTATTTTTACTGTAACCCCTTGTGAACTGGTAAGGGGTCCATGAGATCCCTATACCAGTTCACAAGGCTGGGGGCTGGAAAGTCACATGCAGCTAGCGGGTGACTTGCCATTAAACCCCGGCACCCCAATTACCTGCCAAAGCCCGGGGGGCAGAAGAGCCCGGCCCACAAAGCTTGTAGCCGGCAGGGCGGGGCGCCACCAAAGCTGGCCCCTGCGCCCTGTTCCTATAAGCCCCCATAGCTGGTCCTGGGCTGGTTATGATGGATAAGGGGGACCCCATGTAATTTTTTTTGGGGGGGGGTTATTTTAAGGGTTTTTTTTGCCGGCTAGCAGGGGGTAAAGCCAGGTGGTACCTAAAATTTATGTAGCTGGCGTTTAATGACAGGAGAGGCAGATACTCAAGTTTTGCGTAGCTGGTGGTAGAAGAGTTGAGGGCATCTGAGAGTTGCACACCAAGCCAAAAATATCCACCTCTTGCTTTTGTACAAAAAAACATGGTTTCAAAGCTTACTGTAGTGGGTTTAACTCACCAGGACATCCCATTTAAGGGTATTTGACAGTGTGTTTGCATTTGGTTTTATGCCCAGGTCTTGCAAGCCTAGTTAGTATTACAGGTCACACACCTGCCTATAGTGATCTTGCTTTTCTACCAAAACCATGTTTTAAAGCTTGCTGTAGTGCATTTAACTCACCGTGACAGGGGCATCCTATATAAGGGCATCTGACAGTTTTTACATTTGGTTTTATGCCCAGGTCTTGCAAGCCTAGTTAGTGTTACAGGTCACACACCTGCCTATAGTGCTCTTGCTTTTCTACCAAAACTACATTTTAAAGCTTACTGTAGTGCATTTAACCCTGTAAGTGCCAAGCACGTGAATTTTACATGGTTGCCTCTCCGTCACTTAAGTGCCAGCCACGTAAAATTCACATGGCATTTACCCCTGCTAGCGGCTAAAAAAACAAAAAAAAAAAACACTCATCTGACCCCCTGTCGATCTGGGCCGGCTCTCCTCTTTAATTTGGGGCCATCCGATCCCCCCTGGGGGCTGGAATGGCTCAAGGAGAGCGTCCGAAATAGCACCCCCCCCCTGCTTCCGGCCACTGCTAACAGTAAAAAAAAAAAAAAAAGACATTGACATTTACTCACCTGCGGCCGCGATCCCTCCCCCGGGTCTCCTCTTCACTGGGGGGCCTCAAATTGCCCCCCCCCCAGGCCCTTCCGTGGTGAGGAGAGTACGAGAAATCTCCCTTTCCCTCACTTCCTGGATCGCCGGCTGCTAGCCCCACCTTCTGTAAGCGGGCGGATGATGTCATCCATGACGTCACCCGACAGCCAGCATTCCTCATTTGCCCCAAGAAGCTCAGTCGCTCCAGGTGATCAGAGGAGGAAGGCTGGAGGGGGCGAGATGGCTCTGATCTCTCGCACCTCCAGCCCTCCTCCACCGATCACCCGAGAGCTGTCATCGGAGCTTCGTGGGACATGATCGGCGGGGGACAGATGAGGATCGGAGGCGAATAGAGAAAGAAAAACTAATAAATGTAATTTTTCTGTGTGTGTGTTTATTATTTCCTGTTAACCCCCTGTGAACTGGTAAGGTGTCCATGAGACCCCTATACCCGTTCACAAGGCCGGGGACTGGCAAGTCACCTGCAGCTAGCGGGTGACTTGCCATTAACCCCTGGTACCCCAATTACCTGCCTCCCCAAAGCTCAGTGGGGGGCAAAAGAGCCCGGGCCCACAGAGGCTATGTGGGCTTGTAGGCTGCAGGGCGGGGGGCCACCAAAGCTGGCCTCTGCGCCCTGTTTTTACAAGCCCTGCATAGCTGGTCCTGGGCTGGTTACTCCGGGTAGGGGGGACCCCATGTCATCTTTTGGGGGGATTTTTAACCCTTAAAATTTAAAAAAATGGGGTCCCCCTATGTCATTTTTATTTTAATTAACGCCGTATGTTCTGTCGCTTCCGGCAGCAGCAGGAGGGCAGAAACCAGAGTGATCATTGTGGGACACAGTTCCCGGGGATGGATGGGAGGTAAGTATTAAAAAAAAAAGACAATAAAATATTTTTTCTTCTTGTCTGTTTTTTTTTTTTACACTTAACCCTTTGTGAACTGTTAAGGGATCCGTGAGACCCCTATACCAGTTCACAAGGCTGGGGGCTGGCAAGTCACCTGTGGCTAGCGGTTGACTTTCCATTAACCCCCGGCACCCCAATTACCTGTCTCCCCAAAGGCCGGGGGTGGCAGAAGGAGCTGGGCTTGTAGCCAGCAGGGTGAGGCAGCCACCAAAGCTGGCCCCTGCGCCCTGTTCTACAAGCCCTGCATAGCTGTTCCCGGGTGGGTTATGCTGGGTAGGGGGGGCCTATGTCATTTTTTTTAAATTAACCCCTTATGTTCTGTTGCTCAGCAGCTATAAAAGGCTTCCGGCAGCATCAGGAGAGCAGAAGCCAGAGTGATTGGTGAGGAAAGGTGAGGAATGGGAGGTAAGTATTAATGTGTATTAATGTGTTTTTTTTATATTTAACCCGTTGTGAATGGGTAAGGGGACCATACCAGTTCACAAGGCTTAGGGGCTGGCAAGTCACCTGCTATTAACCCCAGCCCCCCTATTACCTGCCTCCCCAAAGCCAAAGAGGAGGCAGAATGACCCGGGGCCAATTTAGGCGGTGCAGGCTTATAGCCAGCAGGGCGGGGGGCCACCATAGCCGGCCCCTGAGAAAGGGACCGCCATTTTTATTAACCCTTTATAGTGTGGATAGTAGTTATATTTTATTTGTAAATGTTATAAAGTGTTCTTTTCAGTTTGGGGGTCTCCTGGACAAGAAAGGGGGGGCTACCGATACATATGTCGTACCGTTGTAATCGGGAGAAATGGCGCTATCACATGCAATATGGTTTTCTTTAATAAAACAAATGTTTTATTTAAAATAAAGGAGACAATTTTCTAAAAAAAAAAATTTTTACGCAAAAATATTTTTAAAAACAGTAGAAAATTACAAACAAGACATTTCATGTTAAAGCCTAAACTCTGCTGCAAAAATATATATATATATATATAATTTTTCTGGAAATTCCCACAAAAATCACGGTTAAACATGGCGCAAAATGGTGCAAAATGACCTGTCATCAGAGGGTGACAAAACTTCAAGTAGGCGGCCAATTAAAAAGGTTAAAAGTAGCTATGCATGTTGGGTATTGTTCTGTTCAGGGGACCTTGCACTTTCAGATTTTGCTTGTTTTTTCTTATTTGTATATTGATATTTTAGGAAAACATGTTTTTATTCTGCTTTTTTATACATTTTTTTTAGGGAAACCCTGTGCAAGAATTCTTGGAGGGATTACTTCCAGAAAGAAGAATGAACACCAATTGGGATTAATTTGTAATAAACATATAACACTAGAATTAAGAACAGTGATAGCAACCACCATTGCTGGCCAGAATTCTAAGGGATTTCTCTTGAGTTTGGATGCCGAAAAGGCATTTGATAAAGTGGAATGGCCATGGCTGAATAGTATTCTTACTGAAAGAGCATTTGGACTACCCTTTACACAATATATCCAGTTCATATATAGAAATCCGCAAGATACAGTTGACCCGGGGGACCAGACAGGGTTGCTCCCTGTCACCCTTGCTGTTTATCCTAGCGCTGGATCCCTTACTGAGGATCCTGGACAGAGGTAAAATACCGTTTTGTGAGTACTCACCTGTAAAACGGGTATTATGAGTGTGCCATACACTCCACTTCGATCTTCATGACATGTGGGTCCAGTAGAGGGCGAACTTGTGCAGAGATGAATATGCAAAAAAAGAAAGCCCCTCCCGGTCCATATATACCTGGGACCTCCCACCAATTTCCCAGTGTAAAAAAGCAGTAAGGGGACCAGGAAGAACCAATTATAACCTTAGCAATCAAAACCAATGGTTCACCATATAAAAGCTCCAGAATACCTGAAAAAAAGGGGTGGGGCGAAGTGGAGTGTATGGCACACTCATTATACCCATTTTACAGGTGAGTACTCACAAAACTGTATTATTCTAAGTGTGCCAAACACTCCACTTCGATCTTCATGACATGTGGGTCATCCAATAGCAGTGTCCGTCATGGGTGGGAACCAGAAACAGTAAAGAATGTACCAACTCAAACCACTGCAGCTTGCAGAACCTTGCGGCCAAAAACAGCATCCGCTGAAGCCCGCACATCAACCTTGTAAAACTTGGAAAAAGTATGAACAGAAGACAAAGTAGCAGCCTTACAAACTTGTTCAACAGAAGCCTGGTGCTGAAAAGCCCAGGACGCACCAACAGCACGAGTAGAGTGCGCAGTGACCCTAACAGGGGGAGTCCTCCCCTTAGCAGAATAGGCCCCAACAATGGCCTGACGAATCCATTTGCTAATCGTAGACTTAGCAGGCGCCAAACCTTTCCTGGGCCCGCAGGGCACCACGAAAAAAGCGTCCGTCTTGCGGAAGGAAGAAGTAGTCACCAAATAGTACTTCACACAGCGAACAACATCCAAATTGTGCAGAACCCTCTCCTTGTCATTGTTAGGCTTAGGGCACAAGGAAGGGAGAACAATATCCTGATTGAGGTGGAAAGCAGACACCACCTTAGGAAGGAAATCTGGCTTAAAACGAAAAACCACCGTATCCTGGTGTCTCTCAAAGTAAGGGACCTGAATCGACAGAGCCGCCAACTCAGAGACACGCCGAACAGAGGTAATAGCCACCAAGAAAGCAACCTTCTGGGTGAGAACCGAAAGAGCAATATCCTGTAGCGGCTCAAAAGGAGGACCCTGGAGAGCCGAAAGAACCAAATTCAAATCCCAAACAGGAACCACAGCCTTCCGAGGGGGCCGCACATGCGCGACCCCTTGGAAAAAGGTCTTAACCAGCGGGTGTAAGGCAAAAGACCTCTGGAAGAAAACCGACAGAGCAGAAACCTGTCCTTTCAAAGTACTAAGCTGGAACCCAAGATCCAGATTATGCTGAAGAAACTCCAAAATCCTAGGAATCGAAAACACCCTACAAGGCAAGGCCCTAGCCTCACACCAATCAATATAGGACCTCCAAGTCCTATAGTAAATGCCAGAAGAGGACCGCTTCCTAGCTCTAATCAAGGTCTGAACAACGGCCGCAGACAAACCTTCCTCCTTCAGAATGAAGGTTTCAGCAGCCAAGCCGTCAAAGCCAGCGTTTGTAAATCGGGGTAAAGTAGTAGACCCTGAGATAACAGATCCGGCAACATGAGAAGCCGGTACTGATCTACGGCCAGCCTTACAACGTCTGCGTACCAAACCCTTCTTGGCCACCTTGGAGCCACAAGCATTGCTGGCGCCCCTTCTAGAACCAGTTTGCGAACTACCTTGCCCAGCATGGAGACGGGCGGAAACAGGTAAAGAAAACCCAGATCCTTCCAAGCAAGGGACAAGGCATCCACTGCCAGAGATAAAGGATCCTGAGAAAGAGACACAAAGGCAAAGATCCAGAAAAACCTTGGGGTTTAGAGACCACTCTCCTTGGCGAGAGGATCCCCTGCTCAAGGAATCTGCCTCCGTGTTCTCCACTCCCGGAATGTAGACTGCCGAAATGCAAGGAACATTGCTCTCCGCCCAGTGCAGGATCAGAGAGACTTCCCTGAGGGCACTCCTGCTGCGAGTCCCTCCTTGGTGATTGATGTAAGCTACCACGGTTCGGTTGTCTAAACGAACCTGAACCGGTAGACCCTGTAAATGTGAGGTCAGCCGTGCCAGAACCAGTCGGATGGCTCTGAGCTCCAAGACATTGATGGGGGTGTGAGCCTCCTGAGGACCCACACCCCGCTGAACTGATGACTTTTCCAATAACCTCCCCAGCCCAACAGGCTGGCATCCGTGGTAACCGTCTCCCAAAAAGGGACCAGAAAGGATCTGCCCTTCAACAGGTTGCTCGATTCCAGCTACCACCGAAGGGACTGCCGAACCCTGGGAGACATCCTGAAAGGTTGATCCAATGACTGCGGACACCTGTCCCAATACGTCAATTGGTGAAGTTGAAGAGATCTCATGTGAAACTGTGCAAACGGTACCGCCTCGAAGGAGGATACCATCAAGCCCACCAGTTTCATCCCCTGTCGGATAGAGGGACAAGGATTGGCCAGAAGGCGGCGGATCAGATCCTGAATCCCCTGCACCTTGGTCTGGGGTAGAAACACTCAGGCCTGAATGGTATCCAGATTCATGCCCAGAAATGAAATCACTCGTGACGAAGAGAGAGAAGACTTGGGGCGGTTGATCACCCACCCGAACCTCTCCTGGTGGGTGTCCAGCTCCGCCTGATGGAGGGAAGAAGCTGAGATCAACAGGTCGTCCAGATAAGGCACAATGCGAATGTCCTGAGCTCTGAGCAGAGCCAGTATTCCCGCCAAGACCTTGGTGAAGACCCTCGGCGCCGAGGTCAGTCCGAAGGGAAGGGCTACAAACTGAAAATGTTGATCCTCCACCGCAAACCGGAGGAATCTCTGATGCGCCGAAAAAATCAGAACATGCAGATACGCATCCTTGATGTCTATGGATGTCATAAAATCCCCTTGGCGAAGGGAATTGATAGCCGAGCGCAGAGTCTCCATGCGGAACATTTTGGCTCTGATAAACCTGTTGAGAACCTTGAGATCTAGAATGGGTCTCACCGAACCCTCCTTTTTGGGAACCGTGAAAAGGTTGGAGTAGTAACCCCTGCCTTTCTCTGACGGAGGCACCGGGCATATAACCCCCCATGTCCAGAAGGTTTTTTACTGTTAACAGGAGCCCCTGTGCAGCCTGAGGGTCTGAGGGCACCCGAGACCTTAAGAATCTTGGAGGCGGCCAGTACTCGAACTCCAGTTTGTACCCGGAGGAGACCACTTCCAAAATCCAATTGTCTGTGACCTCCCGAGCCCAGACCTGGAAGAAGAGCCACAGCTGTCCCCCCACCCCTGCGGGTGAGGGCGCCCCTTCATTGCTAAGCCGGTTTAACGGCGGGCTTGGACTTGGAACCCCAGGCAGCCGCGGGACGTGCCCGACCTCTGCCCCTGTTCCAGGATGAGCCCCTGCCATCCGAGAAGGCCAAACCTCTAGCCGCTCTGGCCCCTCGAAAGGAAGGAGTGAACAAGCCAGCCCCCCAAATGGGACGGCGCTGTTTCTTCCGCTGAGGTAACTTACCTCCCTTAGCAACAGCATCCAATTTATCTCCAAACAGCCGCGCACCCAGGAAGGGAAGAACTGTAAGCGACTTCTTGGCCCCAAAATCCGCCATCCACTGTCGGAGCCAGACCAATCTGCGCATAGCCACCAATAGGGCTGAAGTCCTGCTACACTTGACAATAGAATCTTCCATAGCAGCCAAGACAAAACCCATGAACAATTCACATCTCTTAAGGGTAGCGAACTCATCGCTAGCCGGATCAAACTGAGCGTCATTCAACCAGTCCCTAATAAGAGACCTGGTAGCAAGCGACACTAGGGCAGATACTTGTCCTCGCCATCCTTAAGGGAAGTGGCGTCAGGGGTGTTCAGCACAGAAGAGTTAGTCAAACCCAAAACTGGCGCATCGACCTCGGGAGGAGAAGACCATCGCTTAACCGCCTCCACCGGGAAAGGATACTTCTTATCCCATCCCTGAGGCGCACCAGGAAGCCGACTGGGCCTTTTCCATTCTTTCAGGATCAGCGCATCAAAATGACCCTGGGTAGGGAATTCCAGACGGGGCTTGCGGGCCCCAAATAATTCCCCCTTCTCGAGAGGAGGTGCCTTAGGCGGGTCAATATCCAACACCTCCAATAGATGTGACAAAACAGTGGCCGTATCAACGGCATCCCCCAGCGCCTGCCCGACATCAGCTTCACCAGACTGTACATAGTCAGTCTCCGTTTCCTTATACAATTCCCGTCCTGTAAAGGGGAATAATCCAACAAATCAATGGAATCATCATCAACATCCCACAAGGGCTGGGCCAACGACAAATGTCTCTTTTTAGCCTGGGCCTTCTTGCCCACCGTGCTAACAATAAATTTCTCGATGCTGCCAACCTAGCCCAAACATCAGAGTGCAACTCCCCGCTGGCACCAATGACACTTGGGGTACGGATAATGCGGGGAGGGGAAGGCGATGAAGCGGGAGGAGCCGACCCAGAAGGCTGGGTACCGGACTGCCGCGTTATGGCCTTTTGTGCACATGGTATACAAATCAGCACATTCTCCCCCGTAAGGGATACCCCACACATGGCCCGGATTGTCCCAGAGGGAGCCCGAGCCCAGTATCCTGCGGAGCCTCCATAAGGTGATTTTTGTGGTCTGTCGCAAGACCGCAGGGAATTATGCCTAAGCAACCCCAGATGCCCCTTAAAAGTCCCGGTGGGAGGATTTAAGGTGATCAATTTAACACTAGGGACCCCAGGACCAGGAGGAACCCCTTAATATGCACTATTATGAAGCAATCTGCAACACACAATAAGGCATATCAGTTACTTATACAGCGTAACAACATCATTCAAAATACATATATATATATATACATATACAAATACCAAAATGACAAAAAAAGCATATGCCTGTACCATAGGGGGCCCCCCCACCAGAGAGGGACCCCCAAATAACTAATGAAGTGGCCACCAGGCTCTTACCGTCCCCCAGAAACGACAGCAGCAGCAATGCAGCAAGATGGCCCCCGTTTCTGAGGTGATCAGGAAGAAGCAGGAAGAGAAGGGGGGCGTGCCAGCGCTGAAGGCGCGCTTTTCCAGGCCCCACCCCCCTCCCAGCAGCGCGGATCTGGCCAGGGAGGCCCTTCAGAAAATTATCTAAACACAGCCTGAGGGAGAGAAGCTCCCCAGGCTGACAGGATAAACCACAGCAGGCTAGGCCAAGCAACAGCACCAAATCATCAAGGAATAACTTCCAGGTGATCCACACCAACTCACACACACAACTTACAGTGGTAACACCAACACACATACACATATATACATATATATAAAGTAAAAGGGAGAGGCCGAGGATGACGGCCCGCCAGCCCCCCCCCCCCCTAGAGGGAAGTACGGGACCCGGAGGGGGGCGGGAACCCAGCCCGAATAGGGCCACAGGCATGTAGGGACGGGGCATCCCACACCAGGATCACCAAAACCTGGGTAACCACCTACCCCATAATGAGGTCTCACGGTGGAGCAATGCTCCTTCCGCACCCATAGGGTGCTCCTACCCTCACCAGGACCCGCAGCCTAAGCTGGGAGGCTCAGATAGGGACAATTTAGAAATGGTCCTGGCAGCAATAGGGACAATAAACGGCCGGGCGCGGGCCTGGCTTACCTGCAAGTAAGCAAGTCTTCATCTTCTGTCTTGTCGCCTTCCCTGCAGAGAAGGAACTGGGAAATTGGTGGGAGGTCCCAGGTATATATGGTCCGGGAGGGGCTTTCTTTTTTTGCATATTCATCTCTGCACAAGTTCGCCCTCTACTGGAGATTACCCACATGTCATGAAGATCAAAGTGGAGTGTATGGCACACTTAGAATAACTGACCGCTTTTGCAGATGACTTAATACTATTCATCTTAAATCTGAAACCAGCCCTACCAAAAATGTTGCATCTGATGGACCTTTTTGGTCAAGTATCAGGATATACCATTAACCTTGACAAATCTTTGGCCCTCTAACCAAGCCCCAAAACTAAATCCCACTGGGGAGGTAGATACCCTTTCTCATGGCATAAACATAATTTAAAATACTTGGGTGCCCTCATCCCCAAGAATCCCTATGAATTATATAACTATAACATCAAACCGGTCATTAAAGACTGGCTGGGCTCTCATTTCTAGGAAGAATACACCTCATCAAGATGATTGCATTTCCTAGGCTCTTCTTTTATATCCAAACATCTTTTACATGCCAATCATCTTGAGAACAAGACTTGAAACACATATATATATATGCTCTTTAGGGCGTTAATATGGGCCAAAAGGAGGGCGGTAATGGGCAAATTAATACTGCAACAGGACACAATAAATGCAGGAGTTAACCTTCCGGATATAGAGAAATATAATCAGGTAGCATTACTCTGTATTTTAAGGGACTAGCTGTATAATCGTAAAACTCACACAAATACAGAACTGGATCAGGGACTGTAGGGCACCATGAGCTTGACATACATGATCCATCAACACAGAGACCTGCTTCCGCCCCAAGTAGTCCAGAATTCCTTGCTATTTACAGTGTGGAGTCTCTGGCATACTCTCCGTAGGGAAAGAAATCTGAACTCGCACTCCACTCTGCTTCCACCACTAAGGGGTAATCTGGACCTTAGTGTGGGGAACACAGCTGCCATATACAGGACTTGGCAGGCATTACCTCAATATCAGCTTTAATAAACAGTTATCATAGGAAAGTACAGTCCCATGAAATGGCTACACAACTCTACCCTGTTTTAGCAACACAAACCTTCGTCTTTTTACAAGCCACCACCTATATTAAGAAAACAATTAAAACATCTTCGGGGCATGACTGGTCTAATGATCTAGACAGCCTTCTGGAAATTACTCCGCCTGATAGGAAAGCCATGTCTGTTCACTATGACTTTCTGCGGAATAGATTGGTGTTGGAAATCAGAAAATGGGGATGACCAAATGGCTTCAGAACTTCCCTAAATTGCCTTTTAATTGAATCTTAAAGTCATACAGGGAGATGCTATTAAGGCAATATCATAACTAGGTCTCCCCACTTAAGTGCTTCCAAATGGGTCCGAGTCGCTTCAGTGCCTGAAGTGTGCTGCGGAACCAGCCGACCTATATCAAGGGTTGTGAGATTGTCCCATAATTAAAAGGTTTTGGAGAAAAGTAGTCCAATACACTAGCCAAAATGTTGTAACTTATGCCCCACCCACACCAGAGTGGGCAATAATACAATTCTGTGATTACTCACCTGTAGAATTGTTATTATGAGTATACAGTATGTCCTGCTCCAGATAAGAATCATTACACTTGGGTATTACTCCGCCAGATGGCGCTGGACTGCAGAGACCGCGAAATTGGCTCATCCCGGCCCCTCAAATACCCAGGACCTCCCACAAATCCCCAGCATTGAAAAGCAGTTAACGAGAAGCCGGGAGAATGATAACAGAACCAACTAGTAACTATAACAATGATAACAATCACCATACAGGAGATCCTAGGATAATGCAAAACCAAGGGTGGGGTGGAGCAGGACGTACTGTATACTCATAACAATTCTACAGGTGACTAATCACAGAATTGTATTATTCTTAGTATACAGTACGTCCTGCTCCAGATAAGAATCATTACACTTGGGACATCCAATAACAGTGTCCATAAAGTAGGGTGGGATCCCCAAAGGTAACAACAGACAGGTCAGACCACTGCCGCCTGCAGAACCTTGTGGCCAAAAGCAGCATCAGCTGAGGCCCTAACATCAACCTTGTAAAACTTTGAAAATGTATGAACAGAAGACCAAGTAGCAGCCTTGCAAACTTGTTCAACAGAAGCCTGGTGCTGAAAAGCCCAAGAGGCACCAATAGCATGAGAACCGAAAGAGCAATATCCTGTAGCGGCTCAAAAGGAGGACCCTGGAGAGCCGAAAGAACCAAATTCAAATCCCAAACAGGAACCACAGCCTTCCGAGGGGGCCGCACATGCGCGACCCCTTGGAAAAAGGTCTTAACCAGCGGGTGTAAGGCAAAAGACCTCTGGAAGAAAACCGACAGAGCAGAAACCTGTCCTTTCAAAGTACTAAGCTGGAACCCAAGATCCAGATTATGCTGAAGAAACTCCAAAATCCTAGGAATCGAAAACACCCTACAAGGCAAGGCCCTAGCCTCACACCAATCAATATAGGACCTCCAAGTCCTATAGTAAATGCCAGAAGAGGACCGCTTCCTAGCTCTAATCAAGGTCTGAACAACGGCCGCAGACAAACCTTCCTCCTTCAGAATGAAGGTTTCAGCAGCCAAGCCGTCAAAGCCAGCGTTTGTAAATCGGGGTAAAGTAGTAGACCCTGAGATAACAGATCCGGCAACATGAGAAGCCGGTACTGATCTACGGCCAGCCTTACAACGTCTGCGTACCAAACCCTTCTTGGCCACCTTGGAGCCACAAGCATTGCTGGCGCCCCTTCTAGAACCAGTTTGCGAACTACCTTGCCCAGCATGGAGACGGGCGGAAACAGGTAAAGAAAACCCAGATCCTTCCAAGCAAGGGACAAGGCATCCACTGCCAGAGATAAAGGATCCTGAGAAAGAGACACAAAGGCAAAGATCCAGAAAAACCTTGGGGTTTAGAGACCACTCTCCTTGGCGAGAGGATCCCCTGCTCAAGGAATCTGCCTCCGTGTTCTCCACTCCCGGAATGTAGACTGCCGAAATGCAAGGAACATTGCTCTCCGCCCAGTGCAGGATCAGAGAGACTTCCCTGAGGGCACTCCTGCTGCGAGTCCCTCCTTGGTGATTGATGTAAGCTACCACGGTTCGGTTGTCTAAACGAACCTGAACCGGTAGACCCTGTAAATGTGAGGTCAGCCGTGCCAGAACCAGTCGGATGGCTCTGAGCTCCAAGACATTGATGGGGGTGTGAGCCTCCTGAGGACCCACACCCCGCTGAACTGATGACTTTTCCAATAACCTCCCCAGCCCAACAGGCTGGCATCCGTGGTAACCGTCTCCCAAAAAGGGACCAGAAAGGATCTGCCCTTCAACAGGTTGCTCGATTCCAGCCACCACCGAAGGGACTGCCGAACCCTGGGAGACATCCTGAAAGGTTGATCCAATGACTGCGGACACCTGTCCCAATACGTCAATTGGTGAAGTTGAAGAGATCTCATGTGAAACTGTGCAAACGGTACCGCCTCGAAGGAGGATACCATCAAGCCCACCAGTTTCATCCCCTGTCGGATAGAGGGACAAGGATTGGCCAGAAGGCGGCGGATCAGATCCTGAATCCCCTGCACCTTGGTCTGGGGTAGAAACACTCAGGCCTGAATGGTATCCAGATTCATGCCCAGAAATGAAATCACTCGTGACGAAGAGAGAGAAGACTTGGGGCGGTTGATCACCCACCCGAACCTCTCCTGGTGGGTGTCCAGCTCCGCCTGATGGAGGGAAGAAGCTGAGATCAACAGGTCGTCCAGATAAGGCACAATGCGAATGTCCTGAGCTCTGAGCAGAGCCAGTATTCCCGCCAAGACCTTGGTGAAGACCCTCGGCGCCGAGGTCAGTCCGAAGGGAAGGGCTACAAACTGAAAATGTTGATCCTCCACCGCAAACCGGAG
The DNA here is from genome assembly GCA_027917425.1 of Gastrophryne carolinensis. Classification (NCBI taxonomy): domain Eukaryota; kingdom Metazoa; phylum Chordata; class Amphibia; order Anura; family Microhylidae; genus Gastrophryne; species Gastrophryne carolinensis. Next base: position 276,101,623 of record CM051234.1, read on the forward strand.
GAATCTCTGATGCGCCGAAAAAATCAGAACATGCAGATACGCATCCTTGATGTCTATGGATGTCATAAAATCCCCTTGGCGAAGGGAATTGATAGCCGAGCGCAGAGTCTCCATGCGGAACATTTTGGCTCTGATAAACCTGTTGAGAACCTTGAGATCTAGAATGGGTCTCACCGAACCCTCCTTTTTGGGAACCGTGAAAAGGTTGGAGTAGTAACCCCTGCCTTTCTCTGACGGAGGCACCGGGCATATAACCCCCCATGTCCAGAAGGTTTTTTACTGTTAACAGGAGCCCCTGTGCAGCCTGAGGGTCTGAGGGCACCCGAGACCTTAAGAATCTTGGAGGCGGCCAGTACTCGAACTCCAGTTTGTACCCGGAGGAGACCACTTCCAAAATCCAATTGTCTGTGACCTCCCGAGCCCAGACCTGGAAGAAGAGCCACAGCTGTCCCCCCACCCCTGCGGGTGAGGGCGCCCCTTCATTGCTAAGCCGGTTTAACGGCGGGCTTGGACTTGGAACCCCAGGCAGCCGCGGGACGTGCCCGACCTCTGCCCCTGTTCCAGGATGAGCCCCTGCCATCCGAGAAGGCCAAACCTCTAGCCGCTCTGGCCCCTCGAAAGGAAGGAGTGAACAAGCCAGCCCCCCAAATGGGACGGCGCTGTTTCTTCCGCTGAGGTAACTTACCTCCCTTAGCAACAGCATCCAATTTATCTCCAAACAGCCGCGCACCCAGGAAGGGAAGAACTGTAAGCGACTTCTTGGCCCCAAAATCCGCCATCCACTGTCGGAGCCAGACCAATCTGCGCATAGCCACCAATAGGGCTGAAGTCCTGCTACACTTGACAATAGAATCTTCCATAGCAGCCAAGACAAAACCCATGAACAATTCACATCTCTTAAGGGTAGCGAACTCATCGCTAGCCGGATCAAACTGAGCGTCATTCAACCAGTCCCTAATAAGAGACCTGGTAGCAAGCGACACTAGGGCAGATACTTGTCCTCGCCATCCTTAAGGGAAGTGGCGTCAGGGGTGTTCAGCACAGAAGAGTTAGTCAAACCCAAAACTGGCGCATCGACCTCGGGAGGAGAAGACCATCGCTTAACCGCCTCCACCGGGAAAGGATACTTCTTATCCCATCCCTGAGGCGCACCAGGAAGCCGACTGGGCCTTTTCCATTCTTTCAGGATCAGCGCATCAAAATGACCCTGGGTAGGGAATTCCAGACGGGGCTTGCGGGCCCCAAATAATTCCCCCTTCTCGAGAGGAGGTGCCTTAGGCGGGTCAATATCCAACACCTCCAATAGATGTGACAAAACAGTGGCCGTATCAACGGCATCCCCCAGCGCCTGCCCGACATCAGCTTCACCAGACTGTACATAGTCAGTCTCCGTTTCCTTATACAATTCCCGTCCTGTAAAGGGGAATAATCCAACAAATCAATGGAATCATCATCAACATCCCACAAGGGCTGGGCCAACGACAAATGTCTCTTTTTAGCCTGGGCCTTCTTGCCCACCGTGCTAACAATAAATTTCTCGATGCTGCCAACCTAGCCCAAACATCAGAGTGCAACTCCCCGCTGGCACCAATGACACTTGGGGTACGGATAATGCGGGGAGGGGAAGGCGATGAAGCGGGAGGAGCCGACCCAGAAGGCTGGGTACCGGACTGCCGCGTTATGGCCTTTTGTGCACATGGTATACAAATCAGCACATTCTCCCCCGTAAGGGATACCCCACACATGGCCCGGATTGTCCCAGAGGGAGCCCGAGCCCAGTATCCTGCGGAGCCTCCATAAGGTGATTTTTGTGGTCTGTCGCAAGACCGCAGGGAATTATGCCTAAGCAACCCCAGATGCCCCTTAAAAGTCCCGGTGGGAGGATTTAAGGTGATCAATTTAACACTAGGGACCCCAGGACCAGGAGGAACCCCTTAATATGCACTATTATGAAGCAATCTGCAACACACAATAAGGCATATCAGTTACTTATACAGCGTAACAACATCATTCAAAATACATATATATATATATACATATACAAATACCAAAATGACAAAAAAAGCATATGCCTGTACCATAGGGGGCCCCCCCACCAGAGAGGGACCCCCAAATAACTAATGAAGTGGCCACCAGGCTCTTACCGTCCCCCAGAAACGACAGCAGCAGCAATGCAGCAAGATGGCCCCCGTTTCTGAGGTGATCAGGAAGAAGCAGGAAGAGAAGGGGGGCGTGCCAGCGCTGAAGGCGCACTTTTCCAGGCCCCACCCCCCTCCCAGCAGCGCGGATCTGGCCAGGGAGGCCCTTCAGAAAATTATCTAAACACAGCCTGAGGGAGAGAAGCTCCCCAGGCTGACAGGATAAACCACAGCAGGCTAGGCCAAGCAACAGCACCAAATCATCAAGGAATAACTTCCAGGTGATCCACACCAACTCACACACACAACTTACAGTGGTAACACCAACACACATACACATATATACATATATATAAAGTAAAAGGGAGAGGCCGAGGATGACGGCCCGCCAGCCCCCCCCCCCCTAGAGGGAAGTACGGGACCCGGAGGGGGGCGGGAACCCAGCCCGAATAGGGCCACAGGCATGTAGGGACGGGGCATCCCACACCAGGATCACCAAAACCTGGGTAACCACCTACCCCATAATGAGGTCTCACGGTGGAGCAATGCTCCTTCCGCACCCATAGGGTGCTCCTACCCTCACCAGGACCCGCAGCCTAAGCTGGGAGGCTCAGATAGGGACAATTTAGAAATGGTCCTGGCAGCAATAGGGACAATAAACGGCCGGGCGCGGGCCTGGCTTACCTGCAAGTAAGCAAGTCTTCATCTTCTGTCTTGTCGCCTTCCCTGCAGAGAAGGAACTGGGAAATTGGTGGGAGGTCCCAGGTATATATGGTCCGGGAGGGGCTTTCTTTTTTTGCATATTCATCTCTGCACAAGTTCGCCCTCTACTGGAGATTACCCACATGTCATGAAGATCAAAGTGGAGTGTATGGCACACTTAGAATAACTGACCGCTTTTGCAGATGACTTAATACTATTCATCTTAAATCTGAAACCAGCCCTACCAAAAATGTTGCATCTGATGGACCTTTTTGGTCAAGTATCAGGATATACCATTAACCTTGACAAATCTTTGGCCCTCTAACCAAGCCCCAAAACTAAATCCCACTGGGGAGGTAGATACCCTTTCTCATGGCATAAACATAATTTAAAATACTTGGGTGCCCTCATCCCCAAGAATCCCTATGAATTATATAACTATAACATCAAACCGGTCATTAAAGACTGGCTGGGCTCTCATTTCTAGGAAGAATACACCTCATCAAGATGATTGCATTTCCTAGGCTCTTCTTTTATATCCAAACATCTTTTACATGCCAATCATCTTGAGAACAAGACTTGAAACACATATATATATATGCTCTTTAGGGCGTTAATATGGGCCAAAAGGAGGGCGGTAATGGGCAAATTAATACTGCAACAGGACACAATAAATGCAGGAGTTAACCTTCCGGATATAGAGAAATATAATCAGGTAGCATTACTCTGTATTTTAAGGGACTAGCTGTATAATCGTAAAACTCACACAAATACAGAACTGGATCAGGGACTGTAGGGCACCATGAGCTTGACATACATGATCCATCAACACAGAGACCTGCTTCCGCCCCAAGTAGTCCAGAATTCCTTGCTATTTACAGTGTGGAGTCTCTGGCATACTCTCCGTAGGGAAAGAAATCTGAACTCGCACTCCACTCTGCTTCCACCACTAAGGGGTAATCTGGACCTTAGTGTGGGGAACACAGCTGCCATATACAGGACTTGGCAGGCATTACCTCAATATCAGCTTTAATAAACAGTTATCATAGGAAAGTACAGTCCCATGAAATGGCTACACAACTCTACCCTGTTTTAGCAACACAAACCTTCGTCTTTTTACAAGCCACCACCTATATTAAGAAAACAATTAAAACATCTTCGGGGCATGACTGGTCTAATGATCTAGACAGCCTTCTGGAAATTACTCCGCCTGATAGGAAAGCCATGTCTGTTCACTATGACTTTCTGCGGAATAGATTGGTGTTGGAAATCAGAAAATGGGGATGACCAAATGGCTTCAGAACTTCCCTAAATTGCCTTTTAATTGAATCTTAAAGTCATACAGGGAGATGCTATTAAGGCAATATCATAACTAGGTCTCCCCACTTAAGTGCTTCCAAATGGGTCCGAGTCGCTTCAGTGCCTGAAGTGTGCTGCGGAACCAGCCGACCTATATCAAGGGTTGTGAGATTGTCCCATAATTAAAAGGTTTTGGAGAAAAGTAGTCCAATACACTAGCCAAAATGTTGTAACTTATGCCCCACCCACACCAGAGTGGGCAATAATACAATTCTGTGATTACTCACCTGTAGAATTGTTATTATGAGTATACAGTATGTCCTGCTCCAGATAAGAATCATTACACTTGGGTATTACTCCGCCAGATGGCGCTGGACTGCAGAGACCGCGAAATTGGCTCATCCCGGCCCCTCAAATACCCAGGACCTCCCACAAATCCCCAGCATTGAAAAGCAGTTAACGAGAAGCCGGGAGAATGATAACAGAACCAACTAGTAACTATAACAATGATAACAATCACCATACAGGAGATCCTAGGATAATGCAAAACCAAGGGTGGGGTGGAGCAGGACGTACTGTATACTCATAACAATTCTACAGGTGACTAATCACAGAATTGTATTATTCTTAGTATACAGTACGTCCTGCTCCAGATAAGAATCATTACACTTGGGACATCCAATAACAGTGTCCATAAAGTAGGGTGGGATCCCCAAAGGTAACAACAGACAGGTCAGACCACTGCCGCCTGCAGAACCTTGTGGCCAAAAGCAGCATCAGCTGAGGCCCTAACATCAACCTTGTAAAACTTTGAAAATGTATGAACAGAAGACCAAGTAGCAGCCTTGCAAACTTGTTCAACAGAAGCCTGGTGCTGAAAAGCCCAAGAGGCACCAATAGCATGAGTGGAATGAGCAGTAAGGCGGAAGGGAGGATTCTTCCCCTTAGCAGAGTAGGCCTGAATCACAGCCTGAAGGATCCATTTGCTGATAGTAGATTGGCAGGAGCCAAACCCTTCCTAGGACCAGAAGGGACCACAAAAAGGGCATCAGTTTTTCTGAAAGGTGCAGTAGCCACCAGATAGTACTTAAGGCACCTAACCACATCCAAGGAGTGCAAAACCCTCTCCTTAGCGTTACTAGGATGAGGGCACAAGGAAGGAAGAACAATGTCCTGATTCAGATGAAAGGCAGACACAACCTTAGGCAGAAAATCTGGCTTGAAGCGAAACACCACCTTGTCCTGGTGTCTCTCAAAGTAGGGGGGCTGGATGGAAAGCGCGCTCCAACTCAGAAACACGCCTAAAAGAAGTGATAGCCACCAAAAAGACAACTTTGAGTGTAAGTATGGCCAGGGCAGCATCCTGCACAGGTTCAAAGGGAGCACCCTGCAAGGCAGACAAGACCAAGTTCAAATCCCAAACTGGCAACATAGGCTTACGTGGGGGACGCACATGAGTAACCCCCTGGAAAAAGGTCCTGATCAGAGAATGCTGGGCAAAGGACCTCTGGAAGAAAACAGCTAGGGCAGAGACATGACCCTTCAGATTACGGAGTTGGAGCCCCAGCTCCAACCCATGCTGCAGGAACTCCAGGATCCTGGGAATAGAGAACACACGACAGGACAGAGCGTACTGATCTACTATATAATCGAAAAATACACAGAGCTAGCTTATTTCAAAATAACACAGTGTCCAATTCATAAAAGTGTCCAATTGGTGCAAAAATCTTCCAATAAACAAGTGCAAAAAACAATATTAAAGTCTTTCTAGATTCTTCAGCCACGTCCCAAAGTGCATGTACTCTTATTCTTCTGTGCTCTTAACACCCCTATGTGCTAATCCTTACCAAAAACACATCTTGAACACAGACAGCCAGATAGAATAATAATAGGATATCTTCCCCGCACCACTGGACAGCCGGCTTAGTTTGAAATCATCCACATCCAGATTTAACTCCCACAAGGCGGATATTTTAATATGATCTCTCAAGATGCATTGATTCAATGGATGACAACCCGCACATGGAGGGAGAAACAAAATAATCCTGGACTAGTGCAATAACGTTTAAAAAACACTATTTAATAAAACTACACATCCAGGAATCACACTCACAGATTAATATCATAAAACCAGCATGTCAGCTCATTTTACAGAGCGATAAGTAAAGCAGGTCTCACCGCCAGTCTTCAATGCTCCCACCGATCAATACCGATCAATACAAAGCATGTGGATGGTGAACACTGCAACAGAGATAAGGCCCTGCGTCTAAGAACAGGGGACTAAAGAAACTGCCAAATCCCAACGCGTTTCGTCGCAGATGCGACTTTAACCAGGTACCTGGACACTAATTGTGTTATTTTGAAATAAGCTAGCTCTGTGTATTTTTCGTTTATACTTTATTGGGAAGATTGGGAATTTTCTGACACGTTGAGCTTTATTTAAATATTTTTTTCACAGGTTTTAAATTTTATATATTTTGTATGTTAAAGTTTGGAAGCGCGGTGTTGCACAATTTTCTATTACCGTACTGATCTACTGCCAGCTGCACCACTTCTGCGAACCACACTCTTCTTGGCCACCTGGGGGCCACCAGGATTGCTGGCACCCCCTCCTAAATTATCTTGCGCAGAACCCTGCCCAACAGGGGGAAAGACATACAGGAACTGAAAGTCCTGCCATGACATTGCTAGGGCATCCGTGGCCAAGGCCAGAGGATCCTGGGACAGGGAGACAAAGGCCGGGAGCTTGTGATTGTGACGGGACGCAAACAGATCCACATCTGGTTGGCCCCAACGGAGACACAGAGATTGAAACACCCTGCCGCAGAGGGACCATTCTCCCAGGCGAGAGGTCTCCCTGCTCAGAGAGTCTGCCTCCAGACATTGTCCTCCGCCCAGGCCAGGATCAGAGACACTTCCTTGAGGGCCCCCTTGCTCAGGGTCCCTCCCTGATGATTGATGTAGGCAACCGCCGTCTGGTTGTCCGAGCGTACCTGAACAGGCCGGCCCCGAAGGTGTTGGGTCAAGTGAGCCAGAACCAACCTGATCGCCCTCAGTTCCAGAATGTTGATAGGTGTGTGGGCCTCCTGAGGGCCCCACCGCCCTTGGAACTGCAGGGACTTCCAGAAGCCCCCCCAACCTGTCAGACTGGTATTCATGGTGACCATCTCCCAGTAGGGGGCCAGAAAAGATCTGCCCACCAACAGGTTTCTGGAGTCCAGCCACCACGAGAGGGACCGCCTGACTAGGGGGGACAGAACAAGGCCCTGGTCCAGGGATGCAGGATCCTTGTCCCATACTGACAAGAGGTGGCGTTGAAGAGGCCTCATATGAAACTGGGCATAAGGGACCACCTCTAAGCACGACACCATCAGGCCCACCAGCTGCATTCCCTGCCTGATGGAGGGATGAGGGCAAGATAGCAGGAACTGAACATGTGCTAGAAGACTGTCCACCTTCTGCTGAGGAAGAAAAATACTTGCTTGAACTGTATCCAGATTCATTCCCAGGAAGGGTGTCACCAAGGAGGGAGACAGGGAAGACTACGAGCTGAGTATCCAGCTCTGCCTGTTGGAGGGACTGAGAAGTGATGACAATGTCGTCCAAATAGGGCAGCATGCGAATGCCCTGAGACCTGAGCAGAGACATCACTCCTGCCAGCACCTTGGTGAACACTCTGGGAGCTGAAGTGAGACCAAAGGGTAATGCCACAAATTGGTAGTGCTGATCCTCCAGAGCGAACCTGAGGAAACTTTGATGACCTGGAAAAATACAACTCTGTGAAGTACTCACCTGTAGAGTTGATATTATATGCATACAGCACGTCCTGCTCCAGGATAGTAATAACATGTGGGTAATCCTCCGCCTCAGGCGCCGTGCACTGCAGACATGTAGAAAACAAGCTCCTCCCGGCCCTACATATACCGAAGGACCTCCCACAAATCCCCAGCATTGAAAAGCAGTGAGAAGAGAAGCCGGGAGGAACAACCACCCAGAAAAGCTGGTAATAATATCTATTGATAACAATCACCATACAGGGGATCCAGAACAAGTGAACCAGGGTGGGGTGGAGCAGGACGTGCTGTATGCATATAATATCAACTCTACAGGTGAGTACTTCACAGAGTTGTATTATTCTAAGCATACAGAACGTCCTGCTCCAGGATAGTAATAACATGTGGGACATCCAATAGCAGTGTCCATAAGCAGGGTGGGATCCCCAGGAAAAAACAAGGCACAGCGGACAGTAAAGGCGCTGTCACCTGCAAAACTTGCAACAGGCATGACATGAGCAAAGGCTCTAACGTCAGTCTCATAACAAGACCAGAAGGTATGAACAGAGACAAGCCATAAGTCTAGCAACTGAATCAACAGGCACAATCCTGGTGCTGAAGGGCCAGTGGTACCCAGGCACCAATATAACGGAATAAACAGGAAAAGGGGAGAATCTTCCCCTAAAGAGAAATATAGGTCAGAGCAATGACCCAACCAGCCCACAGGCCAGAAAGCCTCGTGGCAAAACTTGTAACACCCCCTAAGGGAAACTTAACAGGTCACACGACCAAGGCGGGAATACTGACCCCAAATTATCACGAAGCAAAGGCTTCACTCAGGATCAGGGAACATCCAGAGGGATTAATCCAAAGGGCGCAACGGCGCTGGAAGGAGATATCAGGCGCATAAAGAGGCGCCCGTGGACACCAAGAGCATCAGTCCCCCTAAGGCCATGAAAACCCTCATGGGGAAAATTGCAACACCTGTAGAGGGAATGTAGCCCTTCATATAAGTATTATTAAGAATAAAGTCCATAGTTAGACTAAAGGACTAAAATGCTGATCCTACAGACCACTCGGACCGGAGGCCCGTCGTAAGAAGAAACACCCCCAAAGTATGGGGTGCCTGTAGCCATATATATATATATATATATATATATATATATATATACCTCAAGCCAAGATTAAGTAACCAGATCCACCTTCTTAGGCACACGTCTGACGGAGTCAGGAGGCCCCAGAGAAGCGACCTGGACTGCCAGGCAGCTCAGACAGCGTCCAGCAAAAAGTCCCCAAGAACATCCGCAGGGTAGAATTGAAAGGTGATCCCCACAGGGAACATGGGACTACTTGGGAGATGCAGCTAAGCAATCCCCAAAGGAATTCCCCACGAGGGCGACAGAACCAGACTCCTGCAGGAAAGGCCAGGACAGAACCAGCACCTTCAGAGTCCCCAGATGGGGAGCCAACCCCAACTTACGCTGTAATGACTTAAAAGTCGAGCGTTTAACAGGGAAGAGACCAAGGCTCATGCCAATCAATATGGTTTACCACAAACAACCCCCATAGACGGAGGGAGTGGAAGCTGGGGAGCTTGCTCCCTGCCCCCCCTCATACTAAGTCATCCAGAAGATAAGGCCCGTTACCAAGGGGTGAATGAATCAGCTGTCAATCCCCAGACCGGAACCTTATATTGGGACAAGGGAAGGGACCTGACAAGGGCAGAACCGCACTCCTGAGACAGCAAACAGGTCAGCAGACTTCAGCAGAGGCATCTGCGAAGCACAGCTCGCAAGGCCACCCAGGCCATCCATCTCACGGGACTCTCTATCAGGCCAACCGTGCGCAGAACCCACGAGTAGGGTGATGAAAAGAAGGCATATAAATAACAAGTCCATGCCTAAAATACTCAGCCCCCCAGCCCAGAGTCAGAATATTCTGGGACAGCAAAAACAAGGGCAGAGCTCCTGTGTTAGGAGGGAGACCTAACAGAGCCACACTAGGCTCCCCGGCGACTCCAGGATAGCATAACCTGCCGCTAAGAGCATCCTTGAAGCAAATACCGCTGAGAAGCAGGGGAAGTAGACCCCCACCCGAGGCAGGATCAGGGACCCTCCAGAGGGAGCATCCCGCCTCAGTCTTTAGACCAGTAGTAAAACAAGCCATTGTCATTCAACAGACCAGGAGTCCCCCAATAAACCGACCGATCCTAAGGGAGGAGAAGTCCAGCCATATAGAGTCAACGGGTGGCACACCGTTTCAACAAAACCAGCGGGTAAGATGGACCCTCTAGGGGACCCTACCTAGAAACCACAGGGAATGTGGAAGAAATTCCCCTCCCCCGCCAAACCTGCGAGACTTGGTACCCAGGGTGACCATTCACTGGGAGATGCTAGTAAGGAAGGGGGGTGCCCCCTGATGGGGCCTTAAATATGAGCTCAAGATGAACCACCTTACCAAGGGGGCATGAGCACAGACCAAGCACCAGGGTGCTGAAACCTATGTAAACTCGATAACCTACTGTGCCAAAGGGCCCAAGGGCTTGGTATATAAGTGACATCATCTTGATGTGCCGCCAACGGGCCCACCAACTGCCATCCCGCCTGGTGAAGGTAAGGCGCCAGTAAAGGGGGGCAGAACCCCCGTAACCAGGAGTCCCCTTATTGCCAGAGAAGAAGGCTTCAAGCCTGAACCGGATCCCAGGAATGGGGGACAGCAGATAAGGGGCCATGAGGGATTGAGGTGACTGAGCAACCATCCAGTAGCTCCCAGGGAACACTGCCGGCCGACCAATTCACTCGGCCTGGCGCAGAGACTGGGGAGTATGGAAGACGACCCGGTAGGTCCTAACACAGACGCCCCCCCCAGGTGTGTCAGAGACATCACCCCCATTCGTGCCATGGCGAGTAGCCTGGGAACGAAAGAGAGGCCCCAAATAATGCCTCAACCCGCAGGGTTGGTCCTGCAACACTATCTAGAAATGGTCTTGGTGTCCAGCAGACACAAGGGAAAGTAAGAAGATCTAGTACTCACAAGAGGCCGAAAGCCCCCCCCGCACAGGGGGCCCGTGACCCAAGACAGAGGTGTCATATGGGGACTACCTGTGAAGGTAGAATTGCCAAGCCTGCCATAGGCCAACGTGGCCCAGACTGCCTCATACTGTTGAGGGAGGGAGGAAGGATAATATAGAGGCCATAGCCCCATACCATTAAGGGCAACCTGTAAGTAAGCCCAAACACTGTAGGCCCAGTCCGGCCTGCGCCAATTCCTGAAGGAAAAACAGGGGCTATAAGCACCCTGACAATCACTGAGGGGGACCGCCCAGCAAAACCCATCCTGTGTCTTTGGGGATTACATCCTGGAACCACCAGAAGGAGAAGGTATATTCCTGGATGGGAGACAGCTGCTGCAGACGGGCGAGGGCGCCCCTTCATGCTTGAGAGGTCTTGGCAGATTTGGACTTAGTCCTGCCTGAAGGCCCAGGGCGCTGCCTGCCCACCCCATGGTGGAAATCCACGCCGAACAGTTGGAAGCACACCTCAGATTCGCGTTTGCCTTCTGTGCAAGGGTGCTTTACCCTTTTTACCAAAAAGGTCCAAGCGGGCCCCAAATAACCGCCGTCCTCTGAAGGGAAGGCAAGTGAGAGCCTGTCACGCTCCAGGTACCACAATTAACCACTTGGACAACTCCAGCTCTCTTGGTAAGGACCTCAACCCCCAATCTCCGCAGCCAGCTTCACCTATAGGAGCCCCCGCTTGCCGAGACGCAGAACACGCCTGCTCGGGATCGGTTGCCCCCAGGACTTTATGGCTCAAAGGATGAAACCTTACGGTACAGAGGACTGGAGAGCCCGCGGCTGGAAGTGGAATTGGGTAGCCCGTATATGAGCGTAAGGTGGAAGTCCAAGGACAGGCTGGAGGTTGGTAACAGGAGACCTGAGGAGGCGACAGAACAATAGCAATAGACAGATCGTTGTCTAGGTTCGAGGCAAGGGTCGGCAGCAGGAGTGGAGATCGAGGATGGTCAAACAGGCAAAGGTCGGCAACTGGAATGGAGATCGAGGATGGTCAAACAGGCAAAGGTCGGCAACTGGAATGGAGATCGAGGATGGTCAAACAGGCAAAGGTCGGCAACTGGAGTCAGGATCAATATCAGGGATAAACAACTACTAGGGTCTAGGCGCTATAACAGGCAATGACCAACTGGCTGAAAAGGGATTAAATAGGAAGCAGGTATGATTGGACCAGGGGAGAGAGCCTGATGATTGGTGCAACTAGAACCTTACATCTAATAGGATAACACAGGGCGTACCGCCCAGGAGTCTAAAAGGCTGATAGTGACATATGAGGAAGACAGCGTCCTGAGAACCAGAAGGAGATTGGCCAGCAATAATAAAACCCAGCCCCAACCCCACACCTGTAGTTTAATTAATTCTTCCTCCGGCGGCCGCGCTGAGAGCAGCGTCGCCGGAGGGTATAAGTGTGAACTAGAGCCGGGGCCGCCGGCTGTCACAGGAAGAGGCGCGCGCGCGCCAGGCGGAAGAGAGGCTCCCGCCCGCTGCGGCTGCCGAACAGACAGCCGTGCGGCGGGACGGGGAACGCCGCAGGAACGGGGCACAGGTAAGTGGATACTGACAGCCTTTTTCGTAGCTTCGTCAGCACCCCACTGTCGCAGCCAGACCAGGCGGCGAATAGCTACCGCAAGGGCTGAGGTTCTAGCACACATCTTAATGGTGTCATCCAGTGCCGATAGAATAAACTTCACAAACGCTTCACAGTCTGATAGCGCGTTAAACACCCCCCAAGGGAGGTCCTCAGGGCGGTGATCTAGTATTTTTCTGACAAGAGTCCTGGCGGCCACCGCAGTGATGGCCGCAGCACAAACCGGGCGCAGGGCCGTCCCAGCACACGAGAAGGCGTGTGAAGCCAGTCTGTCAATGCGCCAGTCCTCGGCATCCCATAAAAGGGGGGTTTGTGACCCCTATAACCGGTGCGTCCACCACCAGGGGAGCTGACCATAAATTAACCACATCAGGAGGGAAAGGGTACTTCCATTCCCAGACCCCTGGAACCCCTTTAAGCTTACAAGGCGATTCCCATTCTTGGGATATAAGATTCTGGAAATGTTCCTGTTCTAGGAACTCCAAGCGCGGCGGCGCTGTATGGAAACTCTCCCTCTTAGGCTTGGGGATCTCCCCAGGTGGGGAGATTGACAAAACCTCAAAAATCTTAATAAGAATTTCATCTGTGTCACACAGACCCCAGGTACCGGGCTCAGAATCATCACAGCCCCCGGGCATCCCGTTCGAGGAGACGGAATCTGAGAATAGCTCACCTTCCTCAGAAGGGTCAGGGTCCTGCATATCAGCAGAGTCATCGGTATCGTCAGGAACCGGGGAGCCAGGAGGCGTCAGGGACCACTTTTTACCAGGGCCCATACGCTCCGCCAATCCAGAAAGCACCTGCTCCGCCGTGGGCAACACGCGCGGCACTGATTGCAGGTCATCCCCGCTCGAGTGGGACTCGTCATGAGTGATATTTGGGAGCGGGGAGACGGGAGTAAGGAAGGGAGGTTCCTCTGTTAGCAAACCTGCCTGTTCTGCACACTGTCCGCAGACCTGTGCCCTGTCAGCCTCAGCCTGGGGCTGACCACACACTGCACACAGCCGGTCACGTCCCGGAGGGACCCCGGTTACATAATTCTGAAATGCCTCCATATGGTGATTATTAAGCAGTATGACCGCAGGGATTTATGCAATAGGCAACCCTGGATGCCCCAAAAACCCGCTAGTAATGTGGGAGAATTTGTAAGGTGGACCCGCTGTAATATATGTTAGGCCGGGGGAAGCCACCGAAGTCTTGGCGTCTGAAAGACATAATGGGACAAGAGAGGTGGAGTCAGTGCGCAGCCTGAAGACATAGAACCATGCCGCCCCGGAGGGCACTTACATGACCAAGGGAGGAGGCGAACCACACCACAAGATAGTGAAAATGGCGTCAGCGAACCTCGAGGGGTGGGCCAGGCCGGGCTGTGACACGAAGCGCGTCATGCCGAGTCTCCGCCTCCCCCAAAGAGCGCGAAGTTCTAACCAATGGCAAAACGTAGAAAGCTGAGAATAAGGCGTACTTCTAAAAGCTGACACGCTGGAATGATGCTGCCGACTAGGCAGATTGTCAATGAAAAGACGGCTCGCACTGTATAACAAGGCGCGACACTGACCCCAAGAATAAAAAACCAAGGTCTAAAAGTGAAGTTAGCACTAGGACTGCCACACATACCCCCCCTTCTTTTCCCCCCGAGTTACGGGAGGAAGCGAGGGGGAAGCGGACGGTGTCCATGGACTAAGTCTGTGAGGGGCACGGGCAAGATTGCGGGAGGGGCATCCACCAGAGACTCACCATCGGCCTGACCGCCTACCCTATGGAGGGGGATTGCGGTGGAGCGTGGCTCCGTTCAGCACACCAGGTGCTGCCTACCTTCACCCGACCCACGCAGCCCAGGCTGGGAGGCATATTTCTTCTGAAGAGGACGGGTGGAAATAGTCCCACAGGACCTTGGGCCGTAAGGCCCGCTCGCCTGCGAGAGCGTGATACTTCATGTCTTCGCAGTTCCAGCACTGCAGAGAAATCTGGGGATTTGTGGGAGGTCCTTCGGTATATGTAGGGCCGGGAGGGGCTTGTTTTCTACATGTCTGCAGTGCACGGCGCCTGAGGCGGAGGATTACCCACATGTTATTACTATCCTGGAGCAGGACGTGCTGTATGCTTAGAATAACAGGAATATGAAAGTAAGCATCCTTGATGTCCACAGAGGTCATGAAGTCCCCTGGATGGAGGGAACTGATGGCAGAGCGCAACGTTTCCATGCGAAAGCCCCTTCACCTGACAAATTTGTTGAGGATCTTCAAGTCCAGGATGGGCCTGACTGACCCATCTCTTTTGGGCATGGTGAAAAGGTTGGAATAGAAACCCTTGCCCCTTTCTCGTAAGGGGACCTGACAGATGACCCCCAGCTCCAGAAGGCTTTGCACTGCCAGAACTAGAGCCTGAGCTGACATAGGGTCCTGAGAGATCCGGGATCTGATGAATCTTGGGGGAAGCCAGGCAGCAAACTCTATCTTGTAACCAGAGGACACTACCTCCTGAATCCACCCGTCTGAGACATGAAGCCTCCAGACGTGAGCAAAATGCTGAAGCCGTCCCCCCACCCGGATGGGTGAGGACACCCCTTCATGTCTGAGGGGGCTTGGGAGAAGACTTAGGCTTGGAGCCCCAGGATGAGCCAGGGCGTCCACGTCCTCTGCCCCTACCCCAGATCACCCCTGGGTGTTGGTCCACTTTAAACTCCTCACTAGACACATCATCAGGAGCACCATCCAGGACACTTCTAAGCAGGGTCCTAATAGTCACAGCAGTAATGGCAGAAGCACAGACCGGGCGCAGCGCCGTCCCCACACAGGCAAAGGCATGGGACGCCAGCTGATCAATACGCCGGTCCTCACCATCCCGCAGCGTAGTAGAGTCAGAGGAATGCATGACAGAAGTGTTAGACAAGCCTAGGACTGGGGCATCCACCTCTGGAGGGGATGACCAGCGCTTCACCACATCAGCAGGAAAGGGATACCTCTTATCCCAACTCTTAGGGACTCCGGGAAGCCTGCTGGGACGCTCCCATTCCTTGAGCACGAGATTATTAAAATGGGCTTGCTCGGGAAACTCTAAACATTGGCTTAGCAGTATGAAACAATTCCCCCTGCTGCCTGGGGGCCGCAGCCGGGGGAGAGATAGACAGTACCTCAAATCTGAGCCAACAGCCTATCAGTATCATCTGGGGCCCAGGGGTCCGAGCTAGAATCATCATGACCCCTGGGCCTCTCATCAGATGTCAGCGAATAATTCCCCTTCTTCCACCTAAATAGAGGGAGAAGGGCCGGGAGAACCAATAGAGTTCGACCGACTGAAAGACATAAGCGAAGAGAACCCCATAAGTGACTTGTATAATGACATAGGGTAAATAAAGCTGCCCGCGAGGGCACTCACGGACCGCGGTAGATAGTTGCCAGTCACACAGCAGCCGAAACCAGCGAAAAATGGTGCCGGGTAAACCTCGAGGGGCGGGCCGTGGAGACAGGGACGCGGAATGCGCTAACCACGGGCCCCGCCTCCCGAAGAGCGCGAAGCAGCACACGTGACGAGCAGCCAATGACCACGCAACAGCGCCTGAAGTAATGCCGCCACCAACCGCGGAGCACAACGGAAGCGCGCGCAGCGGCATTTTCAAATTGCAACCAGTGCAACCAAGTCAGCGCGGAGACTAACACCAACAAGAAGCACATAAAACAGTGAAAACACCCCCCCCCCCCGAGAGCTACAAGGGAGGACGAGGGAGGGCAGCGGCCACTTTACAGAGGGTCCACCGACAGACAGGGGCAATAGGGCGGGAGGGGAATCCCATAAAGGCTCACCATAACCCTTTGGTGGGGGATTGCGGTGGAGCAGCGCTACTAAGCACCTGACAGTGGTGCTGCCTACCATCACCCAGGCCAGAGCAGCCAAGGCAGGGAGGCACATTAAAAATGGAACGGGTGGGAATAGTCCTACAGGGCCGCAGGCTAATAGCCTCGCTCACCTGCGAGAAGAGCCATCTTCTTGTCCTTCGCAGTCCAGACTGCAGAGAAATTCTGGGGATTTGTGGGAGGTCCCGGGTATTTGAGGGGCCGGGAGGAGCCAATTTCACGGTCTCTGCAGCCCAGCCCCATCTGGCGGAGTAATACCCAAGTGTAATGATTCTTATCTGGAGCAGGACGTACTGTATACTTGGAATATTTGGGGAGTATATGATAGGGGCTGAAAGTTTCTAAGGGCACTCAAAGACTATTGTTAATCATCTCAGCAATAGCAAGGAAAACCATATTACAAGTTTGAATATACCCAGATCTGCCCCAATTCAGAGGGTTTTGTTTTAGAAAAACTACAATTATTCTTTGTTTGATTGGACGGACACGGCATCCCTTAAAGAAACAAAAGTTGAGACTTTCTTTAGTACTTGGGAAGGCTTTATTAACACTCTGACCCCAGAAGTTAGAAACAAAGTCTGGAACACAATTTAGTACACAGAGTGGTACATTACGAGACTAATAGTTGGTGACTCTCCAGTGGAGGGGGGTTTGGCCACAGGGTGCCTCTCCTGTCTTCTCTCAATGTAACTTGCAAGAAGGGGAATTAAATTTCTTTTTATTATTTTTTTGAGAGGCATCCATATGGTATTGCATTCCTCCTAGATGCTGAAGAACGAGACACAGTGTTGAGAGGTGGCGAAGCTCAATTAGTAACAAGAAACTGTATTTGAGATGTTGTCAAGAAACCTTTATCTTGCCTTTTGATATATGTAATGTGCCGATCCTGAAAAAGAATGAATAGATTACGTTGGAACAACACAAAAAGAAAAATGTTAGATCAGTAGAATTTATTGCCGCTCCAGCTTTTTATGTTGAAACTAGCTAAAAGACATTATTGAGCAGAAGTTGACAATGTTTGAGCAAATGATGGATGGCAGTAAGGCTCCTAAAAAGGTGATCTAATTTATTTACTCACAACTGATTACATAAGAAAACTAAAGGGTTTGGGAGAGGGATTTAGGAAGATTAATAGAGGAAAGCACCTTTAAACATTTTCAGCAAAAAATTTTAAAAAACTATACTCACCATGTGTCCCAAGCAGACTGTCAGTGATAGACCAGCGCTGCAGATCTTACCTGATCGTTCGATGCCCGATTGTGCATCTCTTCCTGGGTCCTACGATGCGGAGACACTCATCACTGTGAACGGGTATGTCCCCATTCACAGCAATAGAAAGGGCTTTGTTAGGACTTCACATGCCCCTTTCAATTGCAGTAAATGGAAGGGGGGAGTTCCCATTCACAGTGACAAGCCGGGGGGGGGGGGGGGGGGGCATCGCTGCATCTTAGGGACCAGGAAGAGACACGAGATCTGGCATGCAGTGCAGGTTGTGGATCCAGTGATCAGGTAACATCTGCAGTGCTGGACTATCGCCACCAGTCTGCATAGAACACATGGCGAGTATAGCTTTTTTAAAATGTTTGGCTGAGAATGTTCTTTAACGGCAAGTGGAGCTTTACTGTTAAGTGTTTGGGAAGTCAAAGTTAAAAATATCAGAAGCTTACCTTTCATTAAGTGGCTCCAGCGCTCTGCTGCCTCCTTAGTGAGAAAAATCACTTCCTCATTCAGCTTTCAGTCCCCACCCCGCTGACCTGGTCCATCAATCAACCTTCAGGGAACCAAAAACGGAAACACCCCACACTCCCTGCCCAGACATCCTGATTAGTTGCCTCTCTCATCAGCTCTGAAACACCGTCCTCCTCTCACACTCATCACAGTGTGCATAACATTGCTGTTGCCACACCCACTGTTTCTCTTCATTTTTTCTCTGAGTCTCCAATGCTCTAATACTATTGAAGCTAACTTAGGGACTACAGGGTCTTTTTGAAAACGAATTGTAGTTTAGGACAATGCAATGTGTAGACCGAGACAATGGGACAACAGGCGGCTTTCCTTTAATATAACTTTAAAGTACAGAAGACCAGGTATAAATACTTGACATGGTGGTATTTAACACCCAAAAAATGTAAAATTGAAATGTTGAAAACCCTCCATTACAAACAGTGAGCAGCATCCCTCATTACAGCCAGTGAGGGGAATCCCAACACCCTTCCCCAGAAACCCCCTCAGCACCACACACCCCTCCCCTCCTCTCATCCTGCTGAACTGATGTTTTTCTCAGTGGCACCATGCTGCTTACTAGCGCTGCCCCCTGCTTGAGCTGGCTCCCTTCTCCTTAACAGGAGCAGCCTCAGCTAATGTCATGGAGCTGGCTCAGCTACCCTGCCTTGATCCTCCCACTGGACCACCAATGATGTAAAAAAAAATAAAAAATTAGCCAGCGCTGTCCCCGGGAAGACGGGTGTGTGGATCAGCGAGATGCGAGATGCCGAGGCCAGTGAGATGACAGCGCGGGACAAACACTACTGAAGCGGGACGTTGGGACAATGGCCCCAAAGTGTGATTGTCTCGCAAAAATTGGCACTTGAGGGGGTATATGACAATGGGCCCCCTTGCAGTATGTAATGTCTCACTGGCACAGAGCACAGTGATTAGTATGAGCCAGTTGCCAGGGGACACACAGAGATCGCTGCACACTTCTGCAGTGTGCAGCAGGGCTTCCACCCATTCTACAGTGTTCCCCGCTACTGAAACCCCAATGGCCCTTCTTACATTACTCACCTACTTCTGGTACCTTGAAGTCACCAACACATTGTATTGCATGGGTCATGGGGTTTCAGTAGTTGGAAACACTACAGGAAATCCAAAATATGGTTGCCCTCTAGGGCTCACACTATGAACCAAAACTCATTTAGAATTCTGAGCCACTTTAATTAGCAGTAACAAGAATAATAATAATAAAGGCCTTCTTCACTCCGCTGACCCTCAGACACATAAAAAAAATGGGCCTTACCCTCAGCAAACTGGAGTGTGGGGGCAGTGCACACACCAGGGAAAATTCCCAGATTTGTGGATTATACTCACCTTCCAGGCTACCTCTCTGTGCATATGCAGGCTCTTAACAACTCAGCGTTCTATGCCGTGTATATCAATGAATGGCATACAACACAGTTTACAGTGAGAGCCGGCTGTGTGCATGTCTGTTGGCTATTTAAACAAGCCTAGTATGTGAGAGATGCTGGCCGTTTCCTGTACTTTGTGCATGCGCCATGGGATCAGCAGGTGTGGATAATAATTTAACCAGGGGGTTACACACAGTGGGGCATCCTAAAATGGGATGCCTTGCGAAAGGGAGACTACACCTACTAGATCCAGGCTGGTGGTTGAACCTCTTCAAAGTGGACCAAAACCCACGCTCGATAGATTCCTGGGCCGCCTGAAATCCCCACTCCCCGCGAGTCCCCTGTAAAACTTACTTTCCTCCTGAGGCAACTGCGCAAGCACAAGCCACAACCACCATCAGTTAGGTCTCTAGCTGGGCGCATGTACACGGCAGGCATTTGTGAATGGCCGGTGCGGGAACACACCCTGTTAGAGGGTAGTGGGGATGCAGCTAGATCTGGCTCTTAGCCGATATTGACAAGGGTGAGACAAGAGAGTGTGCCGAATGGACGACAGCCCATGCATGTGCCATAGGACCAGAGATTTCTATCGGGGGGGTTTCACACAGTGGGGGCATCCCAATCAGGTTGCCCTGGGAGCAAACACCAAAAGGGCCAAATGGCTGTTGGGCACTGCTGTACTAATCACAATGGTGGCACCCCCTAGGCATGCACCTGGTTTAAAGCCTGATTTCACTTACTTGCCTGGTATTTAACGGATGAAAACCTCAATTAGCTTACCGGTAATATGATTTCTGGTAGTCCTCCAGGATGGCCCAGCTGAGTAGCTTCTCCCACCTCCTAAACAGGAAACACAAACTGGACATGATTTAATACCCCACCCCTTCCCCCTGGATGTTTTAACTGAGAAATCCCGAAGGAACAAGTGTAAATCAACATTAACATACTTATCTTGGGCGGGAAGGAAGACGCTGTCCTGGAGGACTACCAGAAATCCTATTACCGGTAAGCTATTTGGGGTTTTCCCAAAATGTCCTCCAGGATGGCCCAGCCGATGATGAATGAGTAATTATACTAGCGTCCTACCTCAGGGTGGGGAAACCATCTTAAACCAGAACTTCACCATGATTTATTGAAAAGCCCAAACCCTTAAAAAACGATTCCCCAGCATCTAAAATTAATATATTTTAAGTTTTTAGTCAATTACTTATTATTCTTTCCCCCACTGGGCTGCAACTCTATTAAGGACTTTAGGATAAGGGTGCCGTCATCTTGACTCAGAAGCATCACACTTACTGAGGAGAGGAGAATGGGATAAAGTACAGGAGGGCGGGTTAAAGCTGTGCTTTGCTCAGACAGAGCAGAGCTGAGGTCAGGAAAAGGTCAGCAGTCCCAGAATGCAGAGCAGTACAGTCAGAAGGCACTTTCTGTTTGCAGGCTGCCTGATGTTCCATGAGCCACCATCTTGGATGTTTAAAGGCTCATAACATGCAGCAGATGCAGGTAGGATGATTTTTAATGTGAGCAATCTGTATGTGCAGGGTGTGGGAAACATATAAGATAGACTCTTATTCAGAGTAAAGGACCGCTTTAAGAATCTTTCTGCCGAAAGCCTGCTTGCCATCCGAAGACAAATCAACTTTGTAGTGTCTCAAAAATGTGTGTGGGGAAGCCCATGTTGCTGCTCTGCAAATTTCTCCCAGGGATAAATCTGCCTGATTAGCCCAAGAAGCAGAAACTGCCCTAGTAGAATGAGCTTTCAAAGATCTATGAGCCTCCTTTCCTAAACCTTCATGGGCTAACTGAATGGCTTTCCTAATCCATCTAGCTATAGAGGCCTTCGAAGCTTGCAACCCTGAGAATGCTAACAAATGCTCAGACTTCACCTCCACCCTGCTGAACGATCCAAATAAATCAGTAAAATTTTTCTGGCATCTACAAACTGCATCTCCTGCTGATCCCCAATATCTTCCGCCCTGAGCCCAGGGAGATAGACCTGCTGGGACCTGTGAAACTCTGAAGCAATCTTAGGCAAGTAGAGGGGATCTGGTCTTATTGTGAGATGACCCGGAAATACTCGGAAGTATGGTTCTTTAATGGACAAAGCCTGTAGGTCACTGATTCTTCTAGCTGACGTGATTGCTAGAATAAAGGCAACTTTAAGTGTTAAGAACTTAATTTCAGACTCTGAAATAGGCTCAAACGGAGCCTTAGTCAGTACACTTAGCACTATGGATAAATCCCAAAGCAGAAAGGCCTTGGGATTCACCAGTCTTCCTCTAGAAAGTGAGATGAAGAATCTATCAATCAGATCCTCTGCTCTGAGTCTTTTGTCCAAAAATACTGACAGCGCTGCCACCTGTACCTTTAGGGTACTTATAGTCAACTCCATTTCCGCCCCCTCCTGCAAAAATTCCGAAACTGCTGCCAAATCCGATCGACACAGATTATGGCTTCTGCAAAAGGAGGAGAATCTCTTGCAGACTTTTCCGTAGATCTTATGGGTAACCAGCTTTCTGCTCTGAAGCAGAGTCCTAATAACTCTGCTAGACAGGCCCTTGCTTCTTAGTAAGCCTCATTCAGGATCCAAGCTATCAGGCAGAGGTTGGAATATGGGCCCCTGATGCAGCAGATCGACTGCTAGTGGAAGCGTAAGCGGTGGACTTACTGCCATCTGACTCAGAGAAAACCATAACCTCCTGGGCCAATAAAGAGGAACTAGAAACACTTTTGCTCACTCCATCTTTAGTTTCCTTAAGGCTCGAGAGCGCATTTGAAATGGGGGGAAGATGTTACAGAAATTGAACCCCCCCCAATCCTGGGACAGGGCATCCTCCGCTAGAGCTCCCTGGCCCTGATGAAGTGAGAAGTTATTGGAAATTTTTCTCATGGCAAACAGATCTATCTCTGGAGAACCTCAAAGATCTACCAACTGCTCGTAGACTCTCTGGTTCAGCTCGCATTCTGTCGCAGCTGTACCTGACTGAGTAGATCTGCTAGCACATTCAACTGCCCCCTGATATGAATTGCTCTTAGGGACTTCACCACTCCTTCCCTCTTGGCGCAAATAGTCCTGGAGAGAGATATCAACTCCACTGCCCTTGTGCCACCCTGATGGTTGAGGTATGCTACCACCGCGGCATTGCCTGAAACTGATACTGTAACTTCTCAAAGTGACCTAGAGGCAATTGAACCGCGTAAATTTGACTATCTCAGGGCTAAGATGTCAGACCAAATGCCCTGAATCTGACAATGCACCATGTGGGCACCCAATCCCTGAGCACTTGCATCTGTTGTGATCCGGATAGTGTCTGTCTGATGCCATGGTCTCCCCTTTGGCAGGTTTTCTTGAACCGACCACCACTGCAGGGAAGCACAAACCTGATCTGGAAGAGTCGTCATTGTGTCTATGTATCTGGATCTTTGGCCTGAAGGGTCCTTGAGTGAAATTGGGCCCAAACTGACTCACTGGGATGGCGGACGTCATAAGTCCTAACAAAACCAAAATCTGTCTCAGAGAATTTTTGGATTTTCCTGGACCTGAGCGATCTTGGAGGAGGAAGGAATGGCCTTTCCTCTAGACTGTTGATCAGATAACCTAGATATATGCACATTGTCTGTGGAAACAGACTTGACTATTCTAACTCCGACAGGAGCCAATGTTCTTCTCACATTGTTCTCCAGAAGCTCTTTGGATGGTGCAACAGGTCGTCCAGATATGCTACAAAATCTGATTCATTCTCATAAAGGCCATTGCTTCCGCCAAAATCTTTGTAAAGATCTGAGGTGCAGATGAAAGACCAAAGGGCATTGCTCTGAACTGTCAATGAAAGGTTACTCCACCTATCATTACAGCAAATCTCAGATACCTTCTGTGACTTGGAAAGATCGGAATGTGCAGATAAGCATCCTGGAGATCTATAGAGGCCATCCAGGCACCCTGGAACAGAATATAATTGATAGTGAAAGTTGATTCCATGTGGTACCTCTTGTATCTGATACCTGGGTTTAACTTCTTCAGATTCAAAATCATTCTGAATTTGCCTGAGGGCTTTTGAACCAAAAACAAATGGGAATAAACCGCTGTACACTTTAGGTGCCACTGAACCTTCTCTATGTCCACCATTTCCTTTAGTTGGGCAATCACTAAAGGGAGAGCTTTTGCATTTTCTCAATCTCTGGGGCATGGGTTATCTGGAAGTGATCTTTCAGTCTTGAGACAAATTCTAGACGAAGTCCTTCCTGAATCGTCTGAAGGGGTTTTGAGTAATCTTCCGCCAGGCCGGAACAAAGGACAGAAGTCTCCCCCCTACTGGACTTATGTCAGGATTGCTGCTTGGGCTGCTGAGGGGATTTGAACAATAACCCCCCTCTACCTCCAAGTCTCTGAGAACTCCAGGACTTTCTGGAATCCTGACCCCAGAATTCCCGCTGGGAAAATCTGGGCTCCTTGGACTCGACCATGGGAGGCTGGACGTGCTCTCTTTTAGCTGGGAACTTCTTCCCTGCTTCAGCCGACCAGGTTAACACCCTTTCCAGCTCCAAACCAAATAAAAGCTTACCCTCAAAAGGGATACCACAAAGGTGTGATTTAGAGGACTGATTTCCCTGCCAAGTCTTGAGCCATAAGGCTCTACGGACACAATTAATTAGGGCCATATTTTTTGCAGTGGCACTAATTGCTTCTGAGGCAGCATCCAAAATCAATTTTAATTCCTTATACACATACATAAGTACATCCAGCACCATTTCCTTAGTTTAAGTGGGAGGAGCTACTCGGCTGGACCATCCTGGAGGACATTTTGGGAAATACTGCCCTGCGATTTACCGCCAACAATCACGTGGTCTTTTTTTTTCTCTATTTAAATGTAGGGCAGGTTTTCTCCAGGTAAATGAAATCAGGAAATTGAGAGCCCCCCCCCTGAACTTAGTAGAGCATCGGCCAACATACATTTAGTGGAAAAAAAACTGTCTTGGTTCGCTTTAAAATGGACCAAAACGTTAACAAGTTTTGGTCTGTGCCCCTGTGTGAATCCCCCAGATTTGCCAGGTATACCCACATGAAAGAAAAAAGAGAATCGGGTCTACCCCATATATAGGGGTTTTACCCAAAATAGCCTAACCCACCACTTAAACCGAATAATTGAGCATACCTGTGTTGTGAAAATTACACCCACCTCCAATACTGCGGTGGGCAAATAATGGCTGGTTAAAGAATGGCCCCTGATACCTGTATTGAAGAGTTTATGCTAGGGTATAGCAGACCATCTCCCTAGTCAAATAGAAAAAATACAGGGCTCATTAAGGATCAACCTCGCCTCCATAAACCAATGGTTATAGTTGATACAATAAAAATAACTTTTATTATTGTTGTATAAGTTTTTACATAAAAACTTTTTTTTACACTCAGTGCGAAGACCCAGTGTGTATTACATCAAAAAATACATACATAGCAATCACAATCCATATAAACACATAAAAAATAGACACTGCTTTGATAAAAAACAGTGTGAGCAATGACAAGCTATTTTGACCTTGTCCTGCAGAGCAGACTAGTTTCGCTGTAATAAGCTTCCTCAGTGTCTGCTAGGAACTCAATCAATTTCAATTTCACTGCGTCTGTGAAAATACAGCATAGCTTACAAAAAAACATATTTTTTTAAGCAACTATGGTATTAAGTAAACATTATTTATAAAGACATCAATGTATACATAATATTGTACCTGATAATGCAGGGCAGCTGCTTCTAGTCATTGAGCAAATGTTGGACCATCTTGTGGATCACAGCCTTAATGACGGAGTTTAAAATGAATGGTTGGGGCAGGCAAAAATAGTGCCCTTCTAAGAAGTTTTCACCAAGAAATACTAGAAAAATCATAGAATTAGATAAATAAAGATGGCTACACTAGCCATTAAAATACTAACGGCCACCGGGTTCACCCAGTGCCGCTCAGAAATAGATTCCACTATTAGGGCTAGGTGCAGTATAGTGCCAGGAATTCTTAAAGTACTTATTTAATGGCGTCATAATTACGGAATTGTGAGGGGCTATTCCAATAGTGCCCCTCAAAAATACCATTTTGTGAATACTCACCTGTAAAATGGGTATTATAAGTATGTCACACACCCCACTTCATTTATTAAACATTACTCTAGGGTTTATGCACCGCTAGGTGGCAGTGTTGCAGAGATCTCAAAAAAAAAGCAAGCAAGCCCCTCCCCGGTCTATACATACCTGGTACCTCCCAACAATTCCCCAGTGTTCAAACAGCAGTAAGACAAGGTACCAGGAACAAACAATTGTAACCCTCAACTGTAAATAACAAAACTTCACCATATAAAGAACCAGGATACCAAAAAGGGCGGGTGAAGTGGGGTGTGTGACATACTTATAATACCCATTTTACAGGTGAGTATTCACAAAATGGTATTATTCTAGGTATGTCACACACCCCACTTCAATCATTGATTATTACACTAGCGACATCCAACAGCAGTGTCCAAAAAAGGGCGGGTATCCAACCAGGCAATAACGCAGATAAAACTCAAACCACTGCAGCCTGCAGAACCGTGCGGCCAAAAACAGCATCCGCTGAGGCCCGCACATCAACCTTATAAAACTTAGAAAAAACGTGAACCGAAGACCAGGCAGCAGCCTTACAAACCTGTTCAACAGAAGCCTGGAGCTGAAAAGCCCAGGACGCACCAACCGCACGAGTAGAATGCGCAGTAACACGAAAAGGGGGATCCTTCCCCTTGGCAGAATAGGCACCAACAATCGCCTGACGAATCCATTTGCTAATG
The DNA here is from genome assembly GCA_027917425.1 of Gastrophryne carolinensis. Classification (NCBI taxonomy): domain Eukaryota; kingdom Metazoa; phylum Chordata; class Amphibia; order Anura; family Microhylidae; genus Gastrophryne; species Gastrophryne carolinensis. Next base: position 276,127,980 of record CM051234.1, read on the forward strand.
GAAGACTTAACCGGAGCCAAGCCCTTCTTAGGCCCACAGGGCACCACGAAAAAGGCATCAGTCTTACGAAAGGAAGCCGTAGTACGCAAATAGTACCTGACACAACGTACAACATCCAAACAGTGCAACGCACTCTCCTTGTCATTCCTAGTCATAGGACACAAGGAAGGAAGAACAATGTCCTGGTTAAAATGAAAAGCAGAGACCACTTTAGGGAGAAAGTCCGGCTTAAAACGAAAAACCACTTTGTCCTGATGCTTCTCAAAATAAGGAACCTGAATCGACAAAGCTGCCAACTCTGAAACACGCCGAACCGAAGTGATGGCCACCAGAAAGGCAACCTTCGGAGTCAAAGTGGACAGAGCAATATCCTACAGAGGCTCAAAAGGAGGAGCCTGAAAAGCAGAGAGCACCAAACTCAAATCCCAAACTGGGAGCAAAGGCTTCCTAGGAGGCCGCAGAAGCGAAACCCCCTGGAAAAAAGGTCTTGACCAAAGAATGGCTTGCAAAAGACCTCTGAAAAAGGACAGACAAGGCAGAAACCTGCCCCTTCAAGGTACTCAGCTGAAGACCAGAGTCCAGCCCCGATTAAAGAAATTCCAAAATCCGAGAAATAGAAAAGACCCGGCAGGGCAAAGACCTAGCCTCACACCAATCAATATAAGACCTCCAGACCCTATAATAGATGGAAGAGGACGACCTCTTCCTAGCACTAACAAGAGTCCGAATGACCGAATCCGAAAGACCCTCCTCCTTCAAGAAGGAGGGTTCAGCAGCCAAGCCGTCAAAACCAGCGTTGGTAAACTGGGGTAACACAGATGACCCGGAGTGAGAAGAACTGGCCGAAGAGGCAGATCGAACTGATCGACTGCCAGACGAACGATGTCTGCAAACCACACCCGCCTTGGCCACCTTGGGGCCACGAGAATGGCGGGAACTTCTTCCAGAACCAGCTTTCGCAGCACCCTGCCTAGCATGGGAATCGGAGGAAACAGATAAAGAAACCCCAGGTCCCTCCAGCTCAGGGCCATGGCATCCGCCGCCAGAGCCAGAGGATCCCGAGACAGTGACACGAATGCCAAAAGCTTGTGATTGCGACGAGAGGCAAACAGATCCACCTCCGGCGTCCCTCACCGAAGACACATAGACCGAGACACTTGGGAATGGAGAGACCATTCCCCCCGGCGGGGCGAACACCGGCTCAGGCAGTCTGCCTCCGTGTTCTCCACTCCTGGAATGTAAACTGCAGAGATGCAAGGGACATAAGTCTCTGCCCAAACTAGAAACAGAGACACTTCTCTGTGGGCTCCCAGACTGCGAGTCCCTCCTTGGTGATTGATGTAAGCAACCGCCGTCTGATTGTCCGATCGACCCTGAACCGGCAGGCCCTGTAAATGATGCGTCAAGTGAGACAGAACCAACCTGATGGCTCGTAACTCTAGAACATTGATGGGCAAGTGAGCTACCTGAGGGTCCCACTGCCCCTGAAACTGAAGATGAAGCTGCAGCGTCCTCGTGTGAAACTGTGCGAAGGGAACTGCCTCGAACGAGGCCACCATCAACCCCACCAGTCTCATCCCCAGCCGGATGGACGGGCGAGGATTGGAAAGAAGAAGCTGAGCCAATTCCTGAATCCAAAGAACCTTGGCCTGAGGGAGAAAAACTCCGTGCTGGCAAGAGACCAAGGACATCCCCAGAAAGGTCACCACCCTGGCCAGAACCAGAGAGGACTTGGGGTAATTGATCACCCAACCGAAACTCTCCAGCATAGACACCACCATGCCGGTGTCCCCTTCCGCTTGACTGAGGGAAGGTGCCATGATGAAAAGATCGACCAGATAAGGTACAATGCGAATCCCTTGAGCTCTGAGCAGGGCCATCACCCCTGCCAACACCTTGGTGAACACTCTCGGAGCCGAGGTGAGACCGAATGGAAGAGCTACGAACTGAAAATGCCGATCCTCCACCACAAAGCGAAGAAACCTCTGATGAGCCGGAAAAATCAGAATGTGAAGGTACGCGTCCTTGATGACTATGGACGTCATAAAGTCCCCCTGTCGAAGCGAGCCGATCGCAGACCGCAGGGTCTCCATGCGAAACTTCCGGGGACGAATAAACCGATTGAGAAACTTCAAATCCACGATGGGACGGAACGACCCATCTTTTTTTTTTTTTTTTTCTGGGTACAGTGAACAGATTGGAATAATACCCTCGCCCCACCTCCGACAGAGGGACCGGGCAGATGACTGCCAATTCCAGAAGATTTCGTACCGCCGCCAGGAGCCCCTGCGCGGCCAAAGGATCTGAAGGTACCCGAGACCTGAAAAAAAAAACCTTGGAGGAGGGCGAGACACGAACTCCAGCTTGTAACCGGTCGACACCACCTCCCGGATCCAACTGTCCGAGACCACCTGGTCCCATTCCTGGGAGAAGAATCGCAACCGTCCCCCCACCCGCACGGGTGAGGCCGCCCCCTCATTGCTGAGCGGGCTTGGCAGCTGACTTGGGCTTGGCGCCCCAGGCGTGAACGGAGCGGCCACGGCCTCTACCCCTATTCCAACCTGCGCCCCTGGAAGCCGAGAAACCGACGCCCCTGCCGGCTCTGGCTCCCCGAAAGGACGGATTGAAGGGGGCCGCCCCCCGAAAGGAACGGCGAAATTCTTTGCGCAGAGGCAACCTACCTCCCTTGGCAACAGAATCCAGCTTTTCACCCAAAAAGCCTCAAACCCAGAAAGGGAAGAGCAGTGAGCGATCTCTTAGAATAAAGCCAGCCGTCCACTGTCTCAACCACACAGAGCGGCGAATAGCCACCAACAGAGCAGAAGCCCTGCCACACATCAACATGGCATCATCCTGAGCGGCCAGAATAAAAGACAAGAAGGAGTCACAACGCTTAAGCGCAAGAAAACTCACCAGAGGGATCAAGATCCACACATAAATCCCTGACAATAGACCTAACCGCAAGGTCAAAGGAGCCGAAGCACCAACAGGCCTCAAAACCGAACCCGCACAGACAAACCCGTGGCGGGCCAGCTGATCAATCCGGCGATCCTCGCCATCCTTGAGATAAGTAGTGTCAGGAAGATGAACAGCCGCCGTATTAGACAGTCCCAAAACCGGAGCATCCACCTCGGGGGGGACAGACCAACGCTTCAACAAGTCCGCCGGAAAAGGATATTTCTTATCCCAGCTAGGCGGTACCCCGACGAGCCGTGTAGGCTGCTCCCATTGCTTAAGGACGACGTCCTCGAAATGCTGTTGACTGGGGAACTCCAAACGCAGCTTGGACCCCCCAAAAAGCTGGCCCCTAGGCCGAGGAGCAGCCTCGGGAGGGTCCAAATCCAAAACCTCAAACATTTGGGCCAAAATAGCAGGCATATCAGGAGCGGGACCAACAACCTGGTCCCCCTCCGCGCCCAGCACCTGTTGACCCTCTGAATCATCCAATTCCTCCACAAGTTCACCCTCTTCAAGGGGACGATCTGACCAATCCAGATCCTCAACAACCTCCTCATCAGAGTCCGGCGGAGGCGGAGATAGATGTTTACGCTTGGCAGTAGCCTTCTGAGCGGACATAGCAGAAAACATTTTCTCGAGGTTGGCCAGGCGGGCGCATACCTCAGATTGCGAATCCCCACCCGTGACTACGTCACACGGGGTCCGGAACAGGCGAGGAGGAGAGGGAGATGGCGCGGACGATGAAGTACCAGGCACCGGGGTGCCGGACTGGCGCTCAATGTTCCGCTGTGCACATGGAATACATATAATGACATCATCCCCCGGGAGCGGAGTCCCACAACCCCCACACAGCCTGGATTGTCCCGAAGGACCGTCTCCGGTATCTTTGGCAGCCTCCATATGGTGAAATTTTATGGTATTCGCAGTACCCAGGGATTTACGCAGTAAGCGACCCGGGATGCCCCTTAACTAAAGTATGTATATCTATAAATATAGATATATAATGTATATATATATATATATATATATATATGTGTGTCTAGAGCACCCTGACCATAAAAAATTTTGCAGAAAAATTGTAACTCAATAAAGAGTGTAATGTTAGAACACCCCAACTAGCCAGGTATATAAGACCGAGAGGGCCCTGAAGGATGGGGGTCCCCGGATCTGAAAAACAGAAACAAGACAACAATCATTCCAGCACACATCAAACAGAATGGAATACAGTGCGCAGCAGAAGTAAAAAAACATTCCCCCCCCTTAAGAACCCCATGCCCCGAATACTGGATGACACGGCCCTGCAAACACCCCCAAATAGTGGGGGCGAGAGGGAGAAGAGGGGGGGGGGATGGGGGGGGAATCCATGCATGCTCAAGCAATAATCTTAGTAATTTCCGCTGGGCTGACATCAGCCCCCGCATAGAGATAAAAGCCAAGCCTTACCTGTAACACCACTTCTAATGAGAAAATGGCGGCCCTGCCAGAAACAACAGCAGCCGCGCCGCCCAGGAGAGAGAAGAGACGAGAGGCGGGCCCCTAGGAACGCGGGAGCCTCAGAGGCCCCTCCCCTTTCAACCTGCCAATCTCGGCGCGGGCCGCGCAAAACGCGGTCCCCGCCCCGCTCCCACGTCACCGAACAGCGTAAGCAGGGGAAAGCGCACACATACCACACAGACGGACCTGCGGCGAATAACCACCCGGTCCCACCGCACAACCGCGCAGGCGAAGGCCAGCGCGCATCCCCCGCTCAGCCATCCTGACGCACAGACACAGGCAGCGAGCGCCGGAAGGGCCTCACTGCTACTCATCCAAGGCGGGCCCCGCCCACATAAAACCGAAAGGGAAACTCGGCGAGCACGGCGCCAAACATGGCGCCCACCAAGTTACCCCCAATGAGGCAACCCTGAACGGCGGGCCAGCGCTACACGCACGACCCGCCCAATATCAAAAACCCCAAGGGCAAACAGACAGGCAGGAAGGGCAGACCAGCGCGCACAGGCCACCCGTCCCAGCACACACGCACACGGTCACACACACAATAAAAGATGTACTACAATAAAAGTCACTACCATTACTAAGCATGTAAAGGCTGTAAGGGCATCCCACGTCTGGATCACCACTCCGGAACACCGCTATGCCCCATAATATGGGGACGAGCGGAGGAGCTAATCTCCTGGGCACTTAGAGTGCCAGCTACCCTTGCCCGGCCTACAGCCTAAGCTGGGAGGCTACCAGATAAACCATGGGGATTAAACACAACAGCGCCGGGCAGAAATAGACCATGGGGGGGGGGGGGGGGGGCCGGGGTGATACCCCGGCTACCTGCAAGCAGGAGACCTCTTCTTCTGTCTTGTCGCCACCTTGCAGAGAACAACACTGGGGAATTGTTGGGAGGTACCAGGTATGTATAGACCGGGGAGGGGCTTGCTTGCTTTTTTTTGGAGATCTCTGCAACACTGCCACCTAGCGGTGCATAAACCCTAGAGTAATGTTTAATAAATGAAGTGGGGTGTGTGACATACTTAGAATATATAGGTAAAGGGTTGGATATAATGATCATAGGGCAATGCCCATCCCTTGTTAAATGGTAAAGAATAACTATATGATTACACCGTATAGATAAGGTACCTGGCATAGAATGCTTAATAGTGTATTGACTGGCCCTGCACCTCCGGGTGCCAATGGGCGCATTCGCGTGTCGCCGGTGTTGGAAAGTGCGGGGTAAGCCGCATCAGCAGGAAACAATTTACACGCATTAAGGCTGTGATCCACAAGATGGTCCAAAATTTGCTCAATGACTAGAAGCAGCTGCCCTGCACTATCAGGTACAATATTATGTCTACATTGATGTCCTTATAAATAATGTTCACTTGATACCATAGTTGCTTAAAAAAATATATGTTTTTGCAAGCTATGCTGTATTTTCACAGACGCAGTGAAATTGAAATTGATTGAGTTCCTAGCAGACACTGAGGAAGCTTATTACAGCGAAACTAGTCTGCTCTGCAGGACACAGTCAAAATAGCTTGTCATTGCTCACACTGTGTAATTTTTTATCAAAGCAGTGTCTATTTTTTATGTGTTTATATGGATTGTAATTGCTATGTATGTATTTTTTGATGTAATACACACTGGGTCTTCGCACTGAGTGTAAAAAAAGTTTTTATGTAAAAACTTATACAACAATAATAAAAGTTATTTTTATTGTATCAACTATAACCATTGGTTTATCGAGGCGAGGTTGATCCTTAATGAGCCCTGAATTTTTTCTATACCCACATGACTTGTGTTCCCACGATGCATGTGCTGGCTCTCGACCAGTGTTCTTTGCTGTGCATATCAATGCACTGCATAGAACATGGTTTACATTGAGAGACAGCATATTGTGCATGGAGCAGCAGGCTTCCCTTCACCTGATTCCCTCCAGCTGTGTGTGACAGCTATTTAGATAGGCCAGGCAGGTGAGTGCAGAGCGACGACGAGGGCAATCAGGTATCTGGGTGCTTCCTGCGCATGCACCTTGGGATCATCAGTAAAATGTGCATTTTCTTTAGGCACCTGGGAGTTTCACACTGCAGGGCAAACACAAGGGACCGGGTGTTTCCAAGCATAGTATCTTTTACATTGGGGGGGGGGGGTTGCTCCTTTATTGATCAGAGGGCCAGGCAAGGTTTCCCTTATCTGTTCTGTAGCTTCACAAGTGTTCTCTTCATCCCAGGAGGACTGCAAGCTTTTGTTCATTAACCAGCACATAAAAGATGGAGGGGGTAGTGTGAGGAGAGTAGGTTGAGCAGCAAATTTCCCATGCAGATGATGCTGCTACCACTGTGCTGATGGAAGGAGGGTAATAAAGAGAGGTGAGGCAGGGGGAGCGTCACTAAAAAGGGCTGCTATGAAGCAAAAGCAGCCTCAGTACTGGCAGCATGGATTTTCAAGATTGCTGGGCCAACACTGGAGAGGAAGCGATGGAGGGGCTAGGGAGTGTGAGGGGTCTTGAGGCTTGTTTCGAGCATGACTACCCGGCCACCTTCTGCCAAAGCGTACCGGTCCAAATGACTCTCTGTGGGCCGAGGTTGTGCTATCAGCAGGCCCAGGGGGAGGCCTGGGGCCCCTGGCACTTTCCAGGGTTTGCCACCCGTTGGCACCAGCCCTGGGGTTATAGGAGGAGATATGTGATTTGATTATTAATATTACAGGAAACAGATAGGAACTAGATCCAGGTCGTTTCCTCCTTCATATAGGAGCAAATGCCTAATCAATGCTCCAAGAAGAATAATAGCTAGGTTCTGGAAGCAGGAAATTCCCCCTATGATAAAATAGTTAAAGGATGTACAAGATGAGAAGGAGACCACCCTGATAAATAAAAATGAGGGACAATTTATAGAGACATGGGGAAAGTGGATTGTTTTTAAGGAAAAGGAAAATCCAGGGTGGAGAGACGTAGACTTTGAGGGGGACATAGCCCCCCTTTTATTTCTTTTTCTCTCCCTCTACTTCTATCATATACCTTGCTGTGGATCAGCCAATGTAGACATAGACTACTGCTAGCGGCTTTGCCTGGTAGTGGTTATAGGGAAAACACAGCAGAAGAGATGGCCAGAGTGTTAGGGGTTAATGAATTGCAGATTCTGGTGAGGTTAACTTGAATTCAGGAGCTGTAAAACAAGACTGGCTGAGCAGATTAAAGTGGACCAACACCCAGGGGGGATCGGCCCGGGAATCTATAAGATTCCCGGGGCGATCAGATCCCTCCCCGCGGGGCATCCGAAATCGGGATGTCCCGCGGGGTGAAACCCCCCAGGGAGCCCACAATCCAACCTTTTCCACGTTCCAGCGGCGCATGCGCGTCCGACACCTCCCGCGCGTCCCTCTAGCAGGGCGCGCTCCCGCGCCGGCCGTTTGTGAATGCCCGGCGTGGGTGCGCTCCCTGTAAGAGGGACGCGTGGGAGGCGGCGGCGGACGCGCTCTGCTTGTCCAGCGGCGGGGTTTGGCTGCAGCGGTCACGTGGGAGCGGGGTGAGGTGAGTTTTCGGGGCTTTCTGGGGGGTTTCACACAGCGGGGCCCCCCCGATCGGGGTGCCCCACCGAAGTGGACCAAAACCCAGGATAGTCAAAATCCTGGGTGTCGGTCCACTTTAACTGGAACTCAGGAGCTGGAAGGCAAGATGGGGTTGACGCTGCCTGGACCAGCTGAGCTGGAGGCCAGCAGGAAATGTCCGCACTACAATAACACCAGTCAGGCCCTGTATGGGAAGTCTACCAGTAGTAGCCAAGCCAAGGTCACCAACAAAATCAGTCCAAAACAGACACAATAAACAGCTGAATACTGAAAACTGACACCAGGGACACAGGCTGGGAGCAGGTAGCTGAGACACTAACTGGGAAAGAGTAAAGCAAAGAAAATTGAGCAGCCAACCACTCAAGGAACAGTGAGCTTGATACCATTTCAGTCACTTTCAGCCTAGTTCCCAAAAGTGGACCTTACCAGACCTAGCATCTATAAGACGCTAGGCCTGGTTAGACAAACGCTCCTATGTGAAACCCTGCAAGTTCAAGGAGCTGATTGGAGGACAGCTGAGCCTACGCCGTGGGCTCATTGGAAAGGTAAGAAAAGTAGATAACTGGAGTGGTTTCATGCAGCGCAGCATCCCTGAATCAAAATGCCCCAGAGGGACGGACCGAAACCCAGGATAATGAAAATCCCATGTTTTGGTCAAATTTAGTATTACAAACTGATGGAAAGGGAAACAGATGGCAGAATGACAGTAAAGACTGGACAAAGGCAACTAGGAGTCCAAACATGGCACACAATATATAATGTATAGGAGAATCATGGCAACTGGCTTTATTCAGAAACTTAGAAGCAATAAGTAGTAGCTTAATGAGATTGTCCAGTCTGAATAAAAACAAGATGACAGGAATACCCCCAACATAGTAGTGGATGAGTGGCTTATCTGCATCATGTGACTGAGTAGGACTCAATCTGTTGATCTGGTAGGTGCCACCAGACTACAAGCGATCATTTGGGGGGGGGGGGGGGGGGTATAGAGTATAATGCAAGATGCAGTAAATTCAGCAACAAGACAGCAGTTTCCAGACCAGTTTAGGAAACATCCAGAGTACAGCAAGTCCTCTATATAACAGGCTCCACACATGAGACTAGCTGCCTCACCACTCAGCTTCTTCCCCAGACTGCAGGACAAAGCAGCCTCGTTCTAGCCCTGTAATGATCCAGACCCAGCCACCTGTGCAGTTGAGACAAGCAGGCAAATTCCGTCCTGGAGGGAGTGGAATGGCAGTTCCCACAACCAACCTACCTGCCATTCCGTAGAAATACAGGCCTGGGAAAATGCTTCAGTGCTCTAAAGGGAACATAGGGTGGGGAACAGAGAAAAAGAAAGTAAGAGAAAAAAAATGAGAAAGTTAGGAGGTGGGGAAGAAGAGTAAAGAAAGAAAAGGAGAGAAAAAAAAGTGAGAAATAGAGAAGGGAAAGTAAAAAGAAGGAAGTGAGTGAGGCAAGGAAGAGAGGGAAAGCAGAAGTGGGGGAGGTAATGAAAAAAAGAAAGAAAGAATGTATAGCAATAGTGACTGAAAGAAAAGAGAAAGGGAAGAAGAAAGGAAAAAAAGGGGGGGAGAGGGGGAGTGAGAAATAAATAAATAAAAAAGAGGGAGAGTAAAGAGACGGGGATGGAAAGAGCAGAGGGGGAATGGAGTAAGAGAAACAGGGAGGGAAGGGAAGGAGGGAGAGAAGGAAGTGAGAACTGAAGAAAGGGTGAGAGAGAAGAGCAAGGACAGAGAATAAGAAAGAGGAAGGGGGAGTGAAAGAGCAAAAATACAATTCTGTGAAATACTCACCTGTAGAATTGGTATTATACGCATACAGTACGTCCTACTCCAATATAATACTTACACGTGGGTAATCCTCCGCCAGAGGGCGCAGTTCACTGCAGACATGCAAAAACAGGCTCCTCCCGGCCCTTCATATACCCAGGGACCTCCCACAAATCCCCAGTATTGAAAAGCAGTGAGAAAAGAAGCCGGGAGAAACCAACCACCAACTGGTAACAATAGCAATGATAACAATCACCATACAGGGGATCCAGAAAATGTAAAACCAGGGTGGGGTGGAGCAGGACGTACTGTATGCGTATAATACCAATTCTACAGGTGAGTATTTCACAGAATTGTATTATTCTAAGCATACAGTACGTCCTGCTCCAATATAATACTTACACCTGGGACATCCAGTAGCAGTGTCCATAAAGTAGGGTGGGATCCCCAACAAAAAAGGCACAGCAGACAGTAAAGGCGCTGTCACCTGCAAACCTTGCTACCAAGTACGACATGAGCAAAGGCTCTAACGGCAATCTCATAACAAAACCTTTGAAAAGGTATGAATCAGAAAACAAGCAGCGGTCTAGCAAACCTGTTTAACAGAAAACCTGGTGCTGAAGGGCCAAAGGTACCCAAACACAAGTAGAACAGAATAAAAAGATAGGGAGATTCTTCCCCCTTAAAGGAATAGGCCAGTGTAACGGCCTAACCAGCCCAAATGCAACAGGAGCCTCTGTAAAACTTAGAACACTCCCCAACGGGGAATTGGAAAAAACTGGTCTCCCGCAAGACAGGTGGGGATACTGACCCCTACACTAACAAGGTTCAGCAAGAAGCTGCAACCTTTACTCAGGACCAGGAAGGCAAACCATCCAAGTAAGATCAGTCCAAAGGGCGCATAGGCCCTGGAAGCAAACGAGATCAGACGCATACCTATGGAGGCGCCCGCTGACCCCAAAGGGCATCAGTCCCCCTAAGGGACAAGAAACAACCAGGAAAACTTCAACACCTGTTGAGGGAATGTAGACCCCTTACTTCAGCATTACTAAAAATAAGGCCCATAGACAGACTAAAAGGACTTAAATAATGACCATAAAACACCACCTTGGACAAAAGGGTCCGGCGTAAGGCGGAATACCACCACATCATGGTGTGTATATATATATATATATATATATATATATATATATAATGAACGAGGGCTAAGGAATCAGAGCCACCTACTCAGGCACACGTCTGACTGAAGCAACAGCCCCCGGAGGGGCGACTCGAACTACGAAACAGCTCAGACAGCATCCAGAATAAGTCCCAAGGGAACAACCCGCAAGGCAAACAGAATTAAAAGTGATCCCAACAGGGACCATAGAACTACTTGGGAGATGCGCGTGAGCAATCCCCAAGAGAAGCTTAACAAGGAACAAGACTTCTACAGTAAGCAGACAGGAAGGAACCTGAACATTCAGAGTACCAAGATGGGGAGCCAACCCATGCTGTAATAACTCTAGAACCCTGGGAACCGAGAGCGTCCAACAGGGGAGAGACCAAGACTCACGCCAATCAATATGGGCAAGCCATACCCTATAATAGACGGAGAAGGGAGAAAAAGCTTGCTCCTAGCCCTCCATAGACAAGGTCACCCAGAAGATAACCCGTCTCCGAAAGGGTGAATGAATCAACTGTCAAGCCATCAGACTAGAGCCTGTAGATTGGGGCGACATAATAAGGAGCTTGAAAAAGGGCAGAACCGCACTCCTGAGAGAGCGTACAGGCCCGCTGTCCTCAGCAGAAACATCTGCGAACCACAGTCCACTAGGCCACCCAGGGGCCATCAATATCTCGGGTCCCCTTATCAGCGCAATCTTGCGCAGAGCCCCACATAGCAGGGTGAATGAAGAGAAGACATATAAAATAGAATGTCCAGACATAAAATAACTAAGCCCCCATGACCAGAGTCAGAATAATCCGGGGCAGTAAAAACAAGGGCAGAGCCCCTGTGATATTAACGAGACCCAGAGCCACCCTAGTTGGCTCTCAGAGGGACACCAGGATAGCACAACCTACCACAGAAGGACATCCATTGGAGCGAATACCACTGAGGTGCAGGGTACGTAGACCCCCACCAAGATCAGGATCAGAAACCTTCCAGGAAAATCATCCTGCTTCAAGTTCCAGACCAATAATAAATACAGACCACTGTCCTCCGACAGGCCAAGAGTCCCCAAATAGACAGGTCCTGAAGAGGATAAGTCCAGCAAAATAGAGCCAACTGAAGGCTCAATGTTTTAACAAAATCAGTAGGTAAGAAGGACCCTCTAAGGGACCCTACCTAGGAACCGCGGGGGGTTTTTGGAAGAAAATCCCCCCCGCCAACCCGCGAGACTTGGTACCCAAGGTGACCATTCACAGGAAGATGCAAGCAAGGAAGGGGGTGCCCCCTGACAGGGTCCTTGAATTTAACCAGCTCAAGAGGAACCACCGTACCAAGTGGGAATGAGCACAGACCTAGCTCCAGGGGTGCTGGAACCCCATCCAGGATCAATAACCTACTGTGCTGAAGAGCCCAAGGGCTCTGTATATAAGGGACATCATCTGATCCGCCACCAACGGCCCCACCAGCTGCAATCCTGCCTGGTGAAAGTAAGGTGTCAGCAAAGAGGGACAGAGCCCATGTAACCAGGGGTCCACTTATTGCCAAGGAAGAAGGCTCAAGCCTGAACCGAATCCAAGGAATGGAGATAGCGAATAAGGGACCATGCGGGATAGAGGTGACTGAGCACCCATCCAAATAACTCCCAGAGGACACCGCCGGCCGACTAACCCACTCGACCTGACGTAGAGGTTGGGAAGTAAGGAAGGACGATCCGGTAGGTCCTAGTGCGGATGCCCCACAGGCATGTCAGAGACATTACCCCCATCCGTGCCTTGGCGAGTAGCCTGGGAGAGACGGGGGAAACTAAAAGGATCTAGATCTCCACAGGAGGCCAGAAGCCCACCCTTGCACAGGGTGCCTGTGTCCCAAGACAGGGATATCATACAGGGACTACCTGTGAGTGTAGAATTGCCAAGCCTACCATAGGCCAGCATGGCCCAGACTGCCTCATCATTTTGAGGGAAAGAGAAAGGGTAGCATAGAGGCCATAGCCCCATTCCGTTAAGGGCAACCTGCAAGTAAGCCCAGACCCTGCAGGCCGAGTACGGCCTGTACCAACTCCTGAAGGGAAAACAGGGGCTAGAAGCACCCTGACAACCTCTAAGAGGGACCGCCCAGCAAATACTATCCTGTGTCCAGGGGAACTACCTCCTGGAACCACCAGAAGGAGAAGATACGCTCCCAGATAGGAGTCAGGTGCCGTGGCCCAGAAGGGCGAGGGCATCCCTTCATGCTTGGGAAGTCTTGGCAGATTTTGGACTTAGCCCTGCCAGAGGGCCCAGGGCATTGCCTGCCCACCCCGTGGTGGAAAACCACTTTGAAAAGTTGGAAGCACACCTCAGGTTCGTGTTTGACACTAACGTAGGGAGGGGGAGGGGTGTCCCTGCCCCGAGGAGGCCGAGACGGCCTTCTGCGTAGGGGTGCCTTACCCTTTTTTACAAAAAGGTCCAAACGGGCCCCAAATAGACGCCGTCCTCTGAAAGGAAGGCCAGTGAGAGCCTTTTTCGTATCATCGTCAGCACCCCACTGTCGCAGCCAGACCAGGCGGCGAATAGCTACCACAAGGGCAGAGGTTCTAGCACACATCTTAATGGTGTCATCCATCGCTGAGAGGATAAACCTCACAAACACATCACAATCTGAGAGTGCATTAAAGACCTCCCAGGGGAGGTCCACAGGTCGGTGATCAAGTAGTTTTCTAATGAGAGTTCTGGCGGCCACGGCAGTGATGGCCGCGGCACAGACCGGGCGCAGAGCCGTCCCTGCACACGAAAAGGCGTGGGAAGCCAGTCTGTCAATGCGCCGGTCCTCAGCATCCCGAAGGGTACGGTAATAAGGAGCAGTCATGAAGGGGGGGTTAGTAACCCCTATAATCGGTGCATCCACCACAGGAGGTGCTGACCAAAGGTTAACCACATCAGGAGGGAAAGGGTACTTCCAATCCCAGACCCCTGGGACCCCTTTAAGTTTACAAGGCGATTCCCATTCTTTGGATATAAGATTCTGGAAATGCTCCTGTTCCAGGAATTCCAAGCGCGGCGCTGTGTGGAAACTCTCCTTCTTAGGCTTGGGAGCCTCTCCAGGAGGGGAGATTGACAAAACCTCAAAGATCTTAACAAGTAGTTCATCTGTGTCACACAGGCCCCAAGAACCGGGCCCAGAATCATCACGGCTCCAGGGTATCTCATCCGAGGAGCCCGAATCGGAGAATAGCTCATCTTCGTCAGAAGGATCAAGGTCCTGCATAGCAGCAGATTCATCAGTATCATTAGGAACCGGAGAACCAGGACCGGTGTGCTCGAGTGAGACTCATCAGGAGTGAGATTTAGGTCCGGGGAGACAGGTGTATTGATGTGAGGTGCAGCCACTGGCAAACCTGATTGCAGGGTCAGTGCCTGTTCAGCACACGGTCCGCAGACCCGTGCTCTGCCAGTGTCAGCATGGGGCTGACCACACACTGTACACAGCCGGTCATGTCCCAGAGGGACCCCGGGTACATAATTCTGAGATGCCTCCATATGGTGATTATCTGAGCAGTATGCCCGCAGGGATTTACGCAATAGGCAACCCTGGATGCCCCAAGACCCACTAGGAATGTGGGAGAATTTTTTATGTGAACCCGCTATAATATATGTCAGGCCGGGAGAAACCACCGAAATCTTGGCGTCTGAAAGACATAAAGGGGATAAGAGGGGGTGTCAGTGCCATGCGCAGCCGTAATAAAAAATCATAGCAACAAGAAACCGCCCAGGAGGGCACTTACATGACCAAGGGAGGAGGCGGATCGCAACCATGCGCGCGCGAAGACCGTCAAAATGGAGCCAAGCGAACCTCGAGGGGCGGGCCTGATCTGGCTGTGACGCGGGCGCGTCATGCCAAGTACCCGCCTCCCCCAAAGAGCGCGAAGCTCTGACCAGCGCAACGTCAATGACAGCAGTGGATAGGACACACATACCGAGTTGTAATTAAGGAGATTGCTCTCAACACTAGAGAATGATGCTGCCGCCCGGGCTGCACACTTCTCGTAATGAAAGGACACACACGCGCACAACCAGGCAAGGTTTGTGTGGAGCAAGGAGCGCGGCACTGACACCCCAGTTTAAATAAAAATGCAACGGCCATAAACGTGTCTAACAATACACTGGGACCGCCACACACATACCCCCCCCCCTTTCTTTTCCCCCAGAGCTACAGGAGGAAGCGAGGGGGAAGCGAACCTGCACCCAGGGTTCATCGCTATAAGGGGCACGGGCAGCAATGCGGGAGGGGCATCTAATGGAGGCTCACCATCGGCCTAAACCGCCTACCCTATGATGGGGGATTGCGGTGGAGCGTAGCTCCGTGAGCACACAAGGTGCTGCCTACCTTCACCCGACCAGCGCAGCCCAGGCTGGGAGGCACATCTTATCGAAGAGGACGGGTGGTAATAGTCCTGCAGGGCCGCAGGCTGTAAAAGCCCCGCTCACCTGCGAGAGAGTGATACTTCATGTCTTCGCAGTCAGCACTGCAGAGAAATCTGGGGATTTGTGGGAGGTCGTTTTTGCATGTCTGCAGTGAACAGCGCCCTCTGGTGGAGGCTTACCT
Organism: Gastrophryne carolinensis; assembly: GCA_027917425.1. Classification (NCBI taxonomy): domain Eukaryota; kingdom Metazoa; phylum Chordata; class Amphibia; order Anura; family Microhylidae; genus Gastrophryne; species Gastrophryne carolinensis. The sequence goes on from CM051234.1 coordinate 276,143,505, forward strand.
AAGTGTAAGTATTATATTGGAGCAGGACGTACTGTATGCTTAGAATAGGAAGGAAGAAGGCAGTATGGGAGTGAGGGAGAAAGAGAGTGAAAGGCAGAAAGGGAAGAATTTAAGGAAGAAAGAAAAGTTGAGAAAAATAGGATGGAAGGAAGGAGTGGGAGAAGAAAAAAGAGGAAATGCAGAAAGGATGGGAGAGAGGGAAGGATGAAAGGAAGGAGTGAGGGAAAGGATGAAGGAAAGAGAACAAGAGAAAGAGAGAAGGAAAGTTGAGAAAGAGATAGAATAAAGTGTGGTGGAGAGAGAGAGAGAGAGGCAGGGAAGAAGGGAGAAGAAAAAAGAAAAAGAGAAGGACACAGAGAGAAAGATAGAGGAAGAGAAAAAGGGAAGGAAGGGACAAATAAAAGAAGCAAGAGAGGACAAAAAATGAAAGCAGGGAGAAAGGAAGGAAGGGAGAAAAAAAAGGACAGTGATAAAGTGAGAGAGGGAGAAAAAGACAGAGAATGGAAAGGAAACAGAATAGAAGAGAATGAGGCAGACTGGCCACAACTAATACATCATGGGTGGGACTTGCCTTTTCTCTCCTTTACTGTTGTGTCCTGCCAGTCTGACACCTCCAGGACACTGATGATCGCAGAGCTGGGGGGGGAACGCGAGAAAAGCCTCACTCGGCAAGCCCCCTCTCCGGGCAGGTAGAGGTCAATCAGCTCCCGGCCAGCCAGAGATGATTAAACAAAAGTCTCCGATGGCTGGTGGGAGCTCTGAAGCTTTTTTATTTTTACCTTATCTTCCCTGTCTTCGGCAGAGCCCAGGCACACCGCAATTGTGCCCCGCTCACTCCTCCATCATTGGCCCAGCCGTGATTGGGCCTCCCTCAGCCTCTACAAAGCACCTCCTCCAGTTCTGCTGATGCCGCCGCACAGCACGTTATTACCCTGGCCCCGGGCACACCACTCCACAGCGGGGGCAGCCGGGACATCTCTTAAAGGGGTGGGACCGCAGGACATGGGGGGAATCCCGCCTCAGGGCCCGGTACCATTTGAGCCACGGACCGGTAGCGGTCCGCGGCCCGGGGGTTGGGGACCACTGCTCTAAAGCACCGACACGAACAGCCTCCTGGACTTATCTCATCCAGGCTAGCATTCTGGGAGAAATGTACACCCCCTCCAGAGTTTGTTGTTGTGGACAATCCATTTTAGCATAAAGAACTAACGTTCCTTTTATTCATTTCAAATTGTTTTACAGCAGGTAGGACCTTCAGGGGAATGGGCCATTCTAACACTGGACTTCCGCTTTAAACTGGACATTCACTCTAAATAAGAGCCTATCTTATATGTTTCCCCCACCCTGTACATACAAATTGCCCATATAAAAAATCACCCTTTTTTCTGAGCCTTTAAACATCCAAGGTGGTGGCCCATGGAGTCTCAGGCTGCCTGCAGACAGGAAGTGTCTTCTGACTGTGCCACTCTGGCATTCTGGGATTGCTGTCCTTATCCTTACCCCAGTTCTGCTCTGTGAAAGCAAAGCACAGTTATAGTTAAAATAGAAATGAAATTGTGCTGCACGATGAATAGTTAGTTAGCTCAACGTGTATCGAGTCCTTCGCCTCGCAAAAAGTCCAACAGATATACAAAAACACAGAGCTTCAATTAGTGAGTCAATGTTCCTTTAAGTTCATCCCACTGCGCATGCTCCTCCACCGTGTAAGCCACCACCTAAGATGACGATTTCTGCATTTGTGATTGCGCTATTTTTTACTGCTGTTTGTGAGTACAATACCTCTTAAATGTGATTGTTTAATCTTATAGACGTCCTGCACTATATATCTTCTTTTGCTTTTACATGGGCCACTTTATTATCACTTGTCTGAGCAAACCAGTACTGGTGTGTTCCCAGTGGTTATTGATTCTGTGAACCATCGGATTTGATCAAGTGGAGTCTTCTCCTGATTCTGTGGGGGTGGCTTACACGGTGGAGGAGCATGTGCAGTGGAAAGCACAGTTATAACCCACCCCCCTGCAGTTTTTCCCTCTTTGCTCTCCTCAGTATGTGATGCTTCTGAGGAAAGATGGCGATGCCTATATCCTAGAGTCCTGAACAAAGTTGTAGCCCAGTGGGGGAAATAATAATATGAAAGTGACCAAAAATGTAAAATATATTTATTTTAGATGCTGCGAAATTGTTTTTTAAAGAGGAACATCAGATATTTTTTGATGTTCCTATCAGATAAACCCTCCCCGCCTTTTGGATATTACTGTTATCCTAAACACTGACATCCTGCTGAATTCCTGGCCCATTTCCACCCCCACCACACCTTAGCCATCACTGAGCTGTCCCCTGAGTAATGGAGCATACTCTCTTCGCCATTTGCTGTTTAAATCCCGCGTGCATTTGCACCCAGTGTCATTGAAGCCTATGTAGGCCTATGTAGGCTTCCAAGATAGTGCTGCCCGACGGAAGTCGGCAAGGGAGCAAAGGGTTCCTGAGCATGATGTTTTTACTAATCTAATGCTTGACCGGAGGGGCAGGGAGGGCGTGCATCCAGGTTTGGGGAGTTTTTATTTACTCCCCACACCTACAATGTTCCCGTGTAAGGGTTTGGGCTTTTCATTAAATTATTCCAAAGGTCTGGTTTAAAGCGGACCAAAAGCTGCCCTGGAGTCTCTGAGACTCCTCCTCACAGCGGGGTATCCTGATTTGGGATGCCCTGCTGTCTGAACACCTCCACAGTCACCCCGGATCCTTTCCTCGACAACAGGCCTAAGGCATATGCGTGTCCGGCGGCATCACTAGCATCCTTTTCTGTCTGTGCATGGTCACGCCCACCACAACTGAATGGCTGTGCGTGGCCATGTACAGCTGAAGGATGCCACATGCTGCTTATTAGTGCGACTGGGATTCCATTCAGCTTCTCCAGCTGCACATCAATATGCATGGCTAAAGATGAATGAATGTCACATCTGCGCCGTGGGCTTGAGGAAAGTTGCGAACAGCAGGCTAATAGCTGGGTTTCACACAGCAAGGCATCCAGGATTTTGGTCCACTTTAAATGTGACTATTTATTTGTACATTTGTCTTATCTGAATTATAATGCTCAAGTTTCATAAGTTTGTGTTTTATGTTTCCAAATCCACATTGTACATTGCCATGAAAGATGATGAAAGAATAATAATAAAATCACCTTGTCTTAGGTTCCCATGTCGTACAGTCAGGGGTGGGCTTATCATTTTTGGGGCCCCATGCAAACTTGTGTCTGGGGGCCTGAATCAAAGACATTTTTTGTATAAACATTAAAGTGGACCATCACCCTCCGTTGATTGGCCCGGGAATCTATAAGATTCCCGGGCCGATCACCTCCCTCCCCGCGGGACATCCGAGATCGGGATGTCCCGCGGGGTGAAACCCCCCAAACTCCTTACCTCAGTTTCGGCGGCGGCGGCCGGCCGCCTCCCTCGCGCCCCTCTAGACGTGCGCGCGCCCGCGCCGGCCGTCTGTGAATGGCCGGCGCGGGCACGCGCGCGTCAAGAGGGACGCACGGGAGGCGGCGGCGGAGGAGCCGCTTGTCCGCGGCTTGTCCGTCGGCTCGGGGAGAGGTGAGTTCGGGGGGTTCGGGGGGGTTTCACACACCGAAGTGGACCAAGACCCAGGATAGTCAAAATCCTGGGTGTTGGTCCACTTTAACAGCCACTTCTAATGGGCTTTTTGCAGAGTTGGGGGACCCCTGACAGGGGGAGGGGGGGGTTTATGCAGTTGAATGGGTTGTGTGGTGGTTAAAGAAGCACTATCGCAAAATTGTATAATATTAAAAATACATATAAACACATCAGCTGATAAGAGGAGTAGTCACTTATACACCCAAATAAAACTTGCGCCAAGCTTGTGGTTTTTCTCTCGTAGTAGGAATAAAATCCATGGGTGACAGATTTAGTCTATCAGGGGTGACAGAGACTGTTACCCCAGATATCCTTTTCCTTTCATTAAAAGAAAGAAAGACAAACCTGGATGAATATTTCTTGATACTGGGTGTACAGGTGAACCCTTCCCCCGCCATCCAGAAGATTTATATGGATTTTTATCATTGAGCCATTTTTCGCGATAGTGCTCCTTTAAGCACGAGACCACCTTCATTTTGCCGGTTTTAAAGTGAAACTTAAGTGAAAAGCCCCCCCCCCCCCCCCTTAACGCCAAGGCAGGATTGGGGTATTCAAATAAAAAAACACATACCTTAGCCAGGCGCCCGCGCTGCCCTCCTCCTGCCGCCGCAGGTAAAGAACCAAAGCCGTGTCCCCCAGTTCCATGAGTGTTCTGGACGCTCGTTCACTTGACACTTCTGTGTCTTCCACCCAAGATGGTGGTGCCCAGTATCCAGCTAAGGTATGCTTTTTTTTTGTTATTTGTAACCCCCTCCCCCGGCCATTCACACACTGAAGTTCCTCTTTAAAGTGGACCAACACCCAGGGGGGATCGGCCCGGAAATCTATAAGATTCCCGGACCGATCAGATCCCTCCCCGCGGGGCATCCGAAATTGGGATGTCCCGCGGGGAGGAACCCCCCAGGAGGCCCACAAACCTTACCTCCGCCCCGTTCCATCGGCGCATGCGCAAGCCGCGTTTGTGAATGGCCGGCGCAGGCGCGCTCCCTGTTAGAGGGAAGCGCGAGACGCGGCCTCCAGTGCTCAGAGCCGCTGAGCTGCTATGCGCATCCAAGCGGCCTTGGACGCTCGCTGTGATGCGGTCACGTGGGAGCAGGGAAAAGGTGAGTTTTTGGGGTGTTCTGGGGGGTTTCACACAGCGGGGCACCCCCTGTGTGTTGGTCCACTTTAAAGAGAAACAACACACAAGAATTTCTCTTTCCTGTGTGTTGTTCCTCCGTGCAGCGCTATCCTGAATAAGGATGCCCCGCTGTGTGTATCCTCCCAGGTTGCCCCATACACTTACCTTCCTTCCGGCAAGAGCGAGTATGCTGATTGGCTGAGCGTGAGCACACGCGTGTGTATGACTAAAGGTTAGCAGGGATGCGGCTGGACGAGGGCTCGGGAGAATGTGAGTGGACCTGGGCATCTGGGGGATTTCACACTGTGGGGCATCCCAATTTGGGCAGGACAGGACCTCAGATAGCCCATGAGTCTGTTAGACTCCAGGTCCTCCGATGTTTCTCTTTAAATTGAGGGCATCTGTGGCCCTTTAATTTTGGTTTTACAGATTTTTATACATCAATATTGTAAACTAGTTTCATAACATGTCACACGCTGCATCAGTACATATTTCTGCAGTATGAGGTCACCTCTAAGAGACGCAAGCTTTCAACTTGTCTCTACATCCATTAGAAAACCCAGTCCGCTCTCCGCCAATCCTAGAACACAAGTGTAGACATGACCATGAAAAGGCGGGATAGTGTTACGCATACTGCTTGTCTCGCACACAATCCATGTCACCGTTTAGGAATTCAGAGCATAAGAAATGTTCGGTGAAGTGCCCGCCCTGCTTGCTCTGCCATCATGGGCGTTCCCGTGTGTGCAGAGGTTTATGCACCGCTCGTGCACGAGAGCAGCAGCGTATCAGGGATACGGAAGTTACAATTTCTTCTCACACCGGAAATATAGGACGAGCGGTGCAGTAGTTTCACGTATCTGATTCCAAGGAGTTTTTCTCTCCAGCAATCATGAGCGGATTCCGACAACAGAATATAGAGGATTTCTATGAGATGGGAGAGGAGCTTGGGAGGTAAGAGCATAATAAACACGGTGGTAACAGCAGAAAGGTTGCCACAATAATACGTGCCACCGCTTTGCCTCGCTTTATGTGCCTCCATAAGTGAGCCGGTTATTCTTCCTTGCCCGGGTCCATGGAATGGCCAAAACTACCCTTTTAAAGTCGTCTGTGCTAAGGATGGAATTCAATGGTATAGGCTGATGACAGGCACTGCTGACAAATCACGTTTTTCCATGCAGAATTTTTCTGAACTGTAAGTAGACTAAACACTAAGATGGTCCCTGCATGCAGTAGTTTGAGTGACTTCTGAACATTCTGAATAAAACAATGTTTGGGGTTACTGGGCCCAGACTAAATGACTGGCTGTGGGGGAGCTCCCCCACAGCTACAGGGAAGGCGGGGATACGGCCCCGGCGCACCCACATCATCGTGGCAGCCGCTGGTGAGGGTGCGTTTACTGGCGACATTGGAGATTTTGCCCAGTGGAGCATCCCGATTTGGGATGCCCCAGTCTTTTTACAGTCCAGGGCCAGGTGCCGCAGCTTTTGTGCCGCTTTAAAGGGTAATTCCGCTTTCAATGGCATTTTTTTTATTCCATTTTTTCCATTATTGGCTGGCAAAATTATGTATTCAATGTGCTAAGCTTATCTGATATTTTTTAAAGTGGACCATCACCCAGGATTTTGACTATCCTGGGTGTTGGTCCACTTAGGTGGGGCACCCCGATCGGGGGTGCCCCGCTGTGTGAAACCCCCCCCGATCGCCGCAAAAACTCACTTCTCCCCGCTCCCACGTGACCTCGTCCGGCCAATGACAGCGCTCAGAGCCGCTCTGGTATGCGCGTCCAAAGCCGCTTGGACGCGCATACCAGAGCGCTGTCATTGGCTGCGTCTCTCGCTTCCCTGTAACAGGGAGCGCGCCTGCGCCGGCCATTCACAAAACTGCCGGCGCGGGAGCGCGCCCTGCTAGAGGGAAGCGAGAGACGTGGACGCGTCTCGCGCATGCGCCGTTGGATCGCCGGTAAGGTAAGGATTGTGGGCCTCCTGGGGGGTTCCTCCCCGCGGGACATCCCGATTTCGGATGCCCCGCGGGGAGGGATCTGATCGGTCCGGGAATCTTATAGATTCCCGGACCGATCCCCCCTGGGTGTTGGTCCACTTTAAAGCCAAAATACCTCTGATTATTATTGTTTATAAAGCATCAGAGGATGTTTCTTGTACAATAATTTTTAATGAGGGAGACCTAGGTGTAGGAAATATCAGGCATTGCCTTTGCCCAATTATCGTTTATTATAAAGCATCAGAGGATGTTTCTTGTACAATAATTTTTAATGAGGGAGACCTAGGTGTAGGAAATATCAGGCATTGCCTTTGCCCAATTATCGTTTATTATAAAGCATCAGAGGATGTTTCTTGAACAATAATTTTTAATGAGGGAGACCTAGGTGTAGGAAATATCAGGCATTGCCTTTGCCCAATATTCATAATAAAACAAACTGGATTCATTCAGCCAAATTGCTCCCTAGCTGAGCAGCCCCACCCCCAGTGATGATGCAATCAGTTAGGGTACACACAGCTTAGCAATGGGGAGCACTTCAACCTAACTGCTTTTATGTGGTTGTAACTGAATTGTCATGCCATTCACTATAATACTACTTCCTGTTGTTTTTGGCTATTGTTTATTGACTATTGGGCAAAGGCTGAGATAAAAAAAGAAACACAGGTTGGGGATGAAAGGTGACCACATAAACTTCCTTTCTGAGTATAAGAGCACTTTAAAATGGACCAAAACCCAGCTTGATTGTTTTGTTTCCCCCCCGCATCCAAAAACGGGATGCCCCGCTGTGTGAAACCTCTCGGGTTGCCCCACTCACTTACCTTGTTTACCGGTCCCACGGCGCTTCTAAAAGCAGCAGACACATCCCACTATCCTCTAGCAGGGAGCATGCCCGCGCCAGGCATTTGTGAATGGCCGGCACGCTCCCTGTTAGAGGAAAGCGGAGGATGCGGCTGCTTTTAGATGCACCGTGGGACCAGGAAGAGCTGAGCTGGTCTCGGCATCCTGGGGAGTTTCACACAGTAGTAGCATAGTTACATAGTTAATACTGCTGAAAAAATACATATGTCCATCAAGTTCAACCAAGGGTGTTTAGGTAGGGGAAGTTATTTTTTATTTTATTTTTTTTTACCGAGAACAGCTAATAGTAACTGTTAATATTGTTTTCTTTTAAATAAACATCTAATCTTTTTTTGAAGCTGTTGGCAGTTGATGCTATAGCAAGCGTCTGTGGGAGGCTATTGCACAGATTTATAGTTCTTATGGTAAAAAGATTTGCCGCCCCGGAGATTAATTTTTTTTTTCCAGTCAAAGGGAGTGCCCCTTTGTCTTTAGAGAGGATTGTACCTGAAATGGTGTTTCCCCATATTGTTCTCCAATCATCCTTCATGAGGACCCATGGAGAGAGTTAAAACCCCACTCCTTCCACCACTGGACAGAGAGTTGCTAGACTTCCGCCAATTTTCTATTTTCATTTCTTATTTTTAGACCCCAGGAGTTCTGGAGGAGCCTGCTGAGCCATGGACCAGCTTACTCGGTGTAGTTCACCCGAGGTTCTTAGGTGGCCAGGGTAGTCCCACATAGTAAGACAGACACACTAGTTGTGCACTTTCCCCTTTTAAATCCGAACAGATTTGAATTTCATGGTGTTCTAGGCCTAGTGGGACCCCTGGTCTACTCACCTGAGCCCCCGGCTTGGCGATGTCTGGATTCCATTGATTTTTGCACATTTAATTTTATTTAGACTCTATCTTTTCAAATTTGGAGGGGGGTGGAGTGTCTCAGTCGGTGACCCGGCAATCTGATGTCACTTCTGGGTGCGTCTCTGACACGTGCTGCGACCCGGAAGCAGTAGGCGACACTTTCTCCCCAGCCAGCGATCTATTCAGGCTGAAGGGAGACAAACGGAGCTGACAGTGGGTTTCAAAGCGGCATTTGGGGCAGTGGTGGCGTGCAGAGGCATTGGCAGGCACACAGCTCGAGGTCCATTGAGGCAGCAGTAGCAGCAGCGGTGGTAGAGCCCAGCAGCAGCATATGTTCGTTCCTAGCCCAGCAGGGAGTGACCATCCCAGGCTTTAAGACACAGGTGCAGGCAATCTTTCCACTAGCCTTCTCCCCTCAAACATGATGTCCCAGGAGAAGCTGGTAATGTACAAATCTTGTTTTAATTTTGAGATTAGTTTTTTGTATGCTGCAAACGGGGTATACATAATATGCTTTATGTCATTGTCGTTATAGCCTGTTACACCCAGGGTTAAGGATAGAGAGAAGAAGGATAGAGAGAAGAACCCCCCCCCCCCCCCCACCAAAAAAAAAAGTAAGCTTGTCCAATCAACGCGCTTAGTCACTGACGTCATGCCATCTAAGCCTACGTCTAAGGCGAGCGGCTCTGAGTGTGCTGGCGGCCGCATCCCCCTGCTTCCCACTAACGGGAAGTGTGCCGGCGCCAGCCACTCACGAATGCCTGGTGCAGGCACGCGCCCTGCTAGAGGGATATTGCTTGCGCATGCGCCGTTGGCCCGGGAAGCAAGGTAAGTGTATGGGGCAACCTATGGTTTTCACACAGTGGGATATCCCAGTTTGGATGCCCCAGGGTGAGGTAATTGATCGACCTGGGCCGATCACGGTGGGTTTTGGTCCACTTTAAGGCTGAATGGGGAAACCCAAAAAATAAGTTCTTTTTGCATAGCAGGACATGGAGCACTAGAGCAAATGTCCAAAACTGGATGCTCCACTGGGTCAAATGTCCAGAGCGCCAGATTTAAGTTTTGATGACATGGGGGCGTTGCATGATCCTATGGATCGCAGGCATCCTAAAAAGAGCTTGGGATGCTGCCTCATTTACATTTAGGTCTACCTTGGCATCAGCTGGCAGTTTCAGAAGCGCGGAGATGTGGCTCAGTATCCTTATGGGGTACATAGAGAGTAACACTCTTAAAGTGGACCAACACCCAGGGGTGATCGGCCTGGGAATCTATAAGATTCCCGGGCCGATCACCTCCCTCACCGCGGGGCATCCGAGATCGGGATGTCCCACGGGGTGAACCCCCCCACCCCCAAAAGCCCCAAAAACCTTACCTTATCGGCTACGGGTCAGCCGCCGCCTCCCGCACGCCCTGTAAGAGGGGCGCGCGGGAGGCGACGGCGGCTTGTCCGTCGCCGAAAAGGTAGGTTTTTCTTTTTTTCTTTTTTTATTTATTTATTTATTTATTTATTTTTTGGGGGGGTTTCACACAGCGGGGCATCCTGATCTCGGATGCCCCGCTGAAGTGGACCAACACCCAGTGAAGGGAATCCAGAGACTTAAACAATTCTGGGTAATTGACATTATAAAGGCCCTCATAGTTTTTGGTCAGCTTATTCCCCAGGTATGGAAGCTTCTGTACCCAGGACCAAGAGAAATTTTGAGCTAGCAGTTGCCTAGTAAGATCGGACAGTGAGATATCTAAAGCCATCGACTTAGAGGCATTCAGCTTCAGGCCTGAGATTTCAGGCCTGAGATTTCACTAAAGGAGGTTAACGTATGGATGGCATTGGGGACCGAGACGTGTGGGGAGGTAAGCATGAGGAGCATATCGTCCGCGAAAAACGAGATTTTATGGTCCCTGCCACCCCATGGTATACCCTGGATAGAGGGGTTCTGCCTAAGTTTTTCAGCCAGCGGCTCAAGCGCTAATACAAAGAGTATGGGGGATAATGGGCAACCCTGCCTAGTCCCTCTTTTAATCTGAAATTCGGCTGAACTATAGCCCGCATATCTCACCTGGGCCGAGGGTTTTGAATATATGGCTGAGATCCAGGATAACAATCCCGGGCCGAATCCCCACTTCTGTAAGGAGATCCGAAGGTATTGCCAGGAAAGCGAATCAAAGGCTTTCTCCACGTCTAAAGAGAGTAGGAAAGCTTCGAGCTTCTGAGAATGGATCCCCTCCAGCAGCTGTAGGACTCGCCTCACCCCATCCCCAGCCTGCCTGCCTTCTAGGGACAAATCCCACTTGATCTCTCCCTAGCATGTCTCCCAAGAATGCATTTATCCTATTAGCGATGATTTTGGTGAGGATCTTCAGGTCAATTTTTTATAGAAAGAAGCCGTGAAGCCATCAGGTCCGGGTCTCTTGTTGGACTTAAGATCCTTTAATAACTTTAAGTACTTCATCTACTGTAATATCATCATCTATGTTCTGACTGTAGGTGTCCGGGATTGGTGACATGGCAATATCCGCAAAAAAGCCCAGATCTGAGACTCTGCTCTATTCACCGGATTATTAGTGATAAGGCCTTTGCTAGTCTTCAGCTTAATGGGCTTCATTATGCTGGGTTGACACTTAAGTTGCGAGGCCAGCAGGGTGCCCGGTTTATTAGCGGAAATGTAGTATTTTTGTTTAGACCTACGGTATCTCCCCTCAGCTTTCTCCGTTTGCAAAATATTAAGTTTGGTTCTGGATAGTTCCAAGGTGGGGAGTTTTCTAGGGTTGGGGTTAGTTTTAAAGTCCCTAGCCGCTAATTCATAATTTACCTGGAGTGTTTTGGATAGAGCCAACCTTTCTTTTTTTCTTCCTAGAGGCAAGAGCAACAAAATAGCCCCTCATGACCCGATTTGAAGGCCCCCCAAATCATGGTAGGTGCCATATTCGGAGTCTCATTCAACGTGAAATATTCTGAAGCAGTTGTGTTGGCCTCCTCCACCAGGAATCTGGAAGAGAGAAGAGAGTCATTAAGCAACCAAGAGGAGGGTTTTGGTTTTTTAATTAGAGAGTTGCAGGATATTAACACCATGTCCTGGTCAGACCAGGGAATCGGATGTATGCTGGCTTGATCCACGCAAGGAATAAATGCAGAGGAAACAAAAATGTGATCTATTCTGGTGAATAGTTTATGAGGAGCCGAGAAGTGGGTGTAGTCCCTTGCCTGAGGATGGAGGGCCCGCCATATGTCTAATAAGTGGTGGGTGTCTAATAGGTTTCTAAAGTGTTTCCCTTCACTGACCACCTGAGAATTGGGGGGGGAGGGACCGGTCCAGGTGAGGTTGAAGAGTCAAGTTGGAGTCCCCACACACAAATACGACTCCCTTCTGGTGATCTTTTAGAATAGAAAACAAGTGTGCAAGAAACTGTACTTGTTTGGTATTTGGGGCATAACAGTTAAGTATGGTGACTTCCGCGTCTTGAAGAGTACCCTGAAGTAACAAGTATCTGCCGTCTGGGTCAGCTATCTGAGTGTGAAATGTGAATGAAATCCCATTACGGAAAGCTATAAGGACCCCTTTTTGTTTATGTTTGCTAGTGGCTTGATAGAATTGGGAGAATTTGTAATTTATCTGCTTCGGGGAAGAAGTTGGGGTATAATGAGTTTCCTGAAGGCAGACCACATCCGCATGTTGAGAATTGAATAATTTAAACGCTCTCGATCTTTTATTTGGGGAGTTCAGACCCTGGACATTTACAGAGACTATTCTAAGCGCCATGTGGGGTTGTATGGAAGAAAGACTGTAGCAGGCGGTTAGGAGTTTTAAGACCATATGCTCGACCTAATGGGGGGTGGGGTGCTGGGATTGTGGTGAAGGGTGGGAAAGGGGAAAACGGGGAGGGAAAAAAAACGACAAACATATATACTGAAATGTATAAAACATTTTTTCCGTCAGCCTGTGACTAACCAGAGTCTTCCAGACCCACAGGAAAGAAAATTGTTTTCCTGGCTGGAAGTGGTGGAGCGCGTGTGACCTGTCGGGAGGCCACCAACCATAATTATAGCCGACCATTGAAAAAGTAATCGCAGTGGGAGGCGCTAGGTGATATGCCCGGCCCCCGCCCCCAGGCCAAAGAGACCAAAGCCACACGGGCTGGGCGCCCGGGGAGGGGGGGGGTGGGAACGGCTGGGGACAAAGGGTCGCACAGGCGCCCCTGACAACAGTACATACCCATTAAGGTAATTCAATTATCCTTTTTTTTTTAAAAAAAAAACCTGGATCTCAAGGGGACCCGCAGAGGACTAAAAGCTCTAATTGAAATACAGCAATCAAGATAAATGTTAATGGCAACTGAGAGGAATAAAACTATATGTAAACATTACATACAATATATCTTGCCCTGAAAAAAAAATAGAAAGTTAAAGGTATAACTAGGGCGATAAACAGTAAACGTTAACTGATTGTAAAGTCACCTAACTCCAGACCACGAGGTGGAGGGATGTTCAGAGCCCGGACGAGGATATAACGCTGGGAACGGCCGAAACGGCAGAAGAAAACACGTCCCGCACTTGCTTCTCAACTTGAAGGGCATCCCGAACCGGTATGGGAAGGCCGTCAAAACGCCTACCGCCGCCCAGCGGGATCAATAAATGGGTAAGAATCATACTTTCAAACTGGCTGGAACTTCTGGGAAATTAGCCTCTTCAGTGCTTGAGAGCTTTGTTGTTGCTGGCGATGTTTCGGAGATGGAGTGGGTTGTGCGATGGCTTTCTGGCCAGGTTTCGGGGTTCTCGGTGTAGAAGGAAGTGAAGGGGAGGATGTATCAGAATCTGGAATTTTTAGACCCAGACCTTTGAATTTCTCTAATGGGTCAGGAACCGTGGATACCTGGATTTGTTTTCCCTGGTGAGAAAACGAAAGTTTAAAGGGAAATCCCCATCTATAACGTATGCCGTTAGCTTGGAGCAATTGTAGGTATGGTCGAAACAATCTTCTTTTGAGGATGGTTGTCTGGGAGAGGTCAGCGAAAATTTGATAGCTGTGGCCCTGGAAGGCCAGGGGTGCTTTCTCTCTGGATGCTCTGAGAACAGCTTCCTTCGTCTGATAGAAATGGAACTTAACTATAATATCCCGAGGGGGCCCCTCTGTAGGTTTCTTAGAGAGGGCCCTGTGTGCTCTATCTAATTCCAGCCTATCCACCGGGATTTCGGGGGTTAATTCTTGCAGAAGGGCTATGATGGTACCGTTAGCGTCCTCCATGGTTTCTGGGAGGCCCTTGAACCTTAAGTTGGACCTCCGATTCCAGTTTTCCAGCTCTTCATTTAAATTTTTTAAAAGGAAAATCTCATCGTGGAGCTACTGAGTGCCCTGACCCTCCAGAACCACCGTGGCATCATCCATCCTGGATTCAAGTGCATCTGTTCTGCCTCCTAGGTCTCTGATCTCCCTCAGCAGCATGTCTGTATGCTTGGCTGTGACTGTGGTGACTTCTTCCCTTACAACTGCTCTCAGCTGGGAGAGGATTTCTTGATTGCTGCATGTCGTGCTGCATGTCGTGCTGCATGTCGTGCTGGGAGGCTGGGGGGGACCTGGGCCAGCTATCCGCAGAGTCCAAGGAGAGATCATCAGCCAGACTCACCCTCTCCAGCTCTCCTCCGTCAGACTCTGCATGCTGCTCCTGCGCTCCCTCTGTTACTGTGCCCGCCGCCGCCATCTTGACCGCCACCGCCACTATGGATTTGCGGCCGTCCCTGCCGCCCTTCTTCCTCCCCGCCTGCAGGCTCATACTGCCCCACCGCCGGTGCTGTAGGTGAGCGAAAGTCGGCCAGGGGGTCCGTGAGGTCTGATGGCCCGTCCTAGCGTCGGTAGATGCTGCGGGGCCTCCCGACAGTGCGGATCAGAGCGGTCAGGCAGCCATTCCTCTCCGGAATCTATTTATTCTATAAGCAACATCCGTATAGAGCATGCCCCGATGATCAATCTAGACCTACAGGATGCATACCTGCATATACCAATTCTGACCTCACATCGCAAGTATCTGAAATATGCGGTTTAAACAGAGAACAGGCACTTTATCATTAACAGTACAGGGCCTTACCCTTCGGCCTGTCGTCAGCCACAAGGATTTTTGCAAATATCTTTGCGGAGCCAATTGCACATCTCGGACAACAGGGAATCATAGTGATTCCTTATTTGGATGATCTTCTATTGTTATATAGGTCAAGGGAGTCTCTCCTAGCAGATCTAGTGAATACCCTGCTCTTACTAAAAGCCTTAGACTGGGTTGTTGTTGTCTATGCAGATTTCTAGGGTATGATACAGACTGTATCTGTCAAAAGATTCTGCTTCCACAGGAAAAGATACTAAGAATCTTTACTATGTCCCAAAGACTCATCACGGTTCCTCAGGTTTCCATTCAGGAAATCATGACCCTGCTTGAGACAATGGAAGCAAATCAAATAAATTCTTTTAGTCATCACAACAGATGCCAGCAGCTGGGGTTTGGAAGCCCACTTGGATAGTGAACCTGTCCAGGGGAAGTGGCCACCGACCTTAGCAGTCCAGTCTTCCAACTTCTGAGAGCTTCTGGCGGTCAAGCTGGTACTGAATCACTTTCTGCCAGACATTTCAGGCAGAGATGTCCAAAATTGCTCCGACAATGCTTCCACAGTAGGCTACTTAAATGATCAGGGCGGGACCAGATCGTAGGCACCAATAAACCTGTCAAATTCAATTCTAGTTTCTTTACAGGAATTTTCAGCAGTTCATCTAAAAGGGACTCTGGATACTCTGGCAGATTATCTAAGTCGAGTCAGAGTTCAACAGACAGATTGGTGTCTAAAGATTTTCCTTCAGATTGTAAGTGCATGGGGTCTCCCTCAGACAGACCTTTTTGCCACTGCCAGCAATTGAAAATGCAAAACATTTTATTCACTGGCAAGGGGAGGAGGTGTGACAGTAGCGGATGCTCTAGCTCATCCAAAGATTTTCCACCTAGCTTATGCCTTCCCACGTTTCAGAATATTGCCACAAGTGATCTGGAAAATAACACAAGAAGAAGTCAACGTTATCTTCATAGCTCCATTTTGGCCAAGAAGATCCTGGTTCCCAGTATTGAAAAGAATGGTGAAAAAGGGTCATTGTTGGCTTCCAGATATTCCAAATATCCTTCATCAGGGTCTCATTCTGCATCCAGGTGCATCAAGACTTCAAGGGGCAATCTTCGAAAGATAGGGCTGTTCGACGAGGGTTATTGAAACTCTCCTAGACAGTCGAAAATTGACCACAAGACATATTTATGCAAAGGTAGGGATTTTTTTTTCTTGGTTTTGTGAAGCTAACAACCTGAAGAAAGAAGATATAGCCACAGTCCTCAAATTCCTGCAGGAAAGTTTTGAGAAAAGGCTAGCAGTAAGCATACTAAAGACACCGACTTCAGCCCTATCTGTATTCTTAGACTGTCAGTTGAGACAGAATCAACTAATTAATCAATACTTCAAATCAGGCAAAAGACCAGTGTCTTTTAAGGGCTTTCCAATATGGGACTTATCAGTCATACTAAAGGGGGTTGGAACCTCCTTTTGAACCATTAGAAGAAGTTCAGAAAAGTGGTTATCACTGAAATTTTGTTTCCTTCTGGCCATCACATCAGCCAGACAAGTGAGTGAACTACAGGCCTTATCAATGAAGGAGCCTTGCTGTTCAGTTCTCCAAGATAAGCTCATACTTAGGCCTAATCCCTTATTTTTGCCAAAAATTGTTACAGCTACTAACAGGTCCCAAAATACAGTGCTCCCGACATTGCCAGCTGGGGCAGGAAAGGAAGAGGATCTGGTCCTTTTTAGATGTGAGAAGAGCACTGATTATTTATCTGGAAAGATCCAGAGAATGGCGGATAGTGGAACAACTTTTAGTAACCTTCAGTGGAAAAAGAGGCTTAGCTCCCTCGAAATCCTCTATTGCCAGATGGATAAAACAGACTATTGTACAGGCTTATTCCTACTAGCAGCTTCCCAAGGTATATTACTTTTCTAATCCTCTCCATGGGTTGTCATGAAGGATGATTGGAGAAAATCCATGTTAGACTTACTTTGCTTTCCTAAGAATCCTTCATGGCAACCCCTTAGTTCCCACCCATAGTCCTACGGTTTACCTTTGTTACTTGAGTAAGACTGAGGTGGGGAGGAAGGGGTGGGTTTTTTAACCTCTGTTTCCTCCCAGGGGATGGGGCCTCCCTCTTTCCATGGGTCGTCATGAAGAATTCTTACTCAGATTTTTGTATTGCTCATTTATTTATTTATTTATACAAGTTAATCATGTCCCCCTCAGTCGTCTCCTCAAGACTAAACAGATTTCATTCTTGTAATCTTTCCTCATACCTAAGGTCCTTAATTCCTCTTATTAGTTTGGTGGCTTTCCTCTCCACACTTTCCATAGTCGGAGCGTCCATAGTCGGAGCGTCCTTAGGCTAGTCCGCAGTCTTATTCACATTTAAAATATTTAGGTTTTCCTCAGATGATAGCCATGTTTAGCTTGTTGAATATTCTACTTGGGCTATTGCTATCAGTGGCATCTCCTGTGTTGTCATGTGTTGACAGTCCAGTCATGTCTCAGTCACACCAATAACATCAATATTTTCTTCCAGTACCAGAGCCCCACTTTACTTGCCAGACTTCTGGCATTTGTGAATATACACTTTTAAGGTCCTATCTAGTTTGACATGCTGAGCTTTAGTATTAGCTTCTGCAGTAATGCATCCACTTAATTTTTCACTGCTGGTTTGCTGTCTCCTTATCCATATTAGAGCTCTCCTCCCCTTCCCTTATAATTCTCCACCCACCCTCATATGCTGTCCCTTAAGTAATCTGTCTTCCTCTTTGTTTTCTCTTTTGCCCTCCTCCACCACTTGTAGTATCCCTCTACCCAGCACAGCCGCCTGACCTTTTATTCAGGTGCAAATTATCTGTAGAATACAGTTTGTACCCCAATGAAAAGTTAGCTCGGTGCTCAAGGAACCCAAATCTTTCTGCCCTGCTCCAGAACTTGAGCCATTTGTTTTACTCTCTAAGTTCCCGCTGTCCTTTATGTGTAGTGCATGGCACAGGCAGTATTCCAGAGAATACAACCTTGGAGGTCCTTATCTTTAACTTGCTGCCTAATTCCTTAAATGTATTCTTAAGGAAATTACATCTCTCATTCATCTCCCATTCATTCTTTCATTGGTCCCTGCGTGGACCAAGACAGCCGGGTCATCCCCAGCCCCTCTCAGTAATTTATCCACCTTTTCCACCACATACCGAACCCTGGCACCAGGCTGACAGCAAACCATTCGGTTGAGGCAGTCTTTGTGACAAATTATTCTGTCATTCCTCCTGATAATAGAATCCCCTATTATCATTAACTGTCTAGTCCTACCTGCAGTCCCAACCACCCACTCACTAGCTGGTCTGTCCTGCTGGCTGTTAGGGAGAGCAATATCCGCTGGGGCTGCCATTTCTGTGACTGACACTCTTACCCAACTTGGCAATTTGGCTGGGGTGCACAATCGCGGGTATGGCCTTCCTTTTCTGTGCACCCTTTCTACTCCCTCTATCTACATATACCCAGCTACTTATCTGCTCCTCCTCTGTTTCTACCCCACTTAATGCTTGCTCAGTGAGCATAATGCCTTTTCTTCATATTGTCAGTCTTCCTCAGTGTTGCATTTTGCGACTTCTTCAGATACCTAACCCGAGCTTCCAAGGTTGTAATATGCTAATAACGGCCTTCACCTTGGAACTGCTGCTCCTGAAGTGTATACATATGACAAATTGTACACTGAAGTGGACCTCCAATATTGCTAGCCATTATCCCAGTTACAAAAACAGCAGTAAAAACACAATTTTAGTGCTTATAGTTACAGTAACTTTGGCTTTTAACTTCTTATTTTAGCTCTAAAACACTTAGACAATAAACACTTAAAGCCTCCCAATATAATGCCCTTTAATGAAAAGTCCCCTTAATTATAATACAACCTCTCCTGACAATACAACCTGAACTTGCAAAAGCTCCTAAAATTGCTTTAAAATCATATTTTTAGCAAAGCAATACTTCCCTTCACCGATGTCAGTCTTAGGTTATCTGGCCTCACCCTAGGTGAGGTGTTTGTGGGTTATCCCACTCTAGGCAAGTTAAATGTTTGTCTACCCATACACTCGGAATCATTTCCTTCCTATATGGCCATTAAAGGTACTGGGTGGGATCAGTAATATAAGGAATTCTTCCTTTTACCGGTAATTTG
Organism: Gastrophryne carolinensis; assembly: GCA_027917425.1. NCBI lineage: Eukaryota > Metazoa > Chordata > Amphibia > Anura > Microhylidae > Gastrophryne > Gastrophryne carolinensis. Next base: position 276,162,239 of record CM051234.1, read on the forward strand.
TTTAATAGGTTTTTTTATTTATAATATACAAATACCTCCTTAATTTACATTGCTGTAAAGTTAACCATTATGGTAAATACGTCATTTATTAAACTCCTACAGTACTTTGGTTTCTTTCAGTGGTATATGTCGCTTATATTTGTGTAATATTTGCTTTTTTTTTTAATATCTTTTTAGTGGTCAATTTGCAATTGTACGGAAATGCAGAGAGCGTGCAACAGGAATGGAATATGCAGCAAAGTTTATTAAGAAACGCCGTTTGTCATCCAGTAGGCGTGGTGTCAGTCGGGAAGAGATTGAAAGAGAGGTGAACATTCTAAAAGAAATTCAACACCCAAATATTATAACACTGCATGATGTATTTGAAAACCGTACAGATGTGGTCCTAATACTGGAACTAGTGTCAGGAGGAGAACTATTTGACTTCTTGGCACAAAAAGAAAGCCTGAGTGAAGAAGAAGCCACAATGTTTTTAAAGCAAATTCTTGATGGGGTTCATTATCTGCATCATAAACAAATTGCACATTTCGATCTCAAGGTATGTATCTGAACAACATATATTCTTGTGCATGAAATGAAAAAAGAATAGTATTTTGAAATGTTTATTTGTTTAAATGTCATTTGTATTTAAACCGGACCATCAGCGTGATTTAATGAAAAGCCCAAACTCTTAAAAAATGGTTCCCCAGCATCTAAAATAAATATATTTTACGTTTTTAGTCACTAACTGATTCTTTCCCTCACTGGGCTGCATTTCTGTTCAGGAATTTAGGATACTGGCGCCGCCATCTTGACTCAGAAGCATCACACTTACTGAGGAGAGGAGAGTGGGATAAGGTACAGGGGGGCGGGTTATAGCTGTGCTTTGCTCAGACAGAGCAGAGCTGGGGTCAGGTAAAGGTCAGCAATCCCAGAATGCAGAGCAGCACAGTCAGGAGGCACTTCCTGTTTGCAGGCTGCCATTGGATGTTTAAAGGCTCATAACATGCAGTAGATGCAGGTAGGATGATTTTTAATGTGAGCAATCTGTATGTACAGGGTGTGGAAAACATATAAAATAGACTCTTATTCAGAGTGAAGGTCCGCTTTAAGTGTGTCTTTGATAAAAGCCATCTTAAAGTGGAAGTCCAGTGTTCTAATGACCCCCCACACGCTGAGGCATGGCTGTGGGGGTTAAAAGGAATAAAAACAAACATCTTACCTTGTTCGGGTGAGGTTATCGCTGCTTCCACCCTGACGTTGCACAGAGCCGGGGAAGCCACTATTTGCTTCCTGACCAAGATGACTGCATCCTGGATCTGAAGCGTTGGGAGAGCAGCACTGGATACTGTGTGAGGTAATATGTAATTATTTATTTTTTTATTTTTTTGTAACCACCTGCCCTGCCTTAGCATGGAGGGGGGTCATTCTAACACTGGACTTTCACTTTAAAGCAAACTGAAAATCCCAACTGTCGAGACTTTCACTACCACGTTTGGGCATTTTGATGTCACCCGATCCACAATTCTGGAGCTGCCCGCATCGATTCCTTCTTGAATGGCAGGGCCAGACAGTGCGCAACTTTGATTGTGGGGTATGTAAACTTTCCGGGTTCAGCACAATCTTCCGGTCGGTGGGGAGGTAATTATGTTATTGATACACATGCTTATCAATTACACTTTTTTTAATCTAAGGTTTTAAAAGTTGAAAAAAAAGCCACTACACCACTTTTCGACTACTTTAAGTGCCAGCCTACCTAGAGTTTTTGTCACCCTCTGTTGCCAGACCATTTTTCACTATTTTGTTCTACACATGTTCAACTGTGACTTTGAAGGGATTTCCCAGGAAAATGATATATTGTTGACGTGGGTGCAGTTTTCTTGAGGTAATCCCTCAATGAATTCTTTGGTTGCTCCATAAAAATAAATAAATAAAAAAGCAGAATCAAAGCCAAATTTTCCTAAAAAAGAGAAAAACCTATATGTAAACAAGAAAAAACAAGGTCCCCCCGAACAGAACAATGCCCAACATGCATAGGTACTGTCAAGGGAAGAGTTGCCAAACACCCCAATGTAAAGTATGTGTGTAAGGGTAATTTTACTTGAAAATTTCAGCTCTGCAGAAAAAAGCTCACCACTCGCGCTTTTTCTACCAAAACAACCCTTTACATTTGTAATACCCCCCACAAATAATATATGCCCTGAAAGTACAAATGTTAACCTTTCTAAGCTTGTTGTAGTGGGCTCATCTTTCTGGAAGTAATTCTGAAAGTGCAAGGTCCCTCGAACAGAACAATACCCACCATGCATAGCTACTTTTAACCCTTCTAATTGCCAGCCTACTTGAAATGTTGTCCCTCTATGTTGACAGGTCATTTTTCAGCATTTTGCTGTTTTTAACTGTGATTTTTGAAGACATTTGAAAATGAAAATATTATATTTTTTAATACTTACCTCCCATGATCCAACCCTGCCATCACTCTGGCTTCCGCTCTCTTGCTGCTGCTGCTGGAAGCCTTTTATACCTGCTGAGAAAGGGGGCATAAAGGGTTAATTAAAAAAAGCTTCTGTGGCCCCCCGCGCTGCAGGCTACAAACCCGCACAGCCTAATGGCCCCGGCTTTGGTGAGGCAGGTAATAAGGGGGCCTGGGGGTTAATGGCAAGTCATCTGCTAGCTGCAGGTGACTTGCCAGACCCCCAAGCCTTGTGAACTGCTATTGGGGTCCCATGGATCCCTTACCAGTTCACAAAGGCTTAAATGTAAAAAAGACACCAAACACCTTAGTTAAAAAAAAATGACATTTATTAAAAAATTTTTTTTTCTTTACTCGCCTCTGATGGTCAGCACCTGTGTCCCTCGAAGCTGATGACATGCGGTGATCACTGGAGGGGGGGATGGGGAGGCAAGGGGTCAGAAGGTCCCAGAGCTCCTCTGCCCGGCGATCATCGCATCTGACGGACGGTCAAATCGGAGCGGAATGATGTCAGTGGTATGATTTCAACCGCCCAACCCCCTCAGAAGGTGGGGCTAGATTTGCGGAAGCAGGATGAAGAAATCTTGTTGGGCCCCTTCCCGAAGCTGAAAGAGCCCAGGATTTTGACTATCCCGAGTTTTGGTCCTTGCCCCCGGGGCACCCTGATGGGGCTGCCTGGGGCTAAAAAAAACGTAATTTTTGGGACACACTGGCCCTACTGCACTGTTCCTGGCCCGGTATAGTATTGTATATATAATATAATATACTAATTTTTCATTCCATAAGATGCACCCGGGGTTCAGAGGACACAAATAAGAGAGAAAATATACTGCACCAAATGGTGCATTACAGACATTGCGCAGAATCGCCCTATTACAGCCAGTAAGTGGCATCCCTCATTACAAGCAGTGTGCTGCATCTCTACATTACAGTTAGTGAGGGGCATCCCTCATTACAGGCAGTGAGTGGCATCCCTACACTACAGGCAGTGAGGGGCATGCCTCATTACAGGCAGTGTGCAGCATCTTCGATTACAGGCAGTAAGTGGCATAACTACATTACAGTTAGTGAGAGGCATCCCTCATTACAGGCAGTGAGGGGGCATCCCTCCCCCACTGGACAATAATGCAGCAGACGGGCAGGGTAAACGGTTCATGCCTGCCAACCGCTGCTGATGTCCCCTCCGCCCTGCCACATGCGTGCACACACACACACACACACACACACACACACTCTCTCTCTCATGCTTCCCTGTTGTTGCGTGCAGGTTCCCGGTGGTTGGATGGCGTGGCCTGTGTCAATGAGCAGCATCCATTGTTTTCCAAGTATACAGCACGTCCTGTTTCACTAATTCCTTATGTCTGGGTTATCCGCCACAAGGTGGCGCTGTGGACTGCAGAAGGACTTTTGGCATCTCCCGGCCCTATAAAAAGCCAGGAACCTCCCACAAATTCCCAGTTTTCCTTCTGCAGTCGGACTGCGAAAATAGAAGATGGCTTTCTATACTGCGCAGGCGAGCGGGGCTTACCAGCCTGCGGCCCTGCAGGACTATTTCCACCCGTTCTGGACCCACCGCCTCCCAGCCTCGGCACCTGGTTCAGGTGGAGGTAGGACAGCGCTAGGGTCAGATGCTTGAGGAGCGCTGCTCCAGACCGCAAAACCCTGTTCCACAAGAGTAGCCGGTTACAGGCTTTTATGGTGAGCCTTTGGGATGCTGAGACCCTTGCTGTTTAGCCCCTTTTGGGTAAGGGGTTCTCTACCACCCCCCCCCCCACCCCTCCTTCATTTCCCTGGGTTGGGCCCTTGCTGCTGTTCTGTTGCCCTCTCGCTCTCCCCGCGGTGTACTACGCTCCGGCGGGCGGCGCTATTTTCTGAGGTGTCTTTTTCTCTGTGTATCATGGCACCGGCGGGTCATGTGACCACGATTTCGCGCTCATCAGGGGGGGCCAAACCTGCGGATGACGCGTTCCGCATCATACCGCCGTGGCCCGCCCCTCAAGGACCTCTCCGGCGCCATTTTGTTTCTACTGCGCTGTGGGGCCCTCGTTCTTCAGGAGCTGTGGCGCGCTTTCCTTGCGGTCTGGCGTTTGGTGCATCTGATCCAATTGATCCGTGAGTCCCCTGCCGGGTTGTTTTTTTTTTTAATGAGTATTAGCTGCGCTGCGTAATTTTATGTGTCCTCGTTGTCTTTCAGGCGGGACAACCGTGACTGTGGTTTCTCCTGGCCCTGCCCTTTACATCTCCCACCTTCCCTAGCGGGCTTCTGGCCATCCCTGGGGGGGGCATCCTGGGTGGCTCTGGTTAGCCGTGACCCTGTACGAGCCATGCACCTATATTAATCACCATATGGAGGCTTCCAGGGATAATGTGCTTGGGGTTCCTTCGGGACAAGCCCAGCTGTGTGCCACGTGTGGGGTATCCCCTGTGATTGATGGTGTCGGTATGTGTGCCCTGCGCCCAGAAGGTACTTGTGCTGCAGTCTGGGTTGCCTGCTATGCTGCCCAGCTCTGCGCCTCCTTCTACTTCACCCACTCCCCCGCGCCTGTATTTGACCCCTAGTGAGGGACATGCTAGCGGGGAATCACATTATGAAGAGGGGGAACTTTTTCTCTGATTCCTCTGGGGAACAGCAGGAGGTTTATGGCGGTACTGGGTCTCCTTTTGGAGAAGATCCATAGTCTCCCGAGGATACTGATAGGCTGTTGGCTCACATTTTTGAAGTATTATGTATTAACCCCTCCTGTGGCGGCTAAAAAAACAGGGTGAGCTTTTTCACACTGTTAAACAACACTTGGAGTTCCCTGAGCAGAACCACTTTAATAATTTGGTGCTCAAGGAGTGGGAACGTCCTAGCAGCCCGCGGTGCCCAAGAGTTGGGACAGGAGGTATCCCTTCCCTGCTGATGTGGTTAAGCGCTGGCCGTGTACCCCCCCCCCCCCCCCCCCCCCCCCGAGGTGGATGCTCCCGTGCTCGGGTTGTCCAATACCTCGGTCATGCATTCCCCTGACACTTCTACTCTGAGGGATGGTGAGGATCGGCGTGTGGATCAGCTGGCTTGTTACGCATTTGCTCGTGGGTGGACTGCACTGCGCCCTGTGTGCGCTTCTGCCATCACGGCTATTGCTCAAGTGCCTTCTGGATAATGCCTTGGCTGCCAATAGGGGGGAGGATTATAGATCCCTCCTGCTTTGCTATGAATTAGTTGCATTTATTCTTTCTGCTATGGATGATGCGGTCAGGATGTGTGGTAAGACTTCTACCCTTTTGGTGGCTATACGCCGTTCTGTTTGACTGCATCAGTGGGCGGCTGATAATGCGGCTAAGAAGGCTCTCACTGGATTCCCCTTTAGGGGCTACGGCTCTTTGGTGAGTGCCTGGATCTGTTTGCCAAGGATGGTAGGCTGCCTCAACGCAGGAGGCAGCCGTGGCTTTTTCGGGGGGGCTGGTTCTTCCCTCCCCTCCTTTCGTATTCCCAGGACTGGCTGGGGTGCACCATTTGCTGGGACATGTAGAGACCCTTGGGGCCGGGGTAAAGCCATCTTAAAGTGGAAGTCCAGTGTTTTAATGACCCCCCACACGCTGAGGCATGGCTGTGGGGGTTAAAAGGAATAAAAACAAACATCTTACCTTGTTCGGGTGTGGTTATCGCTGCTTCCACCCTGACGTTGCACAGAGCCGGGGAAGCCACTATTTGCTTCCTGACCAAGTAACCACCTGCCCTGCCTTAGCATGGAGGGGGGTCATTCTAACACTGGACTTTCACTTTAAAGCAAATTGAAAATCCCAACTGTCGAGACTTTCACTACCACGTTTGGGCATTTTGATGTCACCCGATCCACAATTCTGGAGCTGCCCGCATTTGATTCCTTCTTGAATGGCAGGGCCAGACAGTGCGCAACTTCGAGTCTGCATCCGGGCGGGTTGTGGGGTATGTAAACTTTCCGGGTGCAGCACAATCTTCCGGTCGGTGGGGAGGTAATTATGTTATTGATACACATGCTTATCAATTAACTTTTTTTTAATCTAAGGTTTTAAAAGTTGAAAAAAAAGCCACTACACCACTTTTCGACTACTTTAAGTGCCAGCCTACCTAGAGTTTTTGTCACCCTCTGTTGCCAGACCATTTTTCACTATTTTGTTCTACACATGTTCAACGGTTCAAAGGCCGTGGACGTCCCGGTCTCTCATGGGGTCCCAAGTCCAAATCTTCCCTGAGGCATGGGGTGGCGCCCTCACCCATCCGGGTGGGGGGGGGGGGGGCGGTTGCGGCTCTTTGCTCATGTCTGGAGACTGTGCGTCTCAGACCGGTGGATTCAGGAGGTGGTGTCCTCCGGGTACAAGATAGAGTTGGCAGCCTGCCCGCCCCCAAGATTCATCAGATCCCAGATGGCTAAAACACCCTGTCAGCTCAGGGCTGGCGGCTTGCGGTCCAAAGCCTTTTGGATTTGGGTGTCATCTGGCCGGTGCCCTTCCGGGAAAGGGGCAGAGGCTTCCACTCCAATCTGTTCACGGTTCCCAAAAAGGATGGGTCTCTGAGGCCCATCCTGGATTTGAAGCGCCTCAACAAATTTGTCAGGTTCAAGCATTTTTGCATGGAGACTCTGCGCTCGGCGGTCAGTACCTTGCGCCCGGGCGACTTCATGACTTCTGTGCACATCAAAGATGCTTACCTTCATGTTCCAATCTTTCCAGGTCATCGGAGATTTCTTGGGTTCACTCTGGAGAATCGGCACTACCAATTTGTGGCCTTGCCGTTCGGTCCTACCTCGGCCCCTCTGGTTTTCACCAAGGTGCTGGCGGGGGTGATGGGGTCAGGGCATACGCATCCTTCCTTATCTGGACGACATTCTGATTGCATCTCAGTCCTTCCATCAAGCCGAGCTGGATACCCAGATGGTGGTCTCCACACTCGAGTCCTTCGGCTGGGTGATCAACCATCCCAAGTCTTCACTGTCTCTCCGTCCTTGGTGAGGTCCTTTCTGGGCATGACTCTGGATATGTCTCGGGTCAAGGTGTTCCTGCCTCAGCAGAAGGTGGAGAGCCTGCAAACGCAGGCACGGTTTCTGCTTTCTTGTCCTCAGCCCTCCATTCGGCAGGGGATGCAGTTGGTGGGCCTGATGGTGTCATGCTTCGAGGCGGTCCCCTTGGCTCAGTTTCACATGAGACCTCTTCAGTTGCACCTCTTGTCAGTGTGGGATCGGGACCCTGTGTCACTGGATCAGGAATTTGCTCTGTCCCTTCTGGTCAGTCAGTGCCTCTCGTGGTGGCTGGACTCAAGGAACCTTCTTGTGGGCAGGACCTTTCTGCCCCCGTGCTGGGAGACTGTCGCCACAGATGCCAGTCTGACAGGTTGGGGGGGGGTTTGGAAGTCTCTGAAGTTCCAGGGTCAGTGGGGCCTCAAGAGGCCCATGCTCCCATCAACATTCTAGAAATACGGGCGATAATGTTAGTTCTCTCCCAGTTGACCCTACACCTTCGGAGTCGGGCTGTTCAGATCCGCTCGGACAACCAGACGGAGGTTGCCTACATCAATCATCAGGGAGGGACTCGGAGCAAGCGAGCTCTCAAGGAAGTGTCCCTGATACTGTCCTGGGCGGAAGAGAATGTTCCCTGCATCTCGGCAGTTTACATCCCGGGAGTGGAAAACCTGGAGGCAGACTCCTTGAGCAGGGGGATATCTCCTATATCTATACCAGGACAAGGTGGTGTTTCGGTTTAAGCCAGATTTCTTGCCTAAGGTTGTGTCTGCCTTTCATCTCAATCAGGACATTGTTTTGCCTTCTTTGTGTCCTAATCCTAAGGAGTGGACCTTGCATTCTTTGTATGTGGTCAGGGTTCTGAAGTTTTATTTGGTAGCTACTGAATCCTTCAGGAAGACTGATGCTCTTTTTGTTCTCCCTTCTGGACCTAGGAAGAGTTTGCCTCCGGCTAAATCCACTATCGGCAAGTGGATTCGTCAGGCGGTGGTGCAAGCCTATTCTGCTAAGGGGAAGGAGCCTCCCTTCCGTCTTACTGCTCATTCCACTCGTGCTATTGGTGCGTCCTTGGGCTTTTCAGCACCAAGCTTCTGTTGAACAAGTTTGTAAGGCCGCAACTTGGTCTTCTGTTCATACTTTTTCCAAGTTTTACCTCAGCTGATGCTGCTTTTGGCCGCAAGGTTCTTCAGGCGGCAATGGTTTGAACTGCTCGCCGTTGCCTTTGGGGATCCCACCCTACCTTACGGACACTGCTTTTGGATGTCCCAGACGTAAGGAATTAGTGAAACAGACATGCTGTATACTTGGAAAAATACAATTCTGTGAGTACTCACCTGTAGAATTGTTTTTGTGGTATACAGCACGACCTGTTTCATCCCTCCCTTGTTATCATTTTTCTTGGTTTCCTCTGTATGGTGATTTGTTCAAATGCTCCTTTTTGGGTTTTTTTTTTCATTACTGTTCTCCCGGTTTCTTGTCTAACTGCTTTGTAACACTGGGAATTTGTGGGAGGTTCCTGGCTTTTTATAGGGCCGGGAGATGCCACAAGTCTTTCTGCAGTCCACAGCGCCACCTTGTGGCGGATAACCCAGACGTAAGGAATTTGTGAAACAGGACGTGCTGTATACTACAAAAACAATTCTACAGGTATTTTTCATTGGACTCCGGCTATATGGGGCACGCCCACCGATCGGCGTGCAACAACCAGGAAGTGCCTGTATGCATGAGTGTGTGTAAGCGGGGAAACGGATTAAGCCAGAGGGAACAGCAGCGACGGGCAGACCGGCCGCCACCTGCTCACCGGCCACCACCTCTCCTCCCGCATCATTCACCAGTTGTGGCCTTCCCTGGTGCAGGCCTACCAGGATTTTGCCCACTATGCCTTATGGCCAGCCCGCCCCTGCCCTGGACAGGCATTTGTGAGTGGCTGGTGTGGGCTGGCATTAGGACATAAAGGCAAAATCCCTGCTCGTGCCCTGCACGGTTAGCAGGGATGTGCCCACTGCTTGCACATGCGCTTTTGTACCGGGGGAGAAGGTGAGTGTACCGGGCATCCTGATTTCGGATGCCCCGAGGGGAAGGAATCTCACAGCCCTGATATCTTACAGATTCCAGGGCCGATAGTCGTGGCTTTTGGTCCACTTTAAAGCTACCGCTAAGTACCCTACATTACGAAGGAGCTAATGAGACACCCATTTATTGAAGGTTAGTGAATTGATTTATGTAGATGACGGAGTTGGCATAAGCGTGTCGACAATATTACCATTAACACCCAGCCTACAGATGTAACATGCCACCTAGTGATTTAGCACACTGGTATTTTATGATCAGCAAAGCGGCGAAACAAGCTGGTCACTTAATACAGGGGTGACATGTCTATAAGTGAGCAAACATGTAAAACAGAACTCGGCAGCAGTACAATCATAATGGAAAAGTGTAATTGCCACTATATTGAGAAGTGGCACACTCTAAAAAGTCACAACATAACATATTCAAAAATACATTAGAGCAAATAGTTTGTGCTATCTTGGTAATTCTCTATTTATCTAGTAATCCCAAAATCAATCATCAACAGAAAGTGCACACCAAATTAAAGTTGCAAAAAGTTAGTTATATATATTTGAGACAGATGTATTAAATATCATACATCTCATGAGAAGTAGATACATTATTAAAAATATGCAGGGTAGCAAAACAAAGTAGCACTTAAGGTGATCTTAGATCCAAGAAAGAAAGTTTATGTCTTCAATGATTGTCAGTGATTATCACATAAGGGATAAAAGAACCATAAAGTCAAAATGTAAATGGTATCAATTTGAAAGATGGTCAGTTTTGCAGTTTTGCAAGCATACAACTCTCCATGGCAAAAAAAGTTTGACATTCAAACAGTCCTAAAATCCTGCATCAAAAAGGTTATATGGATGCTAGTTTTACAATAAGCATAGGGGAACATTGTTTCAAAGCACAACACACTATTTCAAGAAATAGCCAAACAAACATGCCACTGAATATAATAGCAAGCATAGTATGTTTTTTACCAATATAGTGGTGTGATCAGGGCGCTCATCCCATCTTCTAGGAACACATGACCACCAGAATACACAAATGCTCCTGAACCACAGGTTTAGGTAAGTAGACCTGGTTGCTGTGGGTCTGATGGGGGTTGACCCATTGCCTGGCTCTGGAGGCAGCCTGCCAGGGACCCAGGGGACTCCATGGGGATAGGCCAGATTCCCATATCCCTGACTCCTAACCAGAAAGGGGGGGGGGGGGGGGTCCGCTCTAGCATCAAACCAAGTATGCGAACAGTCTCAGTCATTGTGGAAATCATCAGGGGGGATTTCCAGGTCCCCCTTTCCACCACCCCCTCCCTCCTCTGATACCAGATGGCAGCCGAGCAGCTTGTGAGGCTACCAGGATGTACAACTGCGGGTGGTCTATTATTCCAAGTATGTTTCACACCCTGCTTCTGAAGTAGTCATTACACTTGGGTTATGTCCAGTAGAGGGCGAACTTCTGCAGAGATGACTAGAAAGAAGCCCCTCCCGGCCCATAAATACCTGGGACCTCCCACACATTCCTCAGATAAGTCTCTGCAGACGGCGAAGCAAGTCAAGGAGATGGCTGTCTATCCTTCCCTTGCAGGTAAGCCGGGTTTACACCCGGCCACTTGTCCCTATTTCTGCCTGGACTTTTATTCCTTGGCTGTGAGTCCGGGTAAGGGTAGGTTACACCTTAGAGGTGTACTGTATAGGAGCTATGCTCCTCCGTGAGACCCTATCCAAAGGGTAGGCGACCGCCAGGTTTGTGATCCTGGTATGGGATGCCCTGTCCGTTTTTATTTTCCCTACGCTACCTTAGGTAGTTTGGGACCCCCCCCCCCTCCGTTACTCCCCGTCTTGGATTATAGGGGGGGGACCTGTACCTCCATTTTGCGGATTGTGGTTCTTTCGCGGGTCAGCGTGTGTGTGTGTGTGTGTGTGTGTGTGTGTGTGAGTGAGTGTGCTTGAGAATGATTGTGCGCACTCTAGTTTAATTTGCCAGGTCCGCACGGCTGTTGCTCAGCGGCGGCGGGCTGGCTCCCTAAAGAACGGCCCGGCTCTGCAGCATGGCTGGGAGCGCGGCCATTCCCTCTGTTCACTTTCAGTCAGGAGAGGGTGGCGGGGCCAGGCGCTTGGCCCGCCCCTCTCCTCTGGCGCCCTTTGCGGTCCTCAGCCAATGGCTGGGTACTGCTGTCTCTAGCCATGGTTGGGAGGGGGCGGGGCCACGCGCGATCCGCGCTTGCCCGCCCTCCTTCTTCTCTCTGCGCTGGATGGACGCCATTTCCTCTGGTTCTCTGTGAGTGCCCTGCGGGGCCTGTTCGTTTTTATTGGTGGGTGTGTTTCTTGTGATATATATATATATATATATATATATATATATATATATATATATATATATATAATATATATATATATATATATATATATTTGATATTATATGTTATCGGTGAATGAATGATTTTATATGTATTTAGCTCTTGGTGTGCTTTTATGGTACCTTATATTGTGCTCTCAGGGGGAATACCTTACCTTAGGTAAAAGGGGGTTCTCCTGGTCCTTAGGTCCCTCGCTCATTTGGGGTCTATTCCTTGTCATTCACAAATCCTCCCACTAACGGACATAAGGGGCATCCCGGGTAGCTTATTAGCGTAATTCCCACTGATCATTGCGACTACCATAAAAAATCACCGTATGGAGGCTTCCCAGGATACCGGGCTCGGGATCCCTTTGGGGCAACCTCGGCAGTTGTGGTTTGTGGGGTATCCCTTGCGGGGGATAATGTGCTTATTTGTATACGATGTGCACAGCAGGCCATTGAGCGCCAATCCAGGCCCCTGGGGTCTGGATCAGCGCCGCTGGCCTCATCACCTACACCCCCACGCCTGGCTTTGACCCCAAGTGACACTGTCATTAGCGTGCAGTCGCAATCTGATGTATGTGCTTATTGGCCGACATTGAGAGGATGATTGCTAGCTTTGCGACCCAGGTAGGCTAAGAGACGGCATTTGGTGCCGGCTGCGCCGGCCTTTGATTATGATTATGACCCGTTCACTTGGTCTGATTATTCCCCGCTTGAAGAAGGGGGATTGTTTTCAGGACCCTGTAGGCTCTGATGATCAGCAGTTCTTTGATGGACGCTGGGCAGGAGCGTGTGGATACTGCGGATCCCCCCAGACTTCTGGCCCATATTTTTGAGGTTCTTGCTATTTCGCTTTGTGTTTCCTGATCAGACGTATTTTTACAAATTGATTCTTTAGGAATGGGAAAGGTCCAGCCGGCTTTCCGGCGTCCCTCAGGAGTGGGATAGGAAGTATCCCTTCCTGGTGGTCACGGTGAAGCGTCACCCCCAGAAGTACGCTCGATTCTGGGGTTGTTCAACACATTGGTTGTGCATTCACCAGACTCCACCACGCGTAGGATGGTGAGGACCGTTGTCTTGATCAAATGGCGCCACGCGCCTTTGCCGGTGTGGGTTCGGCCCTGCGCCCCGTTTGTGCTTCAGCTCTCACGGCTGTAGCTACCAGATGTGTAATTAGGGGCCTGTTGAAGGGTCCCCATCTTGACCCTGCTAGTGATGTGTTTGCAGCACTTACGAGGTGTGATTTGTTTATGACCTTTGTCTTATCAGCTTGGTCGATGCAATATGCATGTGTAGTCGAACCTCGGCTTTGCTTTTGGCTATACGCAATGGGCGGCTGAGATGGCGGCTAAGAAGGCGCTTGCAGGGCTACCCTTCTTGGATATGCGTCTGTTTGGAGATTAATTGGACTCGGTGGCGAAAGGAGGAAAGCTGCCACAACGCAAAACGCAATGCCGCTCCTTTCGGGGTGCAGGCTCCTTTACTCCTTCCTTTTGTGGCTCTCGAGCAAGCAGGGGAGTTGCTTACTCTGCGTTCAGAGGTGACTCCTGGGGTAGGGGCAGAGGACGTGCCTGCCCCGGAACTGCCTGGGGTGCCAAACCCAGGGCTGTTGCCAAGCCCTCTCAGCATTGAGGGGGCGCCCTCATCCTCGCGGGTGGGGGACGGCTACGGCACTTTGCCCAGTTCTGGTCCTGGAAGGTCACAGACAAATGGATCCTGGAAGTGTTCTCTTCCGGGTACAAGCTGGAGTTCGAGTTCCGGCCTCCTCCCAGATTCCTCAGGTCTCTGGTTCCTTCGGACCCCCGGGCTGCACAGGGGCTGTTGTTGGCAGTACAAAATCTTCGGGAGTTGGAGGTCATTTGCCCGGTGCCCTTCTCACAGAGATGCCGGGGCCATTATTCCAGCCTTTTTACAGTGCCCAAAAAAAGGATGGTTCCATAAGACCCATTCTGGTTTTTTAAAAATTCTCAACAGGTTCATCAGGACCAAGAAATTTTGCATGGAATCTCTGCGCTCGGCCATCAATTCTCTTCGTCCAGGGGACTTTACGATGTCCATGGACATCAAGGACGCTTACCCTCATGTGCCGATCTTCCCAGGTCGTCAGCGGGTTGTCAGGTTTGTGGTGGGAAATCAGCACTGCTAGTTTGTGGCTGTTCCCTTCGGACTGACCTTGGCACCACAGGTGTTCACCAAGGTGTTGGCGGGTGTAATGGCCCTTTTCAGAGCCCAGGGCATTCGCATTGCGCCGTATCTGGATGACATTCTCATCACGGCATCCTCTCTCAGCCATGCAGAGCTGGACACCAGGACGGTGGTGACATCGCTGGAGAGGTTCGGTTGGGTGATCATCTACCCTAAGTCTTCTCTCTCCTTGTCAAGGGAGGTTTCCTTTCTGGGCATGAATCTGGATACCATTTTAGACCAGAGGGTTTCTGCCTCAGTCGAAGGTGCAGATGGTACAAGATTTGATACGTCTTCTTCTTTCCAACCCTCGCCTGTCCGTCCGGCAAAGGATGAGGCTAGTGGGGTTGATGGTGGCCTCCTTTGAGGCTGTTCCCTTTGTTCAGTTTCACATGAGACCTTTTCATATTTATCTGTTAGCGGTTTGGGACAGATGCCTCTGTCTTTGGATCAGTTGTTTGTGCTGTCTCCCCTGGTTCGGCGGTCTCTTCAGTGGTGGCTGGAACCGAGGAATCTTCTGAGGGGCAGACCTTTTTGGACCCCTTGTTGGGAGCAGGTCAACATGGATGCCAGCCTGTTGGGCTGGGGGGGGGGTTCTGGCTGGAACATCAGTTCCAGGGGCTGTGGGGTCCTTAAGAGACTCGCACCCCCATTAACGTCTTGGAGCTGAGGGCTATCTGGTTGGTGCTGTTGCACTTGACGCTTCACCTCCAAGGCTTACCGGGTCAGGTTCGATCAGACCATCGGACTGCAGTTGCTTACATCAGTCACCAAGGCGGGACTCGCAGCAGTAGTGCCCTCAGTGAGGTTTTCTCTGATTCTTGCATGGGTCGAGAGCAATGTTCCATGCATCTCGGCGGTGTACATTCCAGGTGTGGAGAACATGGAAGCGGACGCCCTCGTCGGGGGGTCCTCTTGTCGAGGGGAATGGTCCCTCAACATCAAGGTATTTCTTTCCATTTTGTCCCAGGTGGGGGTTTCCGGAGGTGGATCTCTTTGCCTTCCGTCACAACCACAAGCTCCCTGCTTTTTTGTCTGGGTCTCAGGATACTCTGGCTCTGGCAGGGGCTGTCATGTCCCTTGCCTGGAGGGATCTGGGTCTCCTGTACCTGTTTCCTCCCTTCTCCATGGCTGGCAGGGTGGTGTGCATGCTGGTTCAAGTGGATGTGCCAGCAACTCTGGTGGCTCCAAGGAGGCCAAGACAGGTGTGGTCCGCAGACGTCGTGTGGATGACAGGCATTCGGTACTGGTTGCCTCTGCATCAGGATCTGGTCACTCAAGGTCAGCTTTGTTGCCCAAATTTACAAACGCTGGATTGACGGCGTGGCTGCTGAAACCTCCTTTTTTAAAGATGAAAGTTTGTCTGATGCCGTGATCCAGACACTTGTTGGGGCTAGGAAGAGGTCTTCCTCTAACATCTACTACAGGACTTGGCGGTCCTATATTGATTGGTGCAAGGCTATGGCCTTGCCTTGTAGGGTGTTTTCGATTCCCAGGATTTTGGAGTTTCTTCAATATGGTTTGGACCTGGGTTTTCAGCTTAGTACCTCGAAAGGACAGGTCTCCGCCTTGGCGGTTTTCTTTCAAAGGTCTTTGGCTCTTCACCCTTTGGTTAAGACTTGTATTTGGTTCTGTCGGCTTCCTTTTGAGCCGATGCAGGATGTTGCACTTTCCATTCTCACGAAAAAGGTTGTCTTTTTTGGTGACTATTAACTCTGTTCGATGTGTTTCTGAGTTGGCGGCTCTGTCTATTCAGGCCCCTTGCTTTGAAAGACTTCAGGACAAGGTGGTCTTCTGTTTTTAGCCAGATTTCCTACCTAAAGTAGTCTCTGCCTTTCTTCTCAATCAGGATGTGGTTCTCCCTTCCTTGTGTCCTAAGCCTAGCTATGACAAGGAGAGGGCCCTGCACTCTTTGGATGTGTTGGTTGTGTGATGTACTATTTGGTGGCTAATTCTGTAGGACGGACGCCTTGTGTGCCCTCTGGGCCCCAGTAGGGTTTGGCGCCCGTCAAGTCTACCATTAGTAAATGGATATGTCTGGCCATTGTTGGGGCCGATACTGCCGAGGGGAGGGATCCCCCTTTTCAGATCTCTGCTCATTCTACTCGTGCTGTTGGGGTTTCCTGGGCTTTTCAGCACTAGGCTTCTGTTGAACTAGTTTGTACAGCTGCTACTTGGTTTTCTGTTCTTACCTTTCCAAGTTTTATAAGGTTGATGTGCGGGCCTCAGCGGATGCTGTTTTTGGCCGCGAAGTTCTGCAAGCTGCAGTGGTTTCATTTGTGCACTGATCCCCGCCCTTTTTGGACACTGCTATTGGATGTCCCAAGTGTAATGACTACTTCCGAAGCAGGGTGTGAGACATACTTGGAATAATACCATTTTGTGATTACTCACCTGTAAAATGGGTATTACAAGTATGTCTCACACCCTGCTTCGCCCCACCCTGAGTTGTATCTTGGATCCTCTATATGGTGATATTTTTTTCTCATAGGTTTTATTTGCTCTTCCTGCTCCCCTTACTGCTTTCTTATGCTGGGGAATGTGTGGGAGGTCCCAGGTATTTATGGGCCGGGAGGGGCTTCTTTTTTCTAGTCATCTCTGCACAAGTTCGCCCTCTACTGGACATAACCCAAGTGTAATGACTACTTCCGAAGCAGGGTGTGAGACATACTTGTAATACCCATTTTACAGGTGAGTAATCACAAAATGGTATTTTTCACTGGCTAGAGCAGGTTTGTGGAGCTCGCCGGAGGCCAGGCTGCAGTATGTGCACGCCTCTTCTGTTTTTTCAGCTTAATGGAAGGGGGGAGGGATCTGCTGCAGGGGGTGGTTCCACCCGGCAGCTTCAAAGATGTCAGCGTTAGGCGACGCTGCAAAACCCAGGTAAAGCACGTGCTTCGTCTTAAATCTATAAGATTCCCGGGCCAATCAGCTCCCTCCCCGCGGGGCATCCGAAATCGGGATGCCCCGCAGAAGTGGACCCGCAGAAGTGGACCAACACCCAGGATAGTGAGAATCCTGGGTGTTGGTCCACTTTGTGTCTTTTTTCTGGCCTCCCTCTCATTTTACCTTAAAGGGTTAAGACTCAACAATTAGGAACCTTACTGATTAGGGCCTCTACCCTACATCAGGCTTCAGAATGGCGGATCAGGCAGGGGAATCCTTTCAAGTCCTTGCTTCTCTATCATCTACTGTGGGAGACTCAACATCCTTACAACCTGATTAATCCAGTTTCATTGGAAACTCTGTTGGCCACTCAGTTTGGGAAGGAGGGGTCCTGCTCTGCTCTGGTAAGTCCCTTATTCTTAGTATACAGTACGTCCTGCTCCAAATCTAATACTTACAGTTGGGATATACTCCGCCAGATGGCGCTGGACTGCAGAGACATCGGAAATGGGCTCCTCCCGGCCCCTCAAATACCCAGGGACCTCCCACAAATCCCCAGAATTTCTCTGCAGTCTGGCTGGGAAGGGCGAGAAATTGGCTCTCTACTCGTAGGTGAGCGGGCTTATTAACCTGCGGCCCTGTAGGACTATTCCCACCCGGTCCACTAGTAATATGCCTCCCAGCCTTGGCTGCGCTGGTCGGGTGAAGGTAGGCAGCACCGCCGTTGGTGCTTAGGAGCGCTGCTCCACCTCAATCCCCCACCAAAGGGTAGGCGGTTTAGGCTTATGGTCAGCCTCTATGGGATGCCCCTCCCGCACTTTTGCCCCTTGCCCCTGCCTATCGGTGGTCCCTATTTAAGTGGCTGCCGTCCTCCCTCATCCTCCTTGTAGTCTCCAGGGGAAAAGAGGGGGGGGTGTATGTGTGTAGATATGTATGTTATGCAGTCTTTTCACATGACTTTTTCTTGTGTCAGCCGCCTCGCTGACTGGTCTTTATTGCTTTTAAATTTACCTCCGCCGCGCGCTGACTTGGTTCCGCGCTTGGCGGCGGCATTACCTCAGGCGCTGGTGCGCCATCATTGCCTGTTGGCCTTTCTGGCTTCGCGCTCTTCGGGGGGGCGGGGCCCGTCTTTGGCGCGTTCCGCGTCATCGCTATTAATGGCCCGCCCTTCGAGGTATACCGACGACATCTTTTCTGACTTGGT
This sequence comes from Gastrophryne carolinensis, assembly GCA_027917425.1. Taxonomy (NCBI): domain Eukaryota; kingdom Metazoa; phylum Chordata; class Amphibia; order Anura; family Microhylidae; genus Gastrophryne; species Gastrophryne carolinensis. The sequence continues at coordinate 276,180,342 of CM051234.1, forward strand.
TGGCCTATGCGCGACGGACTCCTACCTACCGCGGTCCGTAAGTGCCCTAGCGGGCGGCTTTATCTGCTTCACTTTTGTTACGATGTACTTAAGGTCTTGTTTGCCTATGTCTTTCAAGCGGGACGGAGCCTTCTTGGCTTCTCCCGGCCCTGTTCTTAGTATATTACTTGTAGGCCTTGTAAAAATTATACTCCCACGTCCCTAGCGGGTTATTGGGGCATCCAGGGTTGCTATATAGCGTTATTCCCTATCGGCGTATAGCGCCGCTATAATCACCATATGGAGGCATCCCAGGATAATGTTACCGGGGTCCCTTTGGGACAAGACCGGCTCTGAGTAGCATGTGGGCAGCCTCATGCGGACAAGGCGCGGGTCTGTGTACCCTGTGCTCAGCAGGTGCTTGCACTGCAATCTGGCCTGCCAGTGGCTGCATTCACAGAAAAATATCCAGCTTGAAGGAATAAAACGTAACTTTTACTGTAGAATCCAAAAAATAAAAAAAGTCCATAAGCAAAAAGTGGTACAAGCATCAGTGTCAGTGGCCCGTATAACACCCCCTCCCCCACCAAACACCGTGACGCGTTTCAGGCTAACACGAGCCCTTAGTCATACCCTGCCAGTGGCTGCACCTCGTTTCACTTCACCTACTCCCCCAAGCTTAAATCTCACTCCTGCTGAGTTGCATACTAGTGGGGATTGTCAGCCTGATGTGTCTTCTAGACTGGCTACTGTTGAACAGATTATTGCGAAATCTTTAGCGCGTAAGGCCCCTGCTAAGAAGCGGCACTTGACTCCTAATGTTACTGTTCACCTGATTCTACTACCCCGCGGGAAGCCGAAGACCGGCGTATTGATCAGCTAGCATCCCACGCCTTTGCATGTGCGGGGATGGCGCTGCGCCCGGTCTGTGCCTCTGCCATTACTGCTGTGGCCACTAGAACCCTTATCAGAAATATGCTTGATAGTGCCCCTGATGATTTGCCTTGTGAGGTGTTTAATGCACTCTCCAGTTGTGATGTTTTTGTAAATTTTGTCCTCTCAGCATTGGATGACACCATCAGAATGTGTGCCAGAACTTCTGCCCTCTTGGTGGCTATATGCCGCTTGGTTTGGCTGCGCCAGTGGGCTGCTGACAACACTGCCAAGAAGGCCCTCACTGGGTTTCCCTTTAAAGGTCTAGGTCTGTTTGGAGACCTGGACCTTTTTGCTAAGGGAGGCAGGTTACCCCAGCGCAGGCGGCAACCTCGGCCCTTTCGGGGTCAGGGTTCCTTCTCCTCCCCTTACCGTGGTGCAAGACAGGGAAGGGGGGTTTCTTTCCCTGGGGCCCGGGGAGATTTCTGGGGTAGAGGCAGAGGAGGTGGACGTCCTGGCTCCTCCTGGGGTCCCAAAGCTAAATCCTCTCCCAAGCCCCCTCAGGCATGATGGGGCGCCCTCACCCATCCGGGTGGGGGGACGGCTGCAGCACTTCGCTCACGTCTGGAGGCTTCATGTCTCAGACCGGTGGATTCAGGAGGTAGTGTCCTCCGGTTACAAGATAGAGTTTGCTGCCGATCTCCCTCCAAGATTCAACAGATCCCGGATTCCTCAGTTCCCTGTGTTAGCTCAGGAGCTAGTGCAAGCAGTGCAAGGCCTCCTGGAGCTGGGGGTCATCTGCCAGGTCACTTTAAGAGAAAAAGGCAAGGGCTTTTATTCCAACCTATTCACAGTACCCAAAAAGGATGGTTCTGTCAGGCCCATCCTGGACTTGAAGATCCTCAACAAGTTTGTCAGGGGCAGGCGCTTTCGCATGGAGACTCTGCGCTCTGCCATCAGTTCCCTGCGCCAAGGGGATTTCATGACTTCTGTGGACATCAAAGATGCTTACCTTCATATTCCTGTGTTCCCAGGTCCAAGGTTCCTCAGGTTCGCTCTGATGGATCAACACTACCAATTTGTGGCCTTGCCCTTTGGCCTCACTTCAGCTCCCAGGGTGTTCACCAAGGTGCTGGCTGGCGTGATGTCTCTTCTCAGGGCGTCCGCATGCTTCCCTATCTGGACAACATCCTCATCACTTCCCAGTCTCTACATCAGGCAGAGTTGGATACTCAGCTGGTGGTGTCCACTCTGGAGTCATTTGGATGGGTGATCAACCAAGTCCTCATGCAGCAGGGTGTTTCAATCTCTGTGTCACCGTTGGGGCCAACCAGATGTGGATCTGTTTGCGTCCCATCACAACCTTCCAGCTTTTCTCTGTCCTGGGATCCTCTGGCCCTGACCTCAGATGCGCTAGCAATGTCATGGAAGGACTTTCAGTTCCTGTATGTCTTCCCCCCCCCCCCCCCCCCAACTCCCCTGTTGGGCAGGGTTCTGTGCAAGATTGCTCTGGAAGGAGTGCCAGCAATTCTGGTGGCCCCCAGGTGGCCAAGAAGAGTGTGGTTCGCAGACGTGGTACAGCTGGCAGTAGATCAGTACGCTCTGCCCTTGGTGCCAGATCTGATCACTCAGGGCTCACTACGCCATCCCAATTTACAAACTCTGCCTTTGACGGCTTGGCTGCTGAAACCTCCATCTTGATGGAGAAGGGGCTGTCTTCCTCAGTTGTGGATACTTTGATTAAAGCTAGGAAGAAGTCTTCCTCTTCCATTTATTACAGGGTTTGGCGTGCCTACATTGACTGATGTGAGTCTCAGTCTCTTCCCTGTCGTGTGTTCTCTATTCCCAGGATTCTGGAGTTCCTGCAGCACGGGTTGGAGATGGGGCTCCAACTCATTACTCTGAAGGGTCAGGTTTCTGCCCTGGCTATTTTCTTCCAGAAGTCCTTTGCTCAGCACCCTCTGATCAGGATTTTTTTCCAGGGGGTCACTCATGTGTGTCCCCCACGTAAGCCTATGGTGCCTGTTTGGGATCTGAACTTGGTTCTGTCAGCCTTGCAGGGTGCTCCCTTTGAACCTGTGCAGGATGCTGCCTTGGCCATTCTTACGCTCAAGATTGTATTTCTGGTGGCTATCACTTCTGTCAGGCGTGTGTCTGAGTTGGCGGCGCTGTCCAGCCCCCCTACTATGAGAGACACCAGGACAAGGTGGTGTTTCGTTTCAAACCTGACTTTCTACCTAAGGTAGTGTCTGCTTTTCATTTGAATCAGGATATTGTTCTTCCTTCTGTGTGCCCTAATCCTAGCAATGCTAAGGAGAGAGTTTTGCACTCTTTGGATGTGGTTAGGTGTCTGATGTACTATCTGGTGGATACTGCACCTTTCTGAAAGACTGATGCTCTTTTTGTGGTCCCTTCTGGTCCTAGGAAGGGTTTGGCTCCTGCCAAGTCTACTATCAGCAAGTGGATTGGTCAGGCTGTGATTCAGGCCTACTCTAAGGGGAAGAATCCTCCCTTCCGCCTTACTGCTCATTCCACTCGTGCTATTGGTGCCTCTTGGGCTTTTCAGCACCAGGCTTCTGTTGAACAAGTTTGCAAGGCTGCTACTTGGTCTTCTGTTCATACCTTTTCAAAGTTTTACAAGGTTGATGGGCCTCAGCTGACGCTGTTTTTGGCCGCAAGGTTTTGCAGGCGGCAGTGGTTTAAACTGCCTGCTGCTGATTTTTCTTGGGGATCCCACCCTACTTTATGGACACTGCTATTGGATGTCCCAACTGTAAGTATTAGATTTGGAGCAGGATGTACTGTATACTAAGAATAATACAATTCTATGATTACTCACCTGTAGAATTGGTATTATGAGTATACAGTACATCCTGCTCCAACCCACCCTTGGTTTGCATTTTCTTGGATCCCCTGTATGGTGATTGTTATCATTGTTATAGTTGATAGTTTGGATTGTTTAATTCTCCTGGCTTCTCCTTAACTGCTTTTCAGTGCTGGGGATTTGTGGGAGGTCCCTGGGTATTTGAGGGGCCGGGAGGAGCCTATTTTCGATGTCTCTGCAGTCCAGCGCCATCTGGTGGAGTATATCCCAACTGTAAGTATTAGATTTGGAGCAGGACGTACTGTATACTCATACCAATTCTACAGGTGAGTAATCACAGAATTGTATTTTTCAGTATTTCCAGTCCAGGTCGTCCCAGAAGTGATGACAGTTGGGTTATCCACCACCAGGTGGCGCTCGACTGCAAGATCAAAAGATGTAGCTCCTCCCGGCCCCCTATAAAGTCAGGTGACACTCTGATTCCCCAGTGTTCATCTTACAGTCTGCTGCTAAGGATCATTTTGGATACTCTCTCCTGGTTACTGCAGCTGAGCTGGGCCTTCTAGCCTGTTGGCCACTGCACCCTTATTCCCGCTGTTCCCGTGGACCCATTTCTGCCTCCCACCCTTGGCTGATCGGGACGGTGAAGGTAGGGTGAACGCCGGGTCAGGCATTGACAGAGCTAGGCTCTGGGCCCGCAGACCCTGACTAAAGGGTGATGGTGAGCCTATGGGGGGGGAGGAACCACTCTATGCCCACGGGTTATGCCCTTCCCTTTCCCACAAGCTTTGTTATATATGGTGTCATTTGTGCATTACTGTGCCTCTGGCAAACTCCTGTATGGATATGCGCTGTTTTTTTTCTTGCTGACATACTTACCTCCCTCGTTCCCTCGGCTCCCTCTCCTCTCCCCCCTCCATCTTGGACAGCGCTGTGTGGGGCGGCGCCGCGCGGCGGAGCTATATGTCTTCTGAGGCCGCGGCCTTTGTTGTACTGTGTGGGTGCAGCCCGCCCCTCAAGGATCGCATGAGCTGCTGCCCTGCGCCATCTTGAGCTGCCTGTAGTCCTCCGCGCACCGTCGCTGGTGGTGCCGTGAGTCCCTCTTCTTAACTGATTTTGTTCATGTATTTTGCGCTTGTGTTGTGGGATTCTCATGGCCTTTCTTGCTTGTGTCTTCCAGGTGGGCCCCTAATCACCATAATGTAGGCTTCTGGGGATAGTGAGCTAGGGGCCCCATCTGGACGGGTAAAGCTCTGCCCCATGTGCGGTATTAGCCCCTTGGGCAGACTAGGCACTGTTCGTGTCACTTGCGCCAGGAGCGTCATTTTGGAGCATGAGCGGGCGGGTGTATCTGCCTCTAGCCCTTTATTGCCTGTGGCCTCTCCTGAACCCCCGCTGCTGCACTCCGCCCCCAGCGAGGGGGAAGCCAGCAGGGGGTCCCAAGTTGACTTGGCATACCGGGTGGCCAGCCTTGAGAAACAGATCTCTCGCACGGCTCCTAAGAAGGCCTCAAGCGGCGGCACCTCGAGCCCGTTTATTCTGATGATGATGATTTGTTTGGAGGCCCAGGCTCCGTGGAGGAAGGCGAGTTGCATGAGGACTCCATCTCCACTGTGGATTATTCTGCAGGCTTTGGCAGCAGGCCTGGTTCTTCCTCGGACAAGAACACGTGGCTCCCTGATGATACGGAGAAGTTGTTGGCTTCTGTTTTTGAAACGCTGCACATTGCTCCTCCTAGAGCAGCTAAGAGGAAGCAGGGTGATTTGTTTAGACCTGAAAGACAGAGGCGAGTCTTTCCGGAGCAGGCCCATTTTTCTAATATATGATTTTCAAATGTCATGCCTTCACCTTTTGGTGCCTGGTTCTGTCCTGTTTGTGCCGTGGCTATTGTCTCTCTTGCCATCAGAAAGAAGTTGAGACGTCTGGTTTACATTGCTAAGTCTCGCAAGCGGGCGGAGGAGTATAAGGACCTCAAGGCTTGCGTGGAGTTTATTGCCTTCGTTGTTTCGGCTATGGATGATGGGGTCCGGCTCGGTGCCAGGGTCTCGCCGCTGCTGGTTGCGCTTCGCCGCTCGCTCTGGTTGCGGCAATGGTCGGCTGAGGCCGCGGCCAAAAAGTCGCTCACCAGTATTCCCTTTGTGGGCCACAGATTGTTCGGGGAGCGTCTGGACCTCCTGGTCAAGGACGGAAGACTCCCTCAGCGACGAAGGTCTGCGCGGCCCTTTCGGAGTTCCTCTGCCTATCGCTCTTTTCGAGGAGGAAGAGGCTCTTCATTTTCAGGTACTCGCAGAGACTCCTGGGGACAAGGTAGGTCCCGCAGCCGACCCAATCCCTCCTGGGGATCCAAGTCCAAGCCCCCTGCCAAGGCCCCTCAGGCATGAGGAGGCGCCCTCGCCCTTTCGTGTGGGGGGACGGCCTCTATTTGCTCACTTGTGGAGACAGCATGTCTCGGATCGGTGGATTCAGGAGGTGGTGTCCTCCGGTTACAAAATAGAGCTGGCAGTCTGGCCGCCCCCAAGATTTCTTCAGTCTCGAATTTCCCAGAACCCATTGACGGCACAGGGCCTGCAAATGGCCGTCCAACACCTCCTGCTGTCAGGTGTGATTTGTCCTGTGACTCGGCAGGAACGGGGTCTAGGCTTCTACTCCAATCTTTTCACGGTGCCCAAGAAGGACGGAACGCTGAGACCTATCCTGGACCTGAAGGGTCTCAACAGGTTTGTCAGAGTCAGACATTTCCGCATGGAGACCTTGCGGTCTGCAGTGAGCTCGCTTCGGCCTGGCGACTTTCTAACAACAGTGGACATAAAGGATGCTTATCTGCACATCCCGTTTTTTTCCGGGGCATCAGAAGCTCTTGAGGTTTGCGTTGGAGGATCATCCAGCACTATCAGTTTGTGGCTCTGCCGTTCGGGATCTCCTCAGTCCCCCGTGTGTTCACCAGGGTGCTGGCGGGCATCATGGCTATCCTGAGGAACCAGGGCATTCGAGTGCTTCCTTATCTAGGCGATTGCGGCATGTCATGCTTCGAGGCGGTGCCCTTCGCCCAGTTCCACATGAGACCTCTTCAGTTGAACCTGTTGACCGGCTGGGACCGGACGCAGTCCCTGGAACAGGGTTTTTCACAGTCTCCCCCGGCCAGACAGTCCCTCGTGTGGTGGCCAGACATCTTTTGGTGGGCAAGTCCTTTCTGACTCCCCGGTGGGAAATTGTTACCACGGACGCCAGTCTGACCGGCTGGGGAGGCTTTTGGCAAACGCAGAAGATCCAGGGTCAGTGGGGGCCGCAGGAGGCCCATTTGCCCAGCAATCTCCTGGAGCTGAGAGTGATGCGCTTGGTGCTTCTTCCCTTGAAGCCCCACTTACGGGGCCACGCGATCCAGGTTCGCTCGGACAATCAGACGGCTGTCGCCTACATCAATCACCAGGGAGGGACTCGGAGCAAGCGAGCCCTCCAGGAGGTGACCCAGATTCTTACTTGGGCGGAGAAAAATGTTCCCTGCATCTCGGCGGTATACATTCCTGGGGTAGAAAACCAGGAGGCGGACTCCCTGAGCAGGAGTGCCTCTCGTCTGGGGGAATGGTCTCTCAGCAACGAGATCTTTCATGCCCTGTGTCTCTGCTGGGGATGTGGACCTGTTTGCGTCCAGACACAATCACAAGCTCCCAAGGTTCGTCTCCCTCTCAAGAGAGCCTCTGGCATTTGCCACAGACGCTCTGGCAATTCCTTGGACAGAGTTCAGGCTCTCTTTTGCATTTCCTTCGTTTCCACTCCTGGTCCGGGTGCTGCGCAAGTTAGCGCAGGAGGGGGTACCAACCATCCTGGTGGCTCCTCGCTGGCTGAGACAGAGTTGGCTCGCGGACATAGTTCAGATGTCAGTCGATCGCTACATCATGCCCATCGACCCAGAACTTCTCACTCAGGGATCGCTGCGACACCCCAATTTACAGACGCTGGCTTTGACGGCCTGGCTATTGAAACCTCAATCCTGACGGAGAAGGGGCTGTCTGCCATGGTTGTGCAGACCATGATTCAGGCTCGGAAGAGGTCTTCTTCCATAATATAGTACAGAGTCTCCCTTGTCGCACTTTCTCTATCTCTAGGGTTTTGGAGTTTTTACAACATGGCTTGGACTTGGGTCTCCTGCTGAGCACCCTTAAGGGCCAGGTTTCGGCCTTGGCCATCTTTTTTCAGAGATCCTTCGCCAGTCATAGATTAATCAAGACTTTTTTTCCAAGGAGTTACTCATGTACGTCCACCGTGTAAGCCTGTATTACCGGTGTTGGACTTTGGTGCTTTCTGCTCTCCAGGTTCCCCCTTTTGAGCCTTTGTGCGAGGCGGCATTGTCTATTTTGACTTGAAGGTGATCTTTTTGGTAGCCATCACCTCGGTGCGTCGCGTGTCAGAACTGGCTGCGCTTTGTTTGAAGCCTCCTTACTTTGAGCGGCATAAGGGTAAGGTGGTATTTCGCTTTAAACCTGAATTTTTGCCTAAGGTCTTTATTCTAAGTATACAGCACGTCCTGTTCCAGAAGATATTTCTTACACTTGGGTTATACCTCCAGTAGATGGCGCTGAAATGCAGAGACAGAAAAGTGGCTCCTCACGGCCCCATATATACCAGGTACCTCCCACAAAATCCCCAGTTCTTCTCTGCAGTCCTGGCTGCGATGACTAGAAGATGGCTCTCTTTACTCGCAGGTGAGCGGGGTTATTAGCCTGCGGCCCTGTAGGACTATTCCCACCCGTTTTCTTTTACTGCCTCCCAGCTCATGCTGCTCTGGTTCGGGTGAAGTTAGGCAGCAACGCTGTCAGGTGCTAAGGAGCGCTGCTCCAACCACAGTCTCCCACCAAAGGGTAGGCAGTATAGGCCCATGGTGAGCCTTATGGGATGCCCCTCCCGCGACTTATGCCCCCTGTCCTCGCAGTTGGCTCCCTTTTAGGCTGGCCGTCGCTTCCCCTTCACTCTCCCTGGTAGATCTTGGGGGGGTGCATGTCTTTATTATATGATGCGATTGATCCCTTTTTGATTTGGTTGCACTGATTTCTTTAGCCGCCGCACGCTTGTACTCGCTCTGCGGTCGGTGGTGACATCGCCTCAGGCGCTGCTGCGCCATCATTGGCTTGCCTTGTCAGGTGGGCGCGTTTTTGCGCTCTTGAGGGGGGGCCTTGCGGCTGACGCGTTCTGCATCACTGTCTCTGCGGCCCGCCCCTCAAGGTATATGCGGGCGCCATTTTAGTTCTCTGCTGCGTGTACCTGGTGTCTCCCTATCGCGGTCCGTAATTGCCCCTGCGGGCTGATTTATTTTGCTTTTTCTCTGTATTGCATATTGCTTATGGGATCTTTTTGCTTATGTCTTGCAGGCGGGTCAAACTTTGTGGTTTCTCCCGGTCCTATCCCTCTATTTATGGCTCTTATTGGAGGGCTATTATATTCCCTTACTCCCACTTCCCTAGCGGGTTATTGGGGCATCCCGGGTTGCTATTATTAGCGTCAATCCCTATTGGCCTGTTGTGCCGTGATAATCGCCATATGGAGGCTTCTCAGGATAATGTCCTGGGGGTTCCTTCGGGACAAGCCCGGCTATGTGGGGCGTGTGGGGTATACCCCTATAAGTGATGTCAGGGTGTGTGTACCCTGCGCCCAGCAGGTGCTTGCGCTGCAGTCTGGGTTACCTGCGGCTGGGCCTAGTGCTACGCCCCTCTGGCTTCGCCTACCCCCCCACTCTTATATCTGACTCCCAGTGAAATGCATACCAGTGGAGAGTCTCAACCTGATTTGGCTGTCCGGGTAGCCAACATTGAAAGGCATATTGCTGGGTCTGGTCTGCGTAAGGCTCCTGCCAAGCGGCGGAATCTGGCACCCGGTGTTACTCTCTTTCCTGTGGAAGCTGAGGAGTTTTTTGATATTACTGGATATACCCCCCTGGAAGAAGGGGAATTTATTCTCTGATTCAGAATCATCTGAGGATCAGCCTAGGGGTTATGCTGAGTCTGGGTCTGACCCATGGGCTTCAGATGATACTGAGAGACTTTTGGCTCACGTTTTTGAAGTGCTCTGTATCTCTCCTTCTGCCGTAGCCCTGCGGTAGCAGGGGGAGCCGTTTCATACTGTTAACCCTTTAAATGCCAAGCACGTAGTTTCTACGTGGTTGCTTCTCCTACCGTTAAGTGCCAAGCACGTAGAAACTATGTGCCTGGCATTTCCCCCAAACAGTTAAAGAATAGAAAAAAAAAACACTTACCTTCGGTATCCCCGTGAAGCTTGGGGTCCCCTCTTCCTGCGGGGGGCATCCGATCGCCCCCCCGTCGTCCTCCGTCTTCAGGGGGGGGCCCGAAACCAGCCGCCCCCCCCCCCCCCCCCCGTTTCCAGCGCTGACATCGGCGCTGTAAAAAACAAAAAAAAACAAACTGTCATTTACTCACCTCCGCGCCCGAGCCTTCTGTCCGGGTCTCCTCTTCACCAGGGGGGGGTCCGATCCCCCCCCTGGGCTGCGCAGTCTTCAGGTGAGGACCCTCTTCCGGGTCCTCACCTCTTGTAATGGCGGCGATGGCCGCCGCCGCTTAGCTCCGCCCATTGTGGGAGGAGCGGGATGACGTCATCCCGCTCCTCCTATACCCCCTCCGAGCTCCGGCATCTGTCAGATGCCGGTGGTGATCGGAGCAGGGCGGATGTCAGCTGAGGAGGCTCCGGTCGGAGCCCCCTCGCCTGTCACCCGCCCTGCGCCGATCACCACCGGCATCTGTCAGTGACAGCGGCACGGGACAGACAGCGGCGAGGGACGTCGGATCGGAGGTGAGTACAGTGTAAAATAAGAAAAATAAAGATTTTTTATCTCTGTGTCTGTGTGATTTTTTACTTTTAACCCCTTGTGAACTGGTAAGGGGTCCATGACCAAGGCTGGGGGGATGGCAAGCCACCTGCGCTAGCGAGTGGCTTGCCATTAACCCCTGGCACCCCCGTTACCTGCCTCCCCAAAGGCCAGGGGGGGGCAGAAGAGCCCGGGCCCACATGGGCTATGTGGGCTCGTAGGCTGAAGGGTGGGGGGGCCACAAAAGCTGGCCCCCCCACTCTGTGCCTACAAGCCCCCATAGCTGGTCCCGGGCTGGTTACTTTGGGTAAGGGGGACCCCACGTCAATTTTTTTTTTTTTTGATTTTTAAGGGTTAAAATAAAAAAAAAATGGGGTCTCCCTCCCCTGGGAGGGGGGACCCTATGTCATTTTTTTTCTCGATTTAACCCTTTGTAGTGTGGATGGTAGTTGTATTTTTTTTTTGTGAATGTTATAAAACACTTGTTTCAGTTAGAGGGGTCTCCTGGGCAGGAACAGGGGGCTACCGATAAATATGTGGTACCGTTCTAATTGGTAGAAATGGGGCTTTCACATGCAATATGATTTTCCTTAATAAAATACATTTTTTATTTAAAATAAAGGAGTCAATTTTTTAAAAAAATTTTTTTATTTATTTATTATTTTTACTTAATATTGTAAAAAAAAAAAAAAATTTACAAACAAGACATTTCATGTTAAAGCCTAAACTCTGCTGCAAAAAAATATATATATAATTTTCCTGAAAGTTCCAGCAAAAATGGCGCAAAACATGACGCAAAATGGGGAAAAATGACCTGTCAACAGAGGGTGACAAAATCTCAAGTAGGCTGGCAATTAAAAGGGTTAATAGTACCTATGCATGTTGGGTATTCTGTTCGGGGGACCTTGCGCTTTCAGACTTAGCTTGTTTTTTCTGGTTTGCATATTTATATTTTAGGAAAAGGTGTTTTTTATTCAGCTTTTTTATAAATTTTTTAGGGAAACCCTGCGCAAACAAAGAATTCTTTGAGGGATTACTTCCAGAAAGATGAGCCCACTACAACAAGCTGGGTATCCTTAGAAAGCTTAATGTGTGTACTTTCAGGGAATATATGGTTTATGGGGGATATTCCAAATGTCAAGGGTTGTTTTGGTTGAAAAATCGCAAGGTGCGCACTTTGTCTGCAGAGCTGAAATTTTCAAGTAAAATTACCGTTACGCACATGCTTTACTTTGGGGTGTTTGGCAACTCTTCCCTTGACAGTAGCAATGCATGTTGGGTATCGTTCTGTTCGGGGGATGTTGCGTTTTCAGGTTATACTTGTTTTTTCTTGTTTTGTATATAGTTTTTTTAGGAAAATGTGGCTTTGATTATGCTTTTTTATCCTTTTTTTAGGGAAACTCTTTGCAACCAAAGAATCCATTGAGGGATTACTTCCAGAAAACTATGGCCACATCAACAAGCCTGGTACGCCTAGAAAGCCTGAGGTGTGTACTTCCAGAGAATATATAGTTTGTTGGGGGTATTTCAAATGTAAAGGGTTGTTTTTCTGGAAAAACTGCAAGGTGCGCATATTGCGTAGCACAGTTGTATTTTATCTGAAAATCCCCTAAAGCGCTGTTTCAGTTTGGGGGAGTCTCCTGGGCAGGAAAGGGTGTCTACCAATACATATGTGGTACCGCTGTAACCGGGAGAAATTGGGATTTCACACGCAATAAGATTTCATTGACAAACTTAAATTTTTTATTACAAAAAAAACTACAATATTTTTTTTTTTTTTGCACATATTTCACCCAAGAATATTGAGAATACACCTAAAAAATGACAAACAAGACATTTCATGTTAAAGCCCAGACTCTGCTGAAAAAAACAATATATCATTTTCCTGGGAAATCCCTGGAAATCCCTTCAAAAATCACATTTGAACATGGGGAGCGCAAAATAGTGCAAAATGGTCTGGCAACAGAGTGTGACAAAAACTCCAGGTAGGCTGGCACTTAAAGGGTTAAACCACGCTTGGAATTTCTTGAGCAAGCTCACTTTAATAATCTGGTGCTCAAAGAGTGGGAACGGCCTAGCCGGCTTCCCGGGGTACCAAAGAGTTGGGATAAGCGGTATCCCTTTCCTGCCGAAATGGTTAAAAGGTGGTCATGTCCTCCCGAGGTGGATGCTCCAGTTCTGGGGTTGTCTAACACATCTGTCATGCATTCCCCTGACTCTACTACACTGAGGGATGGGGAGGACAGGCGCATTGATCAGCTGGCTTGCCATGCCTTTGCCTGTGTGGGGACCGCTCTCTGTCCGGTCTGTGCCCCTGCTATTACGGCTGTTGCTATTAGAAGCCTGCTCAGGGGTCTCTTAGATGGGGCCCCTGATGATGCTGGTAGTGAAGAGTATAGAGCTCTTCTGCGTTGTGAGGAATTTGTTGCATATGTTCTCTCTGCCTTGGATGATACCATTAGAATGTGTGGCAGGGCTTCTGCCTTGTTGGTGGCAATAGGACGCTTGGTCTGGCTGCGCCAGTGGGCAGCAGACAACGCTGCTAAGAAGGCTCTCACTGGGTTTTCCTTCAAGGGGCTGCGCCTCTTTGGTGGAACGTTTGGACTTGTTTGCTAAAGGATGCAGGTTACCTCAGCGTATAAGGCAGCCCCGGTCCTTTTGGGGTTCAGGTGCCTTTTCTCCTTCCTTTAGGGGCTCCAGAATTGGACGGGGAGCTTTATTTGCTGGAGCCCGTGGAGATTTTTGGGGCAGGGGCAGAGGACGTGGCCGCCCTGGCCCCACCTGGGGTCCCAAGACTAAGTCCTCCCCCAAGCCCCCTCATGCATGAAGGGGCGCCCTCACCCATCCGGGTGGGGGGGGACGGCTTCAGCTCTTGGCTCATGTCTGGAGGCGTCATGTCTCAGACGGTGGATTCAGGAGGTAGTATCCTCCGGTTACAAGATAGAGTTTGCAGCCTGGCCACCCCCAAGATTCATCAAATCACGGTTAGCTCAGAACCCCTTGTCAACTCAGTGTCTCTCCGCTGTCCAAGGCCTTCTAGATCTAGTTGTCATCTGCCGGGTGCCTTTGAAGGAAAGGGGCAGAGGCTATTATTCTAATCTTTTCATTGTGCCCAAAAAGGATGGGTCCATCAGACCTATCCTGGATTTAAAGCTTCTCAACAAATTTGTCATTTTCCTACGCCCAGGGGACTTCATGACCTCTGTAGACATCAAGGATGCTTACCTTCACGTACCTAGCTTTCCAGGTCATCAGAGATTCCTCAGGTTCGCTCTGGAGGATAAGCACTACCAATTTGTGGCCCGAGCAGGGCATTCGCATTCTTCCCTACCTGGACGACATGCTTATCGCTTCTCAGTCCTTCCATCAGGCAGAGCTGGACACACAGCGGGTGGTGACCACACTGGAATAATTCGGCTGGGTGATCAATCGCCCCAAATCTTTCCTGTCTCCTTCCATGGTGAAATCTTTTCTGGGCATGATTCTGGATTCAGCTCAGGTCAAGATCTTTCTTCCTCAGCAGAAGGTGGAGCTCAGCTCCTGCTGTTCTGTCCTCATCCATCCATCAGGCAGGGAATGCAGCTGGTGGTCCTGATGGTGTCCTGCTTCGAGGCGGTTCCATATGCTCAGTTCCACATGAGGCCTCTTCAGCTTCACCTCTTGTCAGTATGGGATCGGGACCCTGTGTCCCTGGATCAGGTGTTTGTCTTGTCCCCTCAGGTCAGGCGGTCTCTGGTGTGGTGGCTGGACTCAGGGAACCTGCTGGGGGGCAGGTCCTTTCTGGCCCCCTGCTGGGAGACTGTCATAACTGATGCCAGCCTGACAGGTTGGGGGGGATTCTGGAAGTCCCTGAAGTTCCAGGGTCAGTGAGGCCCATGCGCCTATCAACATTCTGGAATTGAGGGCGATCAGGTTGGTTCTTGCCCACTTAACCCCACACCTGAGGGGTCGGGCTTTTCAGGTTCGCTCGGACAACCAGACGACGGTTGCCTACATCAGGGAGGGACCCAGAGCAAGAGGGCCCTCAAGGAAGTGTCCTTGATACTGTCCTGGGCGGAGGAACATGTTCCCTGCATCTCAGCTGTGTAGATCCCGGGGGTGGAGCATCTGGAGGCAGACTCTCTGAGCGGGGGGACCTCTCTGGGAGAATGGTCCCTCAGCAGCAGGGTGTTTCGCTCCCTGTGCCACCGCTGGGGTCAGCTGTATGTGGATCTGTTTGCGTCCCGTCACAATCACAAGCTTCCAGTCTTTGTCTCTCTGTCCCAGGATCCTCTGGCCTTGGCCACGGATGCCTTGGCAATGTCTTGGACGAGGTTCCAGCTCCTGTATGTGTTTCCCCCATTTCCACTGCTGGGCAGGGTGCTGCGCAAGATAGTTCAGGAAGGGGTGCCAACCATCCTGGTGGCTAAGAAGAGTGTGGTTCGCAGACATCGTGCAGTTGGCAGTAGATCAGTACGCTCTGCCACGGGTTCCAGATCTGCTTACTCAGGGACACCTACGCCACACCCATTTACAAGCGCTGGCTTTGAAGGCCTGGCTGTTGAAACCTCCATCTTGATGGAAAAAGGGCTGCCTGCCTCGGTGGTGAATACCATGATCAGGGCTAGGAAGAGGTCCTCTTCTTCCATCTATTACAGGGTTTGGCGTACTTACATTGACTGGTGCGAGTCCCACTCGCTTCCCTCTCGTGTGTTTTCTATTCCTAGGATTCTGGAGTTTCTCCAACATGGTTTGGATCTGGGTCTTCAGCTTAGTACTCAGAACGGCCATGTTTCTGCTTTGGCTATTTTTTTCCAAAGATCCTTTGCTCAGCATCCCCTGGTCAAAACCTTTTTTCCAGGGGGTTACTCGCGTGCGTCCCCCACGTAAGCCTATGTTACCTGTCTGGGACTTGAACTTGGTCTTATCTGCCCTGCAGGGGTCTCCTTTTGAGCCCTTGCAAGGGGCTCCTTTGTCCATTCTCACGCTTAAGGTAGCCTTTTTGGTGGCTATCACTTCTGTTAGGCGTGTTTCTGAGTTGGCGGCGCTTTCCATCAAGCCTCCTTATTTTGAGAGACACCAGGATAAGGTGGTGTTTCGTTTTAAGACAGATTTTCTGTCTAAGGTTGTTTCTGCCTTTCATCTCAGGACATTGTTTTGCCTTCTCTGTGTCCTAATCCCAGTAACCCTAAGGAGAGGGTTTTGCATTCTCTGGACGTAGTCAGAACTCTGAAGTTCTATTTGGTGGCTACTGAATCCTTCAGGAGGACTGATGCTCTTTTTGTGCTTCCGTCTGGCACTCTCTCTCAGATTTTGACAGCAGAGTGGGGCCACCTAGCCAGTCGGCCGCTGTGATCTCTATTTCCATGGATCTCTTCTGACCCATCCCTGCCTCCCAGCCTTTGGCTGCTATGGGATCCGTGACGGTAGGGTGAACGCCGGGGTCTGTGGCGTTCAGCAGAGCACATGCTCTGGGCCACAGACCTTATTCTAAAAGGTTGCTGGCCACAGGCTTATTGTGAGCCTGAGGGGGAACCACTTGTATCCCGGCCCACAAGCTTTATTGTGTGTGTGCTGCATGTTTGGTGCAACTTCACTTGCGCTCCTCACTGACAGGCAGTGAGATTAGGCAGAGCGGTCTCTGACCTCCTACTCACCTCCCTGCCCTTCTCCGTCGGGTGCCCGGGGCGTGCGCCTCTTGCTGCAGTCACGCCCCGCGGGGGCGGAGTGCACGCTGCGGCCCTCGCTGACAGGGGCCGCCGCCATGACAGTGGATGCAGAAAGGCGCCGTTCTTTGCTGACGTGCCGGGGGGGTCGGCGTCGGCGCGCTGCTGATGTCGCGTCAGTGCCGCCCCCCCGAGGATCCAGAATGCGGCTGGGCCAGACGCGCTGCTCTTGCTTCTGCTGTTACTGCTGCTGTGCTGGGGGCCAGGCTCAGGCCTTCCTTGCTGCAGACGCTGCGGTGATCCCTCCTGACGGTTTTGCGGTGTCGTGAGTCCCTCTTTGGATTATTGTTGCACTTTTCCATATGTATTTATGCTAAGGCTGACATGGGGCTCTCTCTTTTTTGTTTAGATTGTAGGCTAAGGTTGAGGGTTGTGGTTCCTCCCGGTCCCCCTTTTTAATGAGGGGGATCGATTATAGGCTTAGGCCATTAGCGTCTAGTAGCCCTATTGAATTTTACTATTCTTAATTACCATAATGGAGGCATCAGGGGATAGTGAGCTGGGGGCCCCATTTGGGCAGGACAGGCTCTCCCCCTTGTGCAGAAGGAATCCTCTGGGCGGATTCAGCACTATTTGTCCCACTTGCGCCAGAGGCATTGTTTTGGACCATGAGCGGGCAATCGCCCCTGACCCTAGCCCTGTAATACTATCGGCCTCTCCGCTGCTGCATTCAGACTCTAGTGAAGGAGGAGCCAGCAAGGGATCTCATACTGATTTTGCGCATAGGCTGGCTAGTCTCGAGAAGCAGATCTCGTTGACAGCCCCTAAGAAGGCTTCGAGTAAGAAGCGGCATCTGGAGCCGATAAACTCCAATCACGATTTTTTTGATTGCTTGGGTTCTGCGGAGGAAGGTGAGTTGCGAGATGATTCTCGCTCAATGGTGGAATATTCCGCTGGCGATGACAGTATCTCTGGTTCCTCCTCGGACGAGGATTCTTGTCTCCTGGATGATACAGAAAATTTGCTCTCCTCCGTGTTTGATACCCTACGCATTGTTCCTCCCAGAGCGGCTAAGAGGAAGCAGGGTGATTTATTTCGGCCTAAGAGGCAAAGACGGGTCTTCCCGGAGCAGCCTCACTTTTCTAACATTCTTAAGGAATGGGAAAGGCCCAACATGTTACCGTTGGTCCCTAAGGGCCTGGATAGGCGGTTCGGTTATGGTGTCACCCTCCTGAGGTGGATCCTCCCGTGTCAGGCTTGTCCAACACCACTGTTATGACGTCGCCTGATAATGCTTCCTTACGTGATCCTGCAGACAAGCGCATGGTCAGCTTGGTGCCAGGATTTCGGCCTTGCTTGTTGCTCTGCACGGCTCGCTCTGGCTGAAGCAGTGTTTGGCTGATGCGCCTGCCAAGAAGTCCCTCACAAGTCTACCTTTTGTGGGAAGCTGGCTGTTTGGGGATCTCCTGGACCTTCTGGTCAAGGATGGTAGACTCCCTCAGAGGAGGAAGCCTGCTCGGTCCTTTCGGAACCCCTCTTCCTATCGTTCCTTTTCGAGGAGGAAGAGGTTCTTCATTTCGCGGTGTCCGCAGAGATACCTGGGGCAGAGGTAAGTCCCGCGGCCGACCCAACCCCTCATGGGGAGATAAGTCCAATCCCCCTGCTCAGGCATGAGGGGGCGCCCTCACCCATCCGGGTGGGGGGGATGACTTCTGCTGTTTGCTTAGATCTGGAGGCGTCACATCTCGGAACGGTGGATTCAGGAGGTAGTGTCCTCCGACAAGATAGAGCTGGCAGCCAGGCCGCCCACAAAATTCCTCCATTCAAGGATATCCCGAAACCTGATAAAGGCTCAAGCCTTGAGAACGGCTGTTCGACACCTCCTGCGGATAGGTGTGATTTGCCCTGTACCCCCACAGGAACAGGGTCAGGGATTATATTCCAACCTGTTCACGGTTCCCAAGAAGGACGGAACGCTAAGGCCGATCCTGGACCTGAAGAGTCTCAACAGGTTTGTAAGAGTCAGACCTTTCCGCATGGAAACGTTGCGGTCGACGGTGAGATCGCTTCGACCCAGCGACTTCATGACCACGGTGGACATCAAGGACACTTATCTGCACATCCTGGTTTTCCAGGGACATCAGAAGTTCCTAAAGGTTTGCTCTGGAGGATCAACATTACCAGTTTGTAGCACTTCCATTCGGGATATCCTCAGCCCCCCGTGTATTTACCAAGGGGCTGGCAGGCATCATGGCTATCCTGAGGAGTCAGGGTATTCGTGTGTTACCCTATCTGGACGACGTGCTGATTTCGGCCCAGTCCCTTCAACAGGCCGAGAGCGATACTCGGACGGTGTTGTCAACCCTGGAAGCCTTCGGTTGGGTAATAGATTACCCCAAGTCGTTTATCGCTCCCTCAACAGTGAGATCCTTCCTGGGAATGACGATGGACACCGCTCAGGTCAAGGTTTTTCTGCCACAGCAGAAGGTTTTGGGTCTCCAGACGCAAGTGCAGGCTTTGCTGTCTTGTCAGCAGCCGTCGGTACGTCTGGGGATGAGATTGGTGGGCCTAATGGTGTCATGCTTTGAGGCTGTACTCTTGGCCCAATTTCACATGAGACCTCTACAATTGAACCTGCTGACTTTCTGACTCCCCATTGGGAGATACTTACCACGGATGCCAGTCTTACAGGCTGCGGAGGTGTTTGGCAGACCCTGAAGATCCAGGGTCAGTGGGGTCCGCAGGAGAACGGTTTACCCATAAATCTCTTGGAGCTGAGAGCAATCCGGTTGATTCTTCTACTCCTGACTCCCCATTTAAGAGGCCGTGCGATCCAGGTTCGCTCGGACAATCGGACTGCTGTCGCCTACATCAACCACCAGGGTGGGACTCAGAGCAAGAGATCCCCCAGATTCTGACTTGGGCAGAGGAGAATGTTCCCTGCATATTGGCGGTCTACATCCCGGGGGTGGAAAACCAGGGGGCAGACTCCCTGAGCAGTAGTTCCTTGCGCCTGGGGGAATGGTTCCTCAGCAGCGAGACCTTTCAGGCTCTGTGTCTTCGCTGGGGTCAGCCGGCTGTGGATCTGTTTGCGTCCAGACACAATCACAAGCTTCCAAGGTTCGTCTCCCTCTCAAGGGATCCTCTGGCCATTGCAACAGATGCTCTGGTGATTCCTTGGACGGAGTTCAAATTTCTGTATGCATTCCCTCCGTTTCTGCTAGTACTGCGCAAGATAGCCCAGGAAGGGGTACCAACCATCCTGGTGGCCCCTCGCTGGTTGAGAAGTAGTTGGTTTGCAGACATAGTCCAGATGTCAATAGATCACTACATCATGCTCGGCGACTCAGGGCTTCTCACACAGGGGTCGCTGCGGCACCCCAATTTACGGACGCTGGCTTTGATGGCCTGGTTATTGAAACCTCAATCCTGACCGAGAAAGGGTTATCGGCCACAGTTGTGCATACAATGATTCAGGCAGGAGTTTGGCGGGCCTATATCGCTTGGTGCGAAGCCAAGAGCCTTCCTTGCCGAAAATTTGCTATTTCTAGGATTCTGGAGTTTTTACAACACGGCTTAGACTTGGGTCTTCAGCTGAGCACTCTCAAGGGTCAGGTCTCGGCTTTAGCCATTTTTTTCCAGAGATCCATTGCCAACCATAGGTTGATCAAGACTTTTTTCCAGGGAGTTACCCATGTCCTGCCACCGCGTAAGTCAGTTCTAAATTTAAGTCCCACTCCGGTAATACTATCTGCTCTCCAGGGTCCTCCCTTCGAGCCATTGAGCGATGCTGCATTGTCTATGTTGACTCTCAAAGTGGTCTTTCTGGTAGCGATCACCTCGGTGCGTCGTGTATCAAAGCTGGCCGCGCTTTGTATGAAACCACCCTACTTGAGTTGCACAGGGATAAGGTGTTTTTTCGCTTTAAACCTGATTTTTTTGCCTAAGGTCGTTTCTCCCTTTCACCTTAATGAGGAAGTTGTCTTACCTTCCTTGTGTCCAGCACCGGCTAATTCCAAAGAATGGACCCTCCATGCTTTGGATGTGGTCAGAGCCATAAAGTATTACCTGGCTGCAACTGAATCTTTCTGGAAATCGGATTTGCTCTTTGTCCTAACAGAGGGTTCTAGGAAAGGATTGCCACCAGCCAAGTCCACTCTCAGTAAGTGGATCAGACAGGCGGTGGTACAAGCTTATTCTGCCAGGGGGAAGGAACCCCCTTTTTCGGATCACAGCTCATTCTACCAGAGCTATCAGTGCCTCTTGGGCTTTTCGGCACCAGGCATCGGTGAAACAAGTTTGTAAGGCCACAACTTGGTCTTCTGTTCATACTTTTACAAAGTTTTACAAGGTGGATGTCAGGGCCTCAGCTGATGCTGCTTTTGACCAAAAGGTGCTTCAGGCGGTAGTGAAATGAACTACATGCTGTTCCGCACTGGGGATCCTTTTGGATGTCCTAATCGTGAAGCTATTGGGACGGCCTGACTGGATGTAGGGAAAATACATTTCTGTGAAACTCACCTGTAGAATTGTTTTTTTTATACATCCAGTCCAGGCTGTCCCACCCCGCCCTTGTGTTCATTATGTCCTGTATGCCTGTTATGGTGATCAGCCATTTTTGTTCATAGGACACTGGTTTTTCTAGTTTTTGCTTAGAGTACAAGCTGAAGCTGTGTAAAGTAACATGGTTTCAGGCCTCCCGGCCTGCCCTCTTTTGTTGAGTACTGCTTTTAAACCACTGGGGAATGATAGAGGGGCAGCTGCCTTTATAGGGGGCCGGGAGGAGCTACATCTTTGATCTTGCAGTCAAGCGCCCTCTAGAGGCGAACACCCAATCGTGAAGATATTGTGACGGCCTGGACTGGATGTATTCAAAAACAATTCTACAGGTGAGTTTCACAGAATTGTATTATTTCCAGGGAAATAAGGAAGGCTTTCTCAATAGAATTCATGCATGTCCCTCCCAGGAACTTTTTTGTTACTCCTCTCCCAGGGGGCAGGGAGGAGAGACTGGCCGTTCACAACAGTCTAGACTGTATGATGGATATGGGAGTTATTGTTCAGGTTCCCTGCCACCAGTGTGGGGGAAAGAGTTGTACTTAAGCATTTTTTTTGGTTAAAAAGGAGGATTCCACTTCATTCTCAATTTGAAGGGGTGCCAACCATCCTGGTGGCTAAGAAGAGTGTGGTTCGCAGACATCGTGCAGTTGGCAGTAGATCAGTACGCTCTGCCACGGGTTCCAGATCTGCTTACTCAGGGACACCTACGCCACACCCATTTACAAGCGCTGGCTTTGAAGGCCTGGCTGTTGAAACCTCCATCTTGATGGAAAAAGGGCTGCCTGCCTCGGTGGTGAATACCATGATCAGGGCTAGGAAGAGGTCCTCTTCTTCCATCTATTACAGGGTTTGGCGTACTTACATTGACTGGTGCGAGTCCCACTCGCTTCCCTCTCGTGTGTTTTCTATTCCTAGGATTCTGGAGTTTCTCCAACATGGTTTGGATCTGGGTCTTCAGCTTAGTACTCAGAACGGCCATGTTTCTGCTTTGGCTATTTTTTTCCAAAGATCCTTTGCTCAGCATCCCCTGGTCAAAACCTTTTTTCCAGGGGGTTACTCGCGTGCGTCCCCCACGTAAGCCTATGTTACCTGTCTGGGACTTGAACTTGGTCTTATCTGCCCTGCAGGGGTCTCCTTTTGAGCCCTTGCAAGGGGCTCCTTTGTCCATTCTCACGCTTAAGGTAGCCTTTTTGGTGGCTATCACTTCTGTTAGGCGTGTTTCTGAGTTGGCGGCGCTTTCCATCAAGCCTCCTTATTTTGAGAGACACCAGGATAAGGTGGTGTTTCGTTTTAAGACAGATTTTCTGTCTAAGGTTGTTTCTGCCTTTCATCTCAGGACATTGTTTTGCCTTCTCTGTGTCCTAATCCCAGTAACCCTAAGGAGAGGGTTTTGCATTCTCTGGACGTAGTCAGAACTCTGAAGTTCTATTTGGTGGCTACTGAATCCTTCAGGAGGACTGATGCTCTTTTTGTGCTTCCGTCTGGCACTCTCTCTCAGATTTTGACAGCAGAGTGGGGCCACCTAGCCAGTCGGCCGCTGTGATCTCTATTTCCATGGATCTCTTCTGACCCATCCCTGCCTCCCAGCCTTTGGCTGCTATGGGATCCGTGACGGTAGGGTGAACGCCGGGGTCTGTGGCGTTCAGCAGAGCACATGCTCTGGGCCACAGACCTTATTCTAAAAGGTTGCTGGCCACAGGCTTATTGTGAGCCTGAGGGGGAACCACTTGTATCCCGGCCCACAAGCTTTATTGTGTGTGTGCTGCATGTTTGGTGCAACTTCACTTGCGCTCCTCACTGACAGGCAGTGAGATTAGGCAGAGCGGTCTCTGACCTCCTACTCACCTCCCTGCCCTTCTCCGTCGGGTGCCCGGGGCGTGCGCCTCTTGCTGCAGTCACGCCCCGCGGGGGCGGAGTGCACGCTGCGGCCCTCGCTGACAGGGGCCGCCGCCATGACAGTGGATGCAGGAAGGCGCCGTTCTTTGCTGACGTGCCGGGGGGGTCGGCGTCGGCGCGCTGCTGATGTCGCGTCAGTGCCGCCCCCCCGAGGATCCAGAATGCGGCTGGGCCAGACGCGCTGCTCTTGCTTCTGCTGTTACTGCTGCTGTGCTGGGGGCCAGGCTCAGGCCTTCCTTGCTGCAGACGCTGCGGTGATCCCTCCTGACGGTTTTGCGGTGTCGTGAGTCCCTCTTTGGATTATTGTTGCACTTTTCCATATGTATTTATGCTAAGGCTGACATGGGGCTCTCTCTTTTTTGTTTAGATTGTAGGCTAAGGTTGAGGGTTGTGGTTCCTCCCGGTCCCCCTTTTTAATGAGGGGGATCGATTATAGGCTTAGGCCATTAGCGTCTAGTAGCCCTATTGAATTTTACTATTCTTAATTACCATAATGGAGGCATCAGGGGATAGTGAGCTGGGGGCCCCATTTGGGCAGGACAGGCTCTCCCCCTTGTGCAGAAGGAATCCTCTGGGCGGATTCAGCACTATTTGTCCCACTTGCGCCAGAGGCATTGTTTTGGACCATGAGCGGGCAATCGCCCCTGACCCTAGCCCTGTAATACTATCGGCCTCTCCGCTGCTGCATTCAGACTCTAGTGAAGGAGGAGCCAGCAAGGGATCTCATACTGATTTTGCGCATAGGCTGGCTAGTCTCGAGAAGCAGATCTCGTTGACAGCCCCTAAGAAGGCTTCGAGTAAGAAGCGGCATCTGGAGCCGATAAACTCCGATCACGATTTTTTTGATTGCTTGGGTTCTGCGGAGGAAGGTGAGTTGCGAGATGATTCTCGCTCAATGGTGGAATATTCCGCTGGCGATGACAGTATCTCTGGTTCCTCCTCGGACGAGGATTCTTGTCTCCTGGATGATACAGAAAATTTGCTCTCCTCCGTGTTTGATACCCTACGCATTGTTCCTCCCAGAGCGGCTAAGAGGAAGCAGGGTGATTTATTTCGGCCTAAGAGGCAAAGACGGGTCTTCCCGGAGCAGCCTCACTTTTCTAACATTCTTAAGGAATGGGAAAGGCCCAACATGTTACCGTTGGTCCCTAAGGGCCTGGATAGGCGGTTCGGTTATGGTGTCACCCTCCTGAGGTGGATCCTCCCGTGTCAGGCTTGTCCAACACCACTGTTATGACGTCGCCTGATAATGCTTCCTTACGTGATCCTGCAGACAAGCGCATGGTCAGCTTGGTGCCAGGATTTCGGCCTTGCTTGTTGCTCTGCACGGCTCGCTCTGGCTGAAGCAGTGTTTGGCTGATGCGCCTGCCAAGAAGTCCCTCACAAGTCTACCTTTTGTGGGAAGCTGGCTGTTTGGGGATCTCCTGGACCTTCTGGTCAAGGATGGTAGACTCCCTCAGAGGAGGAAGCCTGCTCGGTCCTTTCGGAACCCCTCTTCCTATCGTTCCTTTTCGAGGAGGAAGAGGTTCTTCATTTCGCGGTGTCCGCAGAGATACCTGGGGCAGAGGTAAGTCCCGCGGCCGACCCAACCCCTCATGGGGAGATAAGTCCAATCCCCCTGCTCAGGCATGAGGGGGCGCCCTCACCCATCCGGGTGGGGGGGATGACTTCTGCTGTTTGCTTAGATCTGGAGGCGTCACATCTCGGAACGGTGGATTCAGGAGGTAGTGTCCTCCGACAAGATAGAGCTGGCAGCCAGGCCGCCCACAAAATTCCTCCGTTCAAGGATATCCCGAAACCTGATAAAGGCTCAAGCCTTGAGAACGGCTGTTCGACACCTCCTGCGGATAGGTGTGATTTGCCCTGTACCCCCACAGGAACAGGGTCAGGGATTATATTCCAACCTGTTCACGGTTCCCAAGAAGGACGGAACGCTAAGGCCGATCCTGGACCTGAAGAGTCTCAACAGGTTTGTAAGAGTCAGACCTTTCCGCATGGAAACGTTGCGGTCGACGGTGAGATCGCTTCGACCCAGCGACTTCATGACCACGGTGGACATCAAGGACACTTATCTGCACATCCTGGTTTTCCAGGGACATCAGAAGTTCCTAAAGGTTTGCTCTGGAGGATCAACATTACCAGTTTGTAGCACTTCCATTCGGGATATCCTCAGCCCCCCGTGTATTTACCAAGGGGCTGGCAGGCATCATGGCTATCCTGAGGAGTCAGGGTATTCGTGTGTTACCCTATCTGGACGACGTGCTGATTTCGGCCCAGTCCCTTCAACAGGCCGAGAGCGATACTCGGACGGTGTTGTCAACCCTGGAAGCCTTCGGTTGGGTAATAGATTACCCCAAGTCGTTTATCGCTCCCTCAACAGTGAGATCCTTCCTGGGAATGACGATGGACACCGCTCAGGTCAAGGTTTTTCTGCCACAGCAGAAGGTTTTGGGTCTCCAGACGCAAGTGCAGGCTTTGCTGTCTTGTCAGCAGCCGTCGGTACGTCTGGGGATGAGATTGGTGGGCCTAATGGTGTCATGCTTTGAGGCTGTACTCTTGGCCCAATTTCACATGAGACCTCTACAATTGAACCTGCTGACTTTCTGACTCCCCATTGGGAGATACTTACCACGGATGCCAGTCTTACAGGCTGCGGAGGTGTTTGGCAGACCCTGAAGATCCAGGGTCAGTGGGGTCCGCAGGAGAACGGTTTACCCATAAATCTCTTGGAGCTGAGAGCAATCCGGTTGATTCTTCTACTCCTGACTCCCCATTTAAGAGGCCGTGCGATCCAGGTTCGCTCGGACAATCGGACTGCTGTCGCCTACATCAACCACCAGGGTGGGACTCAGAGCAAGAGATCCCCCAGATTCTGACTTGGGCAGAGGAGAATGTTCCCTGCATATTGGCGGTCTACATCCCGGGGGTGGAAAACCAGGGGGCAGACTCCCTGAGCAGTAGTTCCTTGCGCCTGGGGGAATGGTTCCTCAGCAGCGAGACCTTTCAGGCTCTGTGTCTTCGCTGGGGTCAGCCGGCTGTGGATCTGTTTGCGTCCAGACACAATCACAAGCTTCCAAGGTTCGTCTCCCTCTCAAGGGATCCTCTGGCCATTGCAACAGATGCTCTGGTGATTCCTTGGACGGAGTTCAAATTTCTGTATGCATTCCCTCCGTTTCTGCTAGTACTGCGCAAGATAGCCCAGGAAGGGGTACCAACCATCCTGGTGGCCCCTCGCTGGTTGAGAAGTAGTTGGTTTGCAGACATAGTCCAGATGTCAATAGATCACTACATCATGCTCGGCGACTCAGGGCTTCTCACACAGGGGTCGCTGCGGCACCCCAATTTACGGACGCTGGCTTTGATGGCCTGGTTATTGAAACCTCAATCCTGACCGAGAAAGGGTTATCGGCCACAGTTGTGCATACAATGATTCAGGCAGGAGTTTGGCGGGCCTATATCGCTTGGTGCGAAGCCAAGAGCCTTCCTTGCCGAAAATTTGCTATTTCTAGGATTCTGGAGTTTTTACAACACGGCTTAGACTTGGGTCTTCAGCTGAGCACTCTCAAGGGTCAGGTCTCGGCTTTAGCCATTTTTTTCCAGAGATCCATTGCCAACCATAGGTTGATCAAGACTTTTTTCCAGGGAGTTACCCATGTCCTGCCACCGCGTAAGTCAGTTCTAAATTTAAGTCCCACTCCGGTAATACTATCTGCTCTCCAGGGTCCTCCCTTCGAGCCATTGAGCGATGCTGCATTGTCTATGTTGACTCTCAAAGTGGTCTTTCTGGTAGCGATCACCTCGGTGCGTCGTGTATCAAAGCTGGCCGCGCTTTGTATGAAACCACCCTACTTGAGTTGCACAGGGATAAGGTGTTTTTTCGCTTTAAACCTGATTTTTTTGCCTAAGGTCGTTTCTCCCTTTCACCTTAATGAGGAAGTTGTCTTACCTTCCTTGTGTCCAGCACCGGCTAATTCCAAAGAATGGACCCTCCATGCTTTGGATGTGGTCAGAGCCATAAAGTATTACCTGGCTGCAACTGAATCTTTCTGGAAATCGGATTTGCTCTTTGTCCTAACAGAGGGTTCTAGGAAAGGATTGCCACCAGCCAAGTCCACTCTCAGTAAGTGGATCAGACAGGCGGTGGTACAAGCTTATTCTGCCAGGGGGAAGGAACCCCCTTTTTCGGATCACAGCTCATTCTACCAGAGCTATCAGTGCCTCTTGGGCTTTTCGGCACCAGGCATCGGTGAAACAAGTTTGTAAGGCCACAACTTGGTCTTCTGTTCATACTTTTACAAAGTTTTACAAGGTGGATGTCAGGGCCTCAGCTGATGCTGCTTTTGACCAAAAGGTGCTTCAGGCGGTAGTGAAATGAACTACATGCTGTTCCGCACTGGGGATCCTTTTGGATGTCCTAATCGTGAAGCTATTGGGACGGCCTGACTGGATGTAGGGAAAATACATTTCTGTGAAACTCACCTGTAGAATTGTTTTTTTTATACATCCAGTCCAGGCTGTCCCACCCCGCCCTTGTGTTCATTATGTCCTGTATGCCTGTTATGGTGATCAGCCATTTTTGTTCATAGGACACTGGTTTTTCTAGTTTTTGCTTAGAGTACAAGCTGAAGCTGTGTAAAGTAACATGGTTTCAGGCCTCCCGGCCTGCCCTCTTTTGTTGAGTACTGCTTTTAAACCACTGGGGAATGATAGAGGGGCAGCTGCCTTTATAGGGGGCCGGGAGGAGCTACATCTTTGATCTTGCAGTCAAGCGCCCTCTAGAGGCGAACACCCAATCGTGAAGATATTGTGACGGCCTGGACTGGATGTATTCAAAAACAATTCTACAGGTGAGTTTCACAGAATTGTATTATTTCCAGGGAAATAAGGAAGGCTTTCTCAATAGAATTCATGCATGTCCCTCCCAGGAACTTTTTTGTTACTCCTCTCCCAGGGGGCAGGGAGGAGAGACTGGCCGTTCACAACAGTCTAGACTGTATGATGGATATGGGAGTTATTGTTCAGGTTCCCTGCCACCAGTGTGGGGGAAAGAGTTGTACTTAAGCATTTTTTTTGGTTAAAAAGGAGGATTCCACTTCATTCTCAATTTGAAGAAGCTGAATCTGTCGGAATGAGATGCTTCTGCGTGGAGTCTCTTTTCTGTGAGAATTCTACTTCTGTCTGACTGCTTAATGGTCTCAATAGACCTTAAACCGGACCTTCAGGGTGATTTAATGAAAAACCCAAACTCTTAAACGATTCCCCAGCATCTAAAATGCATATATTTTACGTTTTTAGTCACTAACTTATTATTCTTTCCCCCACTGGGCTGCAACTCTGGGCGCCGCCATCTTGACTCAGAAGCATCACACTTACTGAGGAGAGGAGAGCGGGATAAGGTACAGGGGGGTGGGTTATAGCTGTACTTTGCTCAGACAGAGCAGAGCTGGTGTCAGGTAAAGGTCATCAGTCCCAGAATGCAGAGCAGCACAGTCAGGAGGCATCTTGGATGTTTAAAGGCTCATAACATTCAGTAGATGCAGGTAGGATGATTTTTAATGTGAACAATCTGTTTGTACAGGGTGTGGGAAACATATAAGATAGGCTCTTATTCAGAGTGAAGGACCGCTTTAAGGATGCCTATTGGTAGGTACTGATGAGCTTGTCTGCCTTTTTGAGATTTGCAGCAAAGTTGGGGGCCCAAATACTGCAAATCCAATTGGTATGCCTACCCGAAGGGCGTCGGCTCTGAGAATTTTTACCAAAGTTCTGGAGGAACCTTTAGCTGCACTAAGGAAGAAAGGAGTCTGGATCATAGCATATCTAGACTACCTTCTCCTCTTTGCCCCAGATGAGGTGAGGTTGCTCCAAGATCTTGAATTGACAAATAATTTTTTGCTGCGGTTGGGTTGGATACTTAATTAACGGACGTCCAGTCTAGTTCCGTCACAGCTCATGACTTATTGGGGATTCGAGATCAATACAATCCTTCAGAATATCGTTCTACCTCAGTCGAATATAATGATCCTTCAGGAAGCCTACACTGAAGGACTCTACAGCTGCATATTCTAAACTATTGGGACAGGTCTCGGGAATCTATAGACAGGATAATCGAAGTCCCAGATTTAGGGAAGAAATCTCTGAGTTGGTGGCAAGACGAGCACAGAGCCGCTGAGGTAAGACGTCACTTTGACGCGCATACCTCAGCGGCTCCGAGCGCGCTGACTGGACAAGCGGCCGCGCATGCGCCATAGGAGCGGGGTGAGTTGATCTGGGCTTTCTGGGAGGTTTCACATAGCGGGGCACCCCCGGTGCCCCGGGGAAGTGGACCAAAACCCAGGATAGTCAAAATCCTGGGTTTTGGTCCACTTTAACACCTTGATTAAGTTCAGAACAAATTTTTGATTCTGTGAGAAAATGCACGTGAAAATATTTTGGCTGCGCAGTTCAGCAAGTGCTGTGAAAGATTTTCGCACATGTGAATATGTGGGAAAAGGCATGCATATTTTTTTGTTAATAAAGAAATAAAAATTATTTTTATTTTGATTTATTCAGCACTTTTGGTGTGTATTTTCTCAGCCGGAAGGACTCTTTGTTCTTGATTGGGACATTTTAGACTTTTCTTTATTCCTATGTGGCTTTTGGACACGGCTTGGGTTCTCTTTCAGCTGAAGCAGTGCAATTCCACTATCTCTTGATTGTTGGGCACTGGTTAGGGGTCCTTGTCTGGACCCACTGCTGTACGGAGTTACAAGACAGGTTTAAAGGGGGGCAAAGTAAATGTAGCATTTTAGCAAGACATGCAGTTACAAAATAATTCTGTGAGCTATTTCTGTGAACTCTTTAGTATTTTAAATATGTATGTATTTTTTGTACCAACAGCCTGAGAATATTATGTTGCTGGATCAGAGCAGTCCAAACCCTCGAATTAAACTCATAGATTTTGGTATTGCCCACAAAATACAAGCTGGCAATGAATTTAAAAATATTTTTGGAACACCAGAATTTGTTGGTAAGTGGTAAGCAATTCTTTCATTCCTGGCTATGCCCAGGCTTTTATTTTGAGTAAGACTATTCTACCCACTGTTTTTTTTATATTTTAGTATCTCCTAAAGTCTGGATGCTAATTTATTTCATGCAAAGTTTGCAGTAAAGTATAAATATGCATAATACATGCATTGAAATGTTGGAGATACAACAAACTTAGCTTAGTATGTAAAATATTGTAAAACACAGAGCAACTTCAAGAATGATAAACTGCCGAAGGTAATCTCTATCCCACGACACATGCACCTCCACACGGTGATTCCACCACCAATCGTGCGAATCCTTACCACCTGGAGCCTGGCTGTGTCCGGAAGGTCAATGAAGTGTGTATACACCTGTGCTGGCCACAGAAGGACAGATGCTGACGAGAAATACAAGAAAGATCAGGATTTATTAAGTATCTATATGCTGATGCTTTGAAGGCTTTATTACTTCTATGAGTCGGTAAGGATTCGCACGATTGGTGGTGGAATCACCGTGTGGAGGTGCATGTGTCGTGGGATAGAGATTACCTTCGGCAGTTTATCATTCTTGAAGTTGCTCTGTGTTTTACAATATTTTATCACCATCGGGTCCATTTGGGAATAAGGACTTACACACGTTGAGCATCTCAATTTACAATTTTATGGACTTTATTATATGTATAGAATTTTGCTTGCTAATAGTTTGTGACATATAATTTTCAGCGCGGTGTATATACTATTCTAGTATTTTTTTTAGCTTAGTATGTGATCTGCATTCTATATTGCTGGGTTAATGAAGTTTTATATTTATGACAGTAGATGGTGCTGTTACGTAAACCTATGTGTAGTCTCTGTACCCTCTCTACTGCATGTTGTGTTTCCTGTACATTGAGCTGCTCTCCCACTTTTTTTCCTGTCTATTATCCACCATGTAAGGTGACCTTCTCTTACTGCACTCATGTCCCAGTAAAGCCATTTCCGAGGTTTAAAGTTTCACTTCATGATTTCTCTCCTGGAAAAAGTGACTGTGGCACTTGAATCTGTGATTCTGCATAATGTGTGATGAATCTGGAGGAGGATGGAGGAACCAGCAATCCTGTCCCGCTCTGCTGAGCTGAGAATGTTATCGGCCAATTCTGCTTCAATTTAAAAATTTTGTTTTTTAGTATGGAGCCAAATGTAGCTCGATGCAATGGTGTATCAATTACCTTTGCCTGCAGTATCGCTTTAAACTCAGGCCAAGCTGAACAATGACAAATATCAGTTTTTGAATTAAAGGGGAAATGATATTATCCAGCCTTGTGAGAGGTTGTAACTACAGAGAGGCCACAGGACAATAGTCAGGACTGGAACAGGAAAAAGACAGGCACGGGCCACCATAAAGCTCACTAGTAGAAGACGATCGGCTTATTCATGTGTGCAGTGAAAACACAGTGAAAGACATGTGTGGTGTACTGAAAAGATTGCATGAGGAATCAATTTTAAACAGCAAGTTAGAGAGAAAAAGATGTATCCCGCACTGCTAATCTCTATCAATTAATGAATCTCAGTAAAAGCTGGTGCTGGCTGATAAAGGAGCACACAAGTGTAAACAAGTAAACAAAAAATGATGGGGCTGCCAGCACAGTCCCAAAGACCTTTATCATAAAAAGCCGCACTCAGCGATGAAAAGATTATGTAGCAAGCCTTTATTACAAAAAACATACAAATAACAAGACCGACAGTTGTTAAAAACATAAAATGGGATGTTGGGGAGAGGAACTTAAATTTATGGCTCTAATACATAAAATATAATTTATCAAGATACAAGCAGTCATATAAAGTGCTATTATGTAAAAAAAAAAAAAAAAAAGTTTTACTCTGGTTCTGCAAAAAATGTGCAAAGATTGTGCAAAGTGCACAATAAAGTGCCAGTGGTACTATCTTAAATACAAGCTATACATATAAAGTGACTAGTGCAATATAAGAAAACATACAAGGAGTGATCAAAGTAGAATCAAAAGTTCACCAATTTCGAAATAATGGAGCCAGGTCCCCTCACCGAACTAACCCTCAGACCGTCGACACGTTTCAAAAGCAACACTTCCTATAGTCAGTGAAAATAGAGCCATGTGGTCCTCTAAACCCACCTACCCTGGGTAGGCAACAGGTACATAGTGGCTTTCATAGATGACTATTCAAGATACAGTGTCTTATCTAATGAAACACAAGAGTGAAGCTCAAATTACAGGACAATGTAGTAAAGACAGGTTTCAGAGAAAACGTCTCATACTTCGGTACTTCGATAATACTTTGATAATGGAGGTGAACTCACAGGACACAAAGTACAAGAGTATGAATATACTGGGGTGAGGCAGCAATGACAGCCACTTATTTACAGAACAGACTCTATTCTAAGTATGCAGCACCTCCTGCTCCAGATAATGATTTATAACATCTGGGATTACCTCCACAAGTGGGCGCTTTACTGCAGAGATGGCAAAAAGAGGCCCCTCCCAGTCCATATATACCCGGGACCTCCCACTAATTCCCCAGTTTCTTCTCTGCAGTGGGCTGCGAAGGACAAGATGATGGCTTCTCTTCTCTCAGGTGAGCTGTAGGACTATTCCCACCCATTCCACCTTTTATTCTGCCTTCCAGCCTTGGCTGCGTGGTCGGGTGACGGTAGGCAGCACCTATTAGAGGTGCTTTACTAGGAGCTTGCTCCACCCCAAATCCCCCACCAAAGGGTAGGCGGTCCAGGTATGGTGAACCTGACTTGGGATGCCCTGTCCGCTATATGCCCTCCCTTACATATTTTGGGCATATTTTTACATCTTTATGGGCATCCAACTACCTCCTTCTCCCGCTATCCCGGTTAGTCGGGGGGGGGGGGGGGGGTGAGCTTGCCTTCACACCACTGTGCTACTGTGCTAAGCTGTGGCTGTGTCTTTGACATTCTCACGCTGGTATTCTGATCAGCGCTTCACCTCTCCCCTTGTCATATTTGATTCTCCCGTCAGCGGTGACGTCACTCCGGGGCCTACTGTGTACTGATTGGCTGCGGGGCGGCGTTTACTCGGCCTGTCCCTGCGCTTCCTGGAGGGGGCGTGGCTTAGCGCTTGGCGCGTTCCGCATCTCACCTCATCCGGCCCGCCCCTTCAGAGCCCTCCAGCGCCATCTTGTCTCTGCTGCCTGGACGATTGCTAGCTCTTCGGCGGTCCGTGAGTGCCCCATCTGGCCTCTTGATGGAGAAGGGGCTGTCTTCTTTGGTTGTGGATACCTTGATAAAGGCTAGGAAGAAGTCTTCCTCTTCCATTTATTACAGGGTTTAGCATGCCTACATTGACTGGTGTGAGTCTAAGTCTCTTCCCTGTCGTGTGTTCTCTATTCCCAGGATTCTGGAGTTCCTGCAGCATGGGTTGGAGATGGGGCTCCAACTCAGTACTCTGAAGGGTCAGGTTTCTGCCCTGGCTATTTTCTTCCAGAAGTCCTTTGCTCAGCACCCTCTGATCAGGAATTTTTTCCAGGGGGTCACTCATGTGCGTCCCCCACGTAAGCCTATGGTGCCTGTTTGGGATCTGAACTTGGTTCTGTCAGCCTTGCAGGGTGCTCCCTTTGAACCTGTGCAGGATGCTGCCTTGGCCATTCTTGCGCTCAAGGTTGTATTTCTGGTGGCTATCACTTCTGTCAGGCGTGTGTCTGACTTGGCGGGGCTGTCCATTCAGCCCCCCTACTATGAGAGACACCAGGACAAGGTGGTGTTTCGTTTCAAACCTGACTTTCTACCTAAGGTAGTGTCTGCTTTTCATTTGAATCAGGATATTGTTCTTCCTTCTTTGTGCCCTAATCCTAGCAATGCTAAGGAGAGAGCTTTGCACTCTTTGGATGTGGTTAGGTGTCTGAAGTACTATCTGGTGGCTACTGCACCTTTCAGGAAAACTGATGCTGTTTTTGTGGTCCCTTCTGGTCTGGAAGGGTTTGGCTCCTGCCAAGTGTACTATCAGCAAGTATATTCGTCAGGCTGTGATTCAGGCCTACTCTGCTAAGGGGAAGAATCCTCCCTTCCGCCTTACTGCTCATTCCACTCGTGCTATTGGTGCCTCTTGGGCTTTTCAGCACCAGGCTTCTGTTGAACAAGTTTGCAAGACCGCTACTTGGTCTTCTGTTCATACCTTTTCAAAATTTTACAAGGTTGATGTTGGGGCCTCAGCTGATGCTGTTTTGGGCCGAAAGGTTCTGCAGGCGGCAGTGGTTTAACTGCCTGCTGCTGATTTTTCTTGGGGATCCCACCCTACTTATGGACACTGCTATTGGATGTCCCAACTGTAAGTATTAGATTTGGATTACTCACCTGTAGAATTGGTATTATGAGTATACAGTACATCCTGCTCCAACCCACCCTTGGTTTGCATTTTCTTGGATCCCTTGTATGGTGATTGTTTTCATTGTTATAGTTGATAGTTTGGATTGTTTAATTCTCCCGGCTTCTCATTAACTGCTTTTCAATGCTGGGGATTTGTGGGAGGTCCCTGGGTATTTGAGGGGCCGGGAGGAGCCTATTTTCGATGTCTCTGCAGTCCAGCGCCATCTGGCGGAGTATATCCCAACTGTAAGTATTAGATTTGGAGCAGGACGTACTGTATACTCATAATACCAATTCTACAGGTGAGTAATCACAGAATTCTGCCTATAAGAAGTATAAAGTAAGTGGAAGTGTAGCTGACAGAGAGGCATATAAAATTAAACAGAGGGAAGCAAAACTAATTATAAGGACTGCTAAAGGGCAAAAAGAGGAAGAAATGGCCAAATCTATGAAGAGGGGAGATAAAACCTTTTTCCGATATATTGGTGACAGAAAGAAGAAAAACAATGCAGTCTCAAAAATTAGAAATAGGGAAAATAAATATATTGACGGAGATAAGGCTGTGGCTGACCATCTGAATAGCTACTTTTGTTAGGTATTTTCAGATAGTAGCAGGCATGGTCATAGCACAGCATCCTGCTGGGAGGGCACAGCTCCGGAGTTTCTGGAGGCTGATGTCCTATCCGAGCTGGCACATCTAAAGGTAAGTAAGGCGATGGGTCCAGATGGAATCCACCCCAGAGTTCTAAGGGAACTTAGGTCTGTGATTGCAGCCCCTCTGACTGATTTACTTAACCATTCCCTTTCAACTGGTGAGGTTCCAGATGATTGGAGAATGGCCAATGTTGTACCAATCCATAAAAAGGGGAGTAGAGAAGAAGCCAGTAATTACAGGCCAGTTAGTTTAACATCTATAGTGGTCAAATTAACCCTTTAAATGCCAGCCACGTAAAATTTACGTGGTTGCCTCTCCGTCACTTAAGTGCCAGCCACGTAAAATTTACGTGCCTGGCATTTACCCCTGCTAGTGGGCAAAAAAAAAAAAAAATTACTCACCTGACCCCTCGTTGGATCCGGCCGGGTCTCCTCTTTAATCATCCGATCCCCCGTGGGGGGTCGGATGGCTCCAGGAGAGCCCCCGGAATAGGCCGCCCCCCCCCCCCGCTTCTGCAGCAGCTGCTAACTGTAAAAAAAAAAAAAAAAATAAAAGACATTCACTTACCTGTGTGTGTGCGCTGGCTCCCGCTGTCCCTCCTCTTCACCTGGGGGGCCTCTGATCGCCCCCCAGGACTTACCAATCTTCAGGAGAGAGCCCGGGAGGCTCTCTCCTCCTCGATGGCGGCCGCCATCTTGCCGCTAAGCCCCTTTTGGGGGCGGGGCTATGACGTCATCCCAGCCCCGATCACCGGCTTCAGCGTTCTCAGCTGTCAGATGCCGGTGATCGGCAACGGGGAAGGAGGTGGCAGGAGATCCTCTGATCTCCTGCCTCCCCCTTCTCTGGATGCCGATCACCGGCATCTGTCAGCAGAGCGGCGCGGGACAAAGGAGCTTACAATCGGAGGTAAGTACAGTAAACATTTTTTTTTTTTTTTTTTTTATAAAATACTTGTGTGTTTTTTTTTTTTTCATTTAACCCTTTGTGAACTGGTAAGGGGTCCATGAGACCCCTTATACCAGTTCACAAGGCTCTGGGTATGGCAGGTCACCTGCGGCAAGCGGGTGACTTGCCATAACCCCCAGCCCCCCATTACCTGCCTCCCCAACGGCCGGGGGGGGGGGCAGAAGGGCCCGGGCCACTTAGTGGCTATGTGGGCTAGTAGCCTGCAGGGCCAGGGGCCACCAACGCTGGCCCCTGCGCCCTGTTCTACAAGCCCCCATAGCTGGCCCGGGTCAGTAATGCTGAGTAGGGGGGACCCTACGTCATTTTTTTGGGGATTTTTAAGGGTTTTTAACCCTTAAAATTCCAAAAAAATGGGGTCCCCCCCCTAGGAGGGGGAACTCTGTCATTTTTTTTTAATTAACCCTTTTGTTTTCTGTCATCCAGCAGCTATAAAAGGCTGAAAGAGTGCTCCACTATGGCTGGGAGGTAAGTATTAAAAAAAAAAAATAAAAAAAAATTATAAAATATTTTTTCTCTTTGTGTGTCTGTGGTTTTTTTTTTTTACATTTAACCCCTTGTGAACTGGTAAGGGGTCCATGACCCCTATACCAGTTCACAAGGCTGGGGGAGGTGGCAAGTCACCTGCGCTAGCCGGTGACTTGCCATTAACCCCCGGCACCCCCATTACCTGCCTCCCCAAAGCCCAGGGGGGGGGCAGAAGAGCCCGGGCCCACTGGCTATGCGGGCTTGTAGCCTGCAGGGCCAGGGGCCAGAAAAGCTGGCCCCTGCGCCCTGTTCCTCCAAACCCTGCATAGCTGGTCCCGGGCTGGTTACTTTGGGTAAGGGGGGGCCCATGTCATTTTTTTTTTTTTATTTTTTAAGGATTTTTAACCCTTAAAAATCCCCCCAAAAAATGGGCCCCCCCCTCCCGGGAGGGGGGACCCTATGTCATTTTTTTTCTCGATTTAACCCTTTGTAGTGTGGATGGTAGTTGTATTTTATTTGTAAATGTTAAAAATTACTTGTTTCAGTTAGGGGGGTCTCCTGGGCAGGAACAGGGGGCTACCGATAAATATGTGGTACCGTTCTAATCGGTAGAAATGGGGCTTTCACATGCAATATGGTTTTCCCTAATCAAATACATTTTTTATTTAAAATAAAGGAGGCAATTTTCTAAAAAAAAAATTTTATTTATTTTTTTTTTACTTAATAATAAATAAAATTAATAATAAAATTTACAAACAAGACATTTCATGTTAAAGCCTAAACTCTGCTGCAAAAAATATATATATAATTTTCCTGAAAATTCTAGCAAAAATGACGCAAAATGGGGAAAAATGACCTGTCAACAGAGGGTGACAAAATCTCAAGTAAGCTGGCAATTAAAAGGGTTAATAGTACCTCTGCATGTTGGGTATTGTTCTGTTTGGGGGACCTTGCGCTTTCAGACTTAGCTTGTTTTTTCTTGTTTGCATATTTATATTTTAGGAAAAGGTGTTTTTTATTCTGCTTTTTTATACATTTTTTTAGGGAAACTCTGCGCAACCAAAGAGTTCTTTGAGGGATTAATTCCAGAAAGATGAGCCCACTACAACAAGCTGGGTACGCTTAGAAAGCTTAACGTGTACTTTCAGGGAATATATGGTTTATGGGGGATATTCCAAATGTAAAGGGTTGTTTTGGTTGAAAAATCGCAAGGTGCGCACTTTGTCTGCAGAGCTGAAATTTTCAAGAAAAATTACCGTTATGCTCATGCTTTACTTTGGGGTGTTTGGCAACTCTTCCCTTGACATAACCTATGCATGTTGGGTATCGTTCTGTTCGGGGGATGTTGCTTTTTCAGATTATACTTGTTTTTTCTTGTTTGTATATAGTTTTTTAGGAAAATGTGGCTTTGATTCTGCTTTTTTATCCTTTTTTTAGGGAAACTCTTTGCAACCAAAGAATACATTGAGGGATTACTTCTAGAAAACTGTGGCCACATCAACAAGCCTGGTACAAATAGAAAGCCTGAGGTGTGTACTTCCAGAGAATATATAGTTTGTGGGGGGTATTTCAAATGTAAAGGGTTGTTTTTCTGGAAAAACTGCAAGGTGCGCATAGCGTATATCACAGTTGTATTTTTTCTGAAAATCCCCTAAAGCTCTGTTTCAGTTTGGGGGAGTCTCCTGGGCAGGAAAAGGTGTCTACCTATACATATGTGGTACCGCTGTAACTGTGAGAAATTGGGGTTTCACACGCAATAAGATTTTATTGACAAACTTACATTTTTTTATTACAAAAAAACACTACAAATTGTAAAAAATTGATTTTTTTAAATTTTTTTGCACATATTTCGCCAAAAAATATTGAGAATACACCTAAAAAATGACAAACAAGACATTTCATGTTAAAGCTCAGACTCTGCTGAAAAAAACAATATATCATTTTCCTGGGAAATCCCTGGAAATCCCTTCAAAAATCACATTTGAACATGTGAAGTGCAAAATGGTCTGGCAACAGAGTGTGACAAAAACTCCAGGTAGGCTGGCACTTAAAGGGTTAATGGAAACACTCTTAAAAAAACAGATAATTTCCCATCTAAAAATGAATGACCTATTGGACCCAAAACAGCACGGCTTTACTGAGGGCAGATCATGTCAGACCAATCTTATTGATTTCTTTGACAATGTCACTAAAGTGTTAGATGAAGGTGGTGCTGTGGATATCGCCTATCTGGATTTTAGCAAAGCCTTTGACACTGTACCACATAAGGAGCTCATAGATAAGTTATTGAAGGTAGGACTCAATCCCCGGATAGTTCAGTGGATTTCCAGTTGGCTGAGGGATCGGTATCAGAGTGTTGTTGTAAATGGTGTGCAATCTGAACAAAGGCGAGTTACAAGTGGTGTGCCGCAGGGCTCTGTCCTGGGCCCCATTCTTTTTAATATATTTGTAAGTGACATAGGAGAAGGCTTGGTAGGAAAAGTTTGTCTGTTTGCTGATGATACAAAGGTTAGTAATAGGGTGGATATTCCTGGAGGTGTCTGCAACATGGAAAATGAGTTTAATGTCTCTAAATGTAAAATCATGTACTTGGGTAGAAGGAATCCCTGCTCTGAGTACCGTATGGGCAGTACTGTGTTAGCCAGGACCTCGCAGGAGAGAGATTTAGGGGTACTGATTACTGATAGC
Source organism: Gastrophryne carolinensis (assembly GCA_027917425.1). NCBI lineage: Eukaryota > Metazoa > Chordata > Amphibia > Anura > Microhylidae > Gastrophryne > Gastrophryne carolinensis. The sequence continues at coordinate 276,219,056 of CM051234.1, forward strand.
TGCAAGATGAGTGGACAGTGTAGCCAGGCAGTGGGAAAAGCAAGCAGGATGCTCGGCCGCATAGCTCGAGGCATCACCAGTAGGAAGAGGGAGGTTGTGATGTCGCTGTATAGAGCCCTGGTAAGACCACCGCTAGAATACTGTGCAGTTCTGGAGACCTTACCTGCAAAAAGACATTATTCAAATAGAACGTGTCCAAAGGCGGGCAACGAAAATGGTGGAAGGACTTAAACTTAAAACTTATCAGGAGAGACTTAAAGAACTTAATTTGTACAGTCTGGAGGAAAGAAGGGAGAGGGGGGACATGATTGAGACCTTTAAATATGTGAAAGGATTGAATAAGGTTCAGGAAGGAAGTGTTTTTAAGAAGAAGCTTAATGATAGAACAAGGGGGCACAACCTGAAGCTAGTCGGGGGGAAGATCAGGAGCAATGTTAGAAAATATTATTTTACAGAAAGAGTAGTAGATGCTTGGAACAAACTTCCAGCAGAGGTAGTTGAAAAATCAACAGTCACTGAATTTAAACATGCCTGGGATAAGCACACATCTATCCTAAGATAAAGAGTACATACAGTATACACATAAGGGCAGACTAGATGGACCGTATGGTCTCCTTCTGCCGTCAACCTTCTATGTTTCTATGAATTGTATTTTTGCATTCAACCGATTTTTGAAGGTATTTCCCAGGAAATTTTTCAGAAGAGTCTGGGCTTTAACATGAAATGTCTTGTTTGTGATTTTTTATGTTATATTCTCAATATTTTTGGGTAAAATATGTGCAAAAAAAAAAGTTTTACAATTTGTAGTGTTTTTTTTGTAATAAAAAATGTACGTTTTTCAAGAAAATCTTATTGCATGTAAAAGCCCCATTTCTCTCAGTTCCAACGATACCACATATGTATTGGTAGACTTCCTTTCCTGCCCAGGAGACTCTCCAAACTGAAACAGCGCTTTAGGAGATTTTCAGTTTTACAAAAAAAGAAAAAACCTTTACGTTTGAATTACCCCCAACAAACCTATATATTCTCTGGAATTACATACCTCAAGCTTTCTAGGCGTACCAGGCTTGTCGATGTGGGTGCAGTTTTTGAGTTTTTGGAAGTAATCCTTCAATGAATTCTTTGGTTGCACAGGGTTTCCCTAAAAAAGCAGAAGCAAAGCCACATTTTCCTAAACAAACAATATGAAAACAAAAAAAAAAGTTACATTTGAAAAAGCAACGACCCCGAACACAATACCAAGCATGCGTAACTACTGTCAAGGGAAGAGTTGCCAAACACCCCAAAGTAAAGCATGCGTGTAGCGGTAATTTCAGCTCTGCAAATTTGGCACCTTGCACCTTTTCAACCAAAACAACCCTTATTTGGAATGCCCCCACAAATCATATATTCCCTGAAAGTACACGTTAAGCTTTCTAGGCTTATTGTAGTGGCTTCATCTTTCTGGAAGTAAATTCTTTGGTTGCACAAGGTTTCCCTAATAAAATGTATAAAAAAGCTTAATAAACATTTTCCTAAAATATCATTATACAAACAAGAAAAAACAGTGCAAGGTCCCCCAAACAGGACAATACCCAACATGCATAGCTACTTTTAACCGCCAGCCTACATGAGATTTTGTCACCCTCTGTTGACAGGCTACTCTGTATCTCTGGCAGTCCAGTCGCCGCGCTCCTTATCTGGTCTGTCTGGGTTGAAAAAACAGCTGGCTATTTCAGATATATATAATGTAATATAAATATAAATAAATATATATATTATTATATTATATATATTATATATAAAATTATGAAAGGGGGAGGAATATGTGGCCAGAGTAAGAAATCTGGTGGTGAAGGATGCTCTGGTGCCTCCTTGGATGGGGTTATGACTGGTGTATGTGTTTCCACCAATACCTCTTTTGTGTCACCTGCTCAAGAAGGTGAGAGTAGAAAGAGATCCCACCATAATCCTTGTACTGCCGAGGCCAAGAAGAACTGGGTTTGCAGACATGGTAAGCTTAGCAGTGGATTGGCTGTTTCGGCTGCCAAATCTGCCAGAGCTTTTGTCCCAGGGCCCTCAACTGCAGCCGATTCCACAGGCGCTGGCTTTAACAGCTTGGCTGCTGAGACCAAGACCTTAGAGTGGAGGTTGTCCGTTGCAGTCAAACATTCATCCGAGCTCGGAAGTCGTTCACCAAGATCTACTATGGGACTTGGCGGGCCTTTGTGTTTTGATGTAAGGCTAATGGCCATGTGTTCTGTTTCCAAAATTATGGAATTCCTGCAGAAGGGCTTGGACAATAGGTTGAAGGTAAACACGCTCAATGGGCAGGTTTCTGCTCTTTTTCGATTTTTTTTTCCTTTTTCCCAGCCACCATTAGCTGAGAAATCATTGATCAAGAGGTTAAGCCTTTTCACCCTTACAGGCAAAGGCCTTATCTCCAGCCTACTGCTGATTCTACCAGCACGGTTGGAGTGTCCTTCATGCAAGTGTGTCTGGGAGTGCTGGTTTCTTGTCCAATTTTGCCAGGCAACATAGAGAGAGGGACGTAGAACAGCCAGTGTGTTTGAAGCAATATCTTGGGCTCTTGCAGACCCCATCCATTATGCTGATTTGTTTTCCTGATTTGTTGTGCATCATCACCGAACCAAGAGCCACACCCACTTCAGAAGAGAAATAACGAGATGAAACTGTAAACCTCAATAGGCTCGATTCAGAGAGACAAAAAAAAACTTCAGTTTTAGTTCCAATCTGTTTTTTTTTTGGAAATGTTTCCGTTCTCGTATGAGCATACGAGCGATTCTATGCATGCATTGAAAACCTTCTGTAAAGTTTCCGTCCGTTCGTACGGCAGATTACGAATACGAGAATGTAATTTTCCATCCAGACTTTTCCGTTTCATTTTCACATGTTACAACGTAGGCTTTCGTTTTTGCCGTTTTCCCATCGTATCCTCCAACGAATCCTTTAAGTTTCCCGTTCTATTCTGTTTCCCTTTTTTCAATAAATAATCGTCCAGACGGAAATCCTTACGATCTTGCGCCTGCGCACTACAAACTTAACTCATTAAAGTGCTCGCCTACATATTTGCCACCCTCGCTTCTACTACAATGTTTAGCTAAATCACTATCCTTCATCTTCCCTTTTGGACCCTTAAAGCTCACCCAAACCACTTCTCGGTTAGGTTCTTCTTCCATTTTAGCCCCCTAAAACTTGCCCAAATCACTTCTCGGTCATGTGAATATTCATCTTTAAATATTTCTGGGCCCATTAGTTTTGTGTTAATGTATTTTGTAAGTGAAATGACATTGTAACATTTTTTTTTATTCCATCATAAAATGTAAAAAAATATTGGAACATTTTTACAACTATAAAAAACAAAATACATAGCAATGGCAGGCCACTGAACATTATTCTTCATCTGTGGTCCCCAACGAGTTGCGCAGCTCCTTCATCTCGCCCACCAACTGAAGGACCCTGACACTCAGTTGTGCCACTCTGGCACGTGTGGTCCCTGTTAAAAAAAAAAAAAAATAAAAAAATAAAAAAAGGTAAATTAAAATATTGGTATAACCTTGTTTGGGTCATACTGCAGTGCCCCCCCCCCCCCCCGTATGGTCCGAACACCTAAATCTGGACTTCAAAAGCCACACGGGCCGGGTTTTGCATAGTGCCCGATTAGAGAACCCCTGGCCCGCATTCTGCAGGCAAAGAACGGGCATCAGGAGCAAGGGCGAGTGGCACATCTTGCAGTTCCTGCAACCAAATATAAAAAAATTACACAAAGCAAAGGTAACCAACTAAAACAATAACTCCTACAACAAATTGAGATTCAAGTTCAACAATCCAAATATAATTCACAAAGGACATAAGTCTAAAAAAATATAGCAATTATATGGATGCGTGGGAAAATAAAGGTTTACATGCTAAGGACTAATTTAGGTCAGCATTAAAATACATCTATAAGGCATACATGAAATGTATTGATTCAGGTATGCATTGCTATACAATTTATGGCCTCGGCCATGCTGATACATGCAATGCCTTGGTGCTAAAGGTGCGCAGACTCCTCCACATAGCCGCAAAACATGTTCAACAATAGCAATCCGAGCCCTCAAAGGTCCCGTAAGTGGATCGGAAATGAAACGGATTTATAGGGTGGTGATCCATCGGAAATCAGCTCTCTGAATCGGACAGAAACCCATCCCAACAACGGAAGTTATCTGAACGAACGGAAAATTTCCGATTTTGTTTGGAAAATGATCCGAACTAACGGAAATGTTCCGATTTGCTTCCGTTCATCGAAAGCGCATTCCCGAACGTTCGTACGAATGAAAAATGAACGAAAAAAAGCAAAAAAAATGACAAACACCCACCAAAACTTTCACAGACAGCTATGGAAGTCCGGACGAATGTGTCTCTGAATCGAGGCTAATATCTCTACCATTTCTTCACCTGAAAAATGGAAAACCATTTAGGGCACTGCCAAATGTAGCCAGATACCATGGGCTAATAATTGGCTTTGCCTGCTGTAGCACTATTCTTAGTATACAGTATGTCCTGCTCCAGATAAGATTCTTTACTCTTGGGTATTACTCCGCCAGATGGCGCTGGACTGCAGAGACAGCGAAATTGGCTCCTTCCGGTCCCTCAAATACCCAGGACCTCCCACAAATCCCCAGATTTTCTCTGCAGTCTGGACTGCGAAGGACAAGAAGATGGCTCTCTCTTCTCGCAGGTGAGCGGGGCTATTAGCCTGTGGCCCTGTAGGACTATTCCCACCCTTTCCATTGTTAATTTGCCTCCCAGCCTTGGCGGTGCTGGTGCGGATGATGGTAGGCAGCACCGCTGTCAGGTGCTTAGGAGCGCTGCTCCACCGCAATTCCCCACCAAAGGGTAGGCGGTATAGGCACATGGTGAGCCTTATGGGATGCCCCTCCCGCACTATTGCCCCTTGCCCCTGTCTATCGGTTGGCCCTACTTGGGTGGCCGCTGCCCTCCCTCGCTTTCCCTTGTCGTTCTCCGGGGGGGGGGGGGGGTGAGTGTGTTTTGTACATTCACTTGTTTGTTGGTGTGCTTGGTTGCCTTTAGTTCTGTCACCGCACAGATTTGGTTGCACTGGTTGCTTGTTGAATTTGCCGCCACCGCACACGCTTCTATGGCGCCATTACCTCAGGCGCTTTTCATTTGGTTGAATTTGTCACGTGTGCGGCTTCGCGCTTTTCGGGGGGGGGGGGGGGACGGGGCCTGCGGATGGCGCGTTCCGCATCACTGTCTCCGCGGCCCGTGGAGGGGTAGAGGACGTAGACGCTCTGGCCCATCCTGGGGCTCCAAGCCTAAGCCTTCCCCCAAGCCTCCTCAGGCATGAAGGGGCACCCTCACCCATCCGGGTGGGGGGACAGCTTCAGCTCTTTGCTCATGTCTGGAGGCTTCATGTCTCAGACCGGTGGATTCAGGAGGTAGTGTCCTCCGGTTACAAGATAGTTTGCTGCCTGGACACCCCCAAGATTCATCAGATCCTGGATGTCTCAGGACCCTATGTCCGCTCAGGCTCTGATTCTGCCTGTGCAAAGCCTTCTGGAGCTGGGGGTCATCTGTCAGGTCCCCTTACGAGAAAGGGGCAAGGGCTTTTATTCCAACCTTTTCACCGTGCCCAAAAGAGATGGGTCAGTCAGGCCCATCCTGGCCTTGAAGATCCTCAACAAATTTGTCAGATGCTTTCGCAGTTCCCTGCGTCCAGGGGACTTCATGACCTCTGTGGACATCAAGGATGCTTACCTTCATATTCCCATCTTTCCAGGTCATCAAAGATTCCTCAGGTTTGCTCTGGGGGATCAGCACTATCAGTTTGTGGCATTGCCCTTCGGTCTCAATTCAGCTCCCAGAGTATTCACCAAGGTGCTGGCAGGAGTGATGGCTCTGCTTAGGTCTCAGGGCATTCGCGTTCTGCCCTATTTGGACGACATTCTCATCACTTCTCAGTCCCTCCAACAGGCATAGCTGGATACTCAGCGGTTAGTGTCCACCCTGGAGTCATTTGGCTGGGTGATCAACCATCCCATATCTTCCCTGTCTCCCTCCTTGGTGACGCCATTTCTGGGAATTAATCTGGATACAGTTCAGGCAAGGATTTTTCTTCCTCAGCAGAAGGTGGACAGTCTGCTAGCGCAGGTTCAGTTCCTTCTATCTTGCCCTCATCCCTCCATCAGGCAGGGAATGCAGCTGGTGGGCCTGATGGTGTTGTGCTTCGAGGCGGTTCCTTTATGCCCAGTTTCACATGAGGCCTCTGCAACTCCACCTCTTGTCAGTATGGGACAAGGATCCTGCGTCCCTGGACTAGGTCCTTGTTCTGTCCCCCCCAGCCAGGCCGTCCCTCTTGTGGTGGCTGGACTCCAGGAACCTGTTGGCGGGCAGATCTTTTCTGGCCCCCTGCTTGGAGACGGTCACCACGGATGCCAGTCTGACAGGTTGGGGGGGCTTCTGGAAGTCCCTACAGTTCCAAGGGCGGTGGGGCCCTCAGGAGGCCCACACACCGATCAACATTCTGGAACTGAGGGCGGTCAGGTTGGTTCTTTGACCCAGCACCTTCGGGGCCGGCCTGTTCAGGTATGCTCGGACAACCAGACGGCGGATGCCTATATAAATCATCAGGGAGGGACCCGGAGCAGGGGGACCCTCAAGGAAGTGTCTCTGATCCTGTCCTGGGCGGAGTACAATGTTCCTTGCATCTCAGCTGTGTACATTCTGGGGGTGGAGAATCTGCAGGCAGACTCTCTGAGCAGGGGGACCTCTCGCCTGGGAGAATGGTCCCTCAGCGACAGGATGTTCCACTCTCTGTGTCACCGTTGGGGTCAGCCAGATGTGGATCTGTTTGCGTCCCGTCACAATCACAAGCTCCCGGCCTTTGTCTCCCTGTCCCAGGATCCTCTGGCCTTGGCCACAGATGCTCTATCAATGTCATGGCAGGACTTTCAGCTTCTGTATGTCTTTCCCCCATTCCCCCTGTTGGGCAGGGTTCTGCGCAAGATAGCTCAGGAATGGGTGCCAGCAATCCTGGTGGCTCCCCGGTGGCCAAGAAGAGTGTAGTTCGCAGACATAGTGCAGCTGGCAGTAGATCAGTACGATCTGCCCAGGGTTCCAGACCTACTCACTCATTCATGCCATCCCAATTTTCAAACTTTGGCTTTGACGGCCTGGCTGCTGAAACCTCCATCTTGATGGAGAAGGGGCTGTCTGCCTCTGTTGTTACCATGATAAAGGCTAGGAAGAAGTCTTCCTCTTCCATTTATTACAGGGTTTGGCATGCCTACATTGACTGGTGTGAGTCTAAGTCTCTTCCCTGTCGTGTTTTCTCTATTCCCAGGATCCTGGAGTTCCTGCAGCATGGGTTGGAGATGGGGCTCCAACTCAGTACTCTGAAGGGTCATGTTTCTGCCCTGGCTGTTTTCTTCCAGAAGTCCTTTGCCCAGCATTCTCTGATCAGGACTTTTTTCCAGGGGGTTACTCATGTGCGTCCCCCACGTAAGCCCATGTTGCCTGTTTTGGGATTTGAACTTGGTCTTGTCTGCCTTGCAGGGTGCTCCCTTTGAACCTGTGCAGGAGGCTGCCCTGCCATTCATACTCTCAAGGTTGTCTTTTTGGTGGCTATCACCTCTGTTAGGCGTGTTTCTGAGTTGGCAGTGCTTTCCATCCAGCCCCCCTACTTTGACACCAGGACAAGGTGGTTTTTCGCTTCAAGCTAGATTTTCTGCCTAAGGTAGTGTCTGCCTTTCATTTGAATCAGGACATTGTTCTTCCTTCCTTGTGCCCTAATCCTAGTAATGCTAAGGAGAGGGTCTTGCATTCTTTGGATGTGGTTAGGTGTCTGAAGTACTATCTGGTGGCTACTGCACCTTTCAGAAAAACTGATGCCCTTTTTGTGGTCCCTTCTGGTCCTAGGAAGGGTTTGGCTCCTGCTAAATCTACTATCAGCAAATGGATCCGTCAGGCTGTGATTCAGGCCTACTCTAAGGGGAAGAATCCTTCCGCCTTACTGCTCATTTCCACTCGTGCTATTGGTGCCTCTTGGGCTTTTCAGCACCAGGCTTCTGTTGAACAAGTTTGCAAGGCCGCTACTTGGTCTTCTGTTCATACCTTTTCAAAGTTTTACAAGGTTGATGTTAGGGCCTCAGCTGATGCTGCTTTTGGCCGCAAAGTTCTGCAGGCGGCAGTGGTCTAAACTGTCTGTTACCTTTGGGGATCCCACCCTACTTTACGGACACTGCTATTGGATGTCCCAAGAGTAAAGAATCTTATCTGGAGCTGTATACTAAGATGTATACTAAGAATAATACAATTCTGTGATTACTCACCTGTAGAATTGGTATTATGAGTATACAGTACGTCCTGCTCCACCCCACCCTTGGTTTTGCATTATCTTGCTTCCCCTGTATGGTGATTGTTATCATTGTTATAGTTGATAGTTTGGGTTGTTTAATTCTCACGGCTTCTTGTTAACTGCTTTTCCATACTGGGGATTTGTGGGAGGTCCCGGGTATTTGAGGGGCTGGGAGGAGCCAATTTCGCTGTCTTTGCAGTCCAGCGCCTTCTGGCGGCGTAATACCCAAGAGTAAAGAATCTTATCTGAAGCAGGACGTACTGTATACTCATAATACCAATTCTACAGGTGGGTAATCACAGAATTGTATTTTTATGGTTTGCACATTTATGTATGTCAGAATCATGTGCATGTGAGAGTGTGGGATTTGCTGAAAAAGGGTAAGTGTGGGTGTTTTGCTTTTGGTCTGTGATTGAGACATTTTATGATTTAAATGGTTTAAAGAGCAATTCTACTGCAATTTTCCATTATGGTGTACCAAAATGATGTCTGACAAGGTGCTGAGCTTATCTGTTTTTTTTTTTTCTTTTTGTTTGCAACTTTGTGTTTTAAAAGAAAACCCTTTTCTCTAGCAACAATGTTACCTTAGCAACATACATGTAAGTGGTGTGCTTTGTGTACATAGCAGATACTTCCTGGCTTGCTAATCATCTGATTGGCTAAGGTACAGATGATGTTCCACATTCCTGAGCTCACATGTTTAATTCCATCCAGCTCTAATTCAGATTTTCATATGAGATGATCAAAATATTGTCTACCAGTAGTTAAAGGGTTACTGGCAGTGCTAGGGAGGTCATTACTGCTGCTTGATTTAGCCAAACTGTTTATAAGCTCACCTGTTGAAAGGATTCTGGGACTTTTCGCAACACAAAAAGATAGGAAACTTGGAAAGAGCATGCTGATAAGTGAATCACATGTATGGGGACCCAATCCTAACACAAATGCTTATTTTACATTCCAAATGAGGAAAACAATAAGGCTGAGCAATAAAAACCTGATAAAACGGGAGTTGACCTGCAACCAGTTACCAGATCACTAATTGGCTCTTGTTCTTCAAAAGGTTGTGCACCTCTACTGTAATCGGACATTTTCCCAGATCGTTTTTTCAGATGAATAGATCCGTGGAATTGCCAGTTGTGATCAAGCGATGATCCAGAATCGCCATGCCCTGCCCCCCCTTCCTCGGCACCAGCAAAGGGACAGGGGGTTACCTCAAATCCAGCACTTCCATTTCAAAACCTAAAAAAAGAAAATGTGAACCCCTCCCTCCCAGAGCCAACCAGCATGGTATACCAGTTACCTGGCCCATACTTAACACAGGGCCCATGTTGATTGGTTCCAAGCTCTTCCACACCTGTAGTTTGGTACTGTTAAGAGGTCCAAAAGACCAGTTAAAAAGTAGAGTAAGAATAAACGAGACCACAAATACTTAAATCTATAAGATTCCCGGACCGATCAGATCCCTCCCCGCGGGGCATCCGAAATCGGGATGTCCCGCGGGGAGGAACCCCCCAGGAGGCCCACAATCCTTACCTTACCGGCGATCCAACAGCGCATGCGCGAGACGCGGCCGCGTCTCTCGCTTCCCTCTAGCAGGGCGCGCTCCCGCGCCGGCGCGCTCCCTGTTAGAGGGAAGCGAGAAACGCAGCCAATGACAGCGCTCTGGTATGCGCGTCCAAGCGGCTTTGGACGCGCATACCAGAGCGGCTCTGAGCGCTGTCATTGGCCGGACGAGGTCACGTGGGAGCGGGGAGAGGTGAGTTTTTGCGGCGATCGGGGGGGTTTCACACAGCGGGGCACCCCGATCGGGGTGCCCCACCTAAGTGGACCAACACCCAGGATAGTCAAAATCCTGGGTGTTGGTCCACTTTAATTAATATTCTTAATTAACCTATGTATGCTTACCTTACACTTTGTGTACCTCGTCTGCTATTAAAATGCCAGTGCAATTTCAATATTGGAGCATCTGAAGTGAAGGGTGACACCGGTCCCCCCTCCTCCTCCTTCCTTGGGAAGGTTAATTAAAGTTGCTAGTTGAGGGGTAGCTTTTATTATTGAGAGGTGGAACCTCTCTGGAATCTCCCCATGTGACTTCACATCAGTGGAGAGGAATTGCTTTGGAAATTCCCCCTGCCTCCAGTAATCCTAGTGAGTCGCATTTGTGGAATTCTCAAAGACTCCGCCTCTTATGCATAAAAGTTTTCTTTCCATTACTCCTGGCTGGGAGCCGGGATAAAAGGAGGTTTTTCACCTTGAGAACACAGCAGAATATCCAGTGAATGACCCAGAAAACCAGACTGGAGGCGGACACCACCGGGTTGGGGACCTGAGAGAGAAGAGTTTTTTTATTTTTTATGTGTAAATGACATTTAAAGTAAACCACAACCTACTGAGCTTGTGAAATACATTTGCCCAAAGCCCCTGACAATATTCCCTTCTTATGGTGTAGAACTAGAAATTGATATTTTTGCTTTTTGAATTGCCCTGGACTGTTTTTTTTTTTTTTTTTTGCGGTCTCGGTATGAGATGACAGATGATCAGTCATTGCATACTGCACACAATTGGAAAAGGCGGAGCTTTACAGAAAGGGCCACTGAGATTAGAGTGAAGCAAGAGCACTAAAAATGTGAGAGCAATTCAGGGGTTGCTAGTTACAAATGTGGGTTTTGGTCCGCAGCAGTTCATTAACGAAAAATCAACATTGGAATTTAGTTATGGTGGTGTATTGATTGAATGCATTTTTTTTTATCTTTTATAGCTCCAGAGATTGTGAATTATGAACCTCTTGGCTTGGAGGCCGACATGTGGTAGGATATATTATGATTTTGAAATTGCTGGAATTTTAATAAACGCTTAGTGATACGTTTGTAAATACCTTAAAGTGAATGTCCTGTCAAAGGGAATGGCGCTGAGGCCCCCTATTTGGGATGCCAGCTGTGTTCCTTGCCCCTGAGTCCCCATTCCAACAGCACGTGTGCAGGCCTACTACAGCCGTTTGTGAATTGTGCATATCTGCCGGAAATCTGTTAGAGGCTAGCAGGGATGCAGCTGCTGGCCCGCATGGCTTCTCCCAGCGCTTTTTTGGACTACAATCGACATTTACATGATTTTTACCCTTAAATCTGCACAGGTTCAAAATTAAAAATAAAAAAACTGATGTGCCTATTGCAGCACATTTCTGTGGGCCAGGCCAAAAGTTGCCAAAGTGCTCAAAGGGGGCTTCTGTTCACAAAAGCAGAGATTGGAGTGGGAATGTAAATGCATCCAAATCTTAAATTGATGGACTGTGGGCTAAACAGGGATAATAATTTGATGTGTCATTATGATGTGGATTGAACAGACTGGTCTGATATTAAACAGACTTGTCTGGGTTGTTGTGAGAGCAAAAAAAAAATTCTACACACGTGCTCTCTCCCTCTCATTCTCATCAACCCACCATTAATTGTCATAATCCCCCTGATTCTTATCTCACAGCTTAGAATTTTACTACTTTGCTATTTCTCGTGTGTTTCAGTAGAAAAACAGTTGTTTTGTATTTTATTTGTATGTGTCTAAGTTACAGATCTCTTTTATGTCTGAAGAAGCTTGGACCGCTTCGAAAGCTTGCATTTTCAATCTTATTAAGTTAGCCAATTAATGGTATTAACTTAACCTTTGATTTCCTGCTTACATCAATGTAATCATTGTCTAGGATTACTGTTATTTTTTGAACTGGGGAGATTTTGCATCAGCGCTAGGGCATTGATTAATTCATTTGTTGTTTATAGCCTAGATATTTGATCTAGGAGGTACCCCTATTCCACAGCTGTCCCTTGCCTCTTGTGTTTTAGCTGTGATTGTCAGACTGCCAGTAACTGCAACCTCTCATGCTGGGGAAGGGATTTGTCTTTTGACATGTTAATCAATTACCCAATCCCCCCCCCCCCCCAATGTATATCTATTTGCAGGAAGCCTTTTTCCAAATGTCATTAGGAGGTTAACCTGTTTGGACAAATTGCCCATCAACGGTCCTGCCAAGCAATGACATCCTAAGCCAATTGGCTAAGAGTGGTCTTGATTTCAGTGGAGTCCTGTTGCAGCCACTGCTTGCACATGACACTGCAGCTGTCAAGCAGCAAGGTCCAGAGAGCTAGAAAGCTGAAAGCAGAAATAGGAAAGTATCAGTGAGCTACAGGTCCTCTTTCTCTTCCATTTTTTTCTCTTCAGGCCATTAGACGATTCAGTAACGATTGGGTTCACTCCTTGGCCGAATGGCGTGGACTGCAAGAACTAAGGCGTGGCTCCTCCCGGCCTATATACTTCCGGCTGTATTCTCACAAACCAGTTTTATTCTTGCAGTTGGAACTCCTCTCCCATTTTACTTTTTTGTTTATAGGATTATACCTTGAAAGAGGGGGAATTTAACCCTGTCTTCCTGGCCCTTATATTCCTCTGATCTGAATGGACCCACAATGCCTCCACAGCTATGCTGTATGCGGATCAGGATGGTAAGGGTAAGCGCCATGGTCTTGGGGCACTTTGGGGTGTCACTTTTGTTTTTTAAGATGTTGTCACTCCTAAACTGCAATTCCGCTTTGTCAGCTGCAGGTTTTTGTCTGGTGAGCCTGATTGGGGGAACCAGTGGAATCATTTTCCTCTTTTATTGCTTTCCCACATTTTTGTGTATTACACTAAGATTTTGAATTTCACGCCTTTGGAGGGGGCGGAGCTAAGGCGACAGGAAGAGATAGAGGCTTTCTTCCGTCGGTACAGTGAGGAAAGTTTGCTGCCTTGTCCGCCGCCTCCGGTTCTTTCTTTGGCTAGGCTGGATTCCTAGCAACGCCGCCGCCGGAGGTTCTCTCTCTGGCCTACTGTGTTCATCTTCCCTGCGACCGGGGATTGCTTCTCTGGCTGCGCCGCCGCTTATTTCCATAGTGGGTTCCATCGATGGGTCAGCTGCCCTGGCCTCTTCGCCCAGGCTTTGGGGCTACATTGGTGCTTGGACCAACCAGCACCAGGCTGCTTCCCGAGCTGCTGCGGCCACTTTCAAGCAGATCCAAACAGTTAGATATTAACATTATTATTATAGTTATTATAGATTATTATTAGTGTTATTTTTATTGATGGTATTGTTAATAATGTTGTTATTATTATTATTATTGGTAAATATATTGTTAATGTTATTATTAATTTTGTTATTGTTTTGGATGGTGTTATCAATATTTTATTTTTTGTTTTTTCGTGAGTTTGGGAAAGGGAAAGCAATAATTGGTGTGGTGCACTCCTAAGGCCTTGGCTATCGAGGCCTGTTATATACTTTGATCTTAGACTGTATTATTTGCTGTGCTGGCAGCTGCAGGTTTTTGTCTGGTGAGCCTGATTGGGGGGAACCAGGGGAATTATTTTCTCTCTATTGCTCTTTCCCATGTGTTTTTACTTGTTGTAAAATTCAAATTGTGCTCTCCTTTAAGGGGGTGGAGTCTTGTGTGATGGGGCAGAGCTAAGGCAGCACGAAGAAACAGAAGGCTCCCTTCTTGTTTATTAATATTTTTCGTTTTTTTGGTTTATGGATTGTGGGAAAGGGCAGGCAATATATTGGTGTGGTTCACCCCCTTAGGTCTCGGAGTAGTCACTTGTGAGTATCGAGAACAGTTATATACTTCTTAGATCCCTAGGGAGGTAGACTAGTATTATAATCACCATGACAGAGGCATCTGGGGTAATTGGATCTGGTTCTTTAGCAGATAGGTTTACCCCATGTCCAGTGTGCAGGCAGGTGGCACTGGACAAGGACAGGACGCTGTGCAGACAATGTGCAACGCTAGTGGTTGCTGAATATGGAAGACAATTGTCTCCTCCTGCAAGCGTTTCTACCCCTGTCGCCGGACCCTCAGAGCCCAAAACCCCCTCGGCAGCCCAACCTCAGGAGGACGTTCAGGACAAGAATGTCCTCAAGAAGATTGCGGATAGATTGGCCCGCCTAGAGAGTCGTTCAGAATCGGCTCCTAGGAAAGCATAAAAAAAAAAACAAGCATTTAACTTCCTCTGAGTCTGAAGAGAATATTATTGCTGCCATAATCTCCCAGAAAGAATTTGCTGGAAAGGCTTCATCCAGTAGGGACCCGGATTCAGAGTCCTCTACGCAAGGGGGTGCTCCTTTTTAAGGAGAAGATGGATAAATTGATTACATCCATTCTGGAGATTTCTGATTTTTCGGGCCCAGAAGAAAAAAGGATTGGTTTAAACCGGAAAAACAGAGGATGGTTGCATGCACATTACTCTAATCTGATTTTGAAATGAATGGCAGAAGCCAGATCGTCTCCCAGCCATTCCTAGAGTACTAAATACTATGTATCCTTTTCCTGCAGATGATATTGGTGGTCTCGGTCTTGGATGGTCTCGCCCCCCCTATAGTGGATGCTCTGGTTTCCACCTCTTCGGCATGCCGAAAATAATTTTGGAATAGACCAAAGTTCCAGGATAGGGTAAGAGGGTTTCTGCAGAACAAGGAAAAATCCCCTTCAAAGCCCTTTCAGGTATGAGAGGATGTCCTCACCTTGGGGGGGGCGGCTTCATCATTGACTTACTATAGAGTTTTTGGCCAGTATTATCGCTTAGTGTAAATTAGAGGTTTCACTTGTAGATTTTTTTTTTTCAGAGATAGAATAGATGCTGAATAGTAGGCTAAAATGTTTTGTTTGGTATAGATTATTCTTAATTTAAGGTTATAGGTTAATACCTGGGATTCCGCCCTGAAGTAGGGTACTGCTTTTGAAGGTCCCAATTATTAATGATGGCCTGAAGTAAAATGGAAGAGAGAGGATAATTCTGTGATACTCCCCTGTAGAATTGATTTCCCTTCCATTATTACTTCAGGACATCAGACCCTCCTTGTCTGCTAGGTTAGTATAATCCATTCCTTGGATGCCTAAGTACTAGTGGAGGTTTTATAAATATATGTAGATATTTGATCAGCATAAAAAAGGAATAAAAATAAACAGAGCGATATATAGGAGTTTGTTTCTTGTCTTGCCTTTTGTCTCCCAACAGAAATATAGGGAATCCTTATTCCTCCCAGGTGGCTGGATCTACTGCTTTTCAATTAACTTGTTTGTGAGCATACATCCGGAAGTATATAGGCCGGAAGGAGCCACGCCTTTGTTCTTGCAATCCACGTCCTTCGGCCAAGGAGTTTACCCAATCGTTACTGAATTGTCTAATGTCCTAGTAATAATGGAAAAGAAATTGATTCTGCGGGTGAGTATCACAGAATTATCTTTTTCAATTGTTGTGTCTATTGCAGTTTACTTTTTACAATTCTGTTCCTCCCTGGCCTTACTTTTTGTGCTAGAGCAACTTCAGCAAGTATGTTCAGAGGGAAAGGAGAGGGGTCTAATCCATAAATGGGGTAAGCAATGAATAGATCACTTGTACTCCAGAGAAGGATAAGTTTGCCATCAGGGACAACAGAAAGGTAGATGCCTTTCTAAGCGGTTTGAGAAATCTACTGGCGTATAAATGGAAACTGTGGTCTCTCCTTGGACGGTCAACTTTGCAGTTATAGTTTATAAACCAGACAGAGAATTTCCAAACAAAGTCTTTCAGACACCAAATTCGGTGTGCTGGGGGACAATGAGTGTTTTAGGTGCGCTTTAGGGTATGATTAAGCTCAATTTTTCACTTTCACCATGTATCAGTGGTGGTTGATCTAGGGTCCAATTTGTTTTAGAGGTCCAAGAGGTCAGAACACCTCTGTGGGCTTAGTAAAACTAATTAATTTCCTGACATAACTGTTGTGTATTTGGCATGAATATTTCAATTCCGCATTTGGCTAGTTAAAATCACACAATTAATGTCATACAAATTGAATTAAGGTAAGTATATAAAACAAAATTCAGTAAATGTTGTTGGAAAATAGTAATAAAAAAGTAATAAAACGTTAAGAAACAGTGATGGTGACTCACCGCCGAGGCCCAGGGGTGCACAACCTGCCCAGGGCCTTTGAGGGTACGTCTTGTAATTTTAGAATGTTGAATCAGTTGCACTTGGGTTCTCCTTTAGGGTATCTCCAGGTTGTTCTTCAATGATTACCCAGAATCTTCTTAGTAGTTAAATATTTATTAGATGTATAAATCGTAAGATTCAAAGTCTCTGTGGTGGATAGGAGGGGGGGCGGGGGGGATGGCTGGCGGTGAAGGTGTGGAGGGGGGTAGGTGTTTCCTCGTAGCAGGGAGACCCGTCAATGCCGCAGCCGGAGTTGCGGAGCAGTGTATAAGTGAGCCGATTGCCTCACTGTGATGATGCGCTCAAGGTGTTATGAAAAGTTCTCCGTGTTAAGCGGCGGGGGGGGGGGGGGTTGGTGAGATAATCCAAGAGGAGTTGTTTCTTTATTCTTCTGCGGGAGCGTGTTAAAAAGTGTCTTCCCCGCTGCTTCTCTTCCAATGTTGTTTGAAAAGTTTACCGACGCGCGTTTCGGCTGATGCCGTCTTCCGGGTGGGACTGAGCATGCGCCCCAGCTGTTCTTTTATACTTGAAGTAAAGTTAGCGTCCGCGGAGCTTTATGGGTAATGTAGTCTTTCTGTTTCTGACGTAGACTATTAGATGTCAGCTCATTCACGTATACTGCAGGGTTTCTTTTGTATCTCTTGTAATAAAAACATAACCAAAAGATAAAATGAAATGAAGTGGGTGAAGTTTGTTACAAAAGTATCTTACTAATAGAAAAGATTTGTTACATGTTTATCTACACATGTCTGTCTGCACATTATATGCGTTTTCTATGATTACTACAGCTCTGAAGCAACTAGGAGATAGACAGATAATGAATTAGATAAATATAGTAAATTATGTGAAAAAAGGATATAGCGATAGGTTTCACTTAGTATCTATTAAAAATAAAATGAAAATGAAAATAAAAATAAAATGAAAAGTAATGAATAATACCTCAAAAAATGACATGAAAATCTGATTGTGAAAATGGAATACATAAATATATAAAAATCTAAACTATGAAAGTCTAAAAATATATATATTGTTTTTATAAAGATAAAATTAAAAACATATATACATTATTTAGTTAATTAAATGTAAAAAATTGTACGAAACATGAACAATTTTTTTTTTTTATATATAAATTTGATTAAATGAATTAGATGAATTAAATGAATATATACTTTATAACTTAGAAATAAATGATTGATTTCTAATGAGTATTTGTTAATCTAAGTCATAACTTTATGTAATTATATGAAATATGGGTGAATAATTAATTAATTAAAGGGATATATAATTTAAAATAATCGGTGAGGATGGGTATAGAGGATTTTTTGCAAAGTGATTAATTTATATTTATTTTAGACTTAATGAATTAGAATAGTGTTTAGGAGAATTATAGCTTAATTATATCAATAAGTGCAAAAACCTCATATAAACTTATTATATGTGGAAAGTGTGTACTGAAATTGGAAAACTAAACCCATCATTGCGGGGGAGAGATAGTTGGTTATTGTGTGGCTGAGTAAGTTGGGGTAAGGAAAGGGGGGGGGGGGGAAGAGGTGCGGGAGGAAGGGGAGAAAGCAGGGGGAAGGGAAGGGGGAGTGATATTATTTATTTTCTAAGTAGCAGTTCAAGTCAATCTCAATATTGAGTCCATTTGGAGTCAGTGTCCAGTTCATAAATCCAATATGTTTCTCTCTTTGCTAGTTGGTTATCTAGGTTGGTGCCTCTCCAGTTTGTCGTGACCTTGTCAATGATCCAAAATTCAATTGTGCCTGGATCTAAGGTGTGTTTCTCTTTAAAATGTTGGGATACACTGTGTGATGGTATTCCTTTCTTTATGTTCCTTAAATGTTCAGCCAGACGTACCTTAAATTGTCTTTTTTGGTGCGGCCTACATAAAGGAGGTTACAAGGACATTTTAGACAGTAGATTACCCCTTTTGTGTTGCATGATGTTTGACCCACAATCCGGTATTCTTTTTGTGTTATGGGATTGGTGAAGGTGGTTCTGGTGGTATTGGATGGAGTATGTTTTAGTGAAGATTTGCAGGCGTTACAGTCCCTGCATTTTGTAAATTTTCCTTCTTGCCGTTTCTTGATGTTTGGAGGATTGACATAGCTTTTTACTAAGTGTTGTGATAATGTTGAGGTTTTTTATAAATAAAGCTCGGGTGGGGGTTGATTATCTTATGGAGTACTGGATCGGTGAGTAAAATAGACCAATGTTTTTTGATAATGGTCTCAAACTGTAGTTTCTATTGAATCGAGTTATGAAAGGGATCCTTCGTTTTGCGTCCTTATCAGTGGTGTATTTTGGATTATTTGAATTCTTTGCACCAGATGTGATCTACTTGACTTCCGTTATGGTTTTGTTGATTAGATGTTCGCTATATCCTTTCTCTATAAACAGTTTCCCCAGAACTGTCACTTGTTCTTGGAATGTATCTGTTTCTGTGCAGTTTCTTTTTAATCTCATTAGCTGCCCTTTTGGAATATTAAGCCATTTGGGATGGTGGCAGCTGTCTATTGGTATGTAACTATTTCTATCTGTTTCTTTAAAATATGTCTTTGTTTTTATTTTATTGTTATCTTTATAAATTTCGATGTCTAGGAAGTTGATAGAAGTTTCACTTATTTCATGTGTGAATCTTATACTCCAGGTGTTATTGTTCAGCGATGTCAGGAAAAGTTGTAATTGATCAATTGGTCCGTCCCACAGAAAGATTTTTTAATAGATACTTAGTGAAACCTATCACTATATCCTTTTTTCACATAATTTACTATATTTATCTAATTCATTATCTGTCGCTTCAGAGCTGTAGTAATCATAGAAAACGCATATAATGTGCAGACAGGCATGTGTAGATAAACATGTAACAAACCTTTTCTATTAGTAAGATACTTTTGTAACAAACTTCACCCACTTCATTTCATTTTATCTTTTGGTTATGTTTTTATTACGAGAGATACAAAAGAAACCCCGCAGTATACGTGAATGAGCTGACATCTAATAGTCTACGTCAGAAACAGAAAGACTACATTACCCATAAAGCTCCGCGAACGCTAACTTCAAGTATAAAAGAACAGCTGGGGCGCATGCTCAGTCACATCCGGAAGACAGCATCAGCCGAAACGCGCGTCGGTGAACAAACATTGGAAGAGAAGCAGCGAGGAAGACGCTTTTTAACGCGCTCCTGCAGAAGAATAAAGAAACAACTCCTCTTGGATTATCTCACTAACCCTCCCTCCCTCCCTCCCCCCCCCGCCGCTTAACACGGAGAACTTTTCATAACACCTTGAGCGCATCATCACAGTGAGGCAATCGGCTCACTTATACACCGCTCCGCAACTCCGGCTGCGGCATTGACGGGTCTCCCTGCTACGAGGAAACACCTACCCCCCCACACCTTCACCGCCAGACAACCCCCCGCCCCCCCCCCCCCCCCCCTATCCACCACAGAGACTTTGAATCTTACGATTTATACATCTAATAAATATTTAACTACTAAGAAGATTCTGGGTAATCATTGAAGAACAACCTGGAGATACCCTAAAGGAGAACCCAAGTGCAACTTACAAGACGTACCCTCAAAGGCCCTGGGCAGGTTGTGCACCCCCGGGCCTCGGCGGTGAGTCACCATCACTGTTTATCGTTTTATTACTTTATTACTATTTTCCAACAACATTTACTGAATTTTGTTTTATATACTTACCTTAATTCAATTTGTATGACATTAATTGTGTGATTATAACTAGCCAAATGCTGAATTGAAATATTCATGCCAAATACACAACAGTTATGTCAGGAAATTAATTAGTTTTACTAAGCCCACAAAGGTATTCTAACCTCTTGCACCTCTAAAACAAATTGGGCCCTAGATCAACCACCACTGATACATGGTGAAAGTGAAAAATTGAGACCGCTTAATCATACCCTAAAGCGCACCTAAAACACTCATTGTCCCCCAGCACACCGAATTTGGTGTCTGAAAGACTTTGTTTGGAAATTCTCTGTCTAGTATAAGTAAGGAGGGGTCCCTTACTCATCAGGTGCAGCTTACAACCGATCTCTATGTCTAGCGCTCTACACCACACTCCTCTTTTATAGTTTATAAACCGTCCAAACCTTGCTGCCAGTTATAAACTGGCCATGAAGGTCCTGGTATGCAAACTGTCTCTAAGAAGAAAGGGTTCTTTTCCTAGCTGTGGTACTTCTGAATACTTATATGTCATCGTTTTTTCCTCAGGTTTGTTACAGATCCTGGAAGGCTTACTTGTGTAACTTGGTCACTTAGGTGACTAACCCACCCGCATTCCATCCCATTCCACAATGAGTAAGACATCCCCTGTCCCATAGTCAGTGAGACCTCCCCCCCCCCGTCCCATAGGCAGTGAGGCCCCCCCCCCATCCCATAGGCACTGAGGTATTCCCCCCATCCCATAGGCAGTGAGGCATTCCCCTCCCCCCTGCATCCCATAGGCAGGGAGGCGTTCCCCCTCCCCCATCCCATAGGCACTGAGGCTTCCCTCCCCCCATCCTGTAGGCAGGTAGGCACCCCCATCCCGTAGGTAGGGGGGCGTCCCCCTATCCCATGGGCAGGGAGGCGTTCCCCTCCCCATCCAGCCCCCCCTCCCCCACCATCCCATAGGCAGCGAGACATCCCCCCCATCCCATAGAGCCATGTTCACCACACCCTCTGCTGTTTTTGTAGGGAAATTGTAGCGGGTCCCAGTGAACTTTTGTCCCTTGTTCCAAATGTGACCATAATTACAATTGATGTCCATGCTATAGGTCTAAGAACATTTAGATCTTTTGCTGGTGACTTCTTGGGATAGGGACAATGGTCAAAGTTTTTAGACAGACAGGGACCAAACTGTCCTCCAATTACTTGTTGTAGATTTCCGAGAGGACTGGGGCTAGCTGTTCTGCAAATGCCTTCAGGCATGATGGAGAATTTCCATCTGGACGTATTGCTTTCCTGATAGTAAGATGTTTTATTTCAGCTTCCTTGATGACAGGTGGAATAGTCTGTGTTGGTAGTCTAGCTGGGAGCATGGTCAGTGGGGTCTATCGAGTTGTTTCCACTGTTGATGTAGAAGATGGAGTACTTTTTTTCAAAACTGCAGTAAAAATAATTACATTGTTTTGCCATGGGCTTGCAGTGGATTAGGAGGATCTACAATTGGTGACCTCCCTTTTTCAATAAAATTATATTGCGTGTAAGAGCCCCATTTCTTCTAGTTAAACGGTACCACGTATATGTTGGTAGACACCCTTTCCTGCCCAGGAGACTGCCCCAAACTGAAACATAGCTTCAGGAGATTTTCAGATAAAATACAACTGCTTTGCACACCTTGCAGTTTTTGAGGAAAAACAACCCTTTACATTTGAAATACCCCTACAAACTATTTATTCTCTGGATGTACACACCTCAAGCTTTCCAGGTGTACCAGGCTGGTTGACATTGGTGCACTTTTCTGGAAGTAATGCCTTGATGAATTATTTGGTTGCACATATTTTTTTTTTTTTTTTTGTCTGGGGGTTAATGGCAAGTCACCCGCTTTCTGCAGGTGACATGCCAGAGCCGAGCCTTGTGGTCCCATGGATCCATTACTAGTTCACAAAGGGTTAAATGTAAAAAAGGACACACACCGCAGAGAAAACTATTTTATAAAAAAACTCTACTATTCTTAGCTCCTCTGTCCCTCGTACATCTGTTGACAGAATGCCGATCTGTGGAGGGGGGTGGGGAGGCAGGGGATCAGAGTCCCCTGCCTCTCCACTGAACACTGGCATCTGATGTCTTAGTGATCAGTAGCTGGATTACGTAATCCGCAACGCCCACAAATGGCAGGGCTAGTGACGGTGGAAGTGGGGGAGGGGGCCTGTTTTCTCTCCTCACTGTGGAAAAGCCCGGGTGGGGGGAGAATCGGAGGTCCAAGTTTCCCCTCATTTCAATTCCATTTCCAGATTGCCACTTGGTGCTCTTAATGCATGCTACTACGGAAAGCCTTACTAGTCCCACAGCTGGTCTCTGACTACAGCAGGTCATGATCAGGACTCAAAAAGATGTGCCATGACATTAGCGTGTGCCTGGACTGGGACTTACCTACCCCCTCATACCAACAAGTTGTTGGGGGTAGGTTAGTCCCTGTCCAGGCACACATTTTGCCCAACAGTTTAAAGAGGAGTATGGTATTGAGATTAAACTGGTATGGTGAGTTGGCATTCTAACTTTATCCTATGTTTACTCTCTTTCCACAGGAGCATTGGAGTGATAACTTACATACTGTAAGTATTTTCTAAAGTCCTTGCTTCCCCCCCATATATATTTTCCTAATTGTGTTTAGTAATGTAGCAATAATAGTTTGTTAATACAAAACTGCGGTGGGTGGCTCAATCTACAGTCAGGGCCAGAAATATTTGGACAGTGACACAAGTTTTGTTATTTTAGCTGTTTACAAAAACATGTTCAGAAATACAATTATATATATAATATGGGCTGAAAGTGCACACTCCCAGCTGCAATATGAGAGTTTCCACATCCAAATCGGAGAAAGGGTTTAGGAATCATAGCTCTGTAATGCATAGCCTCCTCTTTTTCAAGGGACCAAAAGTAATTGGACAATGGACTCTAAGGGCTGCAATTAACTCTGAAGGTGTCTCCCTCGTTAACCTGTAATCAATGAAGTAGTTAAAAGGTCTGGGGTTGATTCCAGGTGTGTGGTTTTGCATTTGGAAGCTGTTGCTGTGACCAGACAACATGCGGTCAAAGGAACTCTCAATTGAGGTGAAGCAGAACATCCTGAGGCTGAAAAAAAGAAAAAATCCATCAGAGAGATAGCAGACATGCTTGGATTAGCAAAATCAACAGTCGGGTACATTCTGAGAAAAAAGGAATTGACTGGTGAGCTTGGGAACTCAAAAAGGCCTGGGCGTCCACGGAAGACAACAGTGGTGGATGATCGCCGCATACTTTCTTTGGTGAAGAAGAACCCGTTCACAACATTAACTGAAGTCCAGAACACTCTCAGGGAAGTAGGTGTATCTGTCTCTAAGTCAACAGTAAAGAGAAGACTCCATGAAAGTAAATACAAAGTGTTCACATCTAGATGCAAACCATTCATCAATTCCAAAAATAAACAGGCCAGAGTTAAATTTGCCCAAAAACACCTCAACAAGCCAGCTCAGTTCTGGAAAAGTATTCTATGGACAGATGAGACAAAGATCAACCTGTACCAGAATGATGGGAAGAAAAAGGTTTGGAGAAGAAAGGGAACGGCACATGATCCAAGGCACACCACATCCTCTGTAAAACATGGTGGAGGCAACGTGATGGCATGGGCATGCATGGCTTTCAATGGCACTGGGTCACTTGTGTTTATTGATGACATAACAGCAGACAAGAGTAGCCGGATGAATTCTGAAGTGTACCGAGATATACTTTCAGCCCAGATTCAGCCAAATGCTTCAAAGTTGATCGGACGGCGCTTCATAGTACAGATGGACAATGACCCCAAGCATACAGCCAAAGCTACCCAGGAGTTCATGAGTGCAAAAAAGTGGAACATTCTGCAATGGCCAAGTCAATCACCAGATCTTAACCCAATTGAGCATGCATTTCACTTGCTCAAATACAGACTTAAGACGGAAAGACCCACAAACAAGCAAGACCTGAAGGCTGCGGCTGGAAAGGCCTGGCAAAGCATTAAGAAGGAGGAAACCCAGCGTTTGGTGATGTCCATGGGTTCCAGACTTAAGGCAGTGATTGCCTCCAAAGGATTTGCAACAAAATATTGAGAAAATAAATATTTTGTTTGGGTTATGTTTATTTGTCCAATTACTTTTGAGCTCCTAAAATGTGGAGTGTTTGTAAAGAAATGTGTACAATTCCTACATTTTCTATCAGGTATTTTTGTTCAACCCTTCAAATTAAACGTTACAATCTGCACTTGAATTCTGTTGTAGAGGTTTCATTTCAAATCCAATGCGGTGGCATGCAGAGCCCAACTTGCGAAAATTGTGTCACTGTCCAAATATTTCTGGCCCTGACTGTATATGTAGCAAATTGTTTTCCTGCATAATTAGCTGCACCACTGCCATTTAGTATTTTAAAACTGCTCTACACCTTTGGCATTTTAAGGGCAAACCATCCCATACCTGCCATCATGAATGTAATTGGTGATTTCGACAGATTTGGCTGTCAGCCCACTTTACATTGTGTTTGACTTTTCCAGATAACCTGCCAGAAAAAAAGGATGCCTTCCTTTCATAATTTAGGGGGCATGGGGTTGGAAGTGCTTATCAAAAACATACTAGTGATATGCTCTCTTTTTTTTTTTTTTTTTTGCCGTAAGAAAATCTTAAATATACTTTACCTTCAAAATGTAGCATCTTATTTCCTCTATGGGAGCTGCTAAGTCGGCTAAGAGTCTATTTCTTCTGATATACGTGAAGGACACAGCATTCTTCTATATTCTAGTTTTTCCCAGACCAGCCTCTTTCTCAGAAAATGATAATGAATAGATATGGCTTTCCTACCCAGCGGGGTGTTTTCCAAAAGACTATCCAGATCATTGGACCAGTCGAGCTCCGATAAGCTATTTAATATTTAGGGCTGTGTTGCTAGTATGGGATAGAGACGCACCCCCGTTTCGTGGGTTAGTTTTCTTATGAGGCAATACCCGAATCTTGCCAGGTCCTATACATGGCAAGTATGTTGCCCATGCCAAGGTCTAGGTTACCTGCCAAGGTTAGAAGCCGAGAGTGCGAGTTCAAGTTCCTCTCTCTATGGATAATATCCATAGCCTCCAAACAGTGAATAGTGGAGGATTATGGACCACTTGAGGTGGTAGAAGGTGCCTATGACCTAAATGAAAAATGCCTTTGACCATACACATAAATTCAGGTCCTCTTTAAGTGGTTATTATCATTATGTTAACTCCACACGGTTTTATGACCCAATCAAGCTTTTCCTTGTAAAAAAAAGAGAATAATTCACAGGGCAAAGTGGAATCGTGGGATGTGCCTCATATCACTATCTGGGGTCCATTGCCTCCCCAACAGTTCTCTTGAAAGTTACCAAAAGTTACCACGTTACCCAACTCTCAACTTCGGTTTACAGCTGGTCACCAATAAGGTCTAAGAGCAGGCAAGAAGAGACCCACTGGTTCCAGGTGGAGAGCCTGTAGGAGCTGCGCTTTCTACTATTGTAAGATTTGATTGTGTACACCGATTATGTAGAGCATTAATAGACGTGAACAGGAAGTGTGGAGGTTGGCGAGATGTAGCACTGGTCAATGTACTGAAATGTGGATAATATGTACTGTATCCCCATTACCCCCTTCCCTTGATCCTGCTCCCTTTCCCCTTGTTTTTTTTTTTCCTTCTGTCCCCCCTAGCCTCGTGACTTTGAAAACCAATTAAATATGATTATACTAAAAAAGAGAATAAAGGAAAAAAAATGCATAGTGCAACAAGTTAAGATTGTATAAAAGCACAGCCTGTGCATTCATTTGTTCTCACCAAATATAAAAAAAATTATAAAAAACACTAGGATACGACTTCCATAATCATTAAAATCCAGTATAAAACAGCTCCTTCATTTATGCAATCTCACCCTCCTGTATACTCCCTGACAGGGTGGGAATGCGACGGGGAAACCAAAAGTAAAAAGCAGCACGGCTCCGGCAGGTGGCCCCCCTGTATTCCTCCTCCTACTAGTGTCCTAGCGTCGCACTGTCTGACTCCACCCAACTCTTTGAGGTGCAGCAGTTTGCCTTAGCTGCACTTTGGTGCTGATATTCAGAGCCGTGCCTAATAGATTAGAGGTTTTGGAATGGTTTGAATGATACCTCCCTAGAAAAAAATGTATCTAATAACCAGGATTTCATCTGTGACATTCTTTTTAAGCTCTCTAAGGTTGCTTTTAAGATGTCAGGTAGCGTTAGGACTCTTACTGTCGCTTCCAGGAGAGTTTTTTGGCTAAAGTCCCTGTCTAGGAATGTGCTTTCTCCTTCCTCATCCCCCATGAGAGAAAAGCGTAAAATGTGCCCAGAGAAAGTAAATTGAAAGGAGGGCAAACAATGGAGCCCTGCCACAGCTTCTACCCTGCGCTGCAGGAAATGTAGAAAAGGCACATGGGGCAGTCAGCAGGTGAGCTGCTTGTTTCCTCCCATTATTGCTGATTCCAGGACTGTACCTTTTTAAAGGCTTATTCAGATCACCTACGTGCAAGAAATCACTCAGAGGTGGTAAGCTCTTTGGAGATTATCTTGAGGGGTTAGTCAAGAAGGTCACTGATTGAAAGAGCACAGATTTCTCTTCCATTCCAAGGCACCACCAACAGCAACGCGTGTGTTAATCTTAGCCGTAGGCAGGGACTGCAAGATAAAAACTAGGCCTGGCCTTTATAAGGCAGGCTGTGGCAGGATATCCGCAGTTGTTTTCTTGCAGTCGCAAGGGACTGTGAAGATGTCTGGAACTTTTTTTTGTTTTGAGCACAGTACTAACCGGGAGCGATCCTGGGGACCCCCGTTAGATGCCTGAAGTTGGTTCCCAAGCTGATAGCATTCGTTCGTGCAGAGTGAGGGGAGGGTGCACAAGGTCCAGGTAAACGTGCCGGGACTCTACCCCCATGGCTCCATGACACCCTGTGACAGACATGCTTCTCCAGGGCTGCTTGGTGGGGCCTAAGCTAGGGGCCAGGCTTCCTGGTATAGGTGTGTTTGGTGCTTACTACTGGGCAGCCATGATGGTCAGAGCTCCGCTGCCAGCGTTTGGAGGTGAAGGCTCCCTCGTTGTGGCCAACGGTCATGCGGCCTGCCCATTGGCTAATTTAAAAAGGGGGAAAAGGGTGGTTGCGCCTGCTCGGGCCCTTCAGTGGATGATGGGAGAAGGGGGCAGGGCTAACGTATTTGCGAGGTCTGTGGCCCCACCCCCTTCTCACTAACTAACATGAAGCACTGCCATCTTGTGTGGTGTCTGAGGTCCCTGCTACATTCTTGAGGTTGTTGATTGTCAGCTCCTGCACTGCCTCCCTGTTCCTGGGCTGACGATTGGTTCCAGAGCAGCTTCTGCCCCACAGTTTCTCTTGTCAGGAAAGGCTCCCTCTGGGGGCGCAAAGCTTTTTTTTCTTGTACAGATTCCTGTGGAATATGACATTTGTTCATGTTGTTGCAGGTTGGGTGTCCGGAGGTTGCTCTTCCGGGTAGGTTTGACTGGTAGTCGACAGGCTGGAGGGTGTGGGGACCGGTGCTCAGCTGTATTGCTTAGCAGTTACAGCAGCTATTTTACATGTCAAGAGGCATCGGAGGCACCAAGGTTTTGTATTTTAACGGAGAGTGCCAAAAGTACCTGACCTCGGACAAGGGACCCCTGTGCGCTGGGTACACTACTGTCTTGGGCTGCCTTACGCAGCTGGCAAGTTTCGCACCTCATTCGGATTGTCCAGTTTTCTGGCTCGGTCTCGACAAAGCGAGATACCCCCTTGGGAGGGCTGCAAAGTCCATTTTTGTCCCAGGGTCAGCACCGCTGATGGGGTTCCTCCTTCACACATGGCGGACAGTGTGAATCGGTTGGAACCGGAAGCCGCACATACAAAGAGAAACCCTTCGGATGACTCGACAGATCAGATTGAGGAGCTTATTGAGGCAATATTGGAGGTTCTGCACCTCTCTCCTTGGCTGAAGCAGTAGCTGAAGAGGGATTAACCCTACAAGTGCCAGAAGGTCAGGTAGATTTTTTTCCAGGCTTGCCCATTTCGACAGGCTGGTGGAAAAGAGTGGGAGAAATGGGATAAGCTTCTGTCTCTTCCTAAGTTCCTGGACGCAAAGTACCCCTTTCCGGATGAGACGGTCAAGCCTTGGTCTTCACCACCTGAAGTAGACAAACCAGTGTCTTATCCCTACTTGCAGGGGGAGTCTTGTTTTTGGTGAGTCTCCGGATAACCTAGGCTTCCACAGAAACGGAAACTGGGGATCCCGTTTCGGTCGCCAAATTCGGAGGTTCCATGGACTCCAGACACCATAAGGATTTTTCAGATAAGCGAAAGCCAGAGGGAAAACCAAAACCCCATTGAGCCAGCCGGCCCAAGCCCCCAGCCAAGCCCTCTCAGGATTGATGGGGCACCCTCACCCGATCGGGTGGGGTGGCGGCTTCTGCATTATGTGCCGGTGTGAAGGAAACAGATATCCGACACCTGGGTTCAGAAGATACAAGAGTTCTGGACCAGACCCCCACACATGTATGTGGCATCCAAGCCATCCTGCATCGTGGAAAGGGCGCCAGTGATAGAGCTCTTGCTGGACAGTGGTGACTCATAAGCTATAGGCAGGTCACCACTTCCTCATTCATGGTGTATGGCACGAACTCTTCAAGTTGTATGTGCAAGCCCACTGGGAAATTCAGATTCAACAGCAGTCATGTGATTAACTGCCATTTTGTGCCATACACCATGAATGAGGAAGTGGGGACTTGCCTATAGTTCCTCTTTAAAACCTGGAATAAAGAAAAATTCTGTATCTGGATGGCATACCCACACTATCCAGATTTCTGGCAAAAAAGGCTTCCGGTTTTGTGGCCAGGAGCTGCCATGATCATCTTTAACCCTTTAAGTGCCAGCCTACCTGGAGTTTTTGTCACTCTGTTGCCAGACCATTTTGCACTATTTTGCGCTCCCCATGTTCAAATGTGATTTTTGAAGGGATTTCCAGGGATTTCCCAGGAAAATGATATATTGTTTTTTTCATCAGAGTCTGAGCTTTAACATGAAATGTCTTGTTTGTCATTTTTAGGTGTATTCTCATTATTTTTTGGCAAAATATGTGCAAAAAAAAATAAAAAAAAATCTATTTTTTACAATTTGTAGTGTTTTTTTGTAATAAAAAATGTAAGTTTGTCAATAAAATCTTATTGCGTGTGAAACCCCAATTTCTTCCAGTCACAGCGTTACCACATATGTATAGGTAGACACCCTTTCCTGCCCAGGAGACTTCCCCAAACTGAAACAGAGCTTTAGGGGATTTTTAGAAAAAATACAACTGTGATATGCGCTATGCGCACCTTGCAGTTTTTCCAGAAAAACAACCCTTTACATTTTGAAATACCCCCCACAAACTATATATTCTCTGGAAGTACACACCTCAGGCTTTCTATTTGTACCAGGCCTGTTGATGTGGCCACAGATTTCTAGAAGTAATCCCTCAATGTATTTTTGGTTGCAAAGAGTTTCCCTAAAAAAAGCAGAATCAAAGCCACATTTTCCTAAAAAAACTATATACAAACAAGAAAAAACAAGTATAATCTGAAAAAGCAACATCCCCCGAACAGAACGATACCCAACATGAATAGTTACTGTCAAGGGAAGAGTTGCCAAACACCCCAAAGTAAAGCATGAGCATAACGGTAATTTTTCTTGAAAATCTCAGCTCTGCAGACAAAGTGCACACCTTGCGATTTGTGTTAAAAACCCTTAAAAATCCCCCCCAAAAATGACATGGGGCCCCCCTTACCCAAAGTTACCAGCCCGGGACCAGCTATGCAGGGCTTGTAGGAACAGGGCGCAGGGGCCAGCTTTTGTGGCCCCTGGCCCTGCAGGCTACTAGCCCGTGGGCCCGGGCTCTTCTGCCCCCCCCCCCTGGGCTTTGGGGAGGCAGGTAATGGGGGTGCCAGGGGTTAATGGCAAGTAATCGGCTAGCGCAGGTGACTTGCCATCCCCCCAGCCTTGAGAACTGGTATAGGGGTCATGGACCCCTTACCAGTTCACAAGGGGTTAAATGTAAAAAAAACAGACACACATTTTTTTAATACTTACCTCCCATCCATACTGGAGCACTCTATCCCTCGGCGATCACTGGCTTCTGCTCACTTGCTAGAAGCCTTTTATAGCTGCTGGATGACAGAACACAAAAGGGTTAATGAAAAAAAATGGCATAGGGGGGGACCCCATTTTTTTTTTTTTAATTTTAAGGGTTAAAAACCCTTAAAAATCCCCAAAAATGACGTAGGGTCCCCCCTACCCAGCATTACTGACCCGGGCCAGCTATGGGGGCTTGTAGAACAGGGTGCAGGGGCCAGCGTTGGTGGCCCCTGGCCCTGCAGGCTGCTAGCCCACATAGCCACTAAGTGTCCCGGGCCCTTCTGCCCCCCCCTGTCTGTTGGGGAGGCAGGTAATGGGGGCTGGGGGTTAATGGCAAGTCACCCACTAGCCGCAGGTGACTTGCCAGACCCAGAGCCTTGTGAACTGGTATAAGGGGTCTCACGGACCCCTTACCAGTTCACAAAGGGTTAAATGTGAAAAAAAAGAATGAAAGTAATAAAAGTATTTTATTAAAAAAAAAAAAAAATTTTTTTACTGTACTTACCTTTGATTGTAAGCTCCTTTGTCCCTCGCCGCTCTGATGACAGATGCCAGTGATCGGCATCCAGAGAAGGGGAAGGCAGGAGATCAGAGGATCTCCTGCCACCTCCTTCCCCAGGCACCGATCACCGGCATCTGACAGCTGAGAGAGCTGAAACCGGCAATCGGGCCGGGATGACGTAATTAGCCCCGCCCCCTTGGGCGGCCGCCATCGAGGATTTAAGGGGAGAGAGCCTCCCGGGCTCGGTAAGTCCTGGGGGGGGGGATCGGAGGCCCCCCAGGTGAAGAGGAGGGTCAGCGGGAGCCAGCGCACACGGAAGTAAGTGTCATTTTTTTTTTTTACAGTTTGCAGCTGCTGCTGCAGAAGCGGGGGGGGGGGGGGATGGCCTATTCCGGGGGCTCTCCTGGAGCCATCTGACCCTCCACGGGGGATCGGATGGCACCAAATTAAAGGAGACCCGGCCGGATCCAACGAGGGGTCAGGTGAGTATTTTTTTTTTGCCCACTAGCAGGAGTAAATGCCAGGCACGTAAATTTTACGTGGCGGGCACTTAAGTGACGGAGAGGCAACCACGTAAATTTTACGTGGCTGGCATTTAAAGGGTTAAAACATATTTTCCAGCAAAAATAAAAAAAGGTCAGACAAATTCTTGGCAGCAATCTGGATAATGCAGGTGCGCTATCCAGGTGCAGAATTTTTACTTTAAGGGAGTTATTTCAGTTTAATACTTACGAAAGATTGCCTGGAAACTGTCCTTTTATTTACTTCAATAGATTTAGCAGATTAGGACGCTGTCCATTGTGTCCAGACAACACCAATAAGGGCAAGCCTTCCTTTGAAGGAAAGCAGCCCTGGAAGCCATGACTCATGGCCAGTCCAAAACCTTCCAGCTTCCAAATTGACACCCTCACCCTTTCGGGTAGGAGGACATCTGTGAACATATGTACATGTCTTGTTAGACCACGTTTCCAATGCTTGGATCAGGGAAGCTTTTCCACCAGCTACAAAAAGGAATTTAGATCCTTCCCTCCCAACCGTTTGTCAACATAAATCTGTCACAGGACCCTTTTCAGCTTTCTCAAATCCATCAAGCAGTTCAAGAACTTATGCATTTGAATGTTATTGTTGCAGTTCTCTTATCAGATATGGGGTTTTACTCCAGTTTTTTCATAGTTCTCTAATAAGATGAATCCTTCAGACCTATTCCGGATCTAAAGCACCTAAATCTTTGTCTCCAACGGGCATTTCGGTATGGAGTCCCTCAAATTGTTGGCTTTCCTGATAGAAGGGGAAATTCTAGCCACTATAGACATCAAGATGCTTATTTGCACATTCCAAATGGTTTGGACACCAAGGTTTTCCTAGACTTGCTATCTAAGAATTTAATTTACAATTTTCTCCCTGCCATTTGGATTGGTCACAACACCAAGAGTCCTCACAAAGGTTCAGGGCACAGTTATGGCAATTCTGAGCCACAAAGAAGTTTCGATAAACCATATTCCCGGGCAATCTCTTAAACTGAGGGATCTCCAAGGAAAAGCTTTCCGACCAAGTCTCTGGTGCTATAGACCTTAGGCACAACGCGGTTGGGTGATGAAGCAATAAACCTCCTCCCTAAGCTGGGACCTCATTCGGGCCACACATAGGTCTGCAGGAGAATGAGGACTTGGATCCTCTCTTTGCATTCCTCTCCCACCGCCTGTATTAAGGTAAATGGGATACTCTCGGAACCCCTTCTCGATAACGAACGGGACGAGGCAAGGCTGCCCACTCTCGACGATTATTTTTATCCTAGGGCTGGAACCCTTTCTCAGACGAGTAAGGGCAAACTCAGACATCAAAGGTCTGGAGAGTGGACGCTTTGAACATAAAGTAGTTACCTTTGCGGACAACCTAATCTTTTGCATTACCCAATCAATGACAACCCTGCCCAATTTGCTGAGGGAGCTTGGGGAATACACCCTCCTCTCAAATTATTAGATTAACTTTCAGAAATCTGAGGCTCTGAACATCTCCCTATCACAGAAGAACTTAGATGCTATTAAGCACAACTTCCCTTTTCGCTGGTCATCAGACTCTGTTAAAGCGGTCCTTCACTCTGAATAAGAGTCTATTTTATATGTTTCCCACACCCTCTACATACAGATTGCTCACATTAAAAATCATCCTACCTGCATCTACTGCATGTTATGAGCCTTTAAACATCCAAGATGGCGGCTCATGGAACATCAGGCAGCCTGCAAACAGGAAGTGCCTTCTGGCTGTGCTGCTCTGCATTCTGGGATTGCTGACCTTTTCCTGACCCCAGCTCTGCTCTGTGAGCAAAGCACAGCTATAACCCACCCCCCTGTATTTTATTCCACTCTCCTCTCCTCAGTAAGTGTGATGCTTCTGAGTCAAGATGGAAAACCGTTTAGGATCGTGCCAAATGTAGCCGACGCAATGGTGTAACAATTACCTTTGCCCGCATTATCACTTTAATGCCCGGCAAACAGCTCTGTTTACAGCACTTGGCAACAAAAGGAACCGTATCCCCAGCAGCATGTGCGCTCCCATTCCCAGCCTATCTGAATAGATGGGCATGAAAGTGCACACAGCTCAAAGATGCAGGGCATCCTGATTTGGGATGCCCTGGGGGGGGGGAGAGACCAGCTGCCATCACTGAAATCAAAATCCAGGGCTGGGCAGTGTTTTGTTCTGCTTTAAGAGCTGTTAACCCAAGAGTAACTAAATTACATACGTCCTCCTATGGTATCTGAAGAAAAGAATGTTACAATAAATGTTACGTTCTCTTTTTGCTCTTTCCGGTCTGTATCTTTTATTTTCCTTCTGTGTTCAGTCTGTCATACTTTTTTAAATAGTATTTTTATCTGATGTTGCTAATTCAAGGCTTCTTTTTGTTCTTTTCCAGCCTGAGTGGAGCATCGCCATTCTTAGGAGAGACAAAGCAGGAAACATTGACAAATATCTCTGGTGTAAATTATGATTTTGATGAGGAATATTTTAGCAATACAAGTGAACTTGCAAAAGATTTTATTCGAAGATTGCTAGTGAAAGATCCCAAGTATGTATTTCAGAATTAGATTTTAATCTCTGATTTCTTTGCAAACACCAGCAATATGCTAATCTACTCATACTTACATTATATATAAAAAGGCAATTGCGCGAAGTTAAGATTGCCCATTTTATGGTCTTTTTATTTCCTTCCCTTCCTTAAATACTATTGTCTTTTTTTTTTTTTTATTTAAGGAAACGGATGACCATTAATCACAGTTTGGAGCATTCATGGATTAAGGTAAGATTTAGGCAACACTTTTAAAAATGTAGCAGAATAACAAAAAAGGTAACACACACCACAATAACTAATTGCTTTGCAATAAATCAAGTGTATTGAAATTCTCACAAAATAACAGTAATATGCATTTACAGTATTTACGTATTGCCAAAGGGTACTGGTTATAAGGGAAATTTTGCCTCTTTATATCAGCCTAACTGAAATGAAAGGAGGTATAACTGATGATGTGAGTAGTCAATCAGAAAAAATGTCTGCAAATATGCTTTACATTCATCATATATACAGAGGCAGAGCTAGACATTTGAGGATGGATCAGGTGCAGGAGAGAAAGGTGAGTAATCCATGTTATTTTCCTTAGATCTTACATATGACAGGAGCCTATATATGGTTAAGTCAAAATTCATTGTTCGATGATCAGTTGGATGTGATTGTGAACAAGATAATAGGGGATAGAGCAGCTTATGTTGGTAAACAACTTGCTACCTGAGGTCTTGTATTTTAGGGTCGGGGTGGTAGGCATTCTAGTAAATGAGAGCCACCTGCTGAATGATGTAGTCATTTCAGGTGGCTCTCATTGGATGAGAACACTCATGCGTGGTTGAAGCCTGGACAGGTGAGGTTTCTCTGCCTCCCATGGGGGTTTCACTCAGTGCTTTGGGGTGCCCCAGGGGCACGGAACGAAACCCAGGAAAGTCAAAATCCTGGGTTTTGTTCTGCTTTAAAGACTTTCTAAATGTATAATATCTGCCAGGATAAAAGTTGTATTATACTTTTTATGCGTTTATTCATTTTCTTTGCTCCATGCACATTTGTATTGATATTTTTTAGGGCTCTTTTTACTTATGTCTTATGCACGTTTTGAGCATTGCTAATATTTGTACTTAGGAGTGAAAATCAATATACATGGTATTTTTCTTTCATCTGGACAGATGTTTCCCTATTGCTAATAAGGCTACGAATCTCTATTTTATTTGCAGATCAATGAATGTGGCAGCCACATCAGGGGACTGAAAAGCCATAGTCTTTCATACACATTTTGTATTTTATTTGTGTTAGGCTGGACATCTAGAGCAGCTGAAGATAAAGGTGGCGATAGTCAGCATAGCAGGGTGGAGCTTCAGGTGTGGGTACATCTAGCCAAAGGCAAGCAACCAACCCATGGGGACCAGTATCTACTGGCAGGCCTAGTATTCACTTTAGGCCCCCCCCTGTAAGGAAGGACAGACTGTTCTGCAGACACAACCAGGGTGGTTCCCTGGCAAGCTAAAAGCCACCATTAACCATAAGAAGTGACATACTGGAGGGTTGAAGCAGAAGAGTCGACATACAAGCTGAGCTAAGAGGTCACATACAGATCAAGGTCTAAGATCAGGCCACGGTTGGTCAGGCAGAACAGGAGCATAGGCAAGCTGGGTCACAATGAAGACAATGGAAGCATTAACAAGAAAGACAGGAGCTAGAACCACAGAATCAATGAGGTTAGCTGAAAAGCATTGAGCTGCTAGAGGACCAGGATTAGTGTAAGTACCTAATTGGGCATTCCTGCTCATGTGCACGTCCACGTTTGCAAATGAGCATGATTGCAGGCTCGCAAGGTCCACTTCCGGTCAGCGAGTTTCCTGTGTGCGCATGCGCACACAGTATGGATGGAGGGAGCTTTCTCACATTGCCTCCACTTACCTTGATGGTCTTGTAAGATGTCTGCGGTGAACACACTCGATCAGGCAGGAACCATGAATATTAATCACTGATTCCCAAGAATCCTCCCCTGGGCCATAGCACTTATAACCCTTATAGTCCTTATAAAAGCACTGACTCATCTTCTGGAATCCAGTATTTGTTCAACCTCTTATTCCTGTTCACCATTGATGGTAATCAGATCAGGAGGTTTCCGTAACCTGATCTTATTCACCAAAGAGAGCTGAAAACTGAATGAACTTGCAGGCGGTTGGGAATGTCCAACTTAAAAGCTACTTTATTGATCGCCCTTTTGATTTTATAAGGGGAAATATATCTGGGACTCTGCTTCTTAGAAGGACAAGAAAGATTCAGATGGGTGGTAGTACACTCTATCTCCAGCCAACAGTTGTTGTAGAATTGGTGAGTGACTGCACTTTTCTTACAGCATTCTTAAACCAGACATTAGGTGTTTCTAAACCATTTATGGATAATGGACAGATGGAAGTCAAAATCTTAACTTCTGGAACATCAACTGAAATAACCAGATAGGCAGAAGTTTGAGATCGAAACCATAGTATGCAATGAAATCGTGAGACCAGGAGAGTAGTGTAACGATTTGTAGGCTAATTCTGCCAGCAATCTTCCTGAAGTACTAATGAATTGCAGCGGAGGTATTGTTCTATAAATTGTTTGATGCGCTCCATCTGCCCATCAGGTTGGAGATGGTAGGACAAGGAATTAAAAAAAGAAGTTTAAAGTGGACCAACACCCAGGATTTTGACTGTCCTGGTTTTTGGTCCACTTCGGCGGGGCACCCCGATCGGGGGTGTCCCGCTCTCTGAAACCCCCCAGAAACTCCAAAAAACTCACCTCTCCCCGCTCCCACGTGACCGCGCCGTCCAATCCCCGCCGACGTCCAAGCGGGTGACAGCGGCGTCCAAGACAGCGCGTCCGCCGCCGCCTAGCGCGCGTCACTCTCGGCGTGCCCGCGCCGGCCATTCACAGACGGCCGGTGCGGGTGCGCGCACGTCTAGAGGGGCGCACGGGAGGCGGCGGAAGCAGCGGCGGATCAGGTAAGGAGTTTGGGTTTTTTTGGGGGGGTTTCACCCCACGGGACATCCCGATCTCGGATGTCCCGCGGTGAGTGAGGTGATCGGCCCGGGAATCTTATAGATTCCTGGGCCGATCACCCCTGGGTGTTGGTCCACTTTAAGGTTTAGACTTTTGCAGAGGGCCAACAAAGATTTGGTGGTAACATGAACTGGTCAGAGATGGCAGGGAAGCCGTGGAGATGGATGATTATTTTCACAAAGACTCAAGCCAGTCCTGAAGAGGAAGGAAGTCCTGAAAGAGAATTAAAGTGGTTGAATTTTTTAAGATAATCCACTACCACTAGGATGCTTTTGCACGCTTCAGTGGCAGTTCAGCTACAAAGTCCATAGAGATCTTGCTTGACTGCAGAATGGTATGCTTCTCAGGTTCCTTCTCCCTGGAAGGGGGCCAGAGCCATAATAGGGCATCAGGCTGGGTATTCTTGTTGTTGGTTCTGTAGAAGATGGGGAGGGAAAACCTCTAGAGGGAAACACCTTTGGGTAATTCTGGAACACTTTGTTGACTAAATGCTGGAATGTAGCTGGAGCATTGCAGAGCCTACTGGCATTACAAAATATTTCAAGTGACTTTAACCCTTTAACTGCCAGCCTACCTGGAGTTTTTGTTACGCTTTGTTGCCAGACCATTTTTCACTATTTTGCACTATGCATGTTCAACTGTAATTTTTGAAGGGATTTCCAGGGATTTCCCAGGAAAATTATATATTGTTTTTTTTCATGAGAGTCTGGGCTTTAACATGAAATGTCTTGTTTGTCATTTGTCAAGTGTATTCTTAATATTTTGGGGTGAAATATGTGCAAAAAAAAAAATCTATTTTTTACAATTTGTAGTGGTTTTTTTTGTAATAAAAAATGTGTTTGTCAATAAAATCCCAATTTCTCCCGGTTACAACGGTACCAAATATGTATAGGTAGACACCCTTTCCTGCCCAGAAGACTCCCCCAAACTGAAACAGCACTTTA
Source organism: Gastrophryne carolinensis (assembly GCA_027917425.1). Lineage (NCBI taxonomy): Eukaryota > Metazoa > Chordata > Amphibia > Anura > Microhylidae > Gastrophryne > Gastrophryne carolinensis. The sequence goes on from CM051234.1 coordinate 276,256,802, forward strand.
GATCAAATACAGCTATGCTAAGTGCTATGTGCACCTTGCAGTTTTTTAATAAAAACAACCCTTTACATTTGAAATACCCCCCACAAACTATATATTCTCTGGAAATACACACTTCAAGCTTTCTAGGCGTACCAGGCTTGTTGTTTTCTTGAAGATCTCCCTCAATGTATTCTTTGGTTACACAGAGCTTCCCTAAAAAAGGGTAAAAAAAAAAGCAAGATCAAAGCCACATTTTCCTAAAAAAAAAAAAACTAAAAAAATAAAAAAAAAACTATATGCGCTGCGGGGTCTTTATTGGCTAACCCCTTTTTTTCTAAGTGTGTCATACACTCGCGTTTTCTTGTCTGCGTTGACTACTGCCTCAGAGCTTCGCGCTCTTCGGGGGGGCAGGGACCTGGCTTGGCGCGCTCCGCGTCACAGCCCGCTCTGGCTCGCCCTTCGAGGTTCGCTTGGCGCCATTTAGATGCTGGTCGCGCGCGTGGTAACGGTCTTCCTACTCCCTCGGTCTGTAAGTGCCCTCGCGGGCGATTTTCATCATTCTTGCTTACTGCGCATGGCTCTGACATCCCTATTCCCATTAGAATCCAGTGGCTTCTCCCGGCCCGGTGTAATTGCCAGTTGGACCTAGTATAATTACTCCCACTTCCCTGTGGGTTTTTGGGGCATCCAGGGTAGCTTATAGCGTCAATCCCTACTGGCCTATTGTGCCTATTAATCACCATATGGAGGCATCCCAGGATATTGTGAACGGGGTTCCCTCGGGACAAGCCCGGCTGTGTGTAGCTTGTGGGGTCTCACCTATCAGCGGTGACAATGCACGGGTCTGCGTCCCTTGTGCACAGCAGGCGCTAATGGTACTTCCCGCCCCTCCTGTGGCTGGACCTGCACCTCGCCTCACTTCACCTACCCCCCAAGCCTGAGTCTAACCCCCAATACAAGCGGGGATTCTCATCCTTATGTGGCTACTAGACTGGCGCGCAAGGCCACCGCAAAAAAGCGGCACATAATCCCTGACTCTGCTCCTTTCCCTACGGAGTCTGATGAGTTTTCGCATCTATATGGCCATGCCCCTTCGGACGAAGGGGAGCTGTTCTCTGACTCAGAGTCATCTGATGAGAAGTCTAGGGGTCATGACGATTCTGGTTCTGATCACTGGACCCCGGATGATACTGATAAACTACTGCTTCAGATTTTTGAGGTTTTATCCATCTCTCCCCCTGTTGCGGCTCCCAGGCAAAGGGGTGAGCTATTTCATACTGCTAAGGCTCGATTGGAATTTCCTGAGTAAACCCATTTCAATAACCTTGTGCTTAAGGAGTGGGAACATCCCAGTAGACTTCCCGGGATCCCTAAGAGTTTGGACAGGAAGTATCCATTTCCTGCTGATATGGTCAAGTGCTGGTCATCGCCCCCCCGAGGTCGATGCTCCTGTTCTAGGGCTAACACCTCTATTATGCACTCCCCCGACACTACTACGCTGTGGGATTCTGAGGACCGGCGCAATGACCAATTGGCGAGCCTCGACCCTTTCGTAGCCAGGGCCCCCTTTCAGCCCCCTACAGAGGCGCTAAGCAGGGAAAAGGGGTGTCCTTCGCGGGGACTCGCGCAGACTCCTGGCATAGGAGCAGGGGGCGACGTCCTGGCTCCTCCTGGGGGACCAAAGCCCCTCCCAAGACCCCTCAGGCATGATGGGGCGCCCTCGCTTTCGCATGGAAACTCTGCGCTCGGCCGTTGGCTCTCTGCGCCCAGGGGATTTTGACGTCTGTGGACATCAAAGATGCTTACCTTCACACCCCTGTGTTCCCGGGACATCAAAGGTTTCTCAGATTCGCATTGAAAGATCAACATTACTAATTTGTGGCCCTACCGTTTGGCCTCACTTCAGCTCCCAGAGTGTTCACCAAGGTGCTGGCGGGGGTGATGTCTTTGATAAGGTCAGGGGGCATTCGAGTGCTGCCCTACCTGGACGACATCCTCATCGCCTCATGGCCTCTACAGCAGGCGGAGCTGGACACTCAGCTGGTGGTGTCCACCTTGGAGTCCTTCGGCTGGGTGATCAATCATCCCAAGTCCTCTCTGTCCCCTTCGTCGGTGACCCCATTCCTGGGGATGATTCTGGATACGGTTCAGTCACGAATATTCCTTCCCCAACAGAAGGTGGAAGCTCTGACTGCACAGGTGCGGTCCCTGTTCTCATGCCCCCAGCTCTCCCTCAGGCAGGGAATTCAGCTGGTGGGCCTGATGGTGGCGAGCTTCGAGGCGGTGTCCTTTGCTCAGTTCCATTCGAGGCCTCTGCAGCTTCACCTCCTATCAGTATGGGACAAGGACCCCGCGTCCTTGGACGGGGTTTGTGTGCTTCCCCCATTGGTCAGAAGGTCCCTCTCGTGCTGGCTAGACCACAAGAACTTGCTAAAGGGCAGGTCCTTTCTAGCCCCCTCCTGGGAGACGGTCACCACGGATGCCAGTCTGTCAGGTTGGGGGGGGATTCTGGAAGTCCCTGAGGTTCCAGGGGAGGTGGGGCCCTCAGGAGGCCCATTTACCCATCAACATTCTGGAACTATGGGCGGTCAGGTTGGTTCTGGAGCAGTTGACCGATCACCTGCAGGGACTGTCTGTTCAGGTGCGCTCAGACAACAGGACAGCGGTTGCCTACATCAACCATCAGGGAGGGACCCGGAGCAAGGGTGCCCTCCAGGAAGTGTCGCGGATTCTGACATGGGCGGAGGCCAATGTTCAATGCATTTCGGCTGTTTATATCCCAGGGGTAGAGAATCTTCTAGCAGACTCTCTGAGCAGGGGGACTTCCCGTCAGGGGGAGTGGTTCCTCTGCAACAGGGTATTCCAGTCCCTGTGTTACTGGTGGGGCCTACCGGATGTGGATCTGTTTGCATCCCATCACAATCACAAGCTCCCGGCCTTTGTCTCCCTGTCTCAGGATCCTCTGGCCTTGGCCACGGACGCTCTGTCAATGTCATGGAAGAAATTTCGCCTCCTGTATGTCTTTCCCCCGTTCCCCCTGCTGGGCAGGGTTCTGATTGCCCTAGAAAGGGTGCCAGTGATTCTGGTGGCCCCAAGGTGGCCAAGAGTGTGGTTCGCAGACGTGGTACAAATGGCAGTAGACCAGTACGTCCTGCCAGAGGCGCCGGATCTGCTCACTCAGGGCTCCTTACGCCATCCCAGTTTACAAACTCTGGCTTTGACGGCCTGGCTGCTGAAACCTCCATCTTGATGGAGAAAGGCTTGTCTGCCTCAGTGGTGGATACCATGGTACAGGCTAGGAAGAAAACTTCTTCTGCCATCTATTATAGGGTATGGTGTTCCTACATTGACTGGTGTGAGTCTAGGTCTCTTCCCTGCAGGGAGTTCTTAATCCCTAGGATTCTGGAGTTTTTACAACATGGATTGGAGTTGGGTTTAAAACTCAGTACTCTGAAGGGTCAGGTTTCTGCCCTGTCTGTCTTCTTTTAGAAGTCTTTTGCTCAGCATCCCTTGGTTAAGACCTTCTTTCAGGGGGTCACTCACGTGCGTCCCCCACGTAAGCCTACGGTCCCTGTTTGGCACTTGAACCTGGTTTTGTCTGCCTTGCAGGGTGCTCCCTTTGAGCCTATTCAGGATGCTGCTCTGGCTGTACTTGCCCTCAAAGTTGTTTTTCTGGTGGCTATTACTTCGGTCAGGCGTGTGTCTGAGCTGGCGGCTCTGTCTATTCAGCCCCCATATGACTTTCTGCCAAAGGTGGTGTCTGCTTTTCATTTGAATCAGGATATCGTTCTTCCTTCATTGTGTCCTAATCCTAGCAACGCTAAGGAAAGGGTTCTGCATTCTTTGGATGTGGTCAGGTGTCTGAAGTATTACCCTAGTCACTGCGGCCTTCAGGAAGACTGATGCTCTTTTTGTGGTCCCTTCTGGTTCTAGGAAGGGTTTGGCTCCGGCCAATTTTACTATTAGCAAATTGATTCGTCAGGCTGTGATTCAGGCCTACTCTGCTAAGGGGAAGAATCCTCCCTTCCGTCTTACTGCTCATTCTACTCGTGCTATTGGTGCCTCTTGGGCCTTCCAGCACCAGGCTTCTGTTGAACAAGTTTGCAAGGCCGCTACTTGGTCTTCTGTTCATACCTTTTCGAAGTTTTACAAGGTTGATGTTAGGGCCTCAGCTGATGCTGTTTTTGGCCGCAAGGTTTTGCAAGCGGCAGTAGTTTAAACTGCCTGTTGTCACCTTTTGTTGGGGGATCCCACCCTACTTTATGGACACTGCTATTGGATGTCCCAAGTGTAAGTATTTATATCTGGAGCAGGACGTACTGTATACTAAGAATAATACAATTCTGTGAAATACTCACCTGTAGAATTGATATTATTTGTATACAGTACGTCCTGCTCCACCCCACCCTGGTTTTTGCATTATTCTGGATCCCCTGTATGGCGATTGTTATCATTGTTTTCATTACCAGTTTTTCTGGGTGGTTTAATTCTCCCGGCTTCTTGTTCACTGCTTTTCAATGCTGGGGATTTGTGGGAGGTCCCTGGGTATTTGAAGGGCCGGGAGGAGCCTGTTTTGCATGTCTCTGAAGTGCAGCGCCATCTGGCGGAGGATAACCCAAGTGTAAGTATTATATCTGGAGCAGGACGTACTGTATACAAATAATATCAATTCTACAGGTGAGTATTTCACAGAATTGTATTTTCTACCAAAACAACCCTTTACATTTGGAATACCCCCCACAAATCATACATTCCTTGAAAGTACACATGGTAAGCTTTCTAAACGTACCCAGCATGTTGTAGTGGGCCCATCTTTCTGAAAGTAATCCCTCAAAGATTCTTTGGTTGCACAGGATTTCCTTAAAAAATGTATAATAAAGCAGAATAAAAAATGAGTTTTCCTAAAATATCAATATGCAAACAAGAAAAAACAAGCTAAATCTGAAAGCGCAAGGTCCCCCGAGCAGAACGATACCCAACATGCATAGGTTCTATTAACCCTTTTAACTGCCAGCCTACTTGAGGTTTTGTCACCCTCTCTTGACGGGTCATTTTTCACCATTTTGCGCTATGCTTAACTGTGATTTTTGCTAGAATTTCCAGGAAAATGATATATTTTATTTTTGCTGTTTGTAATTTTTTACAGTTTTTTTAAATATTTTTGAGTAAATTAAACCTCCTTTGTTTCAAATAAAACCTTTTTTTTTTTTTTTTTTTTTTTTTTAAAGAAAACCATATTGCATGTGAACGCCCCATTTCTCCCGATTACAACAGTACCACATATGTATCGGTAGCCCCCCGTTACTGTTCAGAAGACCCCCCCCCCAAACTGAAAAACACTTTATAACATGTAAAAATAAAATACAACTACAATCCACACTATAGTTAGATCAAGAACAAAATTGGCGTGGGGGGGTAATCCCCATTTTTTTTTTTTAATTTTAAGGGTTAAAAACCCTTAAAAATTCCCATAAAAATGATATGGGGTCCCCCCTACCCAGCATAACCAGCCCGGAGATCAGCTATGCAGGGCTTGTAGAACAGGCCGCAGGGGCCAGCTTTGGTGGCCCCCCGCCCTGCCAAGTACAAGCCCGCACCGCCTAAATCAGCCCGGGCCCTTCTGCCCCCCCCCCGGGCTTCGGGGAGGCAGGTAATAGGGGGCCGAGGTTAATGGCAAATCACCCGCTAGCCTCAGATGACTTGACAGCCCCCCAGCCTTGTGAACTGGTATAGGGGTTTCATGGACTCCTCACAAGTTCACAATGGGTTAAAGTGGACCAACACCCAGGGCTGATCGGCCCGAGAATCTATAAGATTCCCAGACTGTTCTATTCCCTCCCCCCGGGGCATCCAAAATCGGGATGCCCCTCTGTGTGAAACCCCCCGGAACACCCGCTACCACCACCTGAATCTCGGTCCTACGGCGCATGAGCGGGCCGCATCCCCGCTATCCCTCTAGCAGGGTGTGTGCCTGCGCTGGCTATTTATGAATGGCCGGCGCGGGCACGCTCCCTGTTAGAGGGAAGTGGGGGATGCGGTCTCCAACACGCTCAGAGTGGCTGAACTTAGACGTCTCTTAGACGTCCATAACTCAGCCGCTCTGAGCGCGCTGATTGGACGAGCGGCCGCGCATGCACCGTAGGACCGGGGTGAGGTGAGTTATTGTGGGCGATCGGGGGGGTTTCACTTAGCGGGGCATCCCCGATCGGGATGCCCCGGGGGAAAGGACCAATACCCAGGATAGTCAAAATCCTGGGTGTTGGTCCACTTTTAATTAAAAAAAAAAACACAAACACACCACACCACAAAATGCTGGAAGCAGCTCACAAAGGGTTAACTGTTCAAAAAAGGGGCTGGGCTTAGCGGCAAGATGGCCGCCGTCGGAGGAGCAGAGGGGAGAGAGCCTCCTGGGCTTTCTCCTGAAGATCGGAAAGACCTGGGGGGGGGGGGATCGGAGGCCACCCAGGTGAAGAGGAGGGACAGTGGGAGCCAGCGCACACGGAGGTAAGTAAATGTCATTATTTTTTTTTTTTTTTTAACCGGGAAAGCCGGAGGCAGCTGAAATGGGGGGGGGCACCCTATTCCGACCGACGATCGTAGCCCACCATCTTGAAGAGGAGACCCGGCTGAATCAAACGAGGGGTCAGGTGAGTTTTTTTTTTTTTTTTTTGCCAGCTAGCAGGGGGGAAAGCCAGGTACGTAAAATTTATGTAGCTGGCGTTTAAGGACAGGAGAGGCAGCTACGTGAATTTTACGTAGCTGCCAGTTAAAGGGTTAAAGTGCACCTTTACTCAGAGGGAAGTTTATGTTGTCTCCTTCCATCCCCAACCCAGTGCCCCAAAACAGACTGTTTCTTTTTTTTGCCCAATATTCATAACATGAACTGGATGCAGTCGGCCATATTACCCCCTGGCTGAGCAGATATTTCCGTTCCTGTTCCAATTTTTTTCCAGCTAGAGATCCTGGTTTCTGCCTGCATGTTATCAAAAAGTATGTATGCCCACAAAATTAAATGGTTAGCGGGTCCTTTGCCTTAGCAGGCAGCCTTTGCCCAATATTTATAACACTAACTGGATGTAGTCGGCCATATTGCTCCCTGGCTGAGCAACCCTGCCCCCAGCGATAATACATTCAGTTACAGTACACACAGCAATGGGGAGCACTTCAACCTAACTGCCAGTATAGGGCTCATTCAGCACAGTAAACATTTTTTTTCTCATGTTTTTATGGGAGAAACAAAAATTACAATGATTTTTTTTTAGTTAGACAGTTCAATCAGCACCAAATTTTTGAAATTTGTACAGCTAAACATGGTGCTGTATTGCACTGTAAGGTACTGTAGGGGAAAAAACATCAGTCACAGAAAAACATGAGAAAAACACATAAACACATTGCTAAATCAGCCCTATGTGACACCTTAGTTGTAACTGAACTAATTAGCATATGGCTGTGATTGACCATAATACTATTTCCTGTTACTTACTAAAGCCTTCGTCCAATATTGTATTGTATTGTACTGTAAAAAAAAAGGCTGTTTTTGGGGCGCTGGGGATGGAAGGTGACGACATGAACTTTCTTGAGCATAGGTGCACTTTAAAGGACATTGAGGTTTTAGCATTAGATGTGCCTATAAGGGAAGTAGGGAGAAATAAAAATATCCTCCTAAAAGTCCAGTAATCTGTCTAAAATGTTTGATGTGAAGTCCTTTTGAAGTTTATTAGCATAGATATTGCTAGTGTGATGGGAGAATTTTCCACTCTACCCTTAAACAGGAACACACAGAAACTTCAATTTTCTGTGTGTTGTTCCTCTGTGCGGTGGCATCCTGAATCGTGATGCCCTGCTGTGTTAATATTAATGTCCTTGACGTTCAGTGTAAGAATGTTTTAGATTTAGAGAGGGATCAGTAGAAGTAAAAGCCATGTTTGTGGGAGATGCAGGCGGCCTAAAGTGCACGCCTCGGAGGCACCACGAGGGGAGCCCACTAGAGATTCCCACTCCTCTCCCATGGGAGCAGAGAAGGAACTTACAGGGCAGGGAGCAGCAGACCCAGGAAGGCGGAGAAGGCAAGTACTGAAGAGACAGAAGTGTATGAAATGATATTGTAAGTACAAACTCCAAACACAATCTGATAAATGCAAAAAAAAAGTATGCAACATTTAATACAAACTGATGAACATTACAATTCAGAGGCAGTACATAACATAATTATAAATCAATATTAACAGAGGGAAAAGGCGTTATTTCATAACAGACCACTAGAAAGAGCTGGTGACCTTGTGCTACAGCACAAACAGGTGTAGAAAAGCAGTCACCAATTCACAAAAAGCATCTCTTTTTGACTACTTGTTGCTTTAATACGCCATCTCTTATGATTTAGGCTTATTTTTGGAGTTCGTCCTTATAAAATCAGTGTCAAGGAATTCCTATATTGGGATTCCCATGATGGAAAACAAATGGGAACTGAACTACCGATAAACAAGGAAAAAACAGTGAGGAATCTTGTTTAATGAATGATTATAGGTGACGTAAAATGATTAAGTGATAAAAAATAAAATACAAACATGGACCAAAACCCAGCAGGATCGATCCATTCCCTCCCCTCCTCTCTGGGCATGCCCCGCTGTGTGAAACCCCCCCAGGACGCCCGAAAACCTTACCGAATCCCGGTCCAACGGCGCATGCGCGGGCCGTGGCTGCATCACGCGCTTCTCTCTAGCAGGGAGCATGCCCGCGCCAGCTATTTGTAGATGACCGGCACAGGCGCACTCCGTTAGAGTGAAGCGCGAGATGTGGCCGCCAGCGTGCTCGGAGCGGCTGAGATAAGACGCCGCTTTGACGAGCATACCTCAGCGGCTCCGAGCGCGCTGATTGGACGAGCGGCCGCACATGCGCCGTAGGAGCAGGGTGAGGTGATCACGTCACGCTGGCAGGAGTCACAGGCCACGCCCACCCAGGTCCGGCTCGCTGTGAACCTGCGGCTAATTGCCGCTCCCCACCACCTCTTACACTCTTACAGGGGCGCTGGGGAGCAGCTTCGGGAAGCGCCGGTCAGCCGCATGTTGACAGCCAATTCCGCCCGGGGGTGGGAGTGGCCTGTGACTCCTGCCAGCGTCCAATGAGTCACGGGATGCCAGCACACTGTCTCTCTTGGGGATGCCAGCACACTGTCTGTAATTTGGGATGCCAGCACACTGTCTGTAATTTGGGATGCCAGCACACTGTCTGTAATTTGGGATGCCAGCACACTGTCTGTAATTTGGGATGCCAGCACACTGTCTGTAATTTGGGATGCCAGCACACTGTCTGTAATTTGGGATGCCAGCACACTGTCTGTAATTTGGGATGCCAGCACACTGTCTGTAATTTGGGATGCCTGCACACTGTCTGTAATTTGGGATGCCTGCACACTGTCTGTAATTTGGGATGCCTGCACACTGTCTGTAATTTGGGATGCCTGCACACTGTCTGTAATTTGGGATGCCTGCACACTGTCTGTAATTTGGGATGCCTGCACACTGTCTGTAATTTGGGATGCCTGCACACTGTCTGTAATTTGGGATGCCTGCACACCTTCTGTAATGTGGGGTCTGTAATGGTGTGATTGGAGGTAATTCTGCACACTGTCTATAATGGGGTGATTGGTAGGGGGTATTATAGCACACTATTTGGTTCAGAATATTTTTTTCTAATTTTTCTCTTCAAATCCAGGGTGTGTCTTTTATAGGGCGAAAAATACGGTATTCAGGTTTTCTTGAGATATCCATGTTTAGCTTGTTGAGTATTATACTTGGGCTATTGCTATCAGTGTCATCTCCTGTGTTGGCTCCACGCTCCTCTATTGTTTACACAGTGCTAAAGAATACATTTAACAGCTCTGCCTTCTCTTCATCCCCAGTGACCAGATTCCCCCATCATCATTAATTTGGGCACCTATCTGTTTTGATTTAGTTTTCATTGAATTTATGTGTTTAAAAAAATGTTTTTAGGGTTTGTCTTGCTTTCTTTGGCCACATCTTTCATTTTGTGCTTCCACCAACCTTCTTTCTTTCTTACATGCTTTATTTACTAATTTATAATTTCAAGTTTAATTTTAGCCGCCTATATTTGTTACCCATAGGAATACATTTTGCAGCATTGGTACTCACATTTGATTTAAAGCACTCCCATTTGACATCTGTATCCTTATTCCTCAACATATGCTCCCAGTCTATATTTTGGAGTGCACCTCTGAGCCTGGGGAAGTTGGCCTTCCTAAAATTCAGTGTTTTTGCCCTCCCAGACAGAAAATCTTTCTCACAATATGTTAAATACAATTATATTGTGGTCACTGTTAACAAGATTTTCCTTCCCTATCAGGTCATCATTTTTTGATATTACTAGATCTAGGTCATCATTTTGATATTACTAGATCTAGGTCATCATTTTTTGATATTACTAGATCTAGGTGCATCCACAAACTTATTCATATAGTTATCTTTAGCAAGTTGAGGAATGTTCTCCCCCTTTAGTAGAAGCCGAACCGTGTCTCCAGATGAATCCTGGGTAGTTGAAGTCCCCCATCACCTCCACTGTACCAGCCTGTGAGTCTTATCTGTTTATGCAGCTGACCCTCTTTCTCCTCAGCAGAGTAGATACACTAGGGGCTAAAGCCAATCCTTACCAGAGCTGTTTTATAGTATATACATTCAAGGAGGTGGATTCAACCCTGCAGTGCACTAAGCTTTTTATCCTTTGTAGCTCAGCTACAGCCAAGGAGCTAGAGAAGATGATCTTCACTTTTGTACTTGGCTGAGATATCAAGTGGCAATAGCCATCAGGATTGCTGTGAAGGTAGTTCCTGAGTTAAACACCCCACCTTCTCTGAATCCTAGTCCTACTTAATCACTTGATTAAATTACCTGCTACCCCCTCCTCCATACCCATTGAATGGAGTCTCTCTCCGAAAAACAATTCCTTGTGTTTGTGTGTATATATAGTATAAACATTCCTCAAGGCAATTCAGCACCATTTTTCTTCCAATCCATTCCAGGCCGTCCTTATTCAATACGATTGGGTAACTCCTGCCCGAAGGGGCGTGAATGCAAGACAAAAGCGTGGCTTCGCCTCCCGGCCTATATCCTTCCGGCTGACTTCCTAGATTCCAGTTTTCATTCTGGCATTTGGGATGACTGCATGGCTCTCTAGACTCCTCTTCCATTTACTATTCTAAGCATACAGCACGTCCTGCTCCATCTATAAAACTTACACATGGGTTATCCTCTGCCAGAGGGCGCTGTGCACTGCAGACATGCAAAAACAGGCTCCTCCCGGCCCTTCATATACCCAGGGACCTCCCACAAATCCCCAGATTTCTCTGCAGTGCTGAGCTGCGAAGACAAGTATCACGCTCTCGCAGGCGAGCGGGGCTTTACAGCCCGAGGCCCTGCGGGACTATTTCCACCCGTCCTCTTTGGAAGAATATGCCTCCCAGCCTGGGCTGCGTGGGTCGGGTGAAGGTAGGCAGCACCTTGTGTGCTGAACGGAGCCACGCTCCACCGCAATCCCCCACCATAGAGTAGGCGGTTAGGCCGATGGTGAGCCTCTAGTGGATGCCCCTCCCGCGTTCTTGCCCGTGCCTCTCACAGATTAGTCCATGGACGCTGGTCTGCTTCCTCCCGTAACTCGGGGGGAAAAGAAAGGGGGGGGTATGTGTGGCAGCCCTAGTGTGAAGTAATACGTTAAGGCCTTTGGTTTTTATTTTAATTGGGTGTCAGTGTCGCGCTCCTTCCTATACAGTTGCGAGCCTTTTGTCTTTTATTAACAACTGCCTAGACGGCAGCATAATTTCCAACGTGACCGCATCTTTATGCATGCGCCTTCTATTCAACTGTCCTACTTATTTCTGTTGGTTAGAGCTTCGTGCTCTTTGGGGGGAGGCGGAGACTCGGCATGACACGCTCCGCGTTACAGCCTGGTCTGGCCCGCCCCTCGAGGTTCGCTTGGTGCCATTTTGACAATCTTTGCGCGTGGTGCGGTCCGCCTCCTCCCTTGGTCATGTAAGTGCCCTCCGGGCGGCATGGTTCTATGTGTATTCGGCTGCGCATGGCACTGACACCACCCCTCTTGTCCCATTATGTCTTTCAGACGCCAGGGCTTCTCCCGGCCTAACATATATTACAAAATTCTCCCACTTCCTAGCGGGTCTTGGGGCATCCAGGGTTGCCTATTGCGTAAATCCCTACGGGCATACTGCTCAGATAATCACCATATGGAGGCATCTCAGAATTATGTACCCGGGGTCCCTCTGGGACATGACCGGCGGTGTGCAGTGTGTGGTCAGCCCCAGGCTGAGGCTGACAGAGCACAGGTCTGCGGACCGTGTGCTGAACAGGCAGGTCTGCCAGTGGCTGCACCTCCCTTCAATACACCCGTCTCCCCGGACCTAAATATCACTCCTGATGAGTCCCACTTGAGCGGGGACGACCTGCAAACAGCGCCGCGCGTGCTGCCTACGGCGGAGCAGGTGCTGTCTGGATTGGCGGAGCGTATGGGCCCTGGTAAGAAGCGGTCCCTGACGCCTCCTGGCTCTCCGGTTCCTAACGATACCGATGACTCTGCTGATATGCAGGACCTTGATCCTTCTGAGGAAGGTGAGCTATTCTCCGATTTGGGCTCCTCGAACGAGATGCCCGGGTGCTGTGATGATTCTGGGCCCGGTTCTTGGGGCCTGTGTGACACAGATTAAATTCTTATTAAGATCTTTGAGGTTTTGTCAATCTCCCCCCCCCCCCCCGGGAGACCCCCAAGCCTAAGGAGAGTTTCCATACAGCGCCGCCGCGCTTGGAGTTCCTGGAACAGGATCATTTCCAGAATCTTATATCCCAAGAATGGGAATCGCCTTGTAAACTTAAAGGGGTCCCAGGAGTCTGGGATTGGAAGTACCCTTTCCCTCCTGATGTGGTTAATTTTTGGTCAGCACCTCTTGTGGTGGATGCACCGGTTATAGGGGTTACTAACCCCCCTTTCATGACTGCTCCTTATTACCGTACCCTTCGGGATGCTGAGGACCGGCGCATTGACAGACTGGCTTCCCACGCCTTCTCGTGTGCAGGGAGTCTGTGCCGCGGCCATCACTGCGGTGGCCGCCAGGACTCTTGTCAGAAAAGTACTAGATCACCGTCCTGAGGACCTCCCTTGGGAGGTGTTTATTGCGCTATCAGACTGTGATGCGTTTGTGAAGTTTATCCTCTCAGCACTGGATGACACCATTAAGATGTGTGCTAGAACCTCTGCCCTTGTGGTAGCTATTCGCCGCCTGGTCTGGCTGCGACAGTGGGGTGCTGACGAGGCTACGAAAAAGGCTCTCACTTGCCTTCCCTTCAGAGGACGGCGATTATTTGGGGCCCGTTTGGACCTTTTTGGTAAAAAGGGTAAAGCACCCTTGCGCAGAAGGCCGCTCCGGCCTCCCCGGGGCAGGGTCACCCCTTCACCTCCCTACGTTAGTGTCAAACGCGAACCTGAGGTGTGCTTCCAACTGTTTGGTGTGGATTTCCACCATGGGGTGGATTTCCACCATGGGGTGGGCAGGCAACGCCCTGGGCCCTCTGTCAGGACTAAGTCCAAATCTGGCAAGACCTCCCAAGCATGAAGGGGGCGCCCTCGCCCTTCTGGGCGAGGGTACTGCTGCAGCAGCTGTCCACCATCTAGGAATGTACCTTCTCCTTCTGGTGGTTCCAGGAGGTTGTCCCCCTGGACACAGAATAGCTTTGCTGGGCAGTCCCTCTCAGTGGTTGTCAGGGTGCTTCTAGCCCCTGTTTTTCCCTCAGGAATTGGTGCAGGCCATACTGGGCCTACAGAGTTTGGGCTTACTTACAGGTTGCCCTTAACAGTATGGGGCTTTGGCCTCTATATTAACCTTCCTCCTTCCCTCAACAGTATGAGGCAGTCTGGGCCACGCTGGCCTATGGTAGGCCTGGCAATTCTACTCTCACAGGTAGTCCCTATATGACATCTCTGTCGTGGGCACAGGCGCCCTGTGCAAGGGGGGCTTCCGGCCTCCTGTGGAGTTCTAGATCTTAGTTCCCCCTTGTGTCTGCCGGACACTAAGACTGTTACTAGGCGGTGTTGCAGGACCAACCCTGCGGATTGAGGCATTATTTGTGGCCTCTCTTTTTGCTCCCAGGCTACTCGCCATGGCGCGAATGGGGGTGATGTCTCGGACATGCCTGGGGGGGCGTCTGCATTAGGATCTACGAGTCGTCTTTCCTTACTCCCCAATCTCTACGTCAGGCCGAGTGGATTGGTTGGCCGACGGTGTCCCCTAGGAGTTACTGGATGGGTGCTCAGTCACCTCAATCCCTCATATTTCCATTCCTTGGATTCGGTTCAGGCTTGAGCCTTCTTCCTTGGCAACAAGTGGACTCCTGGTTACGGGGGCTCTGTCCCCCTTTGCTGGCATCTTACTTTCACAAGGCAGGATGGCAGCTGGTGGGCCCGTTGGTGGCGTATCAGATGATGTCCCTTATATACCGAGCCCTTGGGCTCTTCAGCACAGTAGGTTATTGATCCTACATGGGGTTCCAGCACCCCTGGGGCTTGGTCTGTGCTCATTCCCCCTTGGTAAAGTGGTTCCTCTTCTTTGCTTGCATCTTCCTGTGAATGGTCACCTTGGGTACCAAGTCTCGCAGGTTGGCGGGGGGGGGGAATTCTTCCAATACCCCCCGTGGTTCCTAGGTAGGGTCCCCTAGAGGGTCCATCTTACCTACTGGTTTGTTAAAACGGTGAGCCTTCCGTTGACTCTATACGGCTGGACTTCTCCTCTGTTAGGACCTGTCTATTTGGGGACTCTTGGCCTGTTGGAAGACAATGGCCTGTTTTTATTATTGGTCTGGAGCTTGAAGCAGGATGATCCCTCTGGAGGGTTCCTGATCCTGATTGGGCGGGGGTCTACGCCCCCTGCTTCTCAGCAGTATTCGCTCCAATGGATGCCCTTCAGTGGCAGGTTATGCTATCCTGGTGTCGCTCTGAGAGCCAACTAGGGTGGCTCTGTTGGGTCTCGCTTATACCACAGGGGCTCCGCCCTTGTTTTTTTTTACTGTCCCAGAATATTCTGACTCTGGTCATGGGGGCTTAGTAAAATTATGCATAGACTTCTATTTTATATACCTTCTCTTCGTTCACCCTACTACGTGGGGTTCTGCGCACGGTTGTGCTGATATAGAGACCCGTGAGATTGATGGCCTAGGTGGTCTTGTGAACTGTGGTTCGCAGATGCTTCTGCTGAGGTCTGCTGACCTGTACGCTCTCTCAGGAGTGCGGTTCTGCCCTTGTCAGGCCCCTTCTTTTGTCATTCCAATATACAGACTCTAGTCTGGGGCTTGACAGCTGATTCATTCACCCCTTGGAGATGGGCTTTTCTTCTGGGTGACTCTGTATATGGGGGGCTAGGAGCAAGCTTCCTTGGCTTCCTCTTCCTCCGTCTATTGGGGTTTATGGTATACCCATATTGATTGGCATGAGTCTTGGTCTCTTCCCTGTCGGACGTTCTCGGTTCCCTGGGTTCTAGAGTCATTACAGCATAGGTTGGGGTTGGCTCCCCATCTAGGTACTCTGAAGGTTCAGGTTCTGTCCTGGCTGTCTTCCTGTAGGAGTCTGGTTCTGTCTTCCTTGTGAGGAGTTCTCTTGGGGATTGCTTAGGTGCATCCCCCAAGTAGTTCTATGGTCCCTGTTGGGATCAATTTTCATTTTGTTTGCCCTGCGGATTTTGCCCTGGGGACTTCTGCTGGATGCTGTCTGAGCTGTTTGGTAGTCCAAGTCACTTCTCTGGGGGCTCCTGTCTCAGTCAGACGTGTGCCTGAGAAGGTGGATCTGATTACTTGTGTGTGTGTATATATATATATATATGTGTGATGTGTGTGTGTGTATATATATCTATATGCACCCCATGCCGTGGGGTATTCCTTCTTACACCGGGCCTCCTGTCCAAGTGGTGTTTTATGATCATTGTTTTAGTCAGTTTAGTCTAACTACGGACCTTATTCTTAATAATGCTAATATGAAGGGTCTACATTCCCTCAACAGGTGTTGCAATTTTTCCCTGAGGGTTTCTTGTCCCTTAGGGGGACTGATGCCCTTGGAGTCTGCGGGCGCCTCCTTATGTATGCGCCTGATATCGCCTGCTTCCAGGGCCACTGTGTCCTTTGGATTAATCCTTCTTGGATGCCTCCTGGTCCTGAGTAAAGCCTTTGGCTTCGTGCTAGTGAAGGGGTCAGTATTCCCGCCTTCGGTCGGGTGACCAGTTATCATTCCCCTTAGGGAGAGTTACAAGTTTTCCACGAGGCTTCTGTTGCTTGTGGGCTGGTTGGGTCATTGCACTGGCCTATTCTTTTAAGGGGGAAGAATCTCCCCTTTTTTTGTCATTTTATTCTGTTATATTGGTGCTTGGGTACCATTGGCCCTTCAGCACCAGGTTTTTTCTGTTGAATAAGTTACTAGACTGTTGCTTGTCTCTGTTCATACCTTTCAAAGGTCTTGTTATGAGACTAACGTTAGAGACTCTGCTCTTGTCATGCCTGTTGCAAAGTTTTGCAGGTGACAGCGCCTTTACTGTCCGCTGTGCCTTGTTTTTGGGGATCCCACCCTACTTTATGGACACTGCTATTGGATGTCCCATGTGTAAGTATTATAGATGGAGCAGGACGTGCTGTATGCTTAGAATAATACAATTCTGTGAGATACTCACCTGTAGGATTGGTATTATACGCATACAGCACGTCCTGCTCCACCCCACCCTGGTTTACATTTTTCTGGATCCCCTGTATGGTGATTGTTATCATTACTATTGTTACCAGTTGGTGGTTGGTTTCTCCCGGCTTCTTTCTCACTGCTTTTCAATACTGGGGATTTGTGGGAGGTCCCTGGGTATATGAAGGGTCGGGAGGAGCCTGCTTTTGCATGTCTGCAGTGCACAGCGCCCTCTGGCGGAGGATAACCCATGTGTAAGTTTTATAGATGGAGCAGGACGTGCTGTATGCGTATAATACCAATTCTACAGGTGAGTATCTCACAGAATTGTATTTTTTTTTTTTTGTTTCTCAGATTATACCTTTGAAGCGGGGGCAAGACCCTGTCTGTCTTCCTAGGTCCCTTATGCTGCTCTGATCTGGATTGGCCCATTATGCCTCCTCAGTTTTCGGCTTGGCGAAGTCGTCGCTATGGAAAGATTTTCGGCTTGGCGAAGTTCCAAGTACCGGGCGCAGAGTGCTTCCTCCGTCCACCTCTGTGGAAAGATTTTCGGCTTGGCGAAGTTCCGAGTACCGGGCGCAGAGCGCTTCCTCTGTCCGCCTCTGTGGAAAGATTTTCGGCTTGGCGTAGCAGCTAGCTCCACTGAGATCTCCAGTTCTTTTCAGCGGTACTGCGCGTTTTCTCTAGCCGGGGACGCTGGAAGATATTCGGCTTAGCGAAGTCACCAGCTCCGCTCAAGTGGCCGGTTCTCCTCCGCGACGGGGCACGTTTTTCTCGCCGACCAAGCTTAAACATTTTCGGCTAGGCGAGGTGCCTAGCATCGCCAGAGATCGCAATTCCCCTTTGGCTGCACATAATTTCTGTGGTAGTTGGCCAGCAAAAGGGCTGCTCTGAGCCGCTGCACGCCCACCCTCAAGTAGACCTAAACCTTTTGGTAGGTTATTTTTTTTTTTTATTTAATTTTTTTATTATTGATTGGGAAAGGGCAAGGTAATATCATTTATATTGTAATATACAATGATATGGTTGTCTACCCTCAAGGACTCGCAGTAGTTTTGTGACTGTCGAGAACCTATATATACTTGGTCTCAGATCCCCAGGGTCATAGACTAGTATTATTAAATTCACCATGGCGGAGGCATCAGGGGTAGTCATCTGGTCTTTATCAGATTTACCCCATATCCAGTTGCATGCAGTGCCACTGGATAAGGATAGCACGGTGCACAGGGATTATGCCACGGTTGTAGTGGATAGGGAGACAGTTGTCTCCTCCCTGAAGGGGCTCTGATCCTTATCGCCTAGTATATTGAAGAGGATATTGTGGCTGCCATAGGCTTCTTCGGAGTCTATAAACTTTCGGCAGCCCTCAAGTGGTCCTAAACCTATAGAGTTATCATGGAGTATTGACTACTAAAAAGGTTTTAAAAAGGTTTTAAAGAAAATAATATAAATAATATAAAATAGAAAATAATATAATTATTTTTTATAATTTTTCCTCCGATTTGAAGAGGATATTGTGGCTGCCATAGTCTCCTTCTGAGTCTTTAAACTCTGTCGGCAGCTCTCAAGTGGTCCTAAACCTATAGAGTGTCATAATGGAGTATTGGCTACTAAAAATATTTTAAAAGAAAAGATTTTTTCCTCTGAGTGGAAGAGGATATTGTCTGCCATAGTCTCCCAGGAAGTTATCTGTTGGAGAGTCCTCTACACATGTCCGGTTAAGGAGAAGTTGATTGGTTGATTTCCTCCATTTCTGGAGGATTTTGCGGAGCATATGCATTATTATAATCTGATCACTAGGAAATGGCAGAAGTCAGGTTGTCTTCCGGCCATGCCTAAAGTACTAGATACTATGTATCTCTTTTCTCCAGATCAGATTGAATTATGGTCTTACCCTCCTGTGGTGGATGCTCTTGTGCCAGGTCTCTTTTAAGATTTTCGTTTTGCCATCCTCTGATAGGGCATCTCCAAAGTATCCAGCGGATAAATGCGTGGATCAGGTGGCATGTCATGCTTATCTTTTATGGGGTCGGCCTTGGGCCAGCCGGTGTTACATTCATAGAATTTTGGGAGCATCTGGTCTCTGACTCTTGGGTCATTCATGGAAGCCATGCTCCCAGTTGTTCAAGATCAGTTTGACTTCAACAGGTAGAGTTCCTGGCTATGGAGGATTTGATGTGGTTAAGTGCCAGAGGTAAGGCGTGCTTTATGGCTTAAGCAATGGCCAGCTGACATAGCCTCTAAAAGGAATATGACAGGACTAAGGGGGGCGTCTGTTGGGAAGGCTTGGTTGACATGGAAAAGCATGCTACTAGTGGTAAATGATCTAATCTGCTACAAAAGCCGAAGTCTAAAACTGCTTCCGCAGGGCTCTAATACTCCGGGGTTCCGGCTAGAGGTTCGGCCTCTTTGTCTTATTCCAAAAAGAAAAAAAAATAAAAATTCTCTTCTATCCCAAAGTTCCAAATTAAAGCAACAGGTGTCTGGCAGAACAAAGCCAGATCCCCTTCGAAGCCGTCTCAGGCATAAAGGGATGCCCCCGCCCTTAAGGTGTGGGGGGGGGGAACTTCTGCATTTGGCTCATATTTGCAGGACGCTTTGAGATCTGCCGTATCTCACCTTTTTAGAGATTGGAGTTTTGATAACCACAGTGTATATATAAGGATGCATATCTACATTGCTGTAGGTGGCTTACATCTTCGGTTTGTGGTGTCTTCGGTCTATCATCAGCACCAGGGTGTTTACCAAGGTGTTGGCAGGTCTCATGTAATTCTCTAAGAAGTCAGGGATACATATAATCCCTTACTGAGACTATCTGTTGATATGGGCCCCATCATGTCAGGGGACCCAGAAGGATATAGTGACTATCCAGTTGAAGTCAGACATAATTTCATAGCTTGAAGAGTTATTCTTTTCTGGGACTGTCATTAGACACGTCTCAGGCAAAAGTGTTTTTCCAACACAGAAGTGACTCTTACTTCAGGCCAGGGTACAGGGTCTCTTGTCTTGTCCTTACTCGACGGTTCATCAAGGAATATGTCTGTTGGGCCTGATGGTATCTTGCTTTGAGTCAGTATCTTTTGCACTGTTTCACACAAGACCCCTACAGATGGAATTGCTCACAATCTGGGATCGGGACCCACACACTCTGGATCACTCTTTTTATTACACAGTCAGCAATGCGGTCTCTAGCCTGGTCCTCAGCCTCTTCAGATTGGCAAATTCTTTCTTCCAGTACAGTGGAAGATCATCACCACGGATGCCAGTCTATATGGTTGGGGGAGTGTCATGGAGTCACAAACGATTCAGTGACAATGGAGTCTGAAGGAGAGCAGACTCTCCATAAATATCCTGGAACTGAGAGGGATTCTATTGTATTTCAGACATTGGACATACCATCTGAAGGGGCATCCCGTCCGGATGCAAACAGACAATCGGACGGCGGTGGTATATATCAGCCTCCATGAGGGCACCAGAAGCAGTAAAGTCCTGATGGAGTGAGCTGGGTTTTTACTTTGGGCCGAGAAAATGGTTCCATGTATTTTGGTGGTACACATACCAGGAGTGGACAACTTGCAGGCCGTTCATCTCAGCAGAACGGTCCTGCATCAGAGAGAATGGTCTCTTAGCCAGAGGATTTTTTTAATCCCTATGCATGTGCTGGGGGATCCCAGACGTAGTTCTTGCACCAGGGCACAGTCGGAAGATCCGAAGTTTGTCCCGGTCCAGGGATCCTCTAACAATAGCAACAGATGCCCTGACTCTTTAGTGGTCAGCATTCAAGCTTCTTTATGCATTTCCCTCTGATTTCACTCCTGGGTCGAGTTTAGCTCACAAGGAAGTCCCAACCATTCTGGTGACTTCTCTGTGGCCAAGAAGCTGGTTCTCAGACATAGTAAGGATGTCAGAGGGCAACTTTTAGAGGCAACGATCCAGATCTTCTCACACAAGGGCCTCTAAGGCATCCAAATTCACAGTTCTGGCTTGGACTGCCTGGCTATTGAATCCTTTATCTTGGCAGAAAGGTTTTTTTCTGCCAGAGTTATCCAGACTATGATTCAGGCCAGGAAGAAATCTTTACCAAATGATCTATTATTGAGTGTTGCAAGCAATTATCGGTGAATCCAGGGGTTCGCTTGTAGTACTGTTCTGTTTTACAGAATATATTGTTTTTTTGCAGAAGTCTTGATGAAGGTTTTCAATTGAGGACAAATATCTGCTATCTATCTTCTTTCAGAAACCCATAGCTAAGAATGGTTTTTATCAGAACTTGTTTTACAAGGAGTCGCTCAGGTGCGGCCTCCTCATAATCCACTTCTGCCGGCTTTTGGACTTGAACTTGTTTTTCAGGGTCCTCCATTTTGAACCACGGTAGATGCGTCATTAAGTCTAAGGGCGCTTATGGTTATCCCTTAGTGGCAATAACCTCAGCAGGCGGTTTTCTGAATTGGCAGCTGATCAGTAAGCCTCGTTATTTGAGTGTTTTAGGATTTTCTTCCTAAAGGTATCTCTTCATTTAATTAAGAGATGGTTTTTGCCTTCCTTATGTCCTGCCTCAGTGTTTAATAAGGAAGGGGTGTTCTTCACTGTTGGATGTAGTGAGGGCACTAAGGTATTATCTCACTACTACATAATCTTTCCATAGTTTGGACTTCTTATGTCATACCTGAGGGTCCACGGAAAGGTCTTCCACCAGCTAAGTCTGCCATCAGCCGATGGATTAGACAGACAGTGGTAAGAGTCTATTCTGCCAAGGGGAAGGAGCCCCTTGTTTTGGGTCACAGCTCTTTCCACTAGGGCCATTGGTGCTTCCTGGGCTTTTCAGTATCAGGCCTCGGTGGAACAGGTTTGTAAAGCTGCCACCTGGTCTTCGGTTCATACATTTACCAAATTTTACAAGGTAAGTGTTAGGGCCTCAGCTGACGCTGTATTTGGTTGAAAAGTTCTTTAGGCGGTAGTGAAAGGAACTACCTGCTGTCCTGCATTGGGGATCCTGCCCATATTTGGCAGTGCTTTTGGATGTCCCAATCGTATTGAATAAGAACGGCCTGGAATAGATTGGAAGAAAAAACACAATTCTGTGATACTCACCTGTAGAATTGTTTTTTCTGTTAAATCAATTCCAGGCCGTCCAACCCGCCTCTTTTGGGGAATAAAGGAAGTTACGATCTATCCTTGATACCCTTTTTATGGTGGTCTTTTTTTTATAATAATATTTTGCATTGAAAAGAATGCTAGGTTAATATATATATGTCTTGGATGCCTAGTCTTGTGGATATAATATATAAAAAAAAAAAAAAATGAAATGGTACATATTTATAATCAGAGAGAGGAGTATTGTATGTTGTCTCCAGCCCTTTTGTCTCCAAAGAGATATAGGTATGCCTCCCGGGCGGCTGGTTATACTGCTTTTTAATGAACTGGAATCTAGGAAGTCAGCTGGAAGGATATAGGCCGGGAGGCGGAGCCACACTTTTGTCTTGCAGTCACGCCCCTTCGGGCAGGAGTTACCCAGTCGTATTGAATAAGGACGGCCTGGAATAGATTAACAGAAAAACCAATTCTACGGGTGAGTATCACATAATTGTGTTATTTAGCTGTGCAATCTGTACTTACATTTGCACAGCTTGAATTGGAAAATTTCTCACAAAGAAAAATTGTCGTGCTAAGTCAGCCCTATTGTCTTTCACAAGATGATCAAGAAAAGTGGATTTTAATCCTTTTTGTTGGAGTTTGGTAGAGGTCACTGCCCCCTTCCAAGAACTTTTTGATACATTTATGTAGTGGTTTGCTAGAATTTGATGTTTTTCTGCCTTCCACGTTACCGCTAAATCCTTAGCTGCTACAGTAATTGAATGCTACTTAATTTCATATAGTCTGGTGAATGGATCATAATACAAGTTATATTTTTCCCCTTAGGCAATCAAACGTCGTAATGTGCGCAATGAAGAAAGCGAAAAGCGACCTGAGCGTCGGAGGTTGAAGACAACTAGGCTGAAAGAATACACCATTAAATCTCATTCAAGCATGCCTCCTAATAACACTTATGTGAACTTTGAAAGGTTCAGTCATGTTCTGGAGGAATTAGGGGTAGCAGAAGATGCACTGCGGGACCTACAAAAGAGTCAAGCTTGTTCCCGTGAGGATCTTTGTGCTTTGCGTTCTATTTATGAAGAAAAAGAAAGTTGGTATCGGGAAGAACAAGAAGGTGTAGCTCGTCAGCTTATGGGACTTCGCCAAGAGTTGCAGCGTGGAGAAGGGCAACGTCTTCAAGTTCAAGAGGAGATTAGAAGCACAGTTCTTAGTGTAAATGGTTTAAAGAGGAGATTTGGCAGACTAGAAAATAGATATGAGGCTCTAGCTGCTCAGGTTAGTGCAGAAATGAGCTTTGTTGAAGAACTGCTCAAAACAATTGAGAGACCAGAAGAAGAAGGTGTTAGAAGTGTGTGTTAGAATGAGTTAGCGTAAGCGCATGCTTGTATCAAAAGATTAAAACCTTTTTTTATATTTATTCGAGACACAATTCCTACACAGGTATAAATATGTTTCATGGCCTGTTTATATATCGGATAAGTTCCCTAAAGCGGTCCTTGCCACGAGGTCCCTGTATGACCCCCCCCCCCCCCAGTTCGCCACAAACAATCTTTCTCCAGTCCCACACTATATGCGAGGGCTCACCCAATCAGCGCAGTATGCCATGCATATTAATGATTTGCATTCTTTCCTTATTACACACAGGGCCCGACATAGGGGATGGGAGCACTCCTGAAACACCCCCCCCCCCCCCCATATTTGAGGGGTGGCAAGCGCAACGTGGGAGCACCGGAAAAGGGGAGTGAATGCAGGCAATCGGGTGGAGGGCACACACAACAGGGCATCCTGATTCCCAGGGGGAAACATCTGGCCCTGAATCTTTTAGATGCTTTGATATAAAAACATCAACAATGCAAAGAAGCAGCAATCAAAAGCAGACTATTTTAAGCAATCAAGTTAACACCAGATAACTGTATTAACATGGTTTCATGCCCTACATTCTTTTTTTCAAAACCCGTCTCTCTTCACATCACATGATCTAGCTTATTGTAAGTGTCATATGCATTTGTATTTTTTTTTTAAATGTTAAGGCTTTGAACCTCCTGTCTTTGAGCACTTTTTCATATTTCTCGACACTCTGTATATCTGGCATAAAAGCAGATATTTTATAAACATGCAATTTTGTCGTCAATTATTGTTACAATGATCTTGCAAAATAAAATTGTTTAATAAAAGCATGCCTGTATATAATGTAATTATATCATTCTATTTTGAGGAATGACCGTGCTGGCACAGTCGGCCATTGAATAAGCATTTTGTCTTTATTTACTTTTTTAATTGCATTTCTGACTATCCATTCACTAGTTCTGATGCCTCCTGAACATTGTGGAGTAATCATTCAGGAGACTAGCTTAGTTGCTGGGTTTTTGGAGGATCTGACTTGTACAGCAGGCAATGTAAATTGTAAGAAACCTCAAGCAAGTTCTGCTGCACACTACTGTCCAATGCTCTGTCCTTCTCAGTGTTCTTGCAGTCCCTCAAACTGTCTTACCGTTACATACTGCCCTATATTGCTTCTACAGCTGTTTCTCCTCATTATGTCTAATTTCTCTCATATTCCACTCCAGGGTGTAAGGAAATTGAATACGAAAGGGTTAACTCTTGTCCGAATGGCGGGTACAGCAAGATAAAAGGTGTGGTTCCTCTCGGCCTACATATACTTCCGGCTGCCATCCGCAATTCAGTTTCAGTCTTGCAGTTTGACTGAACTGCGAAGGTTGTGCCTGGATTTATTTTCCTCTTATACGTTTATTTTCATTATATAGGACCCTGTCTGTCTTCCAGGCCCTTACGGTCCCACTCATCCGGTGGACCCATCTATGCCTCCTGGAGTTGGTTAAACCAATAGTGCGGATCAGGGTTATTTAGGGGTCCTGTGGGTGTTACAGGGTGTCACCTTATTTTTGATGTGACCCTCAAGGGCTGGAGTATTCTAAGTATACAGCACATCCTGTTCCAAAATATTCCTTACACTTGGGTAATACATCCACAAAATGGTGCTGGACTGCAGAAAACGGCTTGTGGCCCCTCCCGGCCCTATATAAGTCAGGGACCTCCCACAAATTCCCCAGTCTATTTCTGCAGTCTGCGCTGAGAAGATAGAAGATGGCTCTCTTGTGGCGCAGGTGAGCGGGGCTTATTGCCTGCGGCCCTGCAGGACTATTCCCACCCGTTGCGTCCCATCTACTGCCTCCCAGCCTCGGCTGATAAGGTTTGGGTGAAGGTAGGCGATTGAAGCACTTGGTGCTGAGGCTCCTACCGCATTACCTGCTCTAACAGGGTAGGCGGTTTAGGCTAATGGTTAGCCTTTTGGGATGCCCCTACTGCCTCATAGTTTTGGCCAGGTTATCCTGTGCGGTTAAACCCTATTCCCATTCCCCCTCCACCCTCACTCCTCATATTAGCCCCTGGGCGCCGTTTCCCCCAGGGTATTCTGTCGTTATCCTCCCTCACTCTCCCTTCGGGGGATCTCAGGGGGGGGGGGGGTTGTCTAGTGTTTTATGACTTTAGACATATTTGTGCTTGTCACTTTATTAAAACGCGCCGCCGCCCGTTTGTACTCAGAGCTCAGAGCTGCCGGGCTGCTACTGGCCGGCCAGATCACGTGGGCCCGCTTTGCGCTCTTCAGGGGGGGGGGGCGGGCTCTGTGGATAATGCAATTTACCTCATATCTCCACGGCCCGCCCCTCGAGGTTGCGGACGCCATTTTGTCTTCTTCCTGTCGCTCTCTACTCGCAGGTGAGCGGGGCTATTAGCCCGCGGCCCTGTAGGACTATTCCCACCCGTTCCACTAGTAATATGCCTCCCAGCCTTGGCTGCGCTGGTCGGGGGAAGGTAGGCACCACCGCTGTTAGGTGCTTAGGAGCGCTGCTCCACCGCAATCCCCCACCAAAGGGTAGGTGGTTCAGGCTTATGGTGAGCCTCTATGGATGCCCCTCCCGCACTAGTGGCCCTGTTTAAGTGGCCGCTGTCCTCCCTCATCCTCCTTGTAGTCTTCGGGGGAAAAGAGGGGGGGGTGTAAATATATATGCTATGCATTCTGTGTTTTACACCTTTTTTCCATTCTGTTTAGTCTTGTGTCAGCCGCCGCGCTGGCTTGTCTTTACTGTCTTTTTTAAAATTGCCGCCTCCGCGCGCTGACTTGGTTCCGCGCTTGGCGGCGGCATTACCTCAGGCGCTGGTGCGCTCTCATTGGCTGCTTGCACGTTCGTGGCTTCGCGCTCTCCGGGGGCGCGTCATTGCCGATACCGGCCTGCCCCTCGAGGTATACCGACGCCATCTTTTTTTTTTTTTTTTTTTATAATTAAATGTTTTTATTGAAGGGAAGCAATGGTTACAGCGCTTGGCAACGCAGTGCCAGGAAAACAAAATACAGATATTACAGCCATCTAACAAGTTAGCATCATATAATGTCAATTATCATCATCCAAAATCAAACACGAGGATGACAGGATAAAACATGAAATATAGGGCAACGTTGAGCCCTGCGCCAGGTGTTGTGAACTGCAATTCCTCTCAATTACCTGATACAGCGGCTGCAACCCATGCCTCCAACCATTTTATGAAAAGGTGAAAGAACAGGGAGAAACTAATAGCATAGGGGGGGGGGGGGGGAAGAGGGGGAGGAGAGACAAAACAGACACATCTAGGGAAAAAATATGGGAAAGACAAACAAAGACAAAGAAGCAAAGGAAAAGACCAATCCTCTAAAAGAAGCACCCTGGGAGGAGCATGCTATGCGTACTGAAGGAAGTCAGAGGAAAAGGTGAAACTGTCCCAGATCTGCCAGGTTCTCCTATGCTTTTCCATAGTCCCCCTCAGCGAGGCCGTAAGCTCCTCCATCCCACAAATGTCCTTCACGACAGCCAGCCACTGCGCAATTGTGGGGGGATCAGGGGACCTCCACCTAGCCGGAACGCAGGTTCTGGCAGCACTCAAGAGGGGGGCAAGCAGGGATCTACGCCTGGATCTCATAGAGACCGGCGCAAGGTTAAGTAGATAGCAAGCGGGGTCCTCCCCTAAATCAACATCCGTCAATTTCTTAACAATCTCTCTCACGCCTGCCCAAAAGCTAGAAAGCTTCTCACATTCCCAGAAAATGTGTGTCATAGTCCCCCTCGCCCGCATGCACCTCCAGCAAAGGGGGGAGGAAGAGGGAAACATTTTTGCTAACACCGCTGGGACCCGATACCAGCGAGATAAAATTTTGAAGTTAGTCTCTTGATACTTGCAAGAGACAGAGCTCTTATGGGCCAGCTGGACCATAGCTATTCGTTGTTCCTCCGTAAAGGTCCTGCGAAGTTCCCTCTCCCAACCCCTCACGTAAGAGGGAACAAAGTCCCCTGGAGGCTCCGTCAGCAGCGAGTAGGAATATGATAGGGCCCCCCTAAAATGACCCGAATCTAAACAGGTGTGTTCAAATTGCGTTAACTGTCTAGGCGCTGCGCATTCAACAGACCGCTGGTAATGCAGAAGTTGAAGGGTTTGTAACTGCGCAATTGGTCTAAGTGCAAGGTCAGCGACCAAAGTCTCCGGCCTCCTCCAAGCACCGTCCACCTGCATATGGAGTCTCCTGTAACAATTCTGTCTGATCCAGGCTCTGAAGGGACCTCCCGCTATCTCTACCGGGAAATCAGGGTGCCCCAGAACTGGTGTCATAGGGGAAGGGGAAGGAGAGAGGCCCGACCCAACTAGGAACCTGTCCACCACCCTTCTAGTCGGACCTACTGTAGGGTGGGTGCTCAGCTGCGAAAGGCCATGCAACGGGATCCAAGGCAGACCAGGAAGGGGGCAGGGGGAGGCAACCTGCTCCATCTGGACCCACTGCTTCA
This sequence comes from Gastrophryne carolinensis, assembly GCA_027917425.1. Lineage (NCBI taxonomy): Eukaryota > Metazoa > Chordata > Amphibia > Anura > Microhylidae > Gastrophryne > Gastrophryne carolinensis. Next base: position 276,284,431 of record CM051234.1, read on the forward strand.
GGGCAGAATGGCGGCACCAGTCAATCACACGGCTTAAATGAGCCGCAGCATGGTAACGCCTCCAGTCCGGGAGGCCCAATCCCCCCCTAGATTTAGAGACCGTCAGCAGAGAGGCCGCCAAACGGTGTGAGCGACCAGCCCATACAAATCTCGTACATATCCCAGTAAGCTGCTTAAAGAAGGAGGGAGGGATGTCTATTGGAAGGGCCTGAAACAGATAAAGCACCCTAGGGAGGATGTTCATTTTGATGACGCTGACCCTTCCAAACCAAGAGTAAACCCCTTTGTTCCACTTACGGAGGTCCTCCTCCAACCTTTTTAATAGTGGTGGAAAGTTTAAGGCATATGTCCCCTGCAGCCTGGAAGGGATGCGTGTGCCCAAGTATGTGACGGCCTCCCGCTCCCATTTAAAATGAAAGTTTTCCGTGACGTGTCTTAGGCGCTCCGCGGGGATGGAGATGTTCAAGGCAGAGGATTTCTTGTAATTGATTTTGTAATTAGAGACCTCCTGAAAGCTTCGGAGCTCGGCAAGCAGATTTGGCAAAGTGATCTCCGGCTTTGCGACGAAAAACATGAGGTCGTCTGCATATGCCGCTACCTTGTGCTCAGTCCCTCCCACCCTCACCCCCGAAACGTCGGCGTTTTGCCTAATCAAACGTAGAAATGGCTCCAACGAAAGAATGAAAATGAGGGGAGAGAGCGGGCAGCCCTGACGCGTCCCATTAGACAAATTAAAGGCCTGAGAAGGTACGCCATTCACCACCACGGACGCCGAGGGACAAGTGTAGGAGGCCAGGATCCTGTTGAGCATCCTGTCGCCCACTCCAATGTGACGCAAAGTCTCCTCTAGGAAGACCCAGCTTACCCGGTCAAAAGCCTTTTCGGCGTCCGTGGAGAGAAGCAGCGCGGCCTCCCCAGTCCGTCGAACGTGATGAATCACATCCAAAACTCTAGTGGTATTGTCCCTTCCCTCGCGGTCGGGAACGAAACCCACCTGATCCCAGTGAATGAGGTCCGGAAGGAGTGGGGCCAGCCTATCCGCCAGAATTTTATTGTAGATCTTAAGGTCGCAATTCAGCAAAGAAATGGGTCTGTAGCTACCGCACTGCGCTGGATCCTTACCCGGCTTAGGGATCACGGTAATTCCAGCCCGCAGGGTATCTCGAGGGGGGGGAAGGCCATCACTCAAAGAGCCGAAAGAGGAAATAAAATGTGGGCCTAAAGTGCCCGCCAGTTCCTTATAATATTCCAGACTGTATCCATCTGGACCAGGTGCTTTTCCAGGTTTCATGCTCCTGATGGCCTTTGTGAACTCCCCCGCATCTATCTCCCCCTCAAGGGCCTCCACCACGCTCTGCCCAAGCCGGGGCAGGTCCGAGTTCTGTATGTACGCCCTCACCTTCTGCCGATGCGCCAAAGACTCATTTTGCGGCAGGTTGTATAGGTCATCGTAGAAGTCCCTAAAGGTTCTAGCTATATCCCCTATTTTGTGGTGCCTAGCACCTCCGGGATCAAGGATGCTGGGAATAAAATTTCTAGAGCGCTGACCTCTCAGAGCCCTAGCAAGGGCCCTGCCACTTTTGTTGCTGAACTCATAAAAATACCTGCGACATCTCGCAATCTGACCCCTAACCTTTACAAAGCTAATATCTCTAAGGGCCTCGCGCAACTTAATCAATTTGGCGGACAACACAGGGTCCAAGGACTGTTTATGTCTGGTCTCCAGGGTCCGTAGCTCCTGAAGCAAGAGAATGGTTTGTTTTTCCCTTTCCTTCTTAAGATAGGCGCCTCGTCTAATTAATAGGCCCCGAATCACACATTTGTGAGCCTCCCATTGAGTCATATGTGACACGTCCGGGGTATTGTTCTTAGTGAAGAACTCGGTGATTGCCGCCTGAATTTCAGCCTTAAACGCAGGGTCCTGCAAGAGGGAGCTATTAAGCCTCCAATGCCCCGAGGGGGGGGGGAGAATCCGGGACCGATAAGGTGACTGAGATAGGGGCGTGATCGGAGATTGAAATCGAGCCAATAGTAGGCCGCGAGATAAGATGTGCATACCTTTGAGGGACCAGGAACCAGTCTATACGCGAATATATGTTGTGAGGGGGGGAGAAATAGGTATAATCCCTTCCTCTGGGGTTAACCATCCTCCACACATCAAGGAGTTGATGGTCAAACAAGAGAGCCTTAACCCTCCTGATAGCCGAATAAGGAGTACTAGAAGTCCCCCTAGAGGTATCTATTTGAGGGTCTAATACGCAGTTAAAATCCCCTCCCAGAAGGAGAATACCGGTAGTGAATTCCGCCAGCCTCTCAAGGGTCGATCTCAGGAAGCTAGCTTGATTTGAGCTTGGGCAGTAGCAAGTCGCGAGCGTCACCCTCTGTGCATAGAGAAGGCCCTTAACAAAAAGGTACCTACCCTCGCAATCGTGAACCACCTCCTCCAACGTCCAAGGGAGGTATCCTGCCAGGACAATGGCCACCCCCCTAGACTTAGAGTCAGGAGAAAGGCCATGATACTGGTGACGAAAGTGACGGCTAGACAGGTTATGCACCCTCCCCTCTTTAAGATGAGTTTCCTGTAGAAAGGCAATCCCTGCCCCCAGGCGCTTCAACTCACCCAGAACGGAAGCTCGCTTTACGGGGGAGTTCAGGCCCTTAACGTTTAGTGAAGTACATTGGACCTTGGACATGGCGGTGCAGGGCTGGCACCCCCTATCTCAAGGGCCAGAAAAGTCTGAGGGAGCTCGCAAGCGAACGAAGAGATGAGAGGATAGGGCGAGAAAGACCAGCAAAAGAGGAAGGAGAGGGATGGGCCGAGAGGGTACCGGACAACAGGAGAAGACGACCACAGGAGGGGAAGGGGAATACAAAAGGAAAAACAAAAAAAACACGCAATGAACTAAGACTTACGGAGCAAAAACCTAATGTGTAAGGGAAAATTCAAACCCAGAGGGAACTAAACGGGGAGGGATCTTCCTGTCCCAGAAAAAGGAAACCCCTAGGCGCCCGGGGCTAGCAAAAAGCCAGCCCAGAAGGCCACAGGGTCCTGACCTACGGTAAAGGCGAGACGGGTCCGAGAGACAGAGGAGGTCCCCCCGACCGACCCGCGGTTAGATTATCTATAGGGCAACCACCACAAGGTACACTAATGGAAGAGAACCCCGCCACAGGGCAACGCCCCTATGAATCCCAATGTAAAGAAATTAATGAAGAACTCCCGCCCGCCGAACCGCCACGCAGTGGCCCCAAGGGTCCACATAACAAGGGTCAATTGAAGCGGGCAGAGACCACGTATATGAGCAATGAACGCCTCAATCATCAACGCGAGAGGCACGGGAGTCGCCACATCCACCCCCCCAGTGCAGCCCCAGCGGCGCCAAAGGGGCACAACCAGAGCACGAGGATAGGCACGGGAAGACGGACCGCCACGCATGGCGCTCCGCTCCATGCCCCCCAGCAGGGAGGTCTAGGGGGGGGGGGGCGGCGACCCGCCAAGCCCAGCGCGCAGACAACCAGAATAGGTAGTGCGGGCAACATCCTGCAAAGTGAAAAAATCAATATTAATATTATTATGAATGTCCATCTGAAAACATACAATCAAAAGGGATGAGATGCTATAAACAGTTAAGTAAATGTGTAACAGGATTCAGAGCTCGTCGCAGGCCGATCCCAGGAGACAAGTGCCATCACGCACGAGTTGGGGCTCGGCGCGGGGGGACCATTCAAAGAGAAAGGCATAACACATCCCAGGAGGTGCCGCCGGGACACAAAGTCAACCGGCGGACCGGGTGTTGCGAGGGGGAGGTCAGCCCGACGAGCCCGAAAACGCAGTCATCAAGTGCGTACAGTGCAATGAGCATTCAACATAGCTAGAACAGTGAATGTTAACGTTAACACCGCTGGTGGCAGTGAAGCTCGCCTAGGCCTCACTGGCCAGGCGACGGGGAGTTCTCACCGTCCCGCCGCCACGTCCCCCGCGGGCCTCGGCACCTTCCCTCGCCCGGCGGATCCGCTGCGGCCGGCCTCCGGTGGGCCGAGGGGGACCAAAGGAAAGGGAGACATCACGCCAGTCCGGGATCTCCACCGGGGAAGTGTCTAAGAAGATGAAAAGGTCCGGAAGGTCCGCTTGGGTCTTCACAGTGAAGGTACGTTGATTCCGGCGAACCACGAGATGAAAAGGGTATCCCCAGCGATATGAACCGCCGCACTCCCGGATCTTGGACAGCAGTGGCTTCAGAACCCGCCTCATCAGAAGAGACCTACGCGAGACGTCAGGGAACAGCTGCAGAGACGCTCCATCGAAGCAAATCTGACCATGTGTCCAAGCCTTTGCCAGGATGTCCTCCTTCATGGTGTAATAATGCAGACGGCAAACAACGTCGCGCGGGCGGGCCGGGTCCGGGGATCTAGGGCCGAGGGCCCTGTGAACCCGATCAATCACAATCTCGGTGTCAGGAGGGCAGCATAGTAACTCGTTGAAAATGCCGATGACGGTAGGTCTAAGCTGCTCCGGTCCCGTCGCCTCCGGGAGACCCCGGATACGGATATTATTGCGACGGCTCCTGTTTTCGAGATCGTCCAGATGCAAGACCGCCATCTGTGCCACTGCCTTCTGCTGGGTCACGTCCCGCTCCAATGCCTCCAACCTCTGAGTAGTTGTGGTGCGAAATTGTTCCAATGAGTCGACTCTGGCGTCAAGACCGCCCACCGACTGCTGCAGATCAGAGATGTCCTTCTTAAACGTGTTCTCGACCCTGTTGATGAAGGATTCCAGGTCCTCCTTTGTTGGCAACAGTTTCAACTCGGCCTTGAGGGTTGCTAGGATGGGGTCAAGGTGATAAAGCGTCGTCGTCGAGGGAGCATGCATGGTCTGCAAGGTGGTCGCCGATGATGGAGACTGGGTCCGGCGTGCCGTATCATGGTAAGGTGCTGGTGCCCTAGTGCTGCAAGGCTCCAGTACAACTTTTCCACCCTCCATCGTAGCACGGCCACGGGGCCAAGTAGAGGAGGAGGAATCATTCCGTTGCCGCCATGCAGGAGAAGGGGGCATCCCGGGTGAGGCTCCGCGCTCAAACCAGGCCCCACTCACTATCGGAGAGGTCAGTGCTGCAGGGGTTCCCGGCGAAGCAACCGCAGGGGCTGACGTGCCCCGAAGCTGGGGAAACTCCAGCTGGGAGCCTCCCTCCGGGCCGGGGCTGAATCCCATCTCCGGCTGCTCTGTCCATGACAGCGGGGAGGGGGCATCCATGGGTGAGGCACCCGGGGAAGCGGCCAAGGGGTCTGATGCAGCCATGGGTCCCCTGTGTTGAGGCGAGAGCGGGCAGTCAGGGCTTGGGCAGGTAGATGCAGGCCGGTCTATGTGAGTGTTCTGTGACTGCACTGCAGCTGCTATGTGGCCAGATGGGGCCTGGCTCCTCTGCCCCTGATCCCCCGTGGTTGCAGGCGGCTTTAGGGTTAATGGTGGGCTCCCCCCCCTCTGAGCCGCCTGGCGGTCATGACTTCCAGCTCCCCTTCCAACAGGTGAGGGAGCGTAGATGACACCAGGGCCCTCCCGATCCGAGCAGCTACTACTGTCTGGCGGGCTCCGTACAGACCAACGCCGCTCCCCGACCCCGTCTGCGGCTTCTGCTGCTTCTTCATCACCGCCGCCGCCACCGCCGCTTTCACTATGCGCGGGATGCGGTTCAGGCCAGTGCGGCGTTCCGGCTCCCATCCCCCCGCGGCCGTCGGCACCGTCTCGCGGGCTGAGCCCCCCCGCCAAGGGCTGAGCTTCCCCCTCTTCAGCCGGCACACTCACCGGCACAGGAGCCGACATCCTCCTCGTCCGCTCCGGAGGATCTCCCCGTGTGCTGCCTGCGTCGGCCCCCTCGTTCTCAGGCGCCACCATCTTGGGAGTCCCAGCTCTGCCGCCTCTCCCGCGATCTGGAGCAAGGTAAGCGCTGATCTTCCTGTGGGAAGGGGATGGGGATTTGGTCTTGAGCTTCCTACCCTTAGCCATGGGTCCTGGCACCAGGTACAGGTGGATGGAAAGCCCTGGAATCGCAGCTAAATGGGTCGGTCGGAGGGAGCTCAAAAGATGTGCGACCTCACGCTCTCATCGCCGGCCACGCCCCCCACCGACGCCATCTTTATCCTGCCTGTTTGGCCCATGTGCGACGGACCCCTACCTACCGCAGTCCATAAGTGCCCTCGCGGGCGGCTTTAGATCTTTCACTTTTGTTACTGTGTGCTTACAGGTCTTGTCTCCTTATGTATTTCAGGCGGGGCGAACCCTTTTGGCTTCTCCCGGCCCTGTATTAGTATATACTTGTAGGCCTTGTAAAAATAATACTCCCACCTCCCTAGCGGGTTATTGGGGCATCCGTGGTTGCTATTTAGCGTTATTCCCTATCCGCGTATAGCGCCGCTATAATCCCCATATGGAGGCATCCCAGGGTAATGTGACCGGGGTCTCGTCGGGACAAAACTGGCTGTGTGTAGCGTGTGGGCAGCCTCATGCTGACGCTGACAAGCCGCGGGTCTGTGTACCCTGTGCTGAGCAGGTGCTTGCATTGCAATCTGGCCTGCCAGTGGCTGCACCTTGTTTCACTTCACCTACTCCCCCAAGCTTAAACCTCACTCCTGCTGAGTTGCATATTAGTGGGGATTCTCAGCCTGATGTGTCTTCTAGACTGGCTACTGTTGAGCAGTTGATTGCTAAGTCCTTAGCGCGTAAGGCCCCTGCTAAGAATCGGCACTTAACGCCTAATGTCACTGTTATCCCTATGGGAACTGAGGAGTTTTGGAATCTTTGTGGCTATACCCCGTCTGATGAAGGGGAGCTCTTTTCTGATTCAGGCTCATCTGACGATTCTGGCTCTGGATCCTGGACCCTGGATGACACTGACAGATTATTGACCCAGATTTTTGAGGTTCTGTCCATCTCTCTCCCTGTTGAGGCTCCCAGGCAAAGAGGGGAGCTTTTCCATACAGCAAAATCACGTTTGGAATTTCCCGAGCAGGCACATTTCCATAACCTTGTGCTCAAGGAATGGGAGCGCCCCAGTAAACTTCCCGGGGTTCCAAAGAGTTGGGATAGGAAGTATCCCTTTCCTGCTGAGGTGGTTAAATGTTGGTCATCCCCCCCCCCCCGAGGTGGATGCCCCGATCCTAGGGCTATCTAACACCTCTGTCATGCATTCCCCTGACTCCACTACCCTGCGGGATGCTGAGGACCGGCGCATTGACCAGCTGGCATCCCACGCCTTTGCATGTGCAGGGACGGCGCTGTGCCCGGTCTGTGCCTCTGCCATTACTGCTGTGGCCACTAGAACCCTTATCAGAAATACGTTTGATAGTGCCCCTGATGACTTGCCTTGTGAGGTGTTTAATGCACTCTCCAGTTGTGATGTTTTTGTAAATTTTGTCCTCTCAGCATTGGATGACACCATCAGAATGTGTGCCAGAACTTCTGCCCTTGTGGCGGCTATACGCCACTCGGTTTGGCTGCGCCAGTGGGCTGCTGACAACACTGCCAAGAAGGCCCTCACTGGGTTTCCCTTTAAAGGACTGCGCCTGTTTGGGGACCGCCTTGACCTTTTTGCTAAGGGAGGCAGGTTACCCCAGCACAGGCGGCAATCTTGGCCCTTTCGGGGTCAGGGTTCCTACTCCTCCCCTTACCGTGGTGCAAGACAGGGAAGGGGGGTTTCCTTTCCTGGGGCCCAGGGAGATTTCTGGGGTAGAGGCAGAGGACGTGGACGTTCTGGCTCCTCCTGGGGTCCCAAAGCTAAATCTTCCCCCAAGCCCCCTCAGGCATGATGGGGCGCCCTCACCCATCCAGGTGGGGGGACGGCTGCAGCACTTCGCTCACGTCTGGAGGCTTCATGTTTCAGACCGGTGGATTCAGGAGGTAGTGTCCTCCGGTTACAAGTTGGAGTTTGCTGCCGATCCCCCTCCAAGATTCATCAGATCCCGGATTCCTCAGGACCCTGTGTCAGCTCAGTAGCTAGTGCAAGGCCTCCTGGAGCTGGGGGTCATCTGCCAGGTCCCCTTAAGAGAAAAAGGCAAGGGCTTTTATTCCAACCTATTCACAGGACCCAAAAAAGATGGTTCAGTCAGGCCCATCCTGGACTTGAAGATCCTCAACAAGTTTGTCAGGGTCAGGCGCTTTCGCATGGAAACTCTGCGCTCTGCCATCAGTTCCCTGCGCCAAGGGGATTTCATGACTTCTGTGGACATTAGATGCTTATCTTTATATTCCTGTGTTCCCAGGTCATCAAAGGTTCCTCAGGTTCGCTCTGATGGATCAACACTACCAATTTGTGGCCTTGCCCTTCGGCCTCACTTTAGCTCCCAGGGTGTTCACCAAGGAGTGATGTCTCTGCTCAGATGTCAGGGCATCCGCGTGCTTCCATATCTGGATGACATCCTCATCACTTCCCAGTCTCCACATCAGGCAGAGTTGGATACTCAGCTGGTGGTGTCCACTCTGGAGTCATTTGGATGGGTGACCAACCACCCCAAGTCCTCACTGTCCCCTTCCTTGGTAATTCCATTCCTAGGAATGAATCTGGATACAGTTCAGGCAAGGATCTTCCTTCCTCAACAGAAGGTGGACAGTCTGATTGCACAGGCTCAGTCCCTCCTAGCTTGTTCCCATCCCTCCATCAGGCAGGGGATGCAGCTGGTGGGCCTGATGGTGGCATGCTTCGAAGCGGTCCCTTATGCTCAGTTCCACTTGAGACCCCTGCAACTTCACCTATTATCAGTATGGGACAAGGACCCAGCATCCCTGGACAGGGTCTGTGTGCTCTCCCCCCTGGTCAGGAGGTCCCTCTCGTGGTGGATGGACTCAAGGAACCTGTTGGGGGGCAGATTCTTTCTTGCCCCTTCCTGGGAGACGGTCACCACGGATGCCAGTCTGTCAGGTTGGGGGGGTCTCTGGAAGTCCCTGCAGTTCCAGGGGAGGTGCGGCCCTCAGGAGGCCCACACACCTATCAATGTCTTGGAGCTGCGGGCGATCAGATTAGTTCTGGCTCACTTGACTACTCGCCTTCGGAGCCTGCCTGTTCAGGTGCGCTCGGACAACCAGACGGCAGGCGGGCCCTCCAGGAAGTGTCTCTGATCCTGACTTGAGCGGAGGCCAATGTCCCCTGCATATCAGCTATGTACATCCCGGGGGTGGAAAATCACCTGGCGGACTCTCTGAGCAGGGGGACCTCTCGTCAGGGAGAATGGTCCCTATGCAGCAGGGTGTTCTCTGTGTCTCCGTTGGGGCCAACCAGATGTGGATCTGTTTGCGTCCCGCCACAATCACAAGCTCTCAGCCTTTGTCTCTCTATCCCAGGATCCTCTGGCCTTGACCTCGGATACGCTAGCAATGTCATGGCAGGACTTTCAGTTCCTGTATGTCTTCTCTCCAATCCCCCTGCTGGGCAGGGTTCTGCGCAAGATTGCTCTGGAAAGGGTGCCAGCAATTCTGGTGGCCCCCAGGTGGCCAAGAAGAGTGTGGTTCGCAGACGTGGTACAGCTGGCGGTAGATCAGTATGCTCTCCCCTTGGTGCCATATCTGCTCACTCAGGGCTCACTACGCCATCCCAAATTACAAACTCTGGCTTTGACGGCTTGGCTGCTGAAACCTCCATCTTGATGGAGAAGGGGCTGTCTTCCTCGGTTGTGGATACTTTGATTAAAGCTAGGAAGAAGTCTTCCTCTTCCATTTATTACAGGGTTTAGCATGCCTACATTGACTGGTGTGAGTCTAAGTCTCTTCCCTGTCGTGTCTTCTCTATTCCCAGGATTCTGGAGTTCCTGCAGCATGGGTTGAAGATGGGGCTCCAACTCAGTACTCTGAAGGGTCAGGTTTCTGCCCTGGCTATTTTCTTCCAGAAGTCCTTTGCTCAGCACCCTCTGATCAGGACTTTTTTCCAGGGGGTCACTCACGTGCGTCCCCCAAGTAAGCCTATGTTGCCTGTTTGGGATCTGAACTTGGTTCTGTCAGCCTTGCAGGGTGCTCCCTTTGAACCTGTGCAGGATGCTGCCTTGGCCATTCTTACGCTCAAGGTTGTATTTCTGGTGGCTATCACTTCTGTCAGGCGTGTGTCTGAGTTGGTGGCGCTTTCCATTCAGCCCCCCTACTATGAGAGACACCAGGACAAGGTGGTGTTTCATTTCAAACGTGACTTTCTGCCTAAGGTAGTGTCTGCTTTTCATTTGAATCAGGATATTGTTCTTCTTTGTGCCCTAATCCTAGCAATGCTAAGGAGAGGGTTTTGCACTCTTTGGATGTGGTTAGGTGTCTGATGTACTATCTGGTGGCTACTGCACCTTTCAGGAAAACTGATGCTCTTTTTGTGGTCCCTTCTGGTCCTAGGAAGGGTTTGGCTCCGGCCAAGTCTACTATCAGCAAGTAGATTCGTCGGGCTGTGATTCAGGCCTACTCTGCTAAGGGGAAGAATCTTTCCTTCCGCCTTACTGCCCATTCCACTCGTGCTATTGGTGCCTCTTGGGCTTTTCAGCACCAGGCTTCTGTTAAACAAGTTTGCAAGGCCGCTACTTGGTCTTCTGTTAATACCTTTTCAAAGTTTTACAAGGTTGATGTTAGGGCCTCAGCTGATGCTGCTTTTGGCCGAAAGGTTCTGCAGGCAGCAGTGGTTTAAACTGTCTGCTGCTGATTTTTCTTGGGGATCCCACCCTACTTATGGACACTGCTATTGGATGTCCCAACTGTAAGTATTAGATTTGGAGCAGGACGTACTGTATACTACGAATAATAAAATTCTGTGATTACTCACCTGTAGAATTGGTATTATGAGTTTACAGTACGTCCTGCTCCAACCCACCCTTGGTTGCATTATCTTGGATCCCCTGTATGGTGATTGTTATCCTTGTTATAGTTGATAGTTTGGATTGTTTAATTCTCCCGGCTTCTCATTAACTGCTTTTCAATGCTGGGGATTTGTGGGAGGTCCCCGGGTATTTGATCTCCCTTTGCAGTCCAGCGCCATCTGGCGGAGTATATCCCAACTGTAAGTATTAGATTTGAAGCAGGGCGTACTGTATACTCATAATACCAATTCTACAGGTGAGTAATCACAGAACTGTATTTTTTCTCTATTTTTTCTTAGGCCTTATTCTCATGGGAATATTTTGTTGTGTCATTCAGGCAGGATAAAGCTTCGGTCCTGTGGTTTCTCCCAGCCCTCTCCCCTCATTATCTCCCACTTCCCTAGCGGTTCATTGGGGCATCCCGGGTAGCTCTTTAGCTTAACCCTTACTGCCCTACTGTGCCTTTTCAAATCGCCATATGGAGGCTTCTGGGGATGAGCCTGGGGTTCCTTCGGGACAAGCCCGACTATGTGTTGCTTGTGGGGTATCCCCAACCGATGATGATGTCAGGGTATGTGTATCCTGCGCCCAGCAGGTACTTGCACTGCAGTCTAGGTTACCTGTTGCTGGGCCTGCGCCCCCTCGGGCTTCGCCTACCCCCCCCCCCACGCCTGCATCTGACCCCCTACGAGGAGCATACCAGCGGAGAGTCTCAGCCTGATTGGCTGCACGGGTGGCCAGCATTGAGAAACATATTGCTGGGTCTGCCTCGCGTAATGCTTCTGCTAAGAAGCTGTATTTATCTCCCGCCGTCTCCCTCTTTCCTGTGGAAACTGAGGAAATTTTTGACTCTGCTGGTTATTCCCCCCTGGAGGAGGGGGAATTGTTCTCTGATTCAGAATCATCTGAGGAGCAGCCTAGGGTTTATGGTGGTACAGGGTCTCCCTTTGGGGAAGATCTATGGTCCTCAGATGACACTGACAGGCTTTTGGCTCATATTTTTGAAGTGCTCTGTATCTCCCCTCCTGCCGTGGCTCCGCAGCAGCAGAGTGAGCTCTTTCATACGGTTGAACCACGTTTAGAATTCCCTGAGCAGTCTCACTTCTGGTGCTCAAAGAATGGGAGCGGCCTAGCAAGCTGCCAGGGGTGCCCAAGAGTTGGGACAAAAGGTATCCCTTTCCTGCTGATGTGATTAAGCGTTGGTCATGGGGCTGTCCAATACATCTGTCATGCATTCTCCTGACACTACTACCCTGAGGGATGGGGAGGACCGGTGTATGGACCAACTGGCTTGCCATGCCACGCTACGCCCGGTTTGTGCCTCTGCTATTACAGCTATTGCTATTAAGGGTTTGCTTAAGAGCCTCTTAGAAGGGGCCTCTGATGACGCGGGAGGAGAAGAGTATAGATCTCTCCTGCTTGGCTATGAATTTGTTGCATATGTCCTGTCTGCTATGGATGATGCCATTAGAATATGTGGTAGAACTTCTGCCCTGTTGGTGGCTATACGCCACTCTGTCTGGCTATGTCAGTGGGTAGCTGAAAATGCTGCTAAGAAGGGTCTCACTGGTTTCCCTTTCAAGGGCCTGCGCTTTTTTTGGTGAACGCCTGGATTTGTTTGCCAAGGGCGGTAGTTTACCTCAACGTAGGAGGCCGTCACGGTCCTTTCGGGGGATGGGTGCCCTTCTCCCATCCTTCCGTGGTTCCAGACCTGGCCGAGGAGTCTCCTTTACTGGGGCCCGTGGAGATCACTGGGGAAGGGGCAGAGGACGTGGCCGTCCTGGCCTCTCCTGGGGTCCTAAGCCAAAAGCCTCACCCAAGCCGCCTCAGGCATGAAGGGGCGCCCTCACCCATTCGGGTGGGGGGACGGCGTCAGCTCTTTGCTCACATCTGGAGGCTTCACGTCTCAGACCAGTGGATTCAGGAGGTAGTGTCCTCTGGTTACAAGATAGTTTGCAGCCTGGCCGCCCCCAAGATTCATCAAATCCCGGATGGCTCTAAACCCCGTCAGCTCAGGGTCTGTGCCTTGCTGTCCAAAACCTTCTGGAGTTGGGGGTTATCTGCCAGGTGACTTTGAGGGAAAGGGGCAGAGGCTACTATTCCAATCCTTTCACTGTTCCCAAGAAAGGTACATCAGACCTATCCTGGATTTAAAGTGTCTCAACAAATTTGTCAGATTCAAACACTTTCACATGGAGACTGCGCTCAGCTGTCAATTCACTACGCCCAGGGGACTTGACCTCTGTAGCCATCAATGACGCTTACCTTCATATACCAATCTTTCCAGGTCATCAGAGATTCCTCAGGTTCGCCATGGAGGATCAGCACTATCAATTTGTGGCTCTGCCTTTCGGTATCACCTCGGCTCCCAGGGTATTCACCAAGGTACTGGCGGGCGTACTGGCTCTGCTGACATCTCAGGGCATTCGCATCCTTCCTTACTTGCACGACATTCTCATGTCTCAATCTCTCCAGCAGGCCGAGCTGGATACTCAGCTGGTGGTGTCCACACTGGAGTCCTTCGGCTGGGTGATCAACCACCCCAAGTCTTTAAACCAAAAACAGAGTGGACGTGCACTAAGGCACACCTTTCTCTAAAGAAGAAGCACCACTACATCAATTATCACAATATACAAAAACTTTGATACATAATTGGGCTAAAAAACACATACCACAAGACATATTAAAAACCAACCATTTTGACCCAATTTTATTACTGTATACGGTGCCCAAAAGGGCATAACCAATCAATACCACATGGAACCTGACCCACAATGTCGTCACCCCAAGACACCCTTTTTGTGCCGGCACAAAAAATCTTGTAAATTAGATACTCAAATATCATATATATATATATATATATATATATCTCAAAGAACCTATATACCACTGTGTGAAAAAAAAAAAATATATATATACTACTAAAAGCCTAAAAATAAAGTGCTATAGTACAAGAATGTATATATGCAAATATATATACAATATAATGAATTACATATATACACACTGTGATACAAAAAACATACATCAACCACTATTATTGTGAATAACAACAATAAATAAATGAATAAATGTAATGAATAGAAATAACCAACAAAATATATGTATATATATGTGAATTAAATACAATTACAATTATATTAACTAACTAATAATATATGTACATGACAAATATAAATATGTACATATATATATACATACAACCACCAATAATCCTATATACCTATAATGAACCTAAATCTACTCTGTGAGATACTCCTAATCAGAAACCTGACTTATATTGCACACAAAACCATACCAAATTAACATGAACTATACATAATTAGATCACAATAAAGTACTAACAAATGCCGGCAAACAAACAGACAATCAATCTCACGTATACTGGGTCACCACGGGTATATGCATCAGGGTCAAAAATGGTGAAAAACACCCGCGCCCGCAGCTCCCATGCTGCTTCAAGGGTGAGGGTAATCTAAATGTCTATATTCTAAGCAGACAGCACGTCCTGCTCCAGACATAGTCCTTACATGTGGGTATACCTCCGCCTTCAGCGCCGTGCACTGCAGAATCATGAAGAAAACAAGCTCCTCCCGGCCCTACATACACCGAGGGACCTCCCACAAATCCCCCAGATTCCTCTGCAGTGCTCAAACTGCGAAGACATGAGGTATCACGCTCTCGCAGGCGAGCGGGGCTTGACAGCCCGAGGCCCTGCGGGACTTCCACCCGTCCTCTTTCTGAGTTACATGCCTCCCAGCCTGGGCTGCGTTGGTCGGGTGAAAGTTGGCAGCACCTAGTGTGCTTACGGAGCCATGCTCCACCGCAATCCCCATACATGGGGTAGGCGGGTTAGGCTAATGGTGAGCCTCATAGTGGATGCCCCTCCCGCACCTTGCCCCACGCAGCGGTGAACCCCGAGTGCTGGGTCACCTTCTTCCCTAGTTCCCCCCGTTAGTGGGGGGAAAAAGAGGGGGGGTTGTGTACGTTGGCCTAATCTGCCATATCACTCGCCTTGCCTTAGCCCTATCGGTTTCCGGGGGTCAGAGCCGCGCTTTAAACTTTGTTTTTATGTTGCCCGCTGCGCCTTTAAATTATGTGACTTGGCGCGTAAGGCGGCTCTGTCTCGCGACGCCATGGCGTTATTTCTGTCCTTTTCCTGTCTTGTTCCGTGGAGCTTCGCGCTCTCCGGGGTGGGCGTGGTCTGGTTTGGCGCGTTCCACGTCACCTATAGCTCTGGCCCGCCCTTCGAGGTTCGCTGGCGCCATTTTGTCGGTCTCCCGCGCGCACGTGGTCACGATCCTCCTTCTCCCTTGGTTGCTGTAAGTGCCCTCACGGGCGTTCGTTTAATTTTCTTTTTTGTGCTGCGCATGGCTCCGACACCCTCTTTTCCCCTTATGTCTTTCAGACGCCAAGCTTCCAGTGGCTTCTCCCGGCCCGATATAAATATATCTCACGGGTTATATTAGAATCTCCCACATTCCCAGCGGGTATTGGGATATCCAGGGTTGCTTACAGCATAAATCCCTTCCGGCATATTACCTAGATTAATCACCATATGGAGGCATCTCAGAATTTGGTATCCGGGGTCCCGCGGGTACAAGACCGGCTGTGTACCATGTGTAGACAACCCCACGCTGACAGAGCACTGGTCTGCGGACCGTGTGCTGAACAAGCGCTGGCCCTGCAATCAGGCTTACCAGTAGCTGCACCTCGCTTCAATACACCTGTCTCCCCGGACTTGAATCTCACTCCTGATGAGTCGCACTCGAGCGGGGAGGACCAACAAGTTGTGCCGCGCAAGCTTCCCACCGCGGAGCATATTATGTCAGGCTTGGCAGAGCGCTTGGGCGCTGGGAAGAAACGATCCCTGACGCAACCTAGCTATAGGTTTTCCACTGAAACCGAAGAACCTGCTGCTATGCAGGATCTTGATCAGTCCGAGGATGGTGATCTGTTCTCAGGGTCCAGTTCTTCAGATGAGTTGTCTTGGAACCGCGACGGTTCTGGCCCGGAGTCCTGGGGCCTGTGTGAAACTGATGAGTTACTCATTAAGATTTTTAAAGTGGATAGCTAGAAACTGGAAATCGCCCCAAATACCTTGGCAGGAGATCTGTAATAGGATGTCAGATATCATGTGCAATGAGAAAATCACTGCGATAATAAACGATTCATACGACAAATTCCTCAGTACCTGGAACCCATGGATAGAGTATATTGGACTGAGCCCTCATCAAACAGACCCGTCCCTCCCTATCTAACCACTAGACTCCGGACTGGTCTGGTTCTAGTTCTCAATCTCTTATTAAAACATGATCCAGCATACCTGGGCTCCCACAATCCCCCCCCTTCTCTCTTTGCCCCCCTCTCCCCCCCCAGCCCTCCTGATATATACCCCGGACATCTACACCAGTCCAATGTTCGTTTATCATAGTTAGAAGTTTGCCCAAGGTCAGCCAGGGTGCTGAACACCCAAAAGTGAATATACAAATAGCTCTCAAAATAATTTTAATGAGAATTCGTAATCTCCATTTATACTACTTAAGTACCACAAGACGCATATCCCTTGGTTAGACACTGTCTGATTTTGCGAGCTACTTTTGCTGACACCAAAAGTTACTGTGAGCATTTTGTTGATTTATCTTTACTGTTTATCTGCATTCCATTATGCATTCAACTATGTACGCTTTTTGCATTACTACTTGTTCAGTACGCCTGTCTTTAAAAATATGCTGTACATCACGTGCAAACTTCAATAAAAAAACTTTGTAAAGAGAAGATTTTTAAAGTGCTGTCCATCTCTCCTCCGGGAGAGTCTCCCAAGCCTAAGAGGGAGAGTTTCCACACGGCGACGCCGTGCCTGGAATTCTTGGGTCAGGATCATTTCCAGTATCTTATATCCAAGGAATGGGAATCCCCTTGTAAACTCACAGGGGTTCCAGGGGTTTGGGACTGGAAGTACCCCTTTCCCCAGGATTTGGTTGAACGATGGTCAGTTCCTCCAGAGGTGGATGCTCCAATTATTGGGGTTGTTAACCCTCCCTTCATGGCGGCCTCCCCCTCTCGCACCCTTCGGGATGCCGAGGACCGACGCATGGACAGATTGGCCTCCCATGCCTTCTCTAGTGTAGGGACGGCTCTGCGCCCGGTCTGTGTTCATCGCCTGCTTTGGCTGCGACAGTGGGGGGCTGACAATGACACTAAAAAGGTTCTTACTGCTATTCCCTTTCGAGTACGTCGCTTATTCGGGGCCAGGTTGGACCTTTTTGGCAAAAAGGGTAAGGTGCCCTCGCGCAGACGATCAGCCAGGCAGCCCAGGGGCAGGGACCCCTCGCCCCCTCCTTATGTTTCTGTTAAAAGAGAACCAGAAGTGTGCTTCCAACTTTTTGGAGTGGAAGCTCGTTCCAGGGGAGGCAGGCATCGCCCTGGGACCTCTGGCAGGTCAAAACCAAAGTCTGCCAAAACCTCACAAGCGGGAAGGGATGCCCTCGCCCTGCGGGCGAGGGAACTGCCACAGCACTGGGCCCTTAGGGCAGGATGCCAGGCTTCGTTCGGGCGATGGCAGGTGATGGCCTTCCTGGACGTGGGTTTTGAAAGAATGGAGTGTTCTGGGCAGTTCCCTTCAAAATTAACCAGGGGTATTCTAGTCCCCGTTGTATCCTTTAGGGATTGGACTCAAGTTGAGTTTGGCCTGGAAGGTCTGGGCCGCCTGTTAGATTGGCCTTGGCTGATAATTGCATTCACTCTGCTCTTCCCCCGGGATGACGCAGTCTGCCCAGATCCGGCGGTCTAGACCGGGCATCTAGGTTCCACGGGCTCTGCCTACTTGGTATGCATCTGTTGGGCCGCAAACCCCCTTGTCAAGGGAACCTCTTGATGCCTGCAAGGATACTTTTCCCCTTCGGTCCCTTGTTCCCTCTGGACGCCTAGTCCTTTTTTATTTTTCCAGCCGGTGTTACAGGACCATTTTTTATATTAGGGTCTCGTCTGGGGTCCCTCCCCTGTTCCCAGATGGCCCGCCAAGGCGAGTACGGGAGCGCTTTCATGCTCATTCACCGGAGCTGTCCGCACTAGTTGCTACTTTGACTTGGGGGCTCTCTTGGAGTCTTTTGGATTGGTGCTTAGGCACATCTATTACTTGGTGTAATCTGATTCATACTCCCCCTACGGGGTGGCATTTATATGGGTCCAGGTTCAACCCTCCCTTCTGATTGGGTGCCTTGGTATGGAAGGGGCCTTGCCCTCTGTGTAATCTCATTACATTCACCTTGCGGCTGGTGGGCCTATTGCTGGCAGCCCGAGGCTGTTCCTCTTCCCAGATGCCCCTGGGGTCTGCGGCATCTTGGGTTACTTATCCTGGATGGGGTTACAACACCCCTGGAAATAGCTCAGTACGTTCCCCCTGTTTTATGGGGGTTCCCTTCTGGTTGGTCTACTCATGAAAGTTGTCGATGGACATCACTTCCTTCTTGCTACCCCTGTAGATGGTCGCCATCGGGACCAGGTCTGGCAGGGTCACTAAAGGGGCTCTATTCCTTATGAATTTCCCTGAGGTACCTAAGGAGGGGCCCTTTAGGGGGGGCCATTCTCATACCATTGGTAGGTCATCACATTGTGCCTTGTTGGGCCCTAGCTTGCTGGTCTGTTTCCCTTAGGCCTTGTCTCTTGGGGATTCTTGGTCTGTCTGGTCAGTGGCCTGTCCCAGCTTTTATCCGAGAAGGTCTCGGAACAGGTTGACCCTTCTTGTAGGGTCTGGTTCTGATCCAGTGGAGGTTTTTTCCACTCCTTGCGCTTCATTGGTATTGGTTCGTTGGCTGTCCTACTGTGCTGGGAGGGCCTTCCCTAGTGTCTCAATGAGCCCTACTGGTCGGGCCGTGGCCTTCTGTTACAGAGACTCTGTCCTGGTTAAGTCCTAATTCTTTGCCCTGGGTGATTGTCCCAGGACTCTCTGGCCTTGGTCACGGTGACCTAGTCTGGCCGTCTGTCCGGGTATTTTACCCTTTGTCTGACCCTTCTTACACCCTGCTAGGTGGGGTTCTGCACAGGCTTGCTGTGGCAAGGGTGAACTGTTGCACTGGGAGCCATGAGTGGCCCTGTGTGGTTTGGTTCGCATTCTCTGCCGGAGACAGTTGTACTGCGTGCCCTCTCATATGGGCTGTTATGCCTAGTTAGGCTCCTTACTACGTCATTCCCTTCACAGGGTTTGGACGATCGTTATTCACACTATCAGAAATGTTCCCTCTGGGTGTGTCTTCCTCTTGGAAGGTTGGGCCTAGATCCCTCCCTTTTTTTATTCTTCTCCCATTTCCACCAGCTATGGTGGGAGTTGGCGCCCTAGTTGGATGGCGGGGCCTAGCTCCCTATTCCCTATGGAATCAGGTCTTACTCATGGGTACCAGAGTCCTTATGGCACGGCTGGAGTTGGTCCTCCAACTCAGTTCCTTGAGAGGCTCCAGGGCTCGCCCGGTTTGTCCTCGGTAGAGACTAGTTTCAAGCCTTGGCGTTGAGCATTCCTCAAGGGCGGCTCAGGCGCATACCCCAGAGAATTCTAAGTTCCCTTGAAGGGAAGGTTGTTTTTCCTGTTGCCCTGCTAAGGGCTTTTCCCTTATCCGGTTATTCAGGTTCTTGTCTGAACTGTTCCCTGCCTCAGACGACTCTTTCGGGGCGGGTGCCTCAGTCTGAGGCGTGTCATAGGTGATGGCGTTCTTAGCCTAGTCCTTTTTACATTTTACAACTTTCTTATATCTGTACACCGTGTTGGTGAGGATGTGTCCGCCTTGCACCAAACTTGAGTCCAGGCGGAGGGTTGTTATTCTTCTCTATTCCAGATCCTAGGGTCCTTGGACTGGTATTCTGCTTACTCTGAGCTTAAAAGGGATCTGTATCCCTCAATAGGCGTTGGGAACCTCTGGACTGCTTCCTGTCCAGGGTTGGGGCTATGCCTGTAGGGCTTATGGATGTCCTCATCCTTCCTGCAGCAGGATCTGGTTACTCCCATGAATATGGGAAGCCGGTTGGACTGGTCTCGCTTGGCTGGTTGTCCTTCTGAGCTTTTGATTGTCAGTTTGGCTCTAGAGGAGCCTCGTTAGCTCGTGTGTAGTATTATGTTGGTCTTTCTGAGACCAGGGTTTGTATTCCCCGAAGGGAAAGGTTCTATGGTTGCCATGGCTACCCTGTTATCGTTAGTAGCCTGGTTAGGCCGTTTTGTTAAGGGAGATTCCTTCTCCTTTCTTGGTTTGGATATCTTCTACCGGTGCTTGGTTTGGGCCTTATGCACTTGGTTGTTGAGCAGACTGATTAGTTCTCTGCTCGTGTTTCATTAGCCTTGTAAGGCTTCATAAGTTCAGTTAGAGCTGTTAGGCTTGCTCTAGTTGCTCCTGGTAGCAAGGTTACAGGCGATAGCGCTGTTTTGGTTGGCTGTGCCTTTTGTCATGGGGATCCCACCCTACTTATGGACACTGCTATTGGATGTCCCACATGTAAGGACTATGTCTGGAGCAGGATGTGCTGTCTGCTTAGAATAATACAACTCTGTGGAGTACTCACCTGTAGAGTTGGTATTATATGCAGACCTGCTCCACCCCACCCTGATTCACTTTGTTCTGTATCCCCTGTGTGGTGATTATTATCTTGGATATTATTGCCGGTCTCTGGGTGGTTGTTTTCCTCCTGGCTTCTTCTCTCACTGCTTTTCAATGCTGGGGATTTGTGGGAGGTCCCACGGTGTATGTAGGGCCGGGAGGATCTTGTTTTCTTCATGATTCTGCAGTGCACTGCGCTGAAGGCGGAGGTATACCCACATGTAAGGACTATGTCTGGAGCAGGACGTGCTGTCTGCATATAATACCAACTCTACAGGTGAGTACTTCACAGAGTTGTATTATTGCCCCCCTTAAGTACTCACAAAAACCGCCAGGATGCAACACCCCCCGACATCCGGACAACGTGCGATCATATAATATGTAGTTGGAGGCTCCTGTTACATATAATTATGTAGTTGGAGGCTCCTGTTTTTGATCTGATTTAATCATGTTTGTACTTTTAGGTTCGTGATTAAATAAATGTTTTTATGGCCATGTTATTAGATTATTGGAATTTAGGACAATTTATTAATATGTATATAGTTTCTTGTATTTACAGAGCATTATTTATGGGCATAGTGTTTATTATTGCTGTGTCCACCCTTTTGTGCTCACTTCTTCAGGCGAGGATTGCATTTACCCCAGTTATGGCGCCCCCTGGTAGAATGACCTCTTGCTGTCAATCCAGCACTAGGTATTTGGCTCACAGCTACATTGTGGCTGTGGCAGGGAGCGCGCTGTGTCATCCTCCACTTGTATTATAGGCGGCGCATGCGCAGTCCATCAGGGCTGTGTAGACATCACCATCCACGGTAATACTAGCGCAGCTGTGTTTACATGCCAGCGCTCTATAGTGGCGCCTGCGCAGTGCTTTACTGGGAGTTGGAGGCGCGTGTCTGATGAGGCATTTCCGGGGGACGCCGCAATACATCTATTATATGATCGCACGCTGTCCGGATGTCGGGGGGTGTTGCATCCTGGCGGTTTTTGTTAGTACTTAAGGGGGGCAATATAGACATTTAGATTACCCTCACCCTTGAAGCAGCATGGGAGCTGCGGGCACGGGTGTTTTTCACCATTTTTGACCCTGATGCATATACCCGTGGTGTCCCAGTATACGTGAGATCGATTGTCTGTTTGTTTGCCGGCATTTGTTAGTACTTTATTGTGATCTAATTATGTATATTTAATGTTCATTTGGTATGGTTTTGTGTGCAATATAAGTCAGGTTTCTGATTAGGAGTATCTCACAGAGTAGATTTAGGTTCATTATAGGTATATAGGATTATTGGTGGTTGTATATATATATATGTATATTTGTCATGTACATATATTATTTGTTAAGATAATTGTAATTGTATTTAATTCACATATATATACACATATATTTTGTTGGTTATTTCTATTCATTACATTTATTCATTTATTTATTGTTGTTAGTCACGATAATAGTGGTTGATGTATGTTTTTTGTATCACGGTGTGTATATATGTAATTGATTATATGCAATTGATTATATTGTATGTATATATTTGCATATATACATTCTTGCACTATAGCACTTTATTTTTAGGCTTTTAGTAGTATATATATATATTTTTTTTTTTTTTCACGCAGTGGTATATAGGTTCTTTGAGATTTTTATATATATATATAAAAGATATTTGAGTATCTAATTTACAAGATTTTTTGTGCCGGCACAAAAAGGGTGTCTTGGGGTGACGACATTGTGGGTCAGGTTCCATGTGGTATTGATTGGGTGTGCCCTTTTGGGCACCGTATACAGTACTAAAATTGGGTCAAAATGGTTGGTTTTTTAATATGTCTTGTGGTATGTGTTTTTTAGCCCAATTATGTATCAATAAAGTTTTTGTATATTGTGATAATTGATGTAGTGGTGCTTCTTCTTTAGAGAAAGGTGTGCCTTAGTGCACGTCCACTCTCTTTTTGGTTTAGATACTTATTTAGAGTGAGCACACGTTAATATATTTTCTATTCTATAGGCGGTGCACCCTTTTTTGCATTACCACCCCAAGTCTTTCCTGTCACCGTCAATGGTGAGGTCCTTTCTGGGCATGACTCTGGATACATCTCAGGTCAAGATCTTTCTCCCTCAGCAGAAGGTGGAGAGTCTTCAGGCCCAAGCCAGGTTCCTTATGTCTTGCCCTCATCCCTCCATCCGGCAGGGGATGCAGCTGGTGGGCCTGATGGTGTCTTGCTTCGAGGCGGTTCCATACGCTGTTTCACATGAGACCTCTTCAACTTCACCTCTTATCAGTTTGGGATCGGGACCCTCGGTCTCTGGATCAGGTGTTGGTTCTGTCCCCTCTGGCCAGATGGTCTCTCTCGTGGTGGCTGGACTCAAGAACCCTATTGGTGGGCAGATCCTTTCTGGCCTCTGTGCTGGGAGACAGTCACCACAGATGCCAGTCTGACAGGTTGGGGGGGCTTCTGGAAATCCCTGAAATTCCAGAGTCAGTGGGGCCCTCAGGTGGCCCACACCCCTATCAACATTCTGGAATTGAGGGCGATAAGGTTGGTTCTCGCCCAATTGACTCCACACCTTCGGGGTCGGGCGGTTCAGGTCCGCTCAGGCAACCAGAAGGCTATTGCCTACATCAATCATCAGGGAGGGACCCGGAGCAAGAGGGCCCTTAAGGAAGTGTCCCTGATACTGTCTTGGGCGGAGGAGAATGTTCCCTGCATCTCAGCTGTGTAATCCCGGGGGTGGAGAATCTGGAGGCAGACTCCCTCAGCAGGGGGACCTCTCGTCTGGGAGAATGGTCCCTCAGCAGCAGAGTGTTTCGCTCTCTGTGCCACCGCTGGGGTCAGCCAGATGTGGATCTGTTTGAATCCTGTCAATCACAAGCTTCCAGTCTTTGTCTCTCTGTCCCAGGACCCTCTGGCCTTGGCCATGGATGCACTAGCAATGTCTTGGAAGAGCTTTCAGCTTCTATATGTGTTCCCTCCTTTTCCTCTGTTGGGCAAGGTGCTACGCAAGATTGCTCAGGAAGGGGTGCCAACCATTCTGGTGGCCCCCTGTTGGCCAAGAAGGGTGTGGTTCGCAGACGTCGTGCAGTTGGCAGTAGATCAGTATGCCCTGCCCAAGGATCCAGACCTGCTCACTCAGGGACAGCTACGCCATCCCAATTTACAAGCGCTGGCTTTAACGGCCTGGCTGCTGAAACCTCCATCCTGATGGAAAAGGGGCTGCCTGCCTCTGTTGTTAATACCAAGATTCGGGCTAGAAAGAAGTCCTCATCATCCATCTACTATAGGGTATGGCATGCTTACATTGACTGGTGTGAGTCTAAGTGGCTTCCCTGTAGGGTGTTTTCTATCCCTAAGATTCTGGAATTCCTGCAACATAGTTTGGATTTCGGTCTTCAATTTAGTACCCTCAAAGGTCATGGTTCTGCTTTGGTCAAGACTTTCTTTCAAGGGGTTACTCGCGTGCGTCCGCCACGTAAGCCTATGTTACCAGTATGGACTTGCTCTTATCTGCCTTGCAGGGGTCTCCCTTTGAGCCTTTATATGAGGCCCCTTTGTCCATTTTGACTCTTAAAGTAGTCTTTTGGCGGCTATCACTTCTGCTAGGCGTGCTTCTGAGTTGGCGGCGCTTTCCATCAAACCCCCTTACTTTGAGAGACACCAGGAAAAGGTGGTGTTTCGCTTTGAGCCAGATTTTCTGCCTAAGGTTGTGTCTGCCTTTCATCTCAATCAGGACATTGTTTTGCCTTCTCTATGCCCTAATCCTAGTAACCCTAAGGAGCGGGTTTTACACTCTCTGGATGTGGTCAGGACTCTGAAGTTCTATTTGGTGGCTACTGAATCCTTCAGGAAGACTGATTCTCTTTTTATGCTCCCGTCTGGTAGACTTGCCACAGGGGGCAAGTCTACCAGACTCCCACAGGTCTAGCCCCCTTTTTTCTTCCAATACTCAGCCTTTTCATGGGGGTAGAGGTTCTTTCTCCTCTCGACACCAAATTCTGGCATAAGCCTAAAACTCAGAACATGGCCAAAGCTTTCTGGCAAAATTAGCCTAAACCCCCTTCTAATCCTCCTCAGGCATTAGGGAACGCCCTCGCCCTGTCGGGTGGGGAAAGGCTTCTCCATTTTGCCCCATTTGGAAGCTCCATGTAACAGATGCTTGGACCTCCTTGGAGGTTATTTTGTCAGGGGTATCCTGGACTCTGGGAAAAGCAGAAGCGTTGAGAGCCGCTGCAGCTCACCTGTTGCAGCTGGGAGTAGTATGCCCGTTCCCTTCTCAGAGAGAGGTCATGGATTCTAGAAGAATTCAGAAATGAATGGGTTAACCTTTCCCGAATGGTGTGGTCTGCAAGAACAAATGTGTGTCTCCACCTCCCGGGCCTATAACCACCTGGCTGACTTGATTCACTTCAGTTTTCTTTCTTGCAGTGGAAGTGCAAGGACTTATCTGAACTCCTCTCCCATTTACTTTTTTTTTTAAAGGAATTATGCCTTGGAAGCGGGGGTAATGGAAACCTGACTGTTCCTTGGCCCTTATACTCCTTGGATCTGAATGGACCCACTTTGCCTCCGCAGCTAAGCTGCATTCGGATCAGGATGGTAAGGTAAGCGCCAGGGTCTTGGGGCGCTGTGGGGTGTCACCTTTTTGTTTTTTTTAAAAAGATTGACACTCCTGTTTGAGAATTCCGCCACAGGAAAAAGCAGCCATAAGGCTTTTGTCTGGTGAGCCTGACTGAGGGGAACCAGGGGAATTAATTTCCTCTTTATTGCTCTTCCCATTTTCGGCTTAGCATAGCAGCGAGCACCGGAGTGCGGCTCTTTTCTTACCCTGCTCTCACTGGAAGATTTTCGGCCAGGCAAAGCGGCAAGTACCGCTAACATAGAGGTTCTCCTCCGGCTGCTCGCACTGCAATATTTTCGGCCGGGGCTAAGTGGCAAGTACCGCTAACATCACGGTTGTCCTCCGGCCGCTCTCACTGGAAGATTTTCGGCGAACGAAGTAGCAAGTACCGCTAACATCGCGGTTCTTCTCCAGCCACCTTCAATGGAAGATTTTCGGCCGGGCGAAGCGCCGAGTACCGCTAACATCGCGGTTCTTCTCCAGCCGCCTTCAATGGAAGATTTTTGGCCGGGCGAAGCGACGAGTACTGCTGAGATCGCGGTTCTTCTCCAGCCGCCTTCAATGGAAGATTTTCGGCTGGGGGAAGCACAAAAGTACCGCCGACTTCATGGTTCTTCTCCGGCAGCGCTTGATAGTGGGGTTGCTGGCCAGCAAAAAGGGCTGCTTCTTAGCCGCTGCATGGCCACCCTCAAGCGGACCTAAATCTTTAGGTAGGTCATTTTTTAATGTGCATTAATATGATATTTTATTCATATGTAAACATTGTTTTTTTAATTGTTCTTGTTTTTAAAAGCTATATATATATATATATATATATATATATAAATTGTGGGATAAGACTGGCAATATATTGATGTGGTTCACCTTCTGAGCTCTCAGAATAGTCTTGCGACTATCGGGAACTGTTCATATGCTAGGTTTTAGACCCCCTGGGAGGTAATATAGTATTAATCACCATGACGTGGCATCTGGGACAATCGGATCTGGTCCTTTAGCAGATAGATTCACCCCATGTCCAGTATGCAAACAGACACTGGATGAGGATAGCACTGTGTGCAGGGTTATGCTACGGTAGTAGTGGATATGGAAGACAATTGTCCCCTCCCTGCAAGGGCTCTGATCTTTGTTGCCGGTGCCCTCTGAGCTTAAAAAAAACCCTGGCAGCCTTCATGTGTACCTAAAACCTTTAGTAAGTCATATCGGCTACTAAGAAGGTTTTGAAAAAAAAATTACTCTGAGTTTTGAAGAGGATATTGTGGCTGCCATAGCCTCCTTCTGAGTCTTTAAGCTCTGTTGGCAGCCCTCAAGTGGTCCTAAACCTTTAGAAAGTCATTTAGAAGTATTGGCTACTAAAAAGGTTTTTTAAGAAAAGATTTATCCTCTAACTTGAAGAGGATATTGTAGCTGCCATAGTCTCCCAGGAAGTTTTCCGTTGGGGAGGATTTATCCTGTAGGGACTCGTATTCATAGTCCTCTACGCAAGGGGGGTGCTCAGTTAAGATGGATGGTTTTGATGGATGGTTTCCCCATTCTGTAGGATGTTGCAGAGCATACACATTATTCTAATCTGATCAATAGGGAATGGCAGAAGTCAGGTTGTCTTCCGCCCATTCCTAAAGTACTAGATGCTATGTATCCCTTTCCTCCAGATCAGATTGAATTATGGTCTCACCCTCCTGTGATGCTCTGGGGCCAGGTCTTTTAAAGATTCTGGTTATGCCATCCTCAGATAGTGCCTCTCCAAAGGATTCAGCGATTAAGGGTGTGGATCAGGTGGCATGTCATGCTTATTCTATTATGGGGTCGACCTTGCAACCGGCCTGGGCTACATCCATAGCATTTTTTGGGGAGCAGGAGGTTTTTAAAACAACTAGACACGAAGACTCGTAGGTGTCATTCATGGAAGTCATGCTCCCAGGTGATCAAGACTAGTTTGGCTACAACAGATATATGATACGGGCTATGGAGGATTGAGCAGGATAAGTGCCAGTGGCCTAGCTCTGGTGTTAGCCTTAAGGTGTGCTTTATGGCTTAAGCAATGGCCAGCTGACATAGCCTCCAAAAAAGAATGACAGGACTCCCCTTTAGGTGGGGTGTCTGAGGAGTGCTTGGTTGACATGGTAAAGCATGCTACTAGTGGTAAATCATCTAATCTGCCACAGAAGCCGAAGTCTAATACTGCTTCCGCAGGGCCCCTAATACTCAGGGGTTCCGGCTAGAGGTTCGGCCTCTTCGGGATACTGAAGAGATTTTTTGAATAAGACAGAGTTCCAAATTAAGGCAACAGGTGTCTGGCAGAATAAAGCAAGACCCCCTTCAAAGCCTGTTCAGGTATGAAGGGATGTCCCTTCTACATTTTGCTCATATTTAGAGGCTTCATTTAACAGATATTTGGATACAGGAAGTTGTATCCTCAGATTACAAGATCAAATTAAGAGCCAGACCCCCTTGGAGATACTCTTGGTCAGGGGTATCCTGAATTCCAGCCGGGCAGTGTATATATAAGGATACATACCTACATTGCTGTAGGTGGCCTACATCTTCAGTTTGTGGCGTAACCCTTCAGTCTATCTTCAGCACCAAGGGTGTTTACCAAGGTGTTGGCAGGTCTCATGTTTTCTCTAAGAAGTCAGGGTATACATATAATCCCTTACTTAGACTATCTGTTGATATGGGCCCCATCATGTCAGGGAGCCCAGAAGGATACACAGACTGATCGACATTGGATAATTGACTATCCATTCGAATTCTTAAGTCAAATATCGTATCATAGCTTCAAGAGTTATTCTTTTCTGGGACTGTCATTGGACACGTCTCAGGCAAAAGGGTTATTCTTAGTATACAGTACGTCCTGCTCCAAATAGAATACTTACACTTGGGTATTACTCCGATGGTGCTGGACTGCAGAGACATCGAAAACAGGCTCCTCCCGGCCCCTCAAATACCCAGGGACCTCCCACAAATCCCCAGATTTTCTCTGCAGTCTGGACTGCTAAGGACGAGAAATGGCTCTCTCTACTCGCAGGTGAGCGGGGCTATTAGCCTGCGGCCCTGTAGAACTATTCCCACCCGTTCCATTAGTAATATGCCTCCCAGCCTTGGCTGCGCTGGTCGGGTGATGGTAGGCAGCACCGCTAGCTGGTGCTTAGGAGCGCTGCTCCACCGCAATCCCCCACCAAAGGGTAGGCGGTTCAGGCTTATGGTGAGCCTCTATGGAATGCCCCTCCCGCAATATTGCCCCTTGCCCCTGCCCATTGGTGGGCCCTATTTAAGTGGCCGCTGTCCCCCCTCATTCTCCTGGTAGCCTTCGGGGGGAAAAAGGGAGGGGGGGTGTCGGTATGGATGCTTTGCACTTACGGGTTTTAGACATTTATTTTTTATAATTTTTTATTCATTGTCTTGTGCCAGCCGCCACGCTGTCTCGCCTTTACTTTTTTTACTGTATTTAAAATTGCCGCCACCGCGCGCCTTTTCTGTCACTATGCCCGTGCTTGGCGTTCCGCGTCATTGCTGTTACCGGCCCGCCCCTCTAGGTATACCGACGCCATCTTGTCCGCTTCGCTGGCTTATGCGCAACGGTCCCCCTACCTACCGCGGTCTGTAAGTGCCCTCGCGGGCGGCTTTATTATTTAATTTTTTTAATACTGTCTGCTTACGGCTCCCTTTTTATTATGTCTTTCAGGCGGGCAAATCTATTGGCTTCTCCCGGCCCTCTTAGTTGCTAATTTTTATAGGCCTAGTTGTATTTACTCCCACTCCCTAGCGGGCTATTGGCGCATCCAGGGTTGATTTATAGCGTTAATCCCTATCGGCCTATAGCTCCGCTACAATCACCATATGGAGGCATCTCAGGATAATGTGACCGGGGTTCCTTCGGGACAAGCCCGGCTTTGTGTAGCGTGTGGGCAGCCTCATGCTGACGCTGACAAGGGGCGGGTCTGTGTGCCCTGTGCTGAGCAGGTGCTTACACTACAATCTGGCCTTCCCGTGGCTGGGTCTGCTCTTCGTATCACTTCACCTACCCCCCCAAGCTTAAATCTCACTCCTACTGAGTTGCATAGAAGTGGGGATTCTCAGCCTGATGTGATTGCTAATACCTTGGCGCGTAAGGCCCCTGCAAAAAAGTGGCACTTAACGCCCAATGTCACTCTTTTTCCTATCGAAGCTGAGGAGTTTTTTGATCTTTGCGGCTATACCCCTTCGGATGAAGGGGAGCTTTTCTCTGACACAGGGTCCTCTGATGAGAGGCCCAGGGGCCATGACGAGCCTGGCTCTGACCCCTGATGACACTGACAGATTGCTGACCCAGATTTTTGAGGTTCTGTCCATTTCTCCCCCTGTTGCGGCTCCCAGGCAAAGGGGGGAACTCTTCCATACAGCTAAATCATGTTTGGAATTTCCCGAGCAAGCACATTTCAATAACCTTGTGCTCAAGGAATGGGAGCTCCCCAGTAGACTTCCCGGGGTACCTAAAAGTTGGGATAGGAAGTATCCCTTTCCTGGTGATGTTGTAAAATGTTGGTCATCCCCTCCCGAGGTGGATGCCCCGGTCCTAGGGTTATCTAACACCTCTGTCATGCATTCCCCTGACTCTACTACCCTGCGGGATGCTGAGGACTGGCGCATTGACCAGCTGGCGTCCCATGCCTTTGCATGTGCGGGGACGGCG
Organism: Gastrophryne carolinensis; assembly: GCA_027917425.1. Classification (NCBI taxonomy): domain Eukaryota; kingdom Metazoa; phylum Chordata; class Amphibia; order Anura; family Microhylidae; genus Gastrophryne; species Gastrophryne carolinensis. The sequence continues at coordinate 276,314,102 of CM051234.1, forward strand.
CTGCGCCCGGTCTGTGCTTCTGTCATTACCGCTGTGGCCACTAGAACCCTTATCAGAAATATACTTGATGGTGCCCCTGATGATTTGCCTTGTGAAGTGTTCAATGCACTCTCCAGTTGTGATGTTTTTGTAAATTTTGTCCTCTCTGCCTTGAATCACACCATTAGAATGTGTGCCCTTGTGGTGGCTATACGCCGCTTGGTTTGGCTACGACAGTGGGCTGCTGACAATGCTGCCAAAAAGGCCCTCACTGGGTTTCCCTTCAAAGGACTACGCCAGTTTGGGGACCTCCTGGATATTTTTGCTAAGGGAGGCAGGTTACCCCAGCGCGGGCGGCAATCTCGGCCCTCTCTGGGTCAGGGCTCCTTCTCCTCCCCCTACCGTGGTGCTAGACAAGGGAGGGGGGTTTCCTTCACTGGGGCCCGGGGAGATTTCTGGGGTAGGGGCAGAGGACGTGGACATCCTGGCTCCTCCTGGGGCCCCAAGGCAAAATCCTCTCCCAAGCCCCCTCAGGCATGATGGGGCGCCCTCACCCATCCAGGTGGGGGGAAGGCTTCAGCACTTCGCTCACGTATGGAGGCCCCATGTCTCAGACCGGTGGATTCAGGAGGTAGTGTCCTCCGGTTACAAGATAGAGTTTGCTGCCTGCCCCCCCCCCCAAGGTTCATCAGATCCCGGATTACCCAGGTCCCTGTGTCAGCTCAGGAGCTATTGCAGGCAGTGCAAGGCCTCCTGGAGCTGGGGTCATCTGCAAGGTCCCTTTAAGAGAAAAGGGCAAGGGCTTCTATTCCAATCTATTCACAGTTCCCAAAAAAGATGGTTCAGTCAGGCCCATCCTGGACTAAGATCCTCAACAAATTTGTCAAGTGCAGGTGCTTTCGCATGGAAACTCTGCGCTCTGCCATCAGTTCCCTGCGCCCAGGGGATTTCATGACGTCTGTGGACATCAAGGATGCTTACCTTCATATTCCTGTATTTCCAGCTCATCAAAGATTCCTCAGGTTCGCTCTGGAGGATCAACGCTACCAATTTGTGGCATTGCCATTCGGTCTCACCTCAGCTTCCAGGGTGTTCACCAAGGTGCTGGCTGGCATGATGTCTCTGCTCAGGTATCAGGGTGTCCGCGTGCTGCCTTATCTGGATGACATTCTCATCACCTCCCAATCTCTACATCTGGCAGAAGTGGATACTCGGCTGGTGGTGTCCACCCTGGAGTCATTTGGATGGGTGATCAACCACCCCAAGTCTTCACTGTCCCTCTCCTTGGTGACTCCATTCCTAGGAATGAATCTGGATACAGTTCAGGCAAGGATTTTCCTTCCTCAACAGAAGGTGGATGGTCTGATTGCACAGGTGCAGTTCCTGTCGTCATCCCTCTATCAGGCAGGGAATGCAGCTGGTGGGCCTGATGGTGGCGTGCTTCGAGGCGGTCCCTTATGCTCAGTTCCACATGAGACCTCTGAAACTCCACCTCTTGTCAGTATGGGACAAGGATCCCGCGTCTCTGGACCAGGTCCTTGTGCTTTCCCCCCTAGTCAGGCTGTCCCTCTCGTGGTGGCTGGCCTCCAGGAACCTGGTGGGGGGGAAGATCCTTTCTGGCCCCCTGCTGGGAGGCGGTCACCAAGGATGCCAGTCTGACGGGTTGGGGGGGTTTCTGGAAGTCCCTGCAGTTCCAAGTGAGGTGGTGCCCTCAGGAGGCCCACACACCTATCAACATTCTTGAACTGTGGGTGATCAGGTTAGTTCTGGCCCAGTGACTACTTACCTTCCGGGCCTGCCTGTTCAGGTGCGCTCGGACAACCAGACGGCAGTTGCCTACATCAATCATCAGGGAGGGACCCGGAGCAAGGGGGCCCTCCAGGAAGAGTGTCTGATCCTGACCTGGGCGGAGACCAATGTTCCCTGCATATCAGCTGTGTACATAATGGGGGTGGAAAACCTCCTGGCAGACTCTCTGAGCAGGGGGACCTCTCACCAGGGAGAATGGTCCCTATGCAGCAGGGTGTTCCAATCTCTGTGTCGCCGTTGGGGCCAACCAGATGTGGATCTGTTTGCCTTTTTGTCCCTGTCCCAGGATCCCCTGGCCTTGACCACGGATGCTCTAGAAATGTCATGGCAGGACTTTCAGCTTCTGTATGTCTTCCCTCCATTCCCCCTGCTGGGCAGGGTGCTACGCAAGATTGCTCTGGAAGGGGTGCCAGAAATTCTGGTGGCCCCCAGGTGGCCAAGAAGAGTGTGGTTAGCAGACGTGGTGCAGCTGGCAGTAGATCAGTACGCTCTGCCTCTGGTGCCAGATCTGCTCACCCAGGGCTCTCTACGCCATCCCAATTTACAAACTTTGGCTTGGACGGCCTGGCTGCTGAAACCTCCGTCTTGATGGAGAAAGGGCTGTCTACTTCTGTTGTTGATACCATGATTAAGGCTAGGAATAAGTCTTCTTCTTCCATTTATTACAGGGTTTGGCGTGCCTACATTGACTGGTGTGAGTCTAAGTCTCTTCCCTGTCGTGTCTTCTCTATCCCCAGGATTCTGGAGTTCCTACAGCATGGGTTGGAGATGGGGCTCCAACTTAGTACTCAAAGGTCAGGTTTCTGCCCTGTCTATTTTCTTCCAGAAGTCCTTTGCTCAGCACTCTCTGATTAGGACTTTTTTCCAGGGGGTGACTCATGTGCGCCCCCCACGTAAGACTATGGTGCCTGTTTGGGATTTGAATCTGGTTTTGTCAGCCTTGCAGGGTGCTCCTTTTGAACTTGTGCAGGATGCGTCCCTGGCCATCCTTTTTTCTGGTGGCTATCACTTCCGTTAGGCGTGTGTCTGAGTTGGCGGCGCTCTCCATTCAGCCCCCCTACTATGAGAGACACCAGGACAAGGTGGTGTTTTGTTTCAAGCCAGATTTTCTGCCTAAAGTAGTGTCTGCCTTTCATTTGAATCAGGACATTGTTCTCCCTTCATTGTGCCCTAATCCTAGTAATGCTAAGGAGAGGGTCTTGCATTCTTTGGATGTAGTTAGGTGTCTGAAGTACTATCTGGTGGCTACTGCACCTTTCAGAAAAACTGATGCTCTTTTTGTGGTCCCTTCTGGTCCTAGGAAGGGTTTGGCTCCTGCCAAGTCTACTATCAGCAAATGGATCCGTCAGGCTGTGATTCAGGCCTATTCTGCTAAGGGGAAGAATCCTCCCTTCCGCCTTACTGCTCATTCTACTCGTGCTATTGGTGTTTCTTGGGCTTTTCAGCACCAGGCTTCTGTTGAACAAGTTTGCAAGGCCGCTACTTGGTCTTCTGTTCATACCTTTTTCAAAGTTTTACAAGGTTGATGTTAGGGCCTCAGCTGATGCTGCTTTTGGCCACAAGGTTTTGCAGGCGGCAGTGGTCTAAACTGTCTGCTGTTAGCTTTGGGGATCCTACCCTACTTTATGGACACTGCTATTGGATGTCCCATGTATAATGAATCTTATCTGGAGCAGGACGTACTGTATACTAAGAATAACACAATTCTGTGATTACTCACCTGTAAAATTGATATTATGAGTATACAGTATGTCCTGCTCCACCCCACCCTTGGTTTTGCATTATCTTGGATCCCCTGTATGGTGATTGTTATCATTGTTATAGTTACTAGTTTGGGTTGTTTAATTCTCCCGGCTTCTCGTTAACTGCTTTTCAATGCTGGGGCTGAGGACGTACTGTATACTCATAATACCAATTCTACAGGCCAATAATCACAGAATTGTATTCTTTCCAACACAGAAGTGACTCTTACTTCAGGCCAGGGTACAGGGTCTCTTGTCTTGCCCTCACCTGACGATTCATCAAGGAATATGTCTGTTGGGCCTGATAGTATCTTGCTTTGAGTCAGTTCACACAAGACCCCTGCAGATGGAATTGCTCACAATCTGTGATCAAGACCCACACACTCTGGATCACTCTTTTTGCATGACACCGTCAACAAGGCAGTCTCTAGCCTGGTCCTCAGCCTCTTCAGACTGGCAAATCCTTCCTTCCAGTACATTTTGAAGATTATCACTAGAGATGAGCGAACTTTAGAAAAATTCGATTCGACTGATTCGCCGAATTTTCCGACAAAAATCGTTTCGACCCGAATTTATTCGCAACAAATCGCTATTAAAATTGGCTATTTCTGAGCCTCCTAGAGCCTCAATAGGGTTGTAAACCATTCTGCCTTGCTGTAACACGCATATGATGCGTGCTGGGTTAGTGAAATAATACTATAAATAATTATCACATGCAGATCATAGGCATCACTAATAGAATCGCAGAGTAGCACAATTGCATAGAGTTGAAGTGGCATCACTATGAGGGGCCCCTATAGTGCCTGAAAAACACACCCTGGAGCTCGCAGCAGGAGCCCAAAAATTTGCTGAATCACACCCTGGAGTAGCAAGCAGCAGCAGCAGCCCAAACATTGCTTTAAAGAGACACTGGAGTTGGCTGCAGGAGGCCAAAAATTGGATGAATCACACCCTGAAGTTGGCAGCAGCAGGAGCACAAACATTAGCTGGAAGGCACACCCTGGAGTTGGCAGCAGCAGGAGTCCAAACATTGCTTGAAAGACACCCTGGAGTTGGCAGCAGCAACAGGAGGCCAAAAATTGGCTGAAAGGCACACCCTGAAGTTGGCATCAGCAGGAGCCCAAAAATTGGCCTAAAGACATTAATATGTTTTGCACCATTGCTGAATCTAGTCGCATGCATCAGCCATTGGTGGCTGGAAATCCTGGCTGATCCATCCCTGATTCATTTTGACAAAGGTGAGTCTCTCCACATTTTTTTAGTTGACAGACGAGTTCTCCTCGCCGTAACTATGGCCCCCGCCGCACTAAACACCCGCTCAGATGGCACGCTACTGGCCGGGCAGGACAGCTTTTCCAGGGCAAACTCTGCTAGTTGCGGCTCCACTACCTCCCGATAAGGTAGCCTGCCATGCAGCAGGTGCTCTACCCCGGCCCCGTTTGGCTCCAGGCTTTACAATCGTGTCCCCATGCTGACTGCCAACCATGCTGCTAAAACCTTGCTGCCTCAGCTGCTGACTTCGGGGCAACCTGTGCCCCTCTTCTCCTGATGATGAGGATGAAGCCCCTTCTGCACCCGTAGCCAAGTGCGATCGGCTTCATCATCATCATCATCACCGAGTTGTGGCTGCACGTCACTGATGTTCTCGGTTTCCTCAACAGTGTCTGGCGCAGGAGCTGGAACGCTCGCAACAACACCCACGCCACTCTCCACATCACTATTTGTCTGTCTAGCGAAGGAAGCCACCTCCATTTCTTGGCTGGGCAGTAGCTGCTGACTGTCCTCTATCTGATCGTCCTCCTCACTAAAGAGTGGAGCTGAACCCAAAGCATAGGATACGTCGCTAGGGAGGGAACGGCGGAGGACAGGGGCTGCTCTCGGGGCGTGCCAACTCAGGGTTGTGTAAGAGGAACCTACCGACCCTAGACTGGGGGTCTCAGATGTAACTTGTGACGATGTGGATGACCGCTTTAACCAATCTACCACGGCAGATGCGTTACTGGTGGAGAAACGACCACTAGCAGATGCTGGCAGATCAGGTCTCTCACTGTGACTCCTGCTGCCACTTGCCCCTAGTCTGCTGCGACCTCTGCCTGCTGAATCTTGGCCTCTGCCACTCCTCTTTGAACATCTTGGCACTTGTCTGCCTGACATTTTTATGTATTTGAAATGGGCAATAGGTACTTTAAAAATTGTGTTTACTTTAAAAAGCAGGAGCTAAATAAAGTGAGGAACTGCTTCTCTGCACCAGATACTATGAAAATTGGCAATATGGGATACCCTGCGGCCTAGTGTTTTGGCAGCAGGACAAAAACCAATTCAAAATGCAATAGCTTAATTAAAATGAGGATGAATAACGCTTATTTAGTATAACAGATAGGGTGACATGTGCTGGTTTGGGATGCCCATGTGGGTTGTTGTATTTAAAGCAGACAAAACCCAATTCAAAATGCAATAGCTTAATTAAAATGAGGCTGAACAACGCTTATTTAGTATAACAGGGTGTTACGTGCAGGTTTGGGATATCCTGCGGCCTAGTGTTTTGGCAGCAGGACAAAACCCAATTCAAAATGCAATAGCTTAAAGTGGACCAACACCCAGGGGGGGTCGGCCCGGAAATCTATAAGATTCCCGGACCGATCAGATCCCTCCCCGCGGGGCATCCGAAATCGGGATGTCCCGCAGGGAGGAACCCCCCAGGAGGCCCACTATCCTCACCTTACTTGCGATCCAACGGCGCATGCGCGAGACGCGGCCGCGTCTCTCGCTTCCCTCTAGCAGGGCGCGCTCCCGCGCCGGCCGTTTTGTGAATGGCCGGCGCAGGAGCGCTCCCTGTTAGAGGGAAGCGAGAGACGCAGCCAATGACAGCGCTCTGGTATGCGCGTCCAAGTGGCTTTGGACGCGCATACCAGAGCTGCTCTGAGCGCTGTCATTGGCCGGACGAGGTCACGTGGGAGCGGGGAGAGGTGAGTTTTTGCGGCGATCGTCAAAATCCTGGGTGTTGGTCCACTTTAATTAAAATGAGGCTGAACAACGCTTATTTAGTATAACAGATAGGGTGCAACGTGCAGGTTTGGGATACCATGTGGCCTAGTGTTTTGGCAGCAGGACAAAACCCAATTCAAAATGCAATAGCTTAGTTAAAATGAGGCTGAACAACGCTTATTTAGTATAACAGATAGGGTGCTATGTGCAGGTTTGGGATACCCTGCGGCCTAGTGTTTTGGCAGCAGGACAAAACCCAATTCAAAATGCAATAGCTTAATTAAAATGAGGCTGAACAACGCTTATTTAGTATAACAGATAGGGTGCTACGTGCAGGTTTGGGATACCCTGCGGCCTAGTGTTTTGGAAGCAGGACAAAAACCAATTCAAAATGCAATAGCTTAATTAAAATGAGGCTGAACAACGCTTATTTAGTATAACAGATAAGGTGACGTGCTGGTTTGGGATGCCCATGTGCGCTGGTGTATTTAAACCAGACAAAAAAATATTAAAACTAATCCAGTTATGAGAAATGCTTGTGTGTAACAGATGGGGTTAAATATGCCACTGCATAGATGGGATGCACAGTGGCAAGGCAGGTTTACAGCACAAAGAACTGAAATTGAATTGAAAAATGATCTGGCTAATGAAAATAAAAAAAAATTTCCCTGTCACTTCAATGCTGTCCCTGCCTGGATCGTTCCGGTTTTTCATTATCTTTTCCTGGCTCTGTCTACCTCTCTTTCTGCCTCTCTGTCGGTCTCTCTGACTCTCCCTACCTATCTCTAACTCTGTCCCTGTCTGTAACCAGCTTTGCTCTGGCCGCAATACAACGCTGAACTGCGCGCAAGGAAAATGGCTGCCGGTTTATATAGCACGGTGACGTCACCAGGCTTCCTGGCTGCTGATAGGCTGCATGTGACTTTCCCATGATACCTTGCCCCAGGGGATATGTCTGGACATGTTCATCCACCATTTTAGAATGCCTGTAATTGAAATAAATGGAGTTTAAAGGAAAACTTCAATCGATCAAATCGCTGGGAAATTCAGATTAGTTCAGAATCAATTTTTTTCCTGAAATTCGGAACGAATTCGGGTTCGTCCGGATCCCTAATTATTACCACGGATGCCAGTCTATCTGGTTGGGGGAGTGTCATGGAGTCGCCAACACTCCAGGGAAAGTGGAGTCTGAAGGAGAACAAACTCTCCATAAATATCCTGGAACTGAGAGCGATTCTATTGTATGTCAGACATTAGACATACCATCTGAAGGGGCATCTCTTCCGGATTCAAACAGACAATCGGACGGCGGTGGTATATATCAACCACCGTGGGGGCACCTGAAGCAGTGAAGCCCTCATGGAAGTGAGCTGGTTTTTCCTTTGGGCCGAGAAACAGGTTCCATGCATTTTGGCTGTACACATACCTGGAGTGGACAACTTGCAGGCCGATCATCTCAGCAGAACGGTCTTGCATCAGAGGCAATGGTCTCTTAGAGGGTTTTTTTCAATCCCTATGCATGCGCTGGGGGATTCCGGACATAGATCTCTTGTGCATCACGACACAATAGGAAGGTTACAAAGTTTGTGTCCCTGTCCAGGGATCCTCTAACTATAGCAACAGATGTCCTGACTCTTCAGAGGTCAACATTCAAGCTTCTTTATGCATTCCCTCCGATTCCACTCCTGGGTCAAGTACGCAGAAAGGTTAGCTCACAAGGAAGTCCCAACCATTCTGGTGGCTCCTCGGTGGCCAAGAAGAAGCTGGTTCTCAGACATAAGGCTCGATTCAGAGACCGATACGTCTGGACTTTCGTGTGTGTCTGTGTATGTTTTTGTGTCTGGCCTTTTTTTTGTTTTTTTTGTTCGTTTTTCCATGCGTATGTTCGTTCCCACTAATGCGTATATACGCTTTCGATGGACGGAACAAAATCGGATCATTTGCGTTAGTTCGGATCATTTTCCCATCAAAATCTGATATATTGCGTTCAGATAACTTACGTTACTGGGATGGGCTTGCGTCTGATTCAGAGAGCTGATTGCCGAGGGACCACCGCCCTATAAAACGGTTTCATTTGCGATCCACTTACGGGACCATTTTGCACTCGGCTTTCTTGCTTTTGACCATGTTTTGCAGTTTTGTGGAGGAATATGAGCGCCTTCTGCTCCAGGGCATTGCATGTGTCAGCAGGGCCGAGGCCAGATTGCACCAGCGACACATGTATATCGATCGCATGCATGCAGTTGTTCGAGCTGACCCAACTTAATCGCGCTTCTCTCCATAAATTGTATAGTGAGCTGCGGCCATGGTTAGCCCGCACCACAAGGAAGGGGCAAGCAATTTCAGGTCGGACCAAGATGCTTGGCTGCCTGCAATTTTTGGTGAACGGCTCGTAGCCCTCTCTGTGGGGATGTCCCAGCCTACGCTGAGCCGCGCTATCCAAGTTTTTGGATGGCGTGGCTACCATTATTCCGAAATATATTTCATTTCCGGACGACATGGTAGCCTGGAACACGCTTAAGTTGGGTTTTTATAATATCGCCGACATGCCCAACGTCATGGGTGCAATTGATTGCACCCACGTTGCATTGGTCCCTCCCGCAGCCGACGAGTACATCTATATGTAAGTTAAATAGGTCATTTTGTTAATCTTTATTTTCCCCCACATACATATACATTTTGATAATAAAAATACTTATGTACGTAGTTACTGTTATTTGGATTGTCCTACATGTTTTTAGGAGGATGTTAGGAGTGTTTGAGTAGTTTACCTTGTATTGCTTAAATTTGTTTTTTTCTTTTTTTCTTCCAGGAACCGCAAAATGGGCCACTCACTGAATGTCCAAGCAGTGGTGGCCCCGGACATGCGGTTCCTTAGTGTTCTCGCCAGGTATCCAGGCTCATCCCATGATGCTTACATCTTGCGGAGATCAGGATTATTCCGTCGGTTTGAGTCTGGAGAATTATCAGGTGGATGGCTCCTTGGTAAGTTTCCTCAAATTACGTCATTCCCTTTTCACTGTATGCCTATGAATAGAGTTGATGAGCCATGTCCTAAACTATGGCTGTTTTTTCAGCTTGATGACACGGTAAACCGGACCTTCAACATGATTGTTAGAAACCACCAACCATTAAAAACTGTTTTCACAGCATTTCCACCTAATATATTTTTAGTTTGTATTAACTTCTTATTCTTTCCCCCACTGGGCTGCAACTCTGTTCATGACTTTAGGATAGGGGCGGCGCCATCTTTGGTCAGATGCATCACAATTACTGAGGAGAGCGGGATAAAGTGCAGGGTGCGGTTTAGAGCTGTGCTTTGCTCAGACAGAGCAGAGCTGGGGTCAGGGAAAGGTCAGAAATCCCAGAATGCAGAACAGCACAGTCAGAAGGCACCTTCTGTTTGCAGGCTGCCTGATCATACCTGAGCCACCATCTTGGATGTTTAAAGGCTCATAACATGCAGTTTTTTTTGTTATTTGTTTGCAGTTTGTTTGTTATTTTTTGGAGAGCAATCTGTATGTACAGGGTGTGGGTTACATATAAGATAGGCTATTAATCAGACTGAACTACCACTTTAACCCTTTAAGTGCCAGCCTACCTGGAGTTTTTGTCACACTCTGTTGCCAGACCATTTTGCACTATTTTGCGCTCCCCATGTTCAAATGTGATTTTTGAAGGGATTTCCAGGGATTTCCCAGGAAAATGATATATTGTTTTTTTCAGCAGAGTCTGGGCTTTAACATGAAATGTCTTGTTTGTCATTTGTTAGGTGTATTCTTAATATTTTTGGGTGAAATATGTGCAAAAAAAAAAATTTTTACATATTGTAGTTTTTTTTGTAATAAAAAATGTAAGTTTGTCAATGAAATCTTATTGCGTGTGAAATCCCAATTTCTCCCGGTTACAGCGGTACCACATATGTATAGGTAGACACCCTTTCCTGCCCAGGAGACTCCCCCAAACTGAAACAGCGCTTTAGGGGATTTTCAGAAAAAATACAACTATGCTATGCAATAGGCGCACCTTGCAGTTTTTCCAGAAAAACAACCCTTTACATTTGAAATACCCCCCACAAACTATATATTCTCTGGAAGTACACACCTCAAGCTTTCTAGGCGTACCAGGCTTGTTGATGTGGCCATAGTTTTCTGGAAGTAATCCCTCAATGGATTCTTTGGTTGCAAAGAGTTTCCCTAAAAAAAGGATAAAAATGCAGAATCAAAGCCACATTTTCCTAAAAAAACTATATACAAACAAGAAAAAACAAGTTTAATCTGAAAACGCAACATCCCCCGAACAGAACAATACCCAACATGCATAGCTACTGTCAAGGGAAGAGTTGCCAAACACCCCAAAGTAAAGCATGTGCGTAACGGTAATTTTACTTGAAAATTTCAGCTCTGCAGACAAAGTGCGCACCTTGCGATTTTTCAACCAAAACAACCCTTTACATTTGGAATATCCCCCATAAACCATATATTCCCTGAAAGTACACATGTTAAGCTTTCTAAGGGTACCCAGCTTGTTCTAGTGGGCTCATCTTTCTGGAATTATTACCTCAAAGAATTCTTTGGTTGCGCAGGGTTTCCCTAAAAAATTTATAAAAAAGCTGAATAAAAAACACCTTTTCCTAAAATATAAATATGCAAACCAGAAAAAACAAGCTAAGTCTGAAAGCGCAAGGTCCCCCGAACAGAACAATACCCAACATGCATAGCTACTTTTAACCCTTTTAATTGCCAGCCTACTTGAGATTTTGTCACCCTCTGTTGACAGGCCATTTTTCCCCATTTTGCGTCGTTTTGCGCCATTTTTGCTGGAACTTTCAGGAAAATTATATATATATTTTTTTGCAGCAGAGTTTAGGCTTTAACATGAAATGTCTTGTTTGTAAATTTTTTTTTTTTTTACAATATTATTAAGTAAAAAAAATAAATAAATAAATAAAAAAATTTTTTAGAAAATTGTCTCCTTTATTTTAAATAAAAAATGTATTTTATTAAGGAAAATCATATTGCATGTGAAAGCCCCATTTCTACCGATTAGAACGGTACCACATATTTATCGGTAGCCCCCTGTTCCTGCCCAGGAGACCCCTCTAACTGAAACAAGTATTTTATAACATTCACAAAAAAAATACAAATACCATCCACACTACAAAGGGTTAAATCGAGAAAAAAAATGACATAGGGTCCCCCCTCCCAGGGGAGGGAGACCCCTTTTTTTTTTTGATTTTTAAGGGTTAAAAACCCTTAAAAATAAAAAAAAAATTGACGTGGGGTCCCCCTTACCCAAAGTAACCAGCCCGGGACCAGCTATGGGGGCTTGTAGGCACAGAGTGGGGGGGCCAGCTTTTGTGGCCCCCCCACCCTGCAGCCTACGAGCCCACATAGCCTATGTGGGCCCGGGCTCTTCTGCCCCCCCCCTGGCCTTTGGGGAGGCAGGTAATGGGGGTGCCAGGGGTTAATGGCAAGCCACCCGCTTGCGCAGGTGGCTTGCCATCCCCCCAGCCTTGTGAACTGGTATAGGGGTCATGGACCCCTTACCAGTTCACAAGGGGTTAAAAGTAAATAATCACACAGACACAAGCAGAGAAAAAAAATATTTTATTAATTTTTATTTTTTTTTTACACTGTACTCACCTCCCATCCATCCTGGAGCACTCTGTCCCTCGGCGATCACTGGCTTCTGCTCACTTGCTAGAAGCCTTTTATAGCTGCTGGATGACAGAACACAAAGGGTTAATCAAAAAAAAAAAATGACATAGGGTCCCCCCCCCAGGGCCCCCCCACCCTGCAGCCTACGAGCCCACATAGCTTATGTGGGCCCGGGCTCTTCTGCCCCCCCCTGGCCTTTGGGGAGGCAGGTAATGGGGGTGCCAGGGGTTAATGGCAAGCCACCCGCTTGCGCAGGTGACTTGCCAGACCCCTGAGCCCTGTGAACTGGTATAAGGGGTCACATGGACCCCTTACCAGTTCACAAAGGGTTAACAGTATAAAAAATAAACACACACACACACAGGTTTTTGTAATAGTTTATTAAAAAAAAAAAAAAAATTTAACTTTACTCACCTCCGATGTTCAGATGCAGTGTCCCGCGGCGATCTGATGCAGGTGACAGCTGGGCAGAGAAGGGGGGAGGCAGGCGATCGGAGGATCGCCTACCTCCCTCCTTCTCCGCTCAGCCGTCACCGGCATCTGAGAGGAGAACTGCCGGGTGCCCCGATGACACCCGGCGGTGACGTCATTAGCCCCGCCACCGAAGGGGCGGGGCTAAATCCAAGATGGCGGCCGCCATCGGAAGATGCGACGGAGGGAGGGCTGTTATGCCCCCCTCCAGAAGACAGAAGACCCGGGGGGGTAATCGGAGCCCCCCCCCATGAAGAGGAGAGGCGGCGGGAGTCGGCGGGAGCGGAGGTGAGTAACTGTCATTTTTATTAATTTTTTTTTTTTCACAGGCAATCCCGGCGGCTGCTGAAAGGGGGGGGGGGGCACCCTATTCCGGGCCCTCCCCTGCAGCCGGAGAAGCCCCGATCGGCGATCGGAGCCCCGCTGGCTGAAGAGGAGACCCGGCCGGACCAAACAAGGGGTCAGGTAAGTGACTTTTTTTAAAACTTTTTTTTGTGGGATTGGGGAATGCCAGGCACGTAAAATTTACGTGGCTGGCACTTAAGTGGCGGAGAGGCAACCACGTAAATTTTACGTGGCTGGCATTTAACCCTTTAAATGCCAGCCACGTAAATTTTACGTGGTTGCTTCTCCTGGACTTAAGTGCCAGCCACGTAAAATTCACGTGCCTGGCATCTACCCCTGCTAGTGGGCAAAAAAATAAATAAAAATACTCACCTGACCCCTCGTTAGATCCGGCCGGGTCTCCTCTTTAATTTGTTGCCATCCGATCCCCCGTGGGGTCTCGGATGGCTCCAGGAGAGCCCCCGGAATAGTGCCCCCCCCCCTTCGGCAGCAGCAGCTGCTATCTGTGAAAAAAAAAAAAAATGACATTCACTTACCTTAGGTCGCGCTGCCTCCCGACAGGTCTCTTCTTCACTGGGGGGGCCTCCGATCGCCCCCCCCTGGCTCTTCAGCTTCAGGGGAGAGCCTGAAAGGGCTCTCCCCCCTCCTGCTCCGACGGGCGCCGCCATCTTGTGATAAGCCCCGCCCCTTTGGGGGCGGGGCTTATCACGATCCCGGCTCGAAGCCCCGCCCCCTTTGTGACGTCACTCACCGGGTGCCGTTCTGGCTCCCGGCTGTTGTTCTTTCAGATGCGATCATGCTGGCCACAGGAGCAGAGGGGCAGGTGATCAGATCATCACCTGCCCCTCTGCTACTGCAGCCAGCATGATCACATCTGTCAACACATCGAGGGACAAAGGAGCTGACGATCAGAGGTAAGTAAAAAAAAAGTTTTTATTTTTTAATAAAATTTTTATTAAAGTGTCAGTGTGTTTATTTTTACTGTTAACCCCTTGTGAACTGGTAAGGGGTCCATGAGACCCCTTATACCAGTTCACGAGGCATCCCCTATTACCTGCCTCCCCAAAGGCCAGGGGGGGGCAGAAGAGCCCGGGCCCACATAGGGTATGTGGGCTCGTAGGCTGCAGGGTGGGGGGGCCACAAAAGCTGGCCCCCCCACTCTGTGCCTACAAGCCCCCATAGCTGGTCCCGGGCTGGTTATGACGGGTAGGGGGGACCCTACGTCATTTTTTTTTGAATTTTAAGGGTTAGGGTTAGGGTTAGCCTAACCCTAACCCTAACCCTTAAAATTCAAAAAAAAATGAGGTCCCCCCCCCCTGGGAGGGGGGACCCTACGTCATTTTTTTTTTTAATTTTAAGGGTTAGGGTTAGCCTAACCCTAACCCTTAATTTTTTTTTTTTAAATGACGTAGGGTCCCCCCTCCATCAGATCCCTCACCGCGGGGCATCCGAAATCGGGATGCCCCGCTGTGTGGAACCCCCCAGGACGCCCCATTCGCCTTACCTTATCCCCGTTCCAACGATGCATGCGCGGGCCTCCGCCGCCTCTCACGCTTCTGTCTAGCAGGGCGCCGTTTGTGAATGGCCGGCGCGGGCACGCTCCCTGTTAGAGGGAAGCGCGAGATGCGGCTGCCAGCGTGCTCGGAGCTGCTGTGGTTGTCCGCCCCTTGTCCGTGCATACCACAGCGGCTCTGAGCGCTCTGATTGGACGAGCGCTCGCGCATGCGCCGTAGGAGCGGGGTGAGGTGAGTTTTTTTATACCTTTCTCAGGGGTTTCACGCAGCGGGGCACCCCCGCGTAAGTGGAACAAAACCCAGGATAGTGAAAATCCTGGGTGTTGGTCCACTTTAAGGGTTAGGGTTAGGTTAACGCTAACCCTTAAAATTCCCCCCAAAAAATGGGGTCCCCTGGGAGGGGGGATCCTATGTCATTTTTTCTTTAATTTTAAGGGTTAGGGTTAGGCTTAGCAGAAAACAGCAGAAAAATTACAAACAAGACATTTAATGTTAAAGCCTAAACTCTGCTGCAAAAAAAAATATATATATATTTTCCAGAAAATTCCGGCAAAAATCACGGTTAAACATGGCGCAAAATGGGGAAAAATGACCAACAGAGGGTGACAAAAGTTCAAGTAGGCTGGCAATTAAAAGGGTTAATAGTACCTATGCATGTTGGGTATTGTTCTGCTCGGGGGACCTTGCGCTTTCAGATTTAGCTTGTTTTTTCTTATTTGCATATTGATATTTTAAGAAAAGGTGTTTTTTATTCGGCTTTTTTATACATTTTCTTGTGAAACCCTGTGCAACCTAAGAATTCTTCAAGGGATTTGTCTAGGGGTTTGTCTATCATATTTCTTTGCTTTATAGTAGGCCTGTTTCAACACTGATTGTTTATAACCCCGTTGCAATAGCCTTTGTCTAATCAGATTTGCCTCTTCTTGGTACGCTTCCATCGTACTACAGTTCCTCCGCGCTCTAATATACTCCCCGTATGGGATACTTTTCAGCAAGTGCTTGGGATGAGAGCTGGAAGCTCTCAACATTGTGTTGGCCGCTGTATCTTTGCGGTATAATGTTTTTTTCTTGTTTCCATATAGTTTTTTTTAGGAAAATGTGGTTTTGATTCTGCATTTTTATTCTTTTTTAGGGAAACCCTGTGCAACCAAAGAATATATTGAGGGGTTAACTCCAGAAAACTGCACCCATGTCAACAAACCTGGTACGTCTAGAAAGCTTGAGGTGTGTACTTCCAGAGAATATATAGTTTGTCGGGGGTATTTCAAATGTAAAGGGTTGTTTTTCTTGAAAAACTGCAAGGTGCGCTTAGCGCGTAGCATAGTTGTATTTTATCTGAAAATCTCCTAAAGCGTTGTTTCAGTTTGGGGGAGTCGCCTGGGCAGGAAAAGGTGTCTACCAATACATATGTGGTACCGCTGTAACCGGGATAAATTGGTGTTTCACGCGCAATAAGATTTTAGTGAGAAACTTACATTTTTTATTACAAAAAAACACTACAAATTGTAAAAAATAGTTTTTTGGGGGGTTTTTTGCACATATTTCATCCAAAAATATTGAGAATACACCTAAAAAATGACAAACAAGACATTTCATGTTAAAGCCCAGACTCTGCGGAAAAAAACAATATATCACTTTCCTGGGAAATCCCTGGAAATCCCTTCAAAAACCACAGTTGAACATGGGGAGCGCAAAAAAGTGCAAAATGGTCTGGCAACAAAGGGTGACAAAATCTCAAGGTAGGCTGGCACTTAAAGGGTTAAACAATATTGTTGTTTTGAATGTGTAATTGATGTAAGTATTTTCTTATTCTTGCTGGTTCCGGGGTTTAGGCCTCCCCCGGTATGATTCTGAGCAGCCTGTGACCAAGACCTCACCATTTAAAGTTCATATACATTTTATTGTTATATGCTTATTCACGGATACAACACCGCTCACATTAAAAACACGTCATGATTGCTAACATACATATGTAATTGTATTTGAATTCATTATATTCTTCAAAATGTATGCATAGCGCATATTATGTCAATTATTTTACAGTCCCATATGTTCACTATCTTCCATCTGGTGATCAGATTTCCCTCTCTGGGCAAACATGTTTCGCCTTTGGCATTTGGCTTCCTCAGTGCCCCTAATTTATTGGAAGATATATTAGGACTATGTTAGCAATAAATATCCAATATACCATAAACGTTTTTTGTCGTTTTTCAAAACCTTATTATGTGTACCTTCAAAGGGAATCTCATCAAATCACTTTCAATCATAACATTTGTTTACAATTGTGGTAAGTTCCCCTAGAGATCCAGTCCGAGGTCACCCTGGAAATAGATAGGGTCCTTCAGTGATACAGTACTTTAAAGAGAGTGTTTTACAGACTTGCAGATAATTTAACAGGTTTTTCTTACTTTATGCCCCAGGTTGTATCTCCATTATGTCGCCCGGATTTACTCAGGCTTTTGATGTCCCCTTGACCCGTCACTGGCCACTTTCTAGGAGTAAATAAAAATTCCCCTTATTATTCCCATATTGGTTATTTTGGAGCTTTAGTTATTATTCAATTTCTATGGTGCTGTACCTTTAAATTCCCGGAGTTGTGCTGCGCTGTTGTGGTGGCTGCCCGCCCTGTGTCATCCTCTCCGAGTGTAGACTGCTCGTTCGTCTAGGGGTGTAAGGCGGTGCCACCCGGGCGGCCTCTTTTATGCGCTTCAGGGCCGGGAGCGCGCCCCCCGCCCGCGTCCGCCGACGGCGCCGGTGCGCGCTCCAAGCTCCGGAGCGCAGGCAGCGTCAATCCGGCAGCTGTGCCGGATGTGACGTCACCGGCCGCCCTCTATTGCGCTTGGAGACTCCATTTTGTTGGAGCCTTTCCGAGCGATCTATGAGGTGTCACTATTGCGGTCCGGGGGCCATTTTGTCGGAGCCCGGATCCCTGCATTTCTTTATACACTGCCTGTTACATGACTGTGACTCCGTGTCACACTAATTCCTCACTTTATAACTGTACTTTTGCCACTCGTTTCCTCTGAAACAATTCGTGACTTCACTGCTTGTATTTAATGTCTGTTAATCTGTACTTTATGTTGCATTTTGTATGCTCTATTTACTTAAAGGGATATCCCCTACATTTTGACACCTTCTCTCGCGCTTAAATTGCACAAACACACGGGACTAACACTGCTCCTGGCTCACCCTCCCACACTCCAGGGTTCCTGGTCCTGAATCTCCAGGGTTTACACTTATATTTGTAATCAAGAAATTCATAATTTATGTTTCACAATTAATAATGCGATTCACACATTTTCTCAAGTACAGCACCCCCCCCACCACACCCCCAGGACCCCCCCCAACCCTTTTCTCCTTATTTACAGTTATATACATTATTTACATTTTCACAATCACCCGTTCACGGCTATTATATTATAAAAATGATTTAAAGCTAAACATGTCATTTAGGCCTGGAGGCCGGGATGCTCCCAGCCTATAGATCCATCGCGTCTCGAGTTGTAATGTCAATTTTTCTATGTTTCCCCCTCTTTGGGGGTCATGTATCCTATCTATGCCTTGAAATTTTAATGAATTGGGGTTTTGATTATGATACTTCATGAAGTGACGGCCAACCGGTGTTTTTTGGTTACCTACTTTTATGCTATATACGTGTTCGTATATGCAGCGTCTAAATTGACGGTTCGTTTTACCAATGTAAAAGGATCCGCAGCCACATGTTAGCATATATATAATGTTAGTAGATGAACAATTGATAAAGTGCTTTATTTTGTAACTATCTTTTTTATTTGTTATGAATGTATCTCCAGGTTGTACATAACGGCACATATTGCACCCGCCGCAGCGGTATGTGCCTTGTTGTTTGCAGCATTTTTCCCTTCTATTAGTGTTGTGATGACTATGTACAAGTTTGTCCCGTATATTAGGGGACCGCCTGAAGATTAATTGTGGTTCCTTGGGAAGGAAGCTTTTCAAATTGTCATCGTTTAGGAGGATAGGCCAATATTTTTTAACTATTTGGCGTATGTTTTTATGGGACTCGCTATATGTTAATATTAATGCTGGGCCTTGTTGAGTGTTTTCTTTTCTCGGTTTGTATAACAGGGTTTGTCTATCATATTTCTTTGCTTTATAGTAGGCCTGTTTCAACACTGATTGTTTATAACCCCGTTGCAATAGCCTTTGTCTAATCAGATTTGCCTCTTCTTGGTACGCTTCCATCGTACTACAGTTCCTCCGCGCTCTAATATACTCCCCGTATGGGATACTTTTCAGCAAGTGCTTGGGATGAGAGCTGGAAGCTCTCAACATTGTGTTGGCCGCTGTATCTTTGCGGTATAATGTTGTTGTGATGTGGCCTTGATCATCTTTTATTATAGAAATATCGAGAAATGTTACTTGACTCAGACTGTACGCCCATGTTAACTTGAGATTCAGGTCATTTTGATTAAGGAGGATAATGAATTCCTCCAGCTCCTGCTTCGGCCCCTCCCAGATGACCAAGATGTCATCAATGTACCTGTGCCACGCCGAAACGTGACACAGGTACTTGGCCATCTGGTCCTCAGCCCACAACCCCCTCTCCCACCATCCCAGATACAGGTTGGCGAACGATGGGGCACAAGTCGTCCCCATCGCCGTTCCCTGTATCTGGTGGTAAAGAATGTTTTTAAAGAGAAAGAGGTTGTGGGTGAGGATAAAATTGAGGAGCCGAAGCAGGAACATATTGTGATTGTGTTCTTCTATGTCCAATTCGCTAAGGAACATAGTCATCACAACACTAATAGAAGGGAAAAATGCTGCAAACAACAAGGCACATACCGCTGCGGCGGGTGCAATATGTGCCGTTATGTACAACCTGGAGATACATTCATAACAAATAAAAAAGATAGTTACAAAATAAAGCACTTTATCAATTGTTCATCTACTAACATTATATATATGCTAACATGTGGCTGCGGATCCTTTTACATTGGTAAAACGAACCGTCAATTTAGACGCCGCATATACGAACACGTATATAGCATAAAAGTAGGTAACCAAAAAACACCGGTTGGCCGTCACTTCATGAAGTATCATAATCAAAACCCCAATTCATTAAAATTTCAAGGCATAGATAGGATACATGACCCCCAAAGAGGGGGAAACATAGAAAAATTGACATTACAACTCGAGACGCGATGGATCTATAGGCTGGGAGCATCCCGGCCTCCAGGCCTAAATGACATGTTTAGCTTTAAATCATTTTTATAATATAATAGCCCCGAACGGGTGATTGTGAAAATGTAAATAATGTATATAACTGTAAATAAGGAGAAAAGGGTTGGGGGGGGTCCTGGGGGTGTGGTGGGGGGGGTGCTGTACTTGAGAAAATGTGTGAATCGCATTATTAATTGTGAAACATAAATTATGAATTTCTTGATTACAAATATAAGTGTAAACCCTGGAGATTCAGGACCAGGAACCCTGGAGTGTGGGAGGGTGAGCCAGGAGCAGTGCTAGTCCCGTGTGTTTGTGCAATTTAAGCGCGAGAGAAGGTGTCAAAATGTAGGGGATATCCCTTTAAGTAAATAGAGCATACAAAATGCAACATAAAGTACAGATTAACAGACATTAAATACAAGCAGTGAAGTCACGAATTGTTTCAGAGGAAACGAGTGGCAAAAGTACAGTTATAAAGTGAGGAATTAGTGTGACACGGAGTCACAGTCATGTAACAGGCAGTGCATAAAGAAATGCAGGGATCCGGGCTCCGACAAAATGGCCCCCGGACCGCAATAGTGACACCTCATAGAGCGCTCGGAAATGCTCCAACAAAATGGAGTCTCCAAGCGCAATAGAGGGCGGCCGGTGACGTCACATCCGGCACAGCTGCCGGATTGACGCTGCCTGCGCTCCGGAGCTTGGAGCGCGCACCGGCGCCGTCGGCGGACGCGGGCGGGGGGCGCGCTCCCGGCCCTGAAGCGCATAAAAGAGGCCGCCCGGGTGGCACCGCCTTACACCCCTAGACGAACGAGCAGTCTACACTCGGAGAGGATGACACAGGGCGGGCAGCCACCACAACAGCGCAGCACAACTCCGGGAATTTAAAGGTACAGCACCATAGAAATTGAATAATAACTAAAGCTCCAAAATAACCAATATGGGAATAATAAGGGGAATTTTTATTTACTCCTAGAAAGTGGCCAGTGACGGGTCAAGGGGACATCAAAAGCCTGAGTAAATCCGGGCGACATAATGGAGATACAACCTGGGGCATAAAGTAAGAAAAACCTGTTAAATTATCTGCAAGTCTGTAAAACACTCTCTTTAAAGTACTGTATCACTGAAGGACCCTATCTATTTCCAGGGTGACCTCGGACTGGATCTCTAGGGGAACTTACCACAATTGTAAACAAATGTTATGATTGAAAGTGATTTGATGAGATTCCCTTTGAAGGTACACATAATAAGGTTTTGAAAAACGACAAAAAACGTTTATGGTATATTGGATATTTATTGCTAACATAGTCCTAATATATCTTCCAATAAATTAGGGGCACTGAGGAAGCCAAATGCCAAAGGCGAAACATGTTTGCCCAGAGAGGGAAATCTGATCACCAGATGGAAGATAGTGAACATATGGGACTGTAAAATAATTGACATAATATGCGCTATGCATACATTTTGAAGAATATAATGAATTCAAATACAATTACATATGTATGTTAGCAATCATGACGTGTTTTTAATGTGAGCGGTGTTGTATCCGTGAATAAGCATATAACAATAAAATGTATATGAACTTTAAATGGTGAGGTCTTGGTCACAGGCTGCTCAGAATCATACCGGGGGAGGCCTAAACCCCGGAACCAGCAAGAATATATATAGGCTTGACCTTGTACCCGCTGGACAATATAATCACATGTTTTTAGGGTCGCACAATAAACCTATAAGTAGAGATTTTGTGTATTTAGGCATAGGGTTTTAACCCTAGTGCGTACCCCATGATACGATAAAGGGAATTACCAAAGTGCAGCATAAGATAACCCCCTTCCCCCCCACCCTGATTACATTTTACATACAATTAAATCTTACTTATCTGGGCATCATGACAGCATATAGGCAAAAAGAAGCCTACATATGGCCAGATCAATCGAATTATATGCGAGGGAGAAGGGACCATCCAGGGAGATTTTCCAATTCATCGGACACATCATCGTCCAGAGAAAGGCCCACAAGATATAATATAGACAGCTGGGGCCCACAACGTAGGCTCAAAACCCCCTTAGAGAGGGACAAAAAATTCAAAAAAAGTCAGCCATCTGCCCAAAGGGAAAATCAAGTAAGAGAGAGAGAAGAAAATCAAAAATACGTCACTAAACGTAAAATTGAGGATAGAAACACGTCTCAAGAAGAACAAAACGAATACTCCAGCCAGAGACGTGATTTTTTAGGAGAAGGAGGAACGCCCGCAGAAATGCGAGACGTAATGCAGCCCGGAGAGGGACAAAAAAATCCAACCCAGAAATCCAAAAAGCCGACAATGTTCCCCACAGTTCAAATCAAACAATCACACAACGACCCTTAGAAAGCACGGCACAAATGGACGTAATCAATCTGTCCACATATAAATTAACTGACGAGGAGATTGAAACCTTGAGATTAGGACTCAACTATTGCCCAACCAAGAACTTGGACATATTTGAGACCATCAAGGATCTCCATCTCTTCTCACGAAAAATAATTTGTAAATATCAGTTCATGCCAAAGGACGGGGAGTTTGAAAGTAAGGCAGAAGTGCCGTCAGAACATCAATTAGAAAAAGACATGGAAGACCTGGCAATGGAAGTGGCAGGCCTCCAGGGGGGAACATCAATTTATAAAAACAGAAAAAAACTTAAAAAATCCTCTACGTATTACCCACCAATGGGAGTTAATCATAATGTGGCGACCTTTCTAGACCTAGTAACCACGGAAGTAGAGCAATTACCCAAAAAATTAAAACATCAATCCAATCTGGATACTAAGCTACAGGAGGCGCTCCGCAGCCTAGAAACAAACACACAGATTATAGTGAAGCCAGCGGACAAGGGAGGGAACATTGTCATAATGTCGGTAGAACAATATGAGGAAATGTGCCACCGTATTCTCAACAACAAAGATTGGTACGAAAGGGCCTCCATGTCCAGACTCGCCAGGGATGCACAGGAATATCATGACATCATCCACGAGGCCCGCGACCGGGGGGTGATAGATGCCTCCACAGCTGGATTTCTGGAGTCCCCATGCCCAAAAATTCCAACTTTCTATGCACTCCCAAAAGTGCATAAGTCTAGGTCGTCACCCCCCGGACGACCCATAGTGTCGGGCATGGGGGCTCTGACAGAAAATGCCAGCCGCTATGTGGATCAGCATTTGCAGCCCCTGGTGGCGGGCCTACCATCTTTCGTCAAGGATACGGGCCATATAGTCCGTGTCCTTGATGACCTGTGGGTGAGTCCAGGTGCATTCCTGGTGACTCTGGACGTGGAGGCCCTGTACTCTAGTATCCCACATAAGGAGGGACTCAAGGCAGTCAAGGCCTTCCTTAGCGAATTGGACATAGAAGAACACAATCACAATATGTTCCTGCTTCGGCTCCTCAATTTTATCCTCACCCACAACCTCTTTCTCTTTAAAAACATTCTTTACCACCAGATACAGGGAACGGCGATGGGGACGACTTGTGCCCCATCGTTCGCCAACCTGTATCTGGGATGGTGGGAGAGGGGGTTGTGGGCTGAGGACCAGATGGCCAAGTACCTGTGTCACGTTTCGGCGTGGCACAGGTACATTGATGACATCTTGGTCATCTGGGAGGGGCCGAAGCAGGAGCTGGAGGAATTCATTATCCTCCTTAATCAAAATGACCTGAATCTCAAGTTAACATGGGCGTACAGTCTGAGTCAAGTAACATTTCTCAATATTTCTATAATAAAAGATGATCAAGGCCACATCACAACAACATTATACCGCAAAGATACAGCGGCCAACACAATGTTGAGAGCTTCCAGCTCTCATCCCAAGCACTTGCTGAAAAGTATCCCATACGGGGAGTATATTAGAGCGCGGAGGAACTGTAGTACGATGGAAGCGTACCAAGAAGAGGCAAATCTGATTAGACAAAGGCTATTGCAACGGGGTTATAAACAATCAGTGTTGAAACAGGCCTACTATAAAGCAAAGAAATATGATAGACAAACCCTGTTATACAAACCGAGAAAAGAAAACACTCAACAAGGCCCAGCATTAATATTAACATATAGCGAGTCCCACAAAAACATACGCCAAATAGTTAAAAAATATTGGCCTATCCTCCTAAACGATGACAATTTGAAAAGCTTCCTTCCCAAGGAACCACAATTAATCTTCAGGCGGTCCCCTAATATACGGGACAAACTTGTACATAGTCATCACAACACTAATAGAAGGGAAAAATGCTGCAAACAACAAGGCACATACCGCTGCGGCGGGTGCAATATGTGCCGTTATGTACAACCTGGAGATACATTCATAACAAATAAAAAAGATAGTTACAAAATAAAGCACTTTATCAATTGTTCATCTACTAACATTATATATATGCTAACATGTGGCTGCGGATCCTTTTACATTGGTAAAACGAACCGTCAATTTAGACGCCGCATATACGAACACGTATATAGCATAAAAGTAGGTAACCAAAAAACACCGGTTGGCCGTCACTTCATGAAGTATCATAATCAAAACCCCAATTCATTAAAATTTCAAGGCATAGATAGGATACATGACCCCCAAAGAGGGGGAAACATAGAAAAATTGACATTACAACTCGAGACGCGATGGATCTATAGGCTGGGAGCATCCCGGCCTCCAGGCCTAAATGACATGTTTAGCTTTAAATCATTTTTATAATATAATAGCCGTGAACGGGTGATTGTGAAAATGTAAATAATGTATATAACTGTAAATAAGGAGAAAAGGGTTGGGGGGGGTCCTGGGGGTGTGGTGGGGGGGGTGCTGTACTTGAGAAAATGTGTGAATCGCATTATTAATTGTGAAACATAAATTATGAATTTCTTGATTACAAATATAAGTGTAAACCCTGGAGATTCAGGACCAGGAACCCTGGAGTGTGGGAGGGTGAGCCAGGAGCAGTGTTAGTCCCGTGTGTTTGTGCAATTTAAGCGCGAGAGAAGGTGTCAAAATGTAGGGGATATCCCTTTAAGTAAATAGAGCATACAAAATGCAACATAAAGTACAGATTAACAGACATTAAATACAAGCAGTGAAGTCACGAATTGTTTCAGAGGAAACGAGTGGCAAAAGTACAGTTATAAAGTGAGGAATTAGTGTGACACGGAGTCACAGTCATGTAACAGGCAGTGTATAAAGAAATGCAGGGATCCGGGCTCCGACAAAATGGCCCCCGGACCGCAATAGTGACACCTCATAGAGCGCTCGGAAAGGCTCCAACAAAATGGAGTCTCCAAGCGCAATAGAGGGCGGCCGGTGACGTCACATCCGGCACAGCTGCCGGATTGACGCTGCCTGCGCTCCGGAGCTTGGAGCGCGCACCGGCGCCGTCGGCGGATGCGGGCGGGGGGCGCGCTCCCGGCCCTGAAGCGCATAAAAGAGGCCGCCCGGGTGGCACCGCCTTACACCCCTAGACGAACGAGCAGTCTACACTCGGAGAGGATGACACAGGGCGGGCAGCCACCACAACAGCGCAGCACAACTCCGGGAATTTAAAGGTACAGCACCATAGAAATTGAATAATAACTAAAGCTCCAAAATAACCAATATGGGAATAATAAGGGGAATTTTTATTTACTCCTAGAAAGTGGCCAGTGACGGGTCAAGGGGACATCAAAAGCCTGAGTAAATCCGGGCGACATAATGGAGATACAACCTGGGGCATAAAGTAAGAAAAACCTGTTAAATTATCTGCAAGTCTGTAAAACACTCTCTTTAAAGTACTGTATCACTGAAGGACCCTATCTATTTCCAGGGTGACCTCGGACTGGATCTCTAGGGGAACTTACCACAATTGTAAACAAATGTTATGATTGAAAGTGATTTGATGAGATTCCCTTTGAAGGTACACATAATAAGGTTTTGAAAAACGACAAAAAACGTTTATGGTATATTGGATATTTATTGCTAACATAGTCCTAATATATCTTCCAATAAATTAGGGGCACTGAGGAAGCCAAATGCCAAAGGCGAAACATGTTTGCCCAGAGAGGGAAATCTGATCACCAGATGGAAGATAGTGAACATATGGGACTGTAAAATAATTGACATAATATGCGCTATGCATACATTTTGAAGAATATAATGAATTCAAATACAATTACATATGTATGTTAGCAATCATGACGTGTTTTTAATGTGAGCGGTGTTGTATCCGTGAATAAGCATATAACAATAAAATGTATATGAACTTTAAATGGTGAGGTCTTGGTCACAGGCTGCTCAGAATCATACCGGGGGAGGCCTAAACCCCGGAACCAGCAAGAATATATATAGGCTTGACCTTGTACCCGCTGGACAATATAATCACATGTTTTTAGGGTCGCACAATAAACCTATAAGTAGAGATTTTATTTTCTTATTCCCTTCTTCCCTGGCTCCTGAAGCCCGTCCTTCGGCCACAGAATGAGGCACAGGAGGCCTACAATCAGTCACACCAAAAGACCCGGGCCGTTGTAGAGAGGGCATTTGGGCTGCTCAAAACCCGCTTCCGGTGTTTGGACCATACCGGGGGGGCACTCCAATATGACCCCAACAGGGTCATTGACATTATACTGGCCTGTTCTGCATAACTTTGCCATCATGCTGCGTATGTGGTTCTGCCCCCCTCACCACCCAGCCAGGAGGCAGATGACTATTACACTGGCACACCTAGTGTCTCTGGCCAAGCAGTGCGGGCCAATGTCATTACCACATATTTTGCTTAAAATGTATTTTCTTGGTTTGTTGCTGTTATTTGGTTAGTTGCAATATGATTTTGCTTTGTGAAGGCCTTTGTCTTTTTTTTACCAAAAAGTAATGAGTTAATTGCTAAAAATTTGACACCTTATTTGAGCCTCATGCAGTTTATTTTTGCATGTTTGTTGGGAAAAACCTTAATTAATCTCAAAATATCACAAACATTAATGCATCAACAACAGCTAAAGTCACATTCAATATATTTTATTGAAATATGAACATTTTGAGTTGAAGGGCACTCGCAGACTTCATGTACATACATAGTAAAACAGAAATATACATTGGTGCAGACTCATGGCACCTAGCAATTGGCCATATCCAGGAGTTGTAAAGTAACGCACTCCAGGCCGAAGTTTCACCGCCCAATAACAAACATACATAGGGAGCAACCATTTGCAGGGGAATATTTGGCCAGTAATACATATGGCCACATACACACCCTCTCCTGCTTGGCCACATTTGCCACAGGCACAGGTGGAAAGCAGCCATACCTATGCCACATCCACGCCTGAAAGTTAGTGGGCCACCCAAACAACCCCCAGTCCTAATGCCAGTCCAGTCCAATCTTTGCCATGGTCAAATGTAGTAGTTTCACAGCCAAGAATGTCCCCCAATCTTGCCAACAAACAGGATGAGCCAGCCACAATTTCATTAGGCCCAAGCCTGCAGCATGCCAGCTTGAGCATCGGCTTCAGTGAGGCTTTAGCTCAGGCATTGGCTAGTGGGGTATGTCAGCACTCTAATGAGCTATATGGGCAACATTCAAAATCAAACAAGCAAAGGCATAAAAAAGGCAATCTTGGTAGCGCTCACCAGACAGGTTAACACAGTGGGGATGTTGAGGAAAGATGTGGAGCAGATACAGGTCAAATAGGTGTTAATATGGATGTTGGCCATCTGTCTATTGCTTTTTGTAACTTCCTCGCGCATGGCAGTGAAGTTATTATTTAAGGTGGCCATTTGATCAGACATCTGGCTGTTGCTCGTCCTAAATTCAGTCAGCATGGTTGTGAATGTATTATTGAATGTCTCTAATTGTGCAGTAAGCTGCTCTGTGGTTCTTTGAGTCACCTGCCGAAAGTAACGGCTGTCATGGCGCCACGCTGACTCCAGGATCGGCACGCGCCTCCCCTGGAAAACTGGTCTACGTTATTGACTACATCTACCAATTCCCCGGGTTTGAGCGCCTGCAGATGCTGGACCTCTAGGGCGAGCAAGAGTCCCAGATGTGCTCGGCAAAACCTCTGCAGCAGAGCTACCACTGGGGACTGTAGGCTCAGTCTCAGCCTGCTGCAGAGGATTTGGTGCAGTAGCATGCTGGGACAGTGGCAAATTAGGTTCCGGGGGGGTCAGTTCTGAAGGTCCCATCAAGCTGGCATCCTCCTCCTCCTCTATCTCCTGGATTTCATCCATCAATGTGTGGGTCTGTTGGGACATGTGAAAAAAAGTTTCAGTTTGGGCCCTAAATATATTTGTTATGCAAATTAGTCATGTGCATTCACATGCATCAGCAGTTTCATCAAAGTCCACTTACCCTATATATCTATTCCTGGATCCTAGGCAGCACGGAAGTAGACGGCGTGGTCAAACTGGAGGAGGCTTCCACACTTGCAGAGGCTGGATGCTGGGCTGGGTTTAAAAGTAAAAGGCATGTAAACACACAAAAATCCATTGATGATCTGGATTACAACATATGCTTGAAAAAACACGTGGGCAAGCAGGAATGCCAACTCCCCCAAGGTGACTTTCACTATGAATGTCAGTATCTCTTATATGTATGCCTCACCCTGTACATACACATTGGTCACCTTAAATACTACAAACATGCATGTACTGCATGTTATGAGGCTTAACACATCCCAAATGTGCCATTAGGGGCCCACAGTCAGCTTGCAAATAGCATTTGGCTTCAGAGTATGCTGGTGGGCATTCTTCCTATGTAGACCTTTCCCTGACCCCAGATCAAGTGTGTAAGACCAAAGCACAGCTACAACCCAAGTGGTATAAAGACAAAGAAGTAAGTGTTGTCTATGATTGACTAGATTCGCATAACAGGCAGTGCTTTGCTAAGATAAAGAGTTTAACCCTTTAAATGCCAGCCACGTAAAATGTACGTGGTTGCCCTGTAAAATTTACGTGCCTGGCATTTACCCCTGCTAGCGAAAAAAAAAAAAAAAAAACTTACCTGACCCCTTGTTGGATCCGGCCGGGTCTCCTCTTTAATTTGGTGCCATCCGATCCCCCAGGAGAGCCCCCGGAATAGGCCGCCCCCCCCCCCCCCCGCTTAACTGTAAAAAAAAAAAAAGAAAAAAAAAATGACATTCACTCCTGCTGTCCCACCTCTTCACCTGGGGGGCCTCCGATCCCCCCCCCCAGGACTTACGGATCTTTCATCCTCGATGGCGGCCGCCATCTTGCCGCTAAGCCCCGCCCCCTTGGACGTCAGCCCGGCCCCGATCTCCGGCTTCAGCCTTCTCAGCTGTCAGATGCCGGTGATCGGTGCCGGGGAAGGAGGTGGCAGGAGATCCTCTGATCTCCTGCCTCCCCCTTCTCTGGATGCCGATCACCGGCATCTGTCATCAGAGCGGCGAGGGACAAGAGCTTACAATCGGAGGTAAGTACAGTAAAAAATTTTTTTTGTTTTTTTTTAATAAAATACTTTTTATTAACGTGTGTTTTTTTTTTAACAGTTAACCCTTTGTGAGCTGGTAAGGGGTCCATGAGACCCCTTATACCAGTTCACAAGGCTCTGGGTCTGGCAAGTCACCTGCGGCTAGCGGGTGACTTGCCATTAACCCCCAGCCCCCCATTACCTGCCTCCCCAACGGCCGGGGGGGGGGCAGAAGGGCCCGGGAGGGGGGAACCTATGTCATTTTTTTTTTAATTAACCCTTTTGTGTTCTGTCATCCAGCAGCTATAAAAGGCTTCTGGCAAGTGAGCAGAAGCCAGTGATCGCTGAGGGACAGAGTGCTCCAGTATGGATGGGAGGTATTAAAAAATAAATAAATAAATAATAAAATATTTTTTCTCTTTGTGTGTCTGTGTTTTTTTTACATTTAACCCCTTGTGAACTGGTAAGGGGTCCATGAGACCCCTATACCAGTTCTCAAGGCTGGGGGGATGGCAAGTCACCTGCGCTAGCCGGTGACTTGCCATTAACCCCCGGCACCCCCATTACCTGTCTCCCCAAAGGCCAGGGGGGGCAGAAGAGCCCGTGGCCACGGGCTATGCGGGCTTGTAGCCTGCAGGGCCAGGGGCCACAAAAGCTGGACCCTGCGCCCTGTTCCTACAAGCCCTGCATAGCTGGTCCCGGGCTGGTTGCTTTGGGTAAGGGGGGCCCCGTGTCGTCTTTTTTTCTCGATTTAACCCTTTGTAGTGTGGATGGTAGTTGTATTTTATTTGTAAATGTTAAAAATTACTTGTTTCAGTTAGGGGGGTCTCCTGGGCAGGAACAGGGGGCTACCAATAAATATGTGGTACCGTTCTAATCGGTAGAAATGGGGCTTTCACATGCAATATGGTTTTCCCTAATAAAATATATTTTTTATTTAAAATAAAGGAGGCAATTTTCTAAAAAAAAATGTTTATTTATTTTTTTACTTAATAATAAATAAAATTAATAATAAATAAAATTTACAAACAAGACATTTCATGTTAAAGCCTAAACTCTGCTGCAAAATATATATATATATATATATATATATATGGTGGCTTGACATGGCCGAGTGAGGTCGCACGGAGACGGAGATCCGCACCATCTATCTGCTGAGCTGAGGCAAGAGAGCTGAGACCCACCTTTTACCCTCATGCCCAAGAGGGGGAAGCAGCGAGGACCGAGCGGAAGGGGGCAGGCCGGGCACCATACCGGCTCTATTTCGCTCCGGAGACACCGGGGCCCGAGGGACGGCCGCGGAGAAGATGGCGGAAGAGGAGCGCGCACGTGGGCGTGAGATCTCGGCGCGGCGGGGGTCTGCTGCCTCCGGTGTCCTGACCCCGGCTGGGGCTCTGCCAGACCTACAGGAGGAGCGTGTGGGGACACAGCGCTCGCGGTGTGGCCCGGATCGGGGCTGCCGCAGCGTCGGAGGCCGCATGCTGACAGTGTCAGCCGACGTACACAGCGGAGCAGACTGGCCGGACGGAGAAACCGGAGGATCCAAGGTTGGTCACTCGCCCCGATCCTCCCCCCCCCCCCGCCCACACCCCAGGGGCCATTCTCCTGGGGGAGGTGGCGCTTTGACTCCTGTTCCCATGGCTCCTGCTCAGGGGGACCCTGGGACCGGCTCTGCGGCCGCGCCACTGGGCCAACTCAGCCCTGACTCACCACCAAGGGGCCTGCTGCGGAGCATCCCGACCCCACGGACACGGGGACGGGTGCCCACCTCCCCACATGCTGCTGAGCTGCGGCCTGCCTCCAGCTACTTATCGGGCTCC
Organism: Gastrophryne carolinensis; assembly: GCA_027917425.1. Classification (NCBI taxonomy): domain Eukaryota; kingdom Metazoa; phylum Chordata; class Amphibia; order Anura; family Microhylidae; genus Gastrophryne; species Gastrophryne carolinensis. The sequence goes on from CM051234.1 coordinate 276,345,035, forward strand.
CCTTCCCCTCCCCTGAGCCCACAGTCGCCGTGGCGGATGCTGCCGGGGACCCCAAGTGCTGTCCATGCTGGACCCCCACCTCCCTTGGGGACTGACCTCACCGCGGACACCCTATGGGTTGGGGAGCCGCGGTTGTCCCCGGGGGGGCCCCAGGTGGGGCGTAGGAAAATGGACGTCCTGCTACAGAAGGGTTTAGCCACCCGAGAGGAGAGCTTTTATAGGGCTGCATCCTTTAGCCCGCCGCCGCCTGTGTCAAGTATCCCGGAGGCACTTCCTTCACAAGGCTCTCTTTCTTCCCTGCCGTTTGCCCAACTCTCCCATTCCATCGCGGAGGCAGTGAAGGTCAATATCGATGAGGCCCTGCGTGGGCTTCCAACGCGTGGTGATTTTGATGGATACATATCCAGGATGGAGGGCACCATCAAGAGAGAGCTGGCGGCACTCCAGGGTTCAGTTGCGGAAGTCACGGAAAGGATGGATGGGGTGGAGGCCTCGCATAGAGCCCTTGAGCAGCGTGTGGCGGATCTAGAGCAGCAACAAGATCGCAACAAACATCTCCTGTCAGATATCTTCTTGGCGCATGATGATGCGGAGAATAGGAGCCGTAGAAATAATTTGCGCCTCCGGGGCGTGCCTGAGTCAGTGGAGCCCCGAGACCTGTTGGAGACGGTTACTTCTATTTTCAATGAGCTTCTGGGCCTCCCCGAATCCAATCGCATAGAGATGGACCGAGTATACAGGGCGCTGGGTCCCCGGCCGCAAGATCCGAATCGTCCTCGGGACATTATTTGCCGCGTCCACTTTTTCAAGATTAAAGAGGAGATCCTACGCCGCGCATGGGACAGGGGCCCAGTTGCTTTCAAGGGCGCACAGGTGATCATTTTGCAAGACCTCTCGCAGAGAACTCCTCAGATGAGAAAGCTTCTGAAACCCTTGCTGGAAGCCGTCCAGAGGCAGGGTGCTTCCTACAGATGGGGCCACCCTTTTCAGCTGCTGGTGCGTAAGGGTGGAGACCTGTTTGTTCTTAAGGGACCTGGCCAGATGCCGGACTTGTTCCATTTTCTGGAGGTGGAGAGCGTGGACGTTCCGGACTGGACGGTTCCTGACCTGGCTGTGTACAATGGCCGGCTACCGTGGCGCCCGGAAGGTGGCCCTAGAGGCAACGGAGGCGGCATGAGAGGCCGCAGAAGATGAGGTTGAATTTGGTGGCGGCCCGGGCGGCGCCCCCTCCCGCTGGTGGCCTGATCTCATACTTGCACTGGCGGCGGCGGGGGTGCAACCGGGCTGGGGGTTGGGTGGGTGCCCGGGGAGGGGGACTTGTGGCTCCGTGCTCCGGGCCTGGCCCCCAGCCCCGGGCATCGGGGGTGGTCCCGGATCTGGGCCGTCCTTTCCCCTGTTACGCTATGCTGTTATGTTCAGAATTTGCTGTTTTATCTTTCGATGTCTATTGCCTGGGGTTGTGTTGAGGGACGATCCGGTCGATGCCCCCTCCCGCTCTTGGCCTGATCCCGTATTTGTACCGGTGCCACTTCTGACGGCGGCCCAGGGCTGGCGGCGGCGGGGGTGCCGTTGGGTCGGGGGCTGGGCGGCTGCCCGGGGGGAGGGAGCTGGTCGCTCCGTGTTTTGGGCCTGGCCCCTCGCCCCGGGCATCACCCCAGGCGTGGTCCCGGAGTTGGGCCCTTCTTTCCCCTATTATGCCAAACTGTCAAGCTGGGAATTTATTGTTCTACCTCTTAATGATCATTGCTTATACTGCTCCCTGGCAGGCCGGATGGATCTGCTTGGATCCTTGTCTTGCCCTCCATGGACGTCCTTCCCTGAAATACGGGCGTGTTGTGCTGCTGTGTGTGGTGTCGTTCTACTGCGGACTGTCAGCGCTTTGTTTGACAGGGCACTAGGCCCTCGGGACTATGACATGCCTCGCAGAGCAGCTACAATACTGGTGTGACTCCATACTCAATGTTTGCTTAGGTTTAGTCTTCCGCTCCCCCCCCCCCTATTTGGTGCACCCCTCTGGAGAAGTCCTCGGCCTTCTCCTGACGGGAATAGACCTTGCACTGGGCTTGTTGGCCCATGGTTTGGAGTTTTCCCCACTTAGTGCGCTTTAAAGTGGACCAACACCCAGGATTTTGACTATCCTGGGTTTTGGTCCACTTCAGGGGGGCACCCCGATTAGGGGTGCCCCGCTGTGTAAAACCCCCCAGAAACCCCCAAACTCACCTCACCACGCTCCCACGGACAAGCGGCGGACAAGGCAGCGCGTCCGCCGCCGCCTCCCGCGTGCCCCTCTGACAGTGCGCGCGCCCGCGCCGGCCATTCACAAACGGCCGGCGCGGGCGCGCGCACGGCTAGAGGAGTGCGCGGGAGGCGATCAGGTGAGTTCTTTTGGGGTTTTGGGGGGGTCCCTCACCGCGGGACATCCCGATCTCGGATGTCCCGCGGTGAGGGGGGTGATCGGCCTGGGATTCTTATAGATTCCCGGGCCGATCACCCATGGGTGACGGTCCACTTTAAAAGGCACCGGTTTCCTGTTGGACCACTAACTAGTCCATACCCCCACTCCTGTAACTGTTTGTCTATTTCTTAAACTTCCTGCTTGCACATCCCTGATACCCATCCCCTTTCTTCCTGTTTTGTTCCCTTTTGTTGCTTCCCTCCTGGTCGTAACTCCCTTTTCCCCTTGGCGTGTGGGACCGGGCGGACGGCGGGTGGCACCACTGCCCAGTAGTCTCCGGCTCTCCTCACCTCCCCTTCTCCTTTTGCAGATATGGCCCCTGTAAAGGTAGTGACCCTGAATGTGAAGGGGCTTAATACCCCGGAGAAGAGAACTATTTTGGGGCAGGAACTAAAGAGATGCAAAGCGCAAATTGTCTTCCTACAAGAGACACATTTCAAGCGCGATTCCGCGCCTAGACTCTGTAGTAAACAGTTCCCCCAGGCTTTCACCAGCTGCGCTGCAGACGCTAAGAAAAAGGGGGTGGCGATCCTGATTGCCAAAGATGTCCCCTTCTTGCTGAGGGAGGTCTGGAGGGACGAATCGGGGCGAGTGGTGCTGGCTAAAGGGCTGATTAACCAGAAAATGTATACATTAGCCTCTATATACGCCCCCAACCAGGGACAGATACAATTCTTGAAGCACACCCTGGATAAAATTGAGAGATTCAAGGAGGGAGAGGTCATTCTGGGGGGGATTTCAACCTGACTTTGGAACCACTCCTGGACTCCTCAGCGGGGAAGTCAGCGCTTTCGCACTTGGCCTTGCGATCTTTGAAGAAGGCATTGCATGGGATGCAGCTGGTGGACGCCTGGCGGGCCAGGAACCCCGGGTCGAGGGATTATTCTTTCTATTCACATGTACACGGGACGTATTCCAGGCTAGACTACATATGGGTATCACACAGCCTATTAGGCCTGGCCACTGGGGATGGGATATATCCCACCTCCTTTTCAGATCACGCCCCAGTGTTTCTTGACCTCGAGCTTGTGGACAGACCTCCTCCCTCCTCCACGTGGAGATTGAATGAGTCTCTCCTTAAGGACGAGGTGGTGGCTCAGGCTGTGAAGGAGGGCCTAGAGTCCTACTTCAGAGCCAATGATAACGGAGAGGTCTCACTACTCACATTATGGGAGGCGCATAAGAGCGTGATTAGGGGCCTCCTGATTAGCCACGGGGCGAGGCTCAAGAGAGAAAGGCTGGCCCAAATAGCGAAGCTTGCTGATAAGGTTCGCGGTCTGGAACTATCCCACAAGCAAACTGAAGCAGCGAAGGTGCTTGGGGAACTAACCCAAACCAGAGAGGCACTTAACGCCCTTTTACGACAGAAAGCTAAACACGTCATTAGGAGGTGCAAACGCACCTATTATGAGTATGGGAACAAGAGCAGCGCTCTGTTAGCTAGGGCCCTCAGGCAACAACAATCCCAGAATTTCATTCCTGAAATTCTCGGCAGTGATCAGCAACCCCGCGGCATACCACGGAGGGGATAGCAGATGCATTCAGGGCATATTACTCAGGCTTGTACAACCTTAGTAGTGGGGCCCCGACGCAGTCACAACTGAATAGAATTGAGGAATATATCAAGGGATCGGGCATGCCTCAAGTGGCGGAAGAGGTCTCGGCCCCCTTGGAAGACCCGATTGAGTTGATGGAGGCGCTTAAGTAAACCCCGTCGGGGAAGGCCCCGGGGCCCGATGGCTATTCGGTCCAATATTATAAAGCTTTAATTTCTATCCTTGGCCCCCATATGGTTAGGGCCTGGAACACCATTACGGACCTGGATGCGCCGGGTACCTTCTCAGGCAGGGACCTTGAAGCTCACATCTCGGTCTTACATAAAGCGGGGAAGGATCCTCAGTCGTGCAGGAGCTACCGCCCTGTCTTCCTCCTCAACACCGACCTGAAGCTATACGCGATCTTGGCCAATAGATTGGCCCTGGTGGTGGCCCAGGTGGTCCATTTGGACCAAACGAGTTTTGTGTTGGGAAGGGAGGCCAGGGATAACGTGGTCCGGGTGCTTAGTATCATACACTCCGCGCAGGCCTCGGGGACGCCATTGATGGTTTTATCTACGGACGCGGAGAAGGCCTTCGATAGAGTGGGATGGCCTTTTTTGCTTGAAACCCTTAGACATATGGGCCTAGGGGATAACATCAGGAAACGCATTGAAGCCTTGTACACGGTACCTAGCGCGAGAGTTAAAGTAAATGGCTATCTCTCCGCCCCATTGCCAATTAGTAATGGAACCCGCCAGGGCTGCCCTCTGTCGCCACTGTTGTTCGCCCTGACTTTGGAAAATGTAAAATTAGGGAGAACGTGGACGTGGGGGGACTGAACGTTGGTGGCGGCATCCATAAGGTTGCCGCTTATGCAGATGACCTCTTGTTCTTCATCACAAATCCCGCGGTCTCTGTCCCTGTGTTAATGAAGGAGCTTGAAGCATTTGGGAGGCTATCCTTTTTTAAAATTAACTTCGAGAAGTCTGAAGCAATGAACATCTCTCTCCCTGGAGACACGGCCAGGATTGTTCAACAGGCATTTTCTTTTAAATGGGCCAAGGGCTCCATAGCGTATCTTGGCGCGCGGCTGCCAAATCCCCTTGACGAACATTTTTGCCTTGAACTTCCTACCCCTGTCTCAGAGAACTAAGTCCGACCTAGATAAATGGGACTCCCCTACCTTTTCATGGATGGGCAGGGTGAACATAATTAAAATGTCGATCCTGCCAAAATTGCTGTATCTGTTTCAAGCCCTCCCGATACCTACTCGCTTCTTCAGGGACCTGGAGAAAGTTTTAATGGGATTTGTGTGGCAGAAGAAGAAGGCCAGGCTCCGCCGTCAGGTATTACTCAAACCCAAACACCTGGGTGGTATGGCGATGCCGGATGTCCGGTCGTATTGGGTGGCCTCCCATCTACAAAGAATATGTGAATGGCACACGTGCGGGGAGACGAAGAGATGGGTCCAGCTTGAGCACTCCCTAGCCCCTGCACCCTTGGATGTCTCTGCCTGGAACAGGGAGACTCTGGTGCCAGCTCTGAGATCTCACCCCACTGTAGAGGCCACTCTGGATGTCCTATGGGGCTCTAGGGAACGTCTGGGTGTCTCCCCCTGGCCCTCCCCCATGGTGGCTTTATTGGACAACCCACAGCTCATGCCTGATTGCACTAGAAGGGACCTTAGAGAATGGGGGAAGATAGGCCAGTTAAGAGGAGGTGACCTGTTGTCTGAGGGGGGCTGGGTTGCGTTGGAAGAACTGAGGACTAAATTTGAGAACGGGAAATTAGACCCCTGGACACTCCTGCGACTTCAATCGGTACTATCTAAAATAGGCTTTTGCAGGGAGAAATCCAGAAATCATACAGATTTTGAGAAGCTCTGTTTGACGGGGCAGCCGCAGCCCCATCTGATCTCTTTCTTGTACTCACTCCTCATCCGAGAGGAAGTGTCCCCACCTGCTTTTTGGGGGGAGTGGGAGTCGGACTTGGGTAGGCCCTTGGGTGAGAAGGAGAGGACCAAGATAGCTACCTTGACACATAAATCCTCGGTGTCCACGAGAATCCAGGAAGTCAATTATAAATTGCTGACTCGCTGGTATTATACCCCTGACAGGTTGGGCAAGATGTATGGCACGGTGGACACGAGCTGCTGGAGGTGCGGAGGGGAACGAGGGACCCTATTCCATTTGTTCTGGCAATGTACCAGAATCCGGGAGTATTGGGAGGCGGTACTGTGCATTGTGACACAGCTGACAGGGGCACAGTTACAGGGGGACCCGGCGCAGGTCCTGCTCCACTCCACGAAGTCCCCATTAGGGAAATATAAAAAAACATTGCTGAACCACTTGTTGAATGCTGCCAAACAGGTTATACCCATATTCTGGAAGCAGAAGAGGGTTCCCTCAGTTAGGGATTGGGTGACGAAGGTTATGCACGTTAAAGAAATGGAGGATTTAACTTTAGCTCTTCATGACAGGGATGAGCAATATAAAGTTACTTGGCTCCCCTGGCTGATTTTTGAGGAATCGGCAGAGTTCCGCAATCTGTTTAAGTGATTGCCTTGATGCAGTGTCCGTTGTGGCACCCCTCGTAGTATCGCACCACTCGAACGGGATGTGTCTTGCCCCTCCTGCGTGGGGTTTGACCTGGACGGTTGTTGGGCGTTACTCGACCCGGGGCCCTGTCCCACGCGCCATACCTACCTATTTCCCGCCTTCCCCCGTTCCCCCCCCTCTTTTCTTCTCCTCCCCCCTCCTCCCTCCCCCCTTTTTATCCTTTGTCTTCCCACTTTCTTCCTGTCCCCCTAGTACATCTTGTCCTTCTTCCCTGGGGAGGGCTTGTGACTATACTCGATACGAGAGAACTGAATCCGTTCTTGCTTGAAGGTTCTGAGGCGAAGTATACCTACGGAAGTGGTGATGTGGCGGGATAGCCTGGCGGGTGGACACCGGACGGCTTTTGCCGTGTGGTGCTCCCCCGCCTTGCGGCCTCTAGTAGTCGGTAATCACACCATACTGCATTATGTAATGTTGTTTGTTTTCATTATTCGACTGTGATCTGCTACCTCTGTTATATTATGATATTGATCTTCATGAGCCTCCCCGCTCCCATCGTGCTTTCTGTACTGTTGACCCCACTGTATGTATGTATGTATGTTATATAACTGCAAAATCTTTAAATAAAGAATATTAAAAAAAAAAAAATATATATATATATATATATATATATATATATATATATATATATAATTTTCCTGAAAATTCCAGCAAAAATGTCGCAAAACATGGCGCAAAATGGGGAAAAATGACCTGTCAACAGAGGGTGACAAAATCTCAAGTAGGCTGGCAATTAAAAGGGTTAATAGTACCTCTGCATGTTGGGTATTGTTCTGTTTGGGGGACCTTGCACTTGCAGATTTAGCTTGTTTTTTCTTGTTTGCATATTTATATTTTAGGAAAAGGTGTTTTTTATTCAGCTTTTTTATACATTTTTTTAGGGAAACCCTGCGCAACCAAAGAATTCTTTGAGGGATCAATTCCAGAAAGATGAGCCAACTACAACAAGCTGGGTACGCTTAGAAAGCTTAACATGTGTACTTTCAGGGAATATATGGTTTATGGGGGATATTCCAAATGTAAAGGGTTGTTTTGGTTGAAAAATTGCAAGGTGCACACTTTGTCTGCAGAGCTGAAATTTTCAAGAAAAATTACCGTTATGCTCATGCTTTACTTTGGGGTGTTTGGCAACTCTTCCCTTGACAGTAGCTATGCATGTTGGGTATCGTTCTGTTCGGGGGATGTTGCTTTTTCAGGTTATACTTGTTTTTTCTTGTTTGTATATAGTTTTTTTAGGAAAATGTGGCTTTGATTCTGCTTTTTTATCCTTTTTTAGGGAAACTCTTTGCAACTAAAGAATACATTGAGGGATTACTTCTAGAAAACTGTGGCCACATCAACAAGCCTGGTACAAATAGAAAGCCTGAGGTGTGTACTTCCAGAGAATATATAGTTTGTGGGGGATATTTCAAATGTAAAGGGTTGTTTTTCTGGAAAAACTGCAAGGTGCGCATAGCGCATATCACAGTTGTATTTTTTCTGAAAATCCCCTAAAGCTCTGTTTCAGTTTTGGGGAGTCTCCTGGGCATGAAAGGGTGTCTACCTATACATATGTGGTACCGCTGTAACCGGGAGAAATTGGGATTTCACACGCAATAAGATTTTATTGACAAACTTACATTTTTTATTACAAAAAAACACTACAAATTGTAAAAAATAGATTTTTTTTTATTTTTTTGCACATATTTCGCCAAAAAATATTGAGAATACACCTAAAAATTACAAACAAGACATTTCATGTTAACCCTTTAACCGCCAGCCTACCTTGAGATTTTGTCACCCTTTGTTGCCAGACCATTTTGCACTATTTTGCGCTCCCCATGTTCAACAGTGATTTTTGAAGGGATTTCCCAGTATTTCCCTGGAAAATTATATATTGTTTTTTTCAGCACAGTCTGGGCTTTAACATGAAGTGTCTTGTTAGTAAGATTGTTAGTGTTTTTTAAATATTTTTGTGGATAATATGTTAAAAAAACCCAAAAAAAAAATTTTTTTACAATTTGTTGTACGTTTTCTTAATAAAACATACAAGTTGTTCCAGAAAATCATATTGTGTGTAAAAGCCTTATTTCTCCCGATTGCAACAGTACCACATATGTATTGGTAGACATCCTTTCCTGCCCAGCAGACACGTAAAACTGAAAATAGCGACTGAGCCAATTTTCAAAGAAAATACAACCATTTTGCTCTCCTTGCGCTTTTTCAACCAAAACACCACTTTTCAGTTAAAATACCCCCCACAAACCATATGTTCCCTGAAAGTACACACCTCAAGCGTTCTAGGCGTACCAGGGTTGGTGTTGTAGCTGCAGCTTTTCGGACACCAGACTTCCCGAAACCAACTTGTTGTCCCGGATTTCCATAAAAAAATATCAAAAATGCAGCATTAAGACCAAATAATTCTCTAAAAACATGCGCTAAGCAAAAAAAACTAACCAAATCTGAAACGGCAAGGTCTTCTGAATGGAACAATACCCAACATGCATAGCTACCTGCAAGGGTAGGGTTGCCAATTACCCCAAAGCAAAGCGTATGCATAAGGGGCATTTCACGTAAAATTTCCTGCTCTGCAGACAAAGTGCGCACCTTGCGCATTTTCAACTAAAACAATACTTTTCAGTTAAAATACCCCCCACAAACCATATGTTCCCTGAAAGTACACACCTCAAGCGTTCTAGGCGTACCAAGGTTGGTGTGGTAGCTGCAGCTTTTCGGACACCAGACTTCCCGAAACCAACTTGTTGTCCCGGATTTCCATAAAAAAATATCAAAATTGCAGCATTAAGACCAAATATTTCTCTAAAAACATGCGCTAACCAAAAAAAACTAACCAAATCTGAAACGCCAAGGTCTTCTGAACGGAACAATACCCAACATGCATAGCTACCTGCAAGGGTAGGGTTGCCAATTACCCCAAAGCAAAGCGTATGCATAAGGGGCATTTCACGTAAAATTTCCTGCTCTGCAGACAAAGTGCGCACCTTGCGCATTTTCAACTAAAACAATACTTTTCAGTTAAAATACCCCCCACAAACCATATGTTCCCTGAAAGTACACACCTCAAGCGTTCCAGGCGTACCAGGGTTGGTGTTGTAGCTGCAGCTTTTCGGACACCAGACTTCCCAAAACCAACTTGTTGTCCCGGATTTCCCTAAAAAAATATCAAAAATGCAGCATTAAGACCAAATATTTCTCTAAAAACATGCGCTAACCAAAAAAAACTAACCAAATCTGAAACGGCAAGGTCTTCTGAACGGAACAATACCCAACATGCATAGCTACCTGCAAGGGTAGGGTTGCCAATTACCCCAAAGCAAAGCGTATGCATAAGGGGCATTTCACGTAAAATTTCCTGCTCTGCAGACAAAGTGCGCACCTTGCGCATTTTCAACTAAAACACCACTTTTCAGTTAAAATACCCCCCACAAACCATATGTTCCCTGAAAGTACACACCTCAAGCGTTCTAGGCGTACCAGGGTTGGTGTTGTAGCTGCAGCTTTTCGGACACCAGACTTCCCGAAACCAACTTGTTGTCCCGGATTTCCATAAAAAAATATCAAAATTGCAGCATTAAGACCAAATATTTCTCTAAAAACATGCGCTAACCAAAAAAATCTAACCAAATCTGAAACGGCAAGGTCTTCTGAACGGAACAATACCCAACATGCATAGCTACCTGCAAGGGTAGGGTTGCCAATTACCCCAAAGCAAAGCGTATGCATAAGGGGCATTTCACGTAAAATTTCCTGCTCTGCAGACAAAGTGCGCACCTTGCGCATTTTCAACTAAAACAATACTTTTCAGTTAAAATACCCCCCACAAACCATATGTTCCCTGAAAGTACACACCTCAAGCGTTCTAGGCGTACCAGGGTTGGTGTTGTAGCTGCAGCTTTTCGGACACCAGACTTCCCAAAACCAACTTGTTGTCCCGGATTTCCCTAAAAAAATATCAAAAATGCAGCATTAAGACCAAATATTTCTCTAAAAACATGCGCTAACCAAAAAAAACTAACCAAATCTGAAACGGCAAGGTCTTCTGAACGGAACAATACCCAACATGCATAGCTACCTGCAAGGGTAGGGTTGCCAATTACCCCAAAGCAAAGCGTATGCATAAGGGGCATTTCACGTAAAATTTCCTGCTCTGCAGACAAAGTGCGCACCTTGCGCATTTTCAACTAAAACACCACTTTTCAGTTAAAATACCCCCCACAAACCATATGTTCCCTGAAAGTACACACCTCAAGCGTTCTAGGCGTACCAGGGTTGGTGTTGTAGCTGCAGCTTTTCGGACACCAGACTTCCCGAAACCAACTTGTTGTCCCGGATTTCCATAAAAAAATATCAAAATTGCAGCATTAAGACCAAATATTTCTCTAAAAACATGCGCTAACCAAAAAAATCTAACCAAATCTGAAACGGCAAGGTCTTCTGAACGGAACAATACCCAACATGCATAGCTACCTGCAAGGGTAGGGTTGCCAATTACCCCAAAGCAAAGCGTATGCATAAGGGGCATTTCACGTAAAATTTCCTGCTCTGCAGACAAAGTGCGCACCTTGCGCATTTTCAACTAAAACAATACTTTTCAGTTAAAATACCCCCCACAAACCATATGTTCCCTGAAAGTACACACCTCAAGCGTTCTAGGCGTACCAGGGTTGGTGTTGTAGCTGCAGCTTTTCGGACACCAGACTTCCCAAAACCAACTTGTTGTCCCGGATTTCCCTAAAAAAATATCAAAAATGCAGCATTAAGACCAAATATTTCTCTAAAAACATGCGCTAACCAAAAAAAACTAACCAAATCTGAAACGGCAAGGTCTTCTGAACGGAACAATACCCAACATGCATAGCTACCTGCAAGGGTAGGGTTGCCAATTACCCCAAAGCAAAGCGTATGCATAAGGGGCATTTCACGTAAAATTTCCTGCTCTGCAGACAAAGTGCGCACCTTGCGCATTTTCAACTAAAACAATACTTTTCAGTTAAAATACCCCCCACAAACCATATGTTCCCTGAAAGTACACACCTCAAGCGTTCTAGGCGTACCAGGGTTGGTGTTGTAGCTGCAGCTTTTCGGACACCAGACTTCCCAAAACCAACTTGTTGTCCCGGATTTCCCTAAAAAAATATCAAAAATGCAGCATTAAGACCAAATATTTCTCTAAAAACATGCGCTAACCAAAAAAAACTAACCAAATCTGAAACGGCAAGGTCTTCTGAACGGAACAATACCCAACATGCATAGCTACCTGCAAGGGTAGGGTTGCCAATTACCCCAAAGCAAAGCGTATGCATAAGGGGCATTTCACGTAAAATTTCCTGCTCTGCAGACAAAGTGCGCACCTTGCGCATTTTCAACTAAAACACCACTTTTCAGTTAAAATACCCCCCACAAACCATATGTTCCCTGAAAGTACACACCTCAAGCGTTCTAGGCGTACCAGGGTTGGTGTTGTAGCTGCAGCTTTTCGGACACCAGACTTCCCGAAACCAACTTGTTGTCCCGGATTTCCATAAAAAAATATCAAAATTGCAGCATTAAGACCAAATATTTCTCTAAAAACATGCGCTAACCAAAAAAATCTAACCAAATCTGAAACGGCAAGGTCTTCTGAACGGAACAATACCCAACATGCATAGCTACCTGCAAGGGTAGGGTTGCCAATTACCCCAAAGCAAAGCGTATGCATAAGGGGCATTTCACGTAAAATTTCCTGCTCTGCAGACAAAGTGCGCACCTTGCGCATTTTCAACTAAAACAATACTTTTCAGTTAAAATACCCCCCACAAACCATATGTTCCCTGAAAGTACACACCTCAAGCGTTCTAGGCGTACCAGGGTTGGTGTTGTAGCTGCAGCTTTTCGGACACCAGACTTCCCAAAACCAACTTGTTGTCCCGGATTTCCCTAAAAAAATATCAAAAATGCAGCATTAAGACCAAATATTTCTCTAAAAACATGCGCTAACCAAAAAAAACTAACCAAATCTGAAACGGCAAGGTCTTCTGAACGGAACAATACCCAACATGCATAGCTACCTGCAAGGGTAGGGTTGCCAATTACCCCAAAGCAAAGCGTATGCATAAGGGGCATTTCACGTAAAATTTCCTGCTCTGCAGACAAAGTGCGCACCTTGCGCATTTTCAACTAAAACACCACTTTTCAGTTAAAATACCCCCCACAAACCATATGTTCCCTGAAAGTACACACCTCAAGCGTTCTAGGCGTACCAGGGTTGGTGTTGTAGCTGCAGCTTTTCGGACACCAGACTTCCCGAAACCAACTTGTTGTCCCGGATTTCCATAAAAAAATATCAAAATTGCAGCATTAAGACCAAATATTTCTCTAAAAACATGCGCTAACCAAAAAAATCTAACCAAATCTGAAACGGCAAGGTCTTCTGAACGGAACAATACCCAACATGCATAGCTACCTGCAAGGGTAGGGTTGCCAATTACCCCAAAGCAAAGCGTATGCATAAGGGGCATTTCACGTAAAATTTCCTGCTCTGCAGACAAAGTGCGCACCTTGCGCATTTTCAACTAAAACAATACTTTTCAGTTAAAATACCCCCCACAAACCATATGTTCCCTGAAAGTACACACCTCAAGCGTTCTAGGCGTACCAGGGTTGGTGTTGTAGCTGCAGCTTTTCGGACACCAGACTTCCCAAAACCAACTTGTTGTCCCGGATTTCCCTAAAAAAATATCAAAAATGCAGCATTAAGACCAAATATTTCTCTAAAAACATGCGCTAACCAAAAAAAACTAACCAAATCTGAAACGGCAAGGTCTTCTGAACGGAACAATACCCAACATGCATAGCTACCTGCAAGGGTAGGGTTGCCAATTACCCCAAAGCAAAGCGTATGCATAAGGGGCATTTCACGTAAAATTTCCTGCTCTGCAGACAAAGTGCGCACCTTGCGCATTTTCAACTAAAACACCACTTTTCAGTTAAAATACCCCCCACAAACCATATGTTCCCTGAAAGTACACACCTCAAGCGTTCTAGGCGTACCAGGGTTGGTGTTGTAGCTGCAGCTTTTCGGACACCAGACTTCCCGAAACCAACTTGTTGTCCCGGATTTCCATAAAAAAATATCAAAATTGCAGCATTAAGACCAAATATTTCTCTAAAAACATGCGCTAACCAAAAAAATCTAACCAAATCTGAAACGGCAAGGTCTTCTGAACGGAACAATACCCAACATGCATAGCTACCTGCAAGGGTAGGGTTGCCAATTACCCCAAAGCAAAGCGTATGCATAAGGGGCATTTCACGTAAAATTTCCTGCTCTGCAGACAAAGTGCGCACCTTGCGCATTTTCAACTAAAACAATACTTTTCAGTTAAAATACCCCCCACAAACCATATGTTCCCTGAAAGTACACACCTCAAGCGTTCTAGGCGTACCAGGGTTGGTGTTGTAGCTGCAGCTTTTCGGACACCAGACTTCCCAAAACCAACTTGTTGTCCCGGATTTCCCTAAAAAAATATCAAAAATGCAGCATTAAGACCAAATATTTCTCTAAAAACATGCGCTAACCAAAAAAAACTAACCAAATCTGAAACGGCAAGGTCTTCTGAACAGAACAATACCCAACATGCATAGCTACCTGCAAGGGTAGGGTTGCCAATTACCCCAAAGCAAAGCGTATGCATAAGGGGCATTTCACGTAAAATTTCCTGCTCTGCAGACAAAGTGCGCACCTTGCGCATTTTCAACTAAAACACCACTTTTCAGTTAAAATACCCCCCACAAACCATATGTTCCCTGAAAGTACACACCTCAAGCGTTCTAGGCGTACCAGGGTTGGTGTTGTAGCTGCAGCTTTTCGGACACCAGACTTCCCAAAACCAACTTGTTGTCCCGGATTTACCTAAAAAAATATCAAAAATGCAGCATTAAGACCAAATATTTCTCTAAAAACATGCGCTAACCAAAAAAAAACTAACCAAATCTGAAACGGCAAGGTCTTCTGAACGGAACAATACCCAACATGCATAGCTACCTGCAAGGGTAGGGTTGCCAATTACCCCAAAGCAAAGCGTATGCATAAGGGGCATTTCACGTAAAATTTCCTGCTCTGCAGACAAAGTGCGCACCTTGCGCATTTTCAACTAAAACACCACTTTTCAGTTAAAATACCCCCCACAAACCATATGTTTCCTGAAAGTACACACCTCAAGCGTTCTAGGCGTACCAGGGTTGGTGTTGTAGCTGCAGCTTTTCGGACACCAGACTTCCCAAAACCAACTTGTTGTCCCGGATTTACCTAAAAAAATATAAAAAATGCAGCATTAAGACCAAATATTTCTCTAAAAACATGCGCTAACCAAAAAAAACTAACCAAATCTGAAACGGCAAGGTCTTCTGAACAGAACAATACCCAACATGCATAGCTACCTGCAAGGGTAGGGTTGCCAATTACCCCAAAGCAAAGCGTATGCATAAGGGGCATTTCACGTAAAATTTCCTGCTCTGCAGACAAAGTGCGCACCTTGCGCATTTTCAACTAAAACACCACTTTTCAGTTAAAATACCCCCCACAAACCATATGTTTCCTGAAAGTACACACCTCAAGCGTTCTAGGCGTACCAGGGTTGGTGTTGTAGCTGCAGCTTTTCGGACACCAGACTTCCCAAAACCAACTTGTTGTCCCGGATTTCCCTAAAAAAATATCAAAAATGCAGCATTAAGACCAAATATTTCTCTAAAAACATGCGCTAACCAAAAAAAACTAACCAAATCTGAAACGGCAAGGTCTTCTGAACGGAACAATACCCAACATGCATAGCTACCTGCAAGGGTAGGGTTGCCAATTACCCCAAAGCAAAGCGTATGCATAAGGGGCATTTCACGTAAAATTTCCTGCTCTGCAGACAAAGTGCGCACCTTGCGCATTTTCAACTAAAACACCACTTTTCAGTTAAAATACCCCCCACAAACCATATGTTTCCTGAAAGTACACACCTCAAGCGTTCTAGGCGTACCAGGGTTGGTGTTGTAGCTGCAGCTTTTCGGACACCAGACTTCCCAAAACCAACTTGTTGTCCCGGATTTACCTAAAAAAATATAAAAAATGCAGCATTAAGACCAAATATTTCTCTAAAAACATGCGCTAACCAAAAAAAACTAACCAAATCTGAAACGGCAAGGTCTTCTGAACAGAACAATACCCAACATGCATAGCTACCTGCAAGGGTAGGGTTGCCAATTACCCCAAAGCAAAGTGTATGCATAAGGGGCATTTCACGTAAAATTTCCTGCTCTGCAGACAAAGTGCGCACCTTGCGCATTTTCAACTAAAACATCACTTTTCAGTTAAAATACCCCCCACAAACCATACGTTCCCTAAAAGTACATACCTCAAGCGTTCTAGGCGTACCAGGCTTGAAAACTTTGGCCACTGGAACAACACATTAACGGGTTTCACGTGTTTCCACATTTTACCCAAAAAATCTATATGCAAACAGGAATTAAAAGTTAAATCTGAAACAGCAGGGAACGCCGAACCGGACGATACCCAAAAGAACACCTCAAAGTAAAGCATGCGCTATGAAAGCGCACAAAACAGACCTTTACATTTCTTAATAGTACAAACAGCTGCAATGAGGATTAGACTTGTGAGGTGCAGATAGGCTACATTAGCTGTGGCATCAGATTATAAGATCAGTGAACCGGGTCAGGTATTACAATGGTGAAAATGGGGGCTCACGTTTTAATCATCATGCTCCACAAGTAACCGGCTGCTCCTCCTCCAGTACATCCCATTGCATCTGTAAGCACATCAAAAGAAATGAAAAGGAAAAGAAAACACATTGACAACAAAAAACCTACAGTCTAAACTTACAGAAAAATTAACCCAGTACTAATTAGTAGTTTAACTGGGTGTGGTATGCTTCAAAGCAATGTTCGAAGCATAAACCAGGTTGGCTGGGGCAAGTCGGGCAGTAGTACCGCACATCCTTTCTAATGCCATGGCTTCTACATACCCTACAAGCCTTCTGGGGATACTTTTTACCACCCATGTCGGGAATGCACTTTATAAAGTGCTTCCCCACTAACCTAGCCTGGTTGTCATTAGCTGACATTTCTGGGGCCTCCTCAGTATCCCCAAACAACAGAGCAGGAAGTACACTACGCTATACTTTTAGCCAGCATGCGCCATTGAATTGGCAGTAAGGTACATGGGTGGCAGGTGCGCGTCAGGCCTGGCTCACCCAGTGAACACCTGTGTGTAGACGGGGGGAGCGATAGGGGAGCCGCTAATGAGGGGGAATGGAGGTGGCCATGGGGGGGTGCAGGCTCATGATCACCAATCACATGGCAACCAGAAATCAGCCAGAGCTCCGCTCGACACCCCCCCCCCCCCCATTTCTGCCTCCTCACCCACCACCATCGTCGGCTGCACCCAGGAGAGAGCGGGGCCCGGCGCATACCTGCCATCGCCCCCCCGATAAATACTCATTTATAAATATTATTAATTAGAACACACCAGTGCCAAAACACATTACAGCATAAATTCATAAATTCATAAAATATAACAGCATAAAATGGAGGCAGCAAGTTACTCTGCAAAACAGAACACAGTAGTACATCTCATAGTAATGAGATCCATTCACAAAAAACAGCGATCTCAGGTAGAACACCGTTTTTGGTGAATGAATGTCATTACTATGGTCTCCTACGGCCACCCACCCCTCAAAAACCTGCCCAGATCACCTTCCCCACACAGCCACTTAACGCACATCGCCGGCGCCCACGTGATCAGATTGGGGAGATTGGGGGGTATAGATGTGGCTAGGGGGACCAGGCAGGGCTGGCACCAGCACCCGGCAAACCACCCAGCATGGCATAAAAAACTGCTCACCCCGCTACTACGGCGCATGTGCGGGCACTCGGCCAATCAGCACCCTCAGAGCAGCTGTAGTATGCACGTCCAAGGGATGGACAACCACAGCGGCTCTGAGAACGTTGACGGCCGCATCTCCCGCTTCCCTCTAACAGGGAGCGCGCCCGCACCAACCATTCAAACAGCTGGCGTGGGCACTGCTAGAGAGAAGTGCAAGATGCGGCCCACGCATGCGCCGTTGGAATGGGAGTAAGGTAAGGTGAATGGGGCGTTCTGGGGGGTTTCACACAGTGGGGCATCCCAATTTGGGATGCCCCCCGGGGAGGGATCTGATCGGCCCAGGAATCTTATAGATTGAGACCGATTGGTCGGGGAGCAGATCAGATTTGGAGACACAGATCATTTGGTGGCAGATCAGATTTGGAGTCTGTGTCTCCAAATCTGATCTGCCACCAAATGATGTGTGTCTCCAAATCTGATCTGCTCCCCGACCAGTCTGTCTCAAAATCTGATCTGCTCCCCCAGATCACCCGCTCACCACACCATCGCTACATTGCCACATTACCCCATCACCCCATTGCCAAATCGCCACATTGCCCAATCGCCACATTGCCAAATCGCCACATCACCCCATCGCCACATTGCCAAATCGCCACATTACCCCATCGCCACATTACCCCATCGCCACATTACCCCATCGCCACATTGCCAAATCGCCACATTGCCAAATCGCCACATTACCCCATCGCCACATTACCAAATCGCCACATTGCCAAATCGCCACATTACCCCATCGCCACATTACCCCATCGCCACATTGCCAAATCGCCACATTACCCCATCGCCACATTACCCCATCGCCACATTGCCAAATCGCCACATTGCCAAATCGCCACATTGCCCAATCGCCACATTGCCAAATCGCCACATTGCCAAATCGCCACATTGCCAAATCGCCACATTGCCAAATCGCCACATTGCCAAATCGCCACATTACCCCATCGCCACATTACCCCATCGCCACATTACCCCATCGCCACATTGCCAAATCGCCACATTACCCCATCGCCACATTGCCAAATCGCCACATTGCCAAATCGCCACATTGCCAAATCGCCACATTGCCCAATCGCCACATTGCCAAATCGCCACATCACCCCATCGCCACATTGCCAAATCGCCACATTACCCCATCGCCACATTACCCCATCGCCACATTACCCCATCGCCACATTGCCAAATCGCCACATTACCCCATCGCCACATTACCCCATCGCCACATTACCAAATCGCCACATTACCCCATCGCCACATTACCCCATCGCCACATTACCAAATCGCCACATTGCCAAATCGCCACATTACCCCATCACCCCATTGCCAAATCGCCACATTGCCCAATCGCCACATTGCCAAATCGCCACATCACCCCATCGCCACATTGCCAAATCGCCACATTACCCCATCGCCACATTACCCCATCGCCACATTACCCCATCGCCACATTGCCAAATCGCCACATTGCCAAATCGCCACATTGCCCCATCGCCACATTACCCCATCGCCACATTGCCAAATCGCCACATTACCCCATCGCCACATTACCCCATCGCCACATTGCCAAATCGCCACATTACCCCATCGCCACATTACCCCATCGCCACATTGCCAAATCGCCACATTGCCAAATCGCCACATTGCCAAATCGCCACATTGCCAAATCGCCACATTGCCAAATCGCCACATTACCCCATCGCCACATTACCCCATCGCCACATTACCCCATCGCCACATTACCCCATCGCCACATTACCCCATCGCCACATTACCCCATCGCCACATTACCCCATCGCCACATTGCCAAATCGCCACATTACCCCATCGCCACATTACCCCATCGCCACATTGCCAAATCGCCACATTGCCAAATCGCCACATTACCCCATCGCCACATTGCCAAATCGCCACATTACCCCATCGCCACATTACCCCATCGCCACATTACCCCATCGCCACATTACCCCATCGCCACATTACCCCATCGCCACATTGCCAAATCGCCACATTGCCAAATCGCCACATTGCCAAATCGCCACATTACCCCATCGCCACATTACCCCATCGCCACATTGCCAAATCGCCACATTGCCAAATCGCCACATTACCCCATCGCCACATTACCCCATCGCCACATTGCCAAATCGCCACATTGCCAAATCGCCACATTACCCCATCGCCACATTACCCCATCGCCACATTGCCAAATCGCCACATTACCCCATCGCCACATTACCCCATCGCCACATTGCCAAATCGCCACATTGCCAAATCGCCACATTGCCAAATCGCCACATTACCCCATCGCCACATTACCCCATCGCCACATTACCCCATCGCCACATTACCCCATCGCCACATTACCCCATCGCCACATTACCCCATCGCCACATTACCCCATCGCCACATTACCCCATCGCCACATTGCCAAATCGCCACATTACCCCATCGCCACATTACCCCATCGCCACATTGCCCCATCGCCACATTGCCAAATCGCCACATTGCCAAATCGCCACATTACCCCATCGCCACATTACCCCATCGCCACATTGCCAAATCGCCACATTACCCCATCGCCACATTACCCCATCGCCACATTGCCAAATCGCCACATTGCCAAATCGCCACATTACCCCATCGCCACATTACCCCATCGCCACATTACCCCATCGCCACATTACCCCATCGCCACATTACCCCATCGCCACATTACCCCATCGCCACATTGCCAAATCGCCACATTGCCAAATCGCCACATTGCCAAATCGCCACATTACCCCATCGCCACATTACCCCATCGCCACATTACCCCATCGCCACATTACCCCATCGCCACATTGCCAAATCGCCACATTACCCCATCGCCACATTACCCCATCGCCACATTACCCCATCGCCACATTGCCAAATCGCCACATTGCCAAATCGCCACATTGCCCCATCGCCACATTACCCCATCGCCACATTACCCCATCGCCACATTACCCCATCGCCACATTACCCCATCGCCACATTACCCCATCGCCACATTACCCCATCGCCACATTGCCAAATCGCCACATTGCCAAATCGCCACATTGCCAAATCGCCACATTGCCAAATCGCCACATTACCCCATCGCCACATTACCCCATCGCCACATTACCCCATCGCCACATTACCCCATCGCCACATTACCCCATCGCCACATTACCCCATCGCCACATTGCCAAATCGCCACATTACCCCATCGCCACATTACCCCATCGCCACATTACCCCATCGCCACATTACCCCATCGCCACATTACCCCATCGCCACATTACCCCATCGCCACATTGCCAAATCGCCACATTGCCAAATCGCCACATTACCCCATCGCCACATTACCCCATCGCCACATTACCCCATCGCCACATTGCCAAATCGCCACATTGCCAAATCGCCACATTGCCAAATCGCCACATTGCCAAATCGCCACATTGCCACATCGCCACATTGCCACATCGCCACATTGCCAAATCGCCACATTGCCAAATCGCCACATTGCCACATAGCATCATCGCCAGCAACCGATCGCCAGCAACCGATCGCCAGCAACCGATCGCCAGCAACCGATCGCCGATCGCCAGCAACCGATCGCCGATCGCCAGCAACCGATCGCCGATCGCCAGCAACCGATCGCCGATCGCCAGCAACCGATCGCCGATCGCCAGCAACCGATCGCCGATCGCCAGCAACCGATCGCCGATCGCCAGCAACCGATCGCCGATCGCCAGCAACCGATCGCCGATCGCCAGCAACCGATCGCCGATCGCCAGCAACCGATCGCCAGCAACCGATCGCCAGCAACCGATCGCCAGCAACCGATCGCCAGCAACCGATCGCCGATCGCCAGCAACCGATCGCCAGCAACCGATCGCCGATCGCCAGCAACCGATCGCCAGCAACCGATCGCCGATCGCCAGCAACCGATCGCCAGCAACCGATCGCCGATCGCCAGCAACCGATCGCCAGCAACCGATCGCCGATCGCCAGCAACCGATCGCCAGCAACCGATCGCCGATCGCCAGCAACCGATCGCCAGCAACCGATCGCCAGCAACCGATCGCCGATCGCCAGCAACCGATCGCCGATCGCCAGCAACCGATCGCCGATCGCCAGCAACCGATCGCCGATCGCCAGCAACCGATCGCCGATCGCCAGCAACCGATCGCCAGCAACCGATCGCCAGCAACCGATCGCCAGCAACCGATCGCCGATCGCCAGCAACCGATCGCCAGCAACCGATCGCCGATCGCCAGCAACCGATCGCCAGCAACCGATCGCCGATCGCCAGCAACCGATCGCCAGCAACCGATCGCCGATCGCCAGCAACCGATCGCCAGCAACCGATCGCCGATCGCCAGCAACCGATCGCCAGCAACCGATCGCCGATCGCCAGCAACCGATCGCCAGCAACCGATCGCCAGCAACCGATCGCCGATCGCCAGCAACCGATCGCCAGCAACCGATCGCCGATCGCCAGCAACCGATCGCCAGCAACCGATCGCCGATCGCCAGCAACCGATCGCCAGCAACCGATCGCCGATCGCCAGCAACCGATCGCCAGCAACCGATCGCCGATCGCCAGCAACCGATCGCCAGCAACCGATCGCCGATCGCCAGCAACCGATCGCCGATCGCCAGCAACCGATCGCCAGCAACCGATCGCCGATCGCCAGCAACCGATCGCCAGCACCCGATCACCAATCGATCACCGCACCGCACATCACTTACCTGTGATCGCCGCCGAAAGAGGCCGATGACCGCGTGACCGCCGTTTAAGTAGCAGGGGGCGCCGGCTGATGACGGCTGCCGTGCGCCCCCCGCTGATTGGTCCGGGAGGCGAGGGGTGACTTGGGTCACCAAGAGGTGACCTCCAGCTCACCCCTGGGCTACGCGATCGAGGCTCCGCTGGCGTCATCCCATCGAAGTAAGCAGGGGGCGCCGGCTGATGACAGGTGCCGTGCGCCCCCCGCTGATTGGTCAGGGGAGCGATCGGGTGACTTGGGGGACACCCAGGTCACCTCCCCCTGACCCCTGGACACCCTTCCAGAGGATTCCATCGAAACTGGCCAGCTGATTCTTCTGAGGCGCCTGTAAGGTAAGGGGAATGCCAGCCACGTAAAATTTACGTGGCTGGCGGTTAACTGCAGGAGAGGCAGCCACGTAAATTTTACGTGGCTGGCGTTTAAAGGGTTAAAGCTCAGACTCTGCTGAAAAAAACAATATATCATTTTCCTGGGAAATCCCTGGAAATCCCTTCAAAAATCACATTTTAACATGGGGAGCGCAAAATAGTGCAAAATGGTCTGGCAACAGAGTGTGACAAAAACTCCAGGGAGGCTGGCACTTAAAGGGTTAATAGCGACCATAAATACTGTCCAAGGTCGTGTATGGGCTGCAAACCTTTTAAATGACCATTCCTCAGACATTAAACACCCAGCTAAAACAGTAACCTCCCCTCAAAGCCACTCCCTAGGGGCATGTGTTCATATCGGCCTGTGAGCCTCATTTCACACGTTTACAACATTTCACATTCAAACAAACATTACTAACCTGCAGGAATGGTATGGATGTCCATGTCCCGTCTGCCAGAGAGGCCCTCTAATGCGACGGGGTGTATTAACGCCAGCCACATCTCCTCAGCTCGGTTATACTGTAATTTGGTGGGGAAGCCTCCGCCAGTTTGTAAGCTGGAAAATAGAGGTTTACAAATTTAGGGTATTGTGGTCAATACAACAAGCAGCAAAATGCACAACTCAAATATGTACCTGTAATCGCGCAGTTTATTCTGTTTCTTCCGTGCTGCATACTTCAGGTCAGATATTTTGAGCTGTATCTGCTCCACATCTTTAAGCTCCTCCACCGCTGCATTGACCTGTCTTTTGACCTCCTCCAAGCTTTGTCTCCTTCTCATTTTGCTTGTAGATTTTGAATGTCGCCCATATAACTCGTCATAATGGAGCGTGAGGCCACTTGCCAATGCGAGAGTTTGGGCCTCACCAAACCTGCCACTCAACTGGCCTCGCCGCAATGTTTGGCCTATTGCTTGCTCTTCTGGCTCATCTATGTTTATTGGCAATTCAGGGGACATTCTGGGCTGGCTCTGTGGTGATGAAATGTGCGACACGTGGCTTGAGACTGGACCTGCAATCGGACTGGGGGTCCTTGCCTGGGTGGCCACCAAACTTCCAGGCGTGGATGTTTCAGTGGTTGCCACCTGTGCCGGTCGCAAATGTGGCTGAGGAGGAGAGGGTGTGCTTGGGGGGGTGGGGCTTCGGGCCCTGTGGCTCTTTGTGGCCTTTGAAGTGGTGCTCCTTTGGCCATGCGAGGTACTGGCACGTAGAGCAGGAGAGGCAGTGCTGGGGCTTCTGGCATGCTAGCTCTTACTGGCCTTGCCACTGGTGCTCCTTTGCCCATGCAAGGTTTTGCCACGTGGAGCAGGAGAGTCAGTGCTGGCTGGCTGGGGCTTCTGGCACGCTGGCTCTTACTGGCCTTGCCACTGGTGCTCCTTTGCCCATGCGAGGTACTGGCACGTGGAGCAGGAGAGGCAGTGCTGGCTGGCTGGGGCTTCTGGCACGCTGGCTCTTACTGGCCTTGCCACTGGTGCTCCTTTGCCCATGCGAGGTACTGGCACGTGGAGCAGGAGAGGCAGTGCTGGCTGGGCTGGGGCTTCGGGCACGATGGCTCTTACTGGCCTTGCCACTGTAGCGCAGTTTATGAAGGGATGTGGTAGGGCGGGGAGGAGGAGAGGGTGTTTTGTGGGCTGGGGCTTCTCACCCTCTGCTTCTTAGTGGCCTTGTACGCCGTCCTACCTGCCTGCTTTGATGTTGGTGCCTTCTTCTTTGCTGCTCTATCCTTGGCTTTGGTGATTGGTTTAACTGTTGCGGCCTTGGTGGTCAATGTCGCCTTGTGTTGCCCACTTTGGCTGCGTGTTTCTCGCACCTTGGGAGTAGCTTGGTGTGACCAAGTGGTCGGACGTGAGGAAGAAGGCTCCTCATGCCATTGGGCCCCTTTGCTGGTGGCCTCCTTGGCTGGTGTGGCCTTAGTGCTGGGTTTTTTCGGTGCAGGCGAAGAGGAACGTCGCCCTGGAGATCGTTTCCCGGATCCAACAGGAGACGGACACCACCTTCACCCATACGTAGATCATGCAGCATTAGTCGGACCTGAAGCGACTCCACATGCCCCGGGTGCGGCGATATTCCAAGTACGTCCTGTTCCAGAATATTCCTTACACATGGGTTATACATCCACAAGATGGCGCTGGACTGCAGAAAAAACTTGTGGCCACAAATTCCCAGTTCTTATCTGCAGTCTGGACTGCGAAGATAGAAGATGGCTCTCTATTCTGTGCGGGTGAGCAGGGCTTATCAGCCTGCGGCCGTGCAGGACTATTCCCACCCGTTTCCGGACCCACTGCCTCCCAGCCTTGGCTGACTGGTTCGGGTGAAGGTAGGACAGCACCAGGGTCAGGTGCTGAGGAGCGCTGCTCCTACCGCAATCCCTGCACTGACATGGGTAGACGGTATAGGCTTATGGTGAGCCTTGTGGGATGCCCCTTCCTGCACTCTGGGTCCCCCGGTCCCCTCCCCCCCTGCTTCACTTTATTTGTTTAGTGGTGTTTTTAAGTAATACGCTCGCCGCCGCCATTGGACGGCAAGATCAAGTGGGGCGCGTTTCACGCTCTTGGGGGGGGGGGGGGGGTGGGATCTGCGGGTGACGCTTTTGGCGTCACATCTCCGCGGTCCGCCCCTTGAGGTCTGTGTGGGCGCCATTTTACTTCTCTTCCTCCTTCGCTCGTGCTGCGTGCGCTGCTGCTCCGTTACCAGTGCGGTCCGTGAGTGTCCCTGCAGGGTGTTTTTTCTTCTGATTCTCACTTGTAAATGCTTATGGGGATGTCTTTTTATGTCTTTCAGGCGGGATAAACGTCACTGTGGTTTCTCCCGGCCCTCTTCCCTTTGGTAATCTCCCACCTCCCTAGCGGGTTTTTGGGGCATCCCGGGTGGCTATTACTAGCCTTAACCCTATACTGGCCTGTTGTGCCACTCAAATCACCATAAGGAGGCTTCTCGGGATAATGTGCCTGGGGTTCCTTTGGGACAGGCCCGGCTGTGATGTCAGGGTATGTGTAAACTGTGCCCAGCAGGCACTTGCGCTGCAGTCTGGGCTGTCTGTTGCGGGCCCCGGTGCTGCGCCCCTTTTGGATTCGCCTACCCCCCCACGCTTACATCTGACCCCCAGTGAGGGGCACACTAGTGGGGATTCTCAATCTGATTTGGCTGCACAGGTGGACAGCATTGAAAAAATACAATTCTGTGATTACTCACCTGTAGAATTGATATGAGTATATAGTACGTCCTGCTCCAGATAAGATTCATTACACATGGGATTACCTCCGCCAGATGGCGCTGGACTGCAGAGACGGCTAAATTGGCTCCTCCCGGCCCCTCAAATACCCGGGACCTCCCACAATCCCCAGCATTGAAAATCAGTTAACAAAAAGCTGGGAGAATTAAAACAGAACCAAACTGGTAACTATAACAATCACCATACAGGGGATCCAGGATAATGCAAAACCAAGGGTGGGGTGGAGCAGGACGTACTGTATACTCATAATATCAATTCTACAGGTGAGTAATCACAGAATTGTATTATTCTTAGTATACAGTACGTCCTACTCCAGATAAGATTCATTACACATGGGACATCCAATAGCAGTGTCCATAAAGTAGGGTGGGATCCCCAAAGGAAACAACAGACAGGTCAGACCACTGCCGCCTGCAGAACCTTGCGGCCAAAAGCAGCATCAGCTGAGGCCCTAACATCAACCTTGTAAAACTTTGAAAAGGTATGAACAGAAGACCAAGTAGCGGCCTTGCAAACTTGTTCAACAGAAGCCTGGTGCTGAAAAGCCCAAGAGGCACCAATAGCACAAGTGGAATGAGCAGTAAGGCGGAAAGGAGGATTCTTCCCCTTAGCAGAATAGGCCTGAATCACAGCCTGACAGATCCACTTGCTGATAGTAGATTTGGCAGGTGCCAAACCCTTCCTGGGACCAGAAGGGACCAGAAACAGAGCATCAGTTTTTCTGAAAGGTGCAATAGCCACCAGATAGTGCTTCAGACACCTAACCACATCCAAAGAATGCAAGACCCTCTCCTTAGCATTACTAGGATTAGGACACAAGGAAGGAAGAACAATGTCCTGATTCAAATGAAAGGCAGACACTACCTTAGGCAGAAAATCTAGCTTGAAGCGAAACACCACCTTGTCCTGGTGTGTCTCAAAGTAGGGGGGCTGGATGGAAAGCACTGCCAACTCAGAAACACGCCTAACAGAGGTGATAGCCACCAAAAAGACAACCTTGAGAGTAAGAATGGCCAGGGCAGCCTCCTGCACAGGTTCAAATGGAGCACCCTGCAAGGCAGACAAGACCAAGTTCAAATCCCAAACAGGCAACATGGGCTTACATGGGGGACGCACATGAGTAACCCCCTGGAAAAAAGTCCTGATCAGAGAATGCTGGGCAAAGGACTTCTGGAAAAAAACAGCCAGGGCAGAAACATGACCCTTCAGAGTACTGAGTTGGAGCCCCATCTCCAACCCATGCTGCAGGAACTCCAGGATCCTGGGAATAGAGAAAACACGACAGGGAAGAGACCTAGACTCACACCAGTCAATGTAGGCACGCCAAACCCTGTAATAAATGGAAGAGGAAGACTTCTTCCTATCCTTTATCATGGTATCAACAACAGAGGCAGACAGCCCCTTCTCCATCAAGATGGAGGTTTCAGCAGCCAGGCCCTCAAAGCCAGAGTTTGTAAATTGGGATGGCGTAAGTGACCCTGAGTGAGCAGGTCTGGCACCCTGGGCAAAGCGTACTGATCTACTGCCAGCTGCACCACGTCTGCGAACCACACTCTTCTTGGCCACCTGGGGGCCACCAGTATTGCTGGCACCCCCTCCAGAGCTATCTTGTGCAGAACCCTGCCCAACAGGGGGAATGGAGGAAAGACATACAGGAGCTGAAAGTCCTGCCTTGACATTGCTAGAGCATCCGTGGCCAAGGCCAGAGGATCCTGGGACAGGGAGACAAAGGCCGGGAGCTTGTGATTGTGACATCACAGAAGAAGATCCAGAACGGATGGCTTTGGATGTCAGATCCCAACTATTGCAATATCTTCATCAAACCAAGGATTTCAGAAAAGCCGATTAGTATGTTCATCTCCTTTTCAGGCCCTAGGAAGGGCTTAAAGGTCTCAAAGACTACGTTAGCAACATGGATGAAAAGTACCATTAAGCTGGCTTACGGAGATGTCAATTTACCAAGTGGGGTTAAAGCTCATTCCACAAGGAGTGTATCCACGTCTTGGGCAGAGCAAGCTGGGGTCTCCATGGAACAGATTTGTAAGCGGCCACCTGGACGTCAGCTAAGACCTTTGCAAGACACTATCATTTGGATCTCTTGTCTCAAAGATCAATCCTTTGGCAGAAGTGTCCTTTGTGCGGTTCTTCCCACCCAATGAGGTAGTCCTCGCCTATCTCTCAGGCGTATGCTGCCCGAAGAATGTTTTGAGAGAACTTAAGTTAGGTACCTGGTAACTTTTTTTTATAAACATCCGTAAGGGCAGCATACGCCAGCTTCCCTCCCTTTTTATTTTAGACATGAAGGTTGCATTTAATGTATATTGTGATTATGTTTGTGTTGTGGGTCTGTGTCTTTTCTCTCTTTCAGATCTCTACAACTGGGCGAGAGGGAGGAGTCAAGACTTTATTTTGGCTGGTGGTCATGTTCCCCTCGATGGGAGGAGCCCGGAGGTCTCAGGTGTAAGCTGCCCTTACGGATGTTTAGAAAAAAAAGTTACCAGGTACCTAACTTAAGTTTTTTTTGTTTTTTTTTCAGTTTTCTGTTATTGTTTTGAGTACTTTTCCTAGCCTATCACCCAAGTCCCCCCCCCCCCAACTAGGCCTCTAACATCCAAAAAAATGAATATTTTATGATCTGATCTCTCAAACGATAAACAACACAAACCCAAAACCTTGGTCCAGGATCCCTCTAACAAACGTAGTGCAGATTGTATGGAGGTCGCCGTATCACACCACTATCAGACACTAGGACCAACTTGGAACAAAACATAATACCTCTCTCAAGTAGTTCGAAAATCTTTATTGAATCGCTAGACTCCATTAAAGTGGACCAACACCCAGGATTTTCACTATCCTGAGTGTTGGTCCACTTCCGCAGGGCACCCCGATCGGGGGTGCCCCGCTGTGTGAAACCCCCCAGAAAGCCCCTAAAATCTTACCTTATCGGTGACGGACAAGCGCCGGATAAGCGGCCGCCTCCCGCGCGTCCCTCTTACAGGGCCCGCGCCAGCCGTTGTGCGCATCCTGCTAGAGGGACGCGCGGGCTTATCCGTCGCCGATAAGTTTTTTTTTATTTTTTTTTTTTGGGGGGGGGGGGGCTTTCTGGGGGGTTTCACACAGCGGGGCATCCCGATTTCAGATGCCCCGCGGGGAGGGAGCTGATCGGCCCGGGAATCTTATAGGCCGATCAGGGTGGGTGTTGGTCCACTTTAAGGAGTCAGTCGTGCATTCAGTTCTTAAAATAACCGAATTTTAAAAAATCTTTCATTCAATTAATTCTTTAAAAGGGTCAATAGTATTTTAGTTCAAGAGAACTTTTAAAGGACCAGTCCAGCCAGACTGTCTGATCCTTAACCACTCCCACCATGCCTAGCAAAAAAGCAGTGCTAAGGGTTTAAATAACACTTCCTGAGGCTGCATAGGTGCCGTCGGACCGTAAGCACTTTAAGGCATTAATAGCAGCAGAACTTCACTTGAATGGGTGGGCAGGAGCACACATGGAGCCGGGGGGTGCAGCTCTGGGTTTTAGTCCTAGATGGTGGTGCCCAGTATCCAGAGTGTGCAGGCCCCTCGATTAAGGTTTTGGATTTTTTTCATTGTAGCCCCACCGACCTGCCTCAGTGCCAGGGTAGGGTGGCACGGGGGGGGGGGGGTTAGAGTTTGACTAAAGTTCTGATTAAAGAGAATATTTTGCCTTTAACGACACAGAGGATGTTGCTACTTCCTGGCTTTGGGATACAAGAAGATCTACATCAGGGGGATTGTGCTAGCAGTAAATGAGAGTATCCGGAAGCAACAAAAGTTGACCAATTAATCTCAACAATCACCCTCCTTGAAGGAGAACACAAGGCCACCAGGAAAAAGTTTACATATACCAACCTTACATTAGCTAGGCTTGAGCTCTCGTCCCTCATAAAAAACAACAAAAAAAAAAAAAAACTATGAGAGTACATTTTTTAGGCAGAAAAAAAAGCTTGCTGCAAGGCATCATGCACAGCACTGCACTGCTTGTCGTGAGTCTCTTCCTGTCTCCCTCTGATGTGACGATGCCCCCGCCATCAGTCACTGTGAGCGGAGATGCCCTCCATTCAATGCAATGGAGGGGGGAGTGGAAACGCACCATAACTGATGTTGGAGGCGTTGTCGCATCGGAGAGAGACAGCAAAAATACTGATCCTAAGTTTTCCAACTAAAACTCATGTTGGGGAATCACAGGTTAGAGGGCATGGGGGACCTCTCAGAGGGCTCATTATACCCCTGATGGGGTAAATACAGACCCGGGTTGTAGAAGCTTTCTGTGTCCTCCATTGGCAGCCAAATTGTGTGGATCTTTAAGTAATGCAGCTCTCAAGGGAGCTATTGTAGCAGCAGACATCCCACATGGGGATGTCTGGGGGAGAGGGTTCCAAAGCAGCGTGTATGTCCACGCTGCCTTACAGGCTGGATATGCTCTTCTGACATCCCACAGGCTTGATCTTACAGGATGCAGCCCTCCACTTTCAATGTCTAGCCCTGAGAACCCCCCCCCCCCCTAGTGGTTTCTCCCCATAGCAAATCCGTGAGCGAGTCTGCTTCCTTGTCACTAACAGCAGTGATATCCAACAAGGCCAGCATGGGAGCAGGCCATCTGCATTGGACACTGTGGGATTGAGTCTGTGGGCTTGGAGGTAGGTGTCACTTGTTTTTTCCAAGAGCCTGGACAAGAACTTTTTGGTTTTGAAATATTCTGCCTATAGTGTGTATGCATTTTGGACATCTGGAGAGTGCCCAAGGTGAATATGTTTATATACTCCATAAATACCTTGGCATATGTCGGCACATTATAAAGGTAGTAGTGAGAGAGGAGTAGATCTGGTTCTACACGTGAGATGGTTTATGGTTTTGATCCAGGAACTAAGAATAAAAACCAGATCTATTGCAGTTCTAGCTGGAGCTATAGTTGATAAAGCAGAAAGCTGCTGTTTGGAAGGCAGAACATATAGAAAGATGTCCATGTTGTTGCTTCTGGGTAGAAGGGGCTATATAATGTGATCTGAGCTAGAGGATTAGCCTGCGCTCAAACCTTTGCATATGCTGTTTCTGTTTCCAGGTGTAGTTCAGATGCAAAATCGGTAAAGGTGTGAAGGAGGCCTAACTGGAACACAAACATACTGTATGCCAGGGGTGGGCAATTTTTTCCATGGGGCCACATGAGAATCAAAAAATATTGTGGAGGGCAGGGCCAAAAGGCTGAACTCAATTCTGCATAATATTGTATTTCTTTATAAAAAGCAGTAAATAACATTGTTTTGACAAGCTGGTAAGAGTATATGTTATAGTTAAACAATGAAAAAGTGAGGCTGCCTTACAAAAAAGTAATTTATTAATGAAACCACATTTTGTGTGTCCAGTGAGGTCTCACACACTGGGATGCCCCAGAGGCATGATGTCTGTAACCCAGCCCTGGATTCCTTCACACTCCAAAGGGCTGGGTTACATGGGTTTGGGTCTGCTTTAAAACATCATCAGGTTAGGATGGAATAACCCCCCTCCTTTACATTATTATTAAAGTAACAGAGCTGCTCACACTTTTTACTCAGTAGCAATGTAAAAAAATGTGGATTCCCTCATATAAAGCAGAACAAAACTCAGAGCGGCCACTGGTCTTCCCCCTGTAAATCCCAGATCAGGATGCCCCACTGTGTGAAACCCTTTTTACTCAGTAGCAACATGAAAAATGGCAGACTCCCTCCCGTAAAGCGGAACAAAGCCCTGATCTGGGATGCCCGGGTGGAAGACCAGTGGCCGCTCTGGGTTCATTTCCACTTTAAGGGGGAGTCCACCATTTGTCAAGTTGCTAAGTAACAAGGGTTTCACACAGTGGGGCATCCTGATCTGGGATAGCCAGGGAGAAGACCAATGGCTGCTCTGGGTTCATTTCCACCATTTGTCAAGTTGCTACTAAGTAACAAGGGTTTCACACAGTGGGGCATCCTGATCTGGGATATCCAGGGGGAAGACCAATGGCTGCTCTGGGTTTTGTTCTGTCAGAGAAGAAGTGGGGGGGGGGGGGAGGAGACCAGTGTCCGACCTTGGATAAAAGGCTGTGTGAAACCCTTCCCACCTTGCAGCTTGTTCCCCCCCGCCCTCCCAAAGGCATTGGTCTGGCCATAAATGGACTACGAGAGCCAGTGCACCATTAGGCGCTGCGTACGGCATGTAACACATTTGGTGTGGACTACAAGGGCCAGCAGCCTGCGACGTGAGGCACAGACAAGTGGCTGGAGTACCTCCATCTCCGGTGTTAGCTCCGCAGGGACTGACACATCCCACACAGTACAGGCCAAGGACGGGAAGAGAAACTCCGCCCACAGCCAAACCTGCAGGAGGGAGCTGTCCAATAGGACAGCAGGCTCTAATCCACACACGCCCCCGCTACATTAGACTCACTACAGAGGGGCAAGACGGCGCGGACAGTTGGCGGGACTGAGCGGCGGGGGCGTTGGCAGCGTACGGCCACGCACCTTACAGGGAACCCTGGTCGCAGGCCGGTCAGAGCCAATCAAAGGGCCGTATGTGGCCCTGGGGCCTTACAATGCCCAGGTCTGCTGTATGCAGCGTTTGCCAAATGCAATGCAACACAGCAAAGAAATGTGAAATTACTAATGTATTTCAATGGCCAGGATCCTACTTAAATGAACACAATCAGGCAGGTGCCTCAAAGTGGAACAGAACCCTTCCTGGGTACCTCATGCCCCCCCCCCCCAGCTCTCGTTCCTCCGAGCGATGATGCTGACTCAGCAGTGGCCTGGTTTTAAAACAAGTGTTTCCACCACCGAAGCCATGCCTTCTGGCACTATTGAGATTGCCGATTGGCTGATGGCCACCCCCCATGCTTCTTGCTGAGTGCTTGAGCCCCCAGCATATTTGAATGGGAGTGCGCACAGCTACAAAGATGCAGAGCTGGTGAACACATCGTCGCAGCAGCCGCCATTATATGGGAGTTTACTAGGGGATAGGCTGGCCCTGGAGTCTTTTAGATTAGGGTTTAGAGCCACTTTAAATTTGGACTTTGGTATTGTGGGGAAGAGACCTGGGGAGCAGATTGGGCTGGTTTAGCCATTTGCTCTTTAAAACGGCGTTTCAGTCTTATTTCTGAGATCCGCTGCATCTCTTATCCCCGGGCACCCTGTTCTGCATATTTGCCAAGTGGACCTAAACCCTTACTGGGGGGTCCCTCATGCCACCAGCCCAGCATTACAGAGCTACTTACTGTACCTTTACCTTACCTTAAACTGGACCAACACACGATTTTTCTCTAACATGAAAACAAGCTTGTGGGGGGCGTCCAGAATGCTGGAGCCCCCCAACACATAACCCCCCCTCAGAATGCCCGGTATGCTTAGCTTCACCTCAAACCTGCGCCAGAAAAGGAGTCCCGCAATTGGCCACCTGGCAGTTATGAGCAGGGTCGTGGTCGCCCTACTCGGTACCAGCTACCAGACTGCCCGCCACACGACCCATTCAAGGGTGAGCTGCTGTTCCTAATATATTTCTGAATGTTAGTGGCCTAGCTAGTACGCTACCCAGTGGTGTAACCGAAAGTGTTGGGGCCCTGGTGCAAATGGTAACTATCAAGGCCCATACACTAAACTTTTTCCCGTATTTCAACTCAATTGGATGCAGCTAGACAACTAAAGACTGAAATGCAGAGACAAATGATGCTACCTTTCTCTAAATTCCAAGTGAGCACAAATATGATAAATAAGGTGGAGGAGCAACAATTATGGGGCTCAGTACACTTCCTATAGTTATGCCCCAGATGCTACACCATGTACATTATTGGCCAGTCTGGCCTTGTTATACAGATGAGAAGTGCAAATGCTATCAAGTTACCATTTATGGGCTAAAAGCAGGGGCAAAACCATGGGGAATGCCAGTGATGTGACCACACTGGGGTCCAGGTCAGGGGGCCCCATCATTGTTGTTTCGCCAGCTGATTTGTGCTCACTAGATGTCATCTAGAGAAAGGAAGCAGCATTTGTCTCTGCTGCTTAAATATTTAGCTGTCTAGCTGCATCCAAATTGAGTTAAAGTAGACTGAAACCCAGCTGGATCGGCCTGGGAATCTAGAAGATCCGCAGGCCAATCCATTCCCTCCCCCACGGGCATCCAAATCCAGGATTCCCCACTGTGTGAAACCCCCCAGGTCCAACGGTGTATGCGCGGACTA